>JAKRSK010006701.1:702500-1437500 GCA_029891615.1 Natrix natrix natrix
GTACGCAGAGCAAATACTAAGAAAGTAATCTAAAGGGTGACCTTCCAGCAGGGATAAATGACTTGGTATTTTGGCAAACGGTTCCCTAACAATGGAAGGAATGAATGGAAACGTCTTCAGGTGCGGAAAAACACATGGGGGAAGTTGTTTAGAAAAACCCGGAGAGAAGAGAATGCTTCTGCCCCTTTAGTTACGTGGAACTGAAAGTTGGCTATGCCTTGAGGAATAACAGAATAACAGAGTTGGAAGGGACCTTAGAGGGACTTCAATTGTGAGCATTAACCACACAAGATCTTGCCAATGACAAGAATTTGCGATGCCAAAGACACCTTCCCAGAGGGTCACAGTGGCTCAGTGGCTAAGATGCTGAGCCTGTCAATCAAAAAGGTCGGCAGTTCGGCAGTTCGGCAGTTCGAATCCCTAGCGCCGCGTAACAGAGTGAGCTCCTGTTATTTGTCCCAGCTTCTGCCAACCTAGCAGTTCGAAAGCATATAAAAAATGCAAGTAGAAAAATAGGAACCACCGTTGGTGGGAAGGTAACAGCATTCCGTCCACCTTCGGCATTTAGTCATGCCGACCACATGACCACGGAGACGTCTTTGGACAGCGCTGGTTCTTCAACTTTGAAATGGAGATGAGCACCGCCCCCTAGAGTCAGGAACAACTAGCACATATGTACGAGGGGAAGCTTTACCTCTAGACACCTTTCCAAGCGGGTTTTCTTTCTCTTAAAATGTTCCTCTTGGATTGGCTTCCTTGAAATTTCAGTGCCATCCCAAGAAAGTGGTTTAAAGTTTGCGGTCAAACATTTTTACAGCAAAACAATGAACTCTCTCAAGATGAGAAAAACATTGGGCACAGAAAGAGGGAGGGAAGGAAGGGGAGCCCATTAATTTGGAACATATGAGGACAAAGGGAAAGGAATTTCTGAAGCAGACAGCAAAGGGAAGGAACCAGTAAACAGCGTAAGGAAAGGAAAAAAAAGGGGGGGAGAAAACAAGTGTAAAATTTGATACATCAATTATAGCGTACATTTCTCTGAGTCAGTTTATCCAGTTGTTGCAAACGAGAGATGCAGTCCACGCCTTGGTATCCAAAACACAAAATAAAGGGATATTCCAACGAACTTTTGTTGGCTGCTTGTTATGTTGTAAGCACAACATCTCCATCGTCCAATGTTTTCCCAGGGAGAAATAAAGGAAAACAAGACACTTGGCCACGCTGCGGGGTGCTGAAGTTGGCTGAGAAGATCCAAGGAGGATCCAAAGGGCACTTCCCTCCTACTGTGTGATGTTGGATGTTAAACGGTGAAGTCATTGAGGGTGGAAGCCTCCATCCAGGCCACAAATTCAAGGAGCAGGCATGGGCTTGCCAGCTCTGAAGGATGTAAGCATGGACAGAGTTTTTGGACAAGAAGGAACTGAATTCCACTTTTACGTGTAGATAAGAGATGTGCATTCCCTGGTGTACTTCCCATAATTATGTTGGTGCCAAGATGTTAATTAGCAGGGAGGCTGGTCCATAGAGTAATTAGATGAGATTATACCTCTAGTTAAAGAAGCAGAAGAGATGAATAAGTGAGTTGAGTAAGACCTGAGTAATATTGAAGAATTACTACTACTACTACTACTACTACTACTACTACTACTACTACTACTACTACTTCTTCTTCTTCTTCTTCTTCTTCTTCTTCTTCTTCTTCTTCTTCTTCTTCTTCTTCTTCTTCCTCCTCCTCCTCCTCCTCTTCTTCTTCTTCTTCTCCTTCCTCTTCTCCTCCTCCTCCTCCTCCTCCTCCTCCTCCTCCTCCTCCTCCTCCTCTTCTTCTTCTTCTTCTTCTTCTTCTTCTTCTTCTTCTTCTTCTTCTTCTTCTTCTTCTTCTTCTTCTCCTTCCTCTTCTTCTCCTTCCTCCTCTTCTTCTTCCTCTTCCTCTTCCTCTTCTCTTCCTCTTCCTCTTCCTCTTCCTCTTCCTCTTCCTCTTCCTCTTCTTCTTCTTCTTCTTCTTCTTCTTCTTCTTCTTCTTCTTCTTCTTCTTCTTCTTCTTCTTCTCCTCCTCCTCCTCCTTCTCCTCCTCCTCCTTCCTCCTCCTCCACCTCTACTCAAGGTGTCCATTTCAACATGCTGATGCCTTACACCTCACAGGTGGCCTTGAGAACTATCTCCAATGTCTATCAAAACACACACTGGCCAAAAGTGGACATTAGGAATCTCCCCCCAAAAAATCAATGTCGTTTTCTATTTTTTCTATTTTTATGTTTTTACCACTTTACAGAAATTTCCTGGTCTGTTTTCCAATTCTCCTATTATGAAAAATGTTATAATTGTTTTATGTCGTTCAATCAATTTCTCTTATATCACCTCCTTCTATCCAGCCTATTGCATTATTAAGAAGATTGGGGAAGAGACATATAATATCGCCTGTGACGACATTGTAACATCTTCACAATAAAGTCACCCAAAGGCTCTCCATTAAATATAAATTCCAGGGAAGTAAAAGAGTAAAACATTTTTAATATATTGTAATTTCTGCATAGATCACTAATACGACCTTTCTGTAAGAATTCCTTAAAATATTTCTAATAAGGTCAGGTCATCTCAGGGTCTGGAAAATGTATCTTTTCCTCTTCTATTTGTCCTGTTATAAATCAAGCACCATAGTACTCTGTTTCAAATAAACTGGTACACACTGGATATTCTTACTGAAAACCATCTCACATACGCTTGCAAAAATATGTTTTCAATGTTTTAGATTTGCTTGATCATTCCTTTTTTTCTTCAAATAAGACGATTCCTTTTAAAGAATTAGTTAGTCCTTAAAGGTGGAGAAGACATTTGTTTGTAAATACTGACGTTTTGCTGTAATAAATATGATGGTTATGTCACAGATGTTAAATTAAGCCAGTTAATGACTAAACCAGTATAAAAGGATTCAAGAAGGAAAGAAGGAAGGAAGGAAGGAAGGAAGGAAGGAAAGGAAGGAAGGAAGGAAGGAAGGAAGGAAGGAAGGAAGGAAGGAAGGAAGGAAGGGGAAATAGAGAAAAGGAAAGGAGGAAAGGGAAGGAAAGAAGGAAGGAGAGAGAGAGAAGAAAGAGAAATAGAGAGAAGGAAAATGGAGGGAAAGAGAGAAGGAAGGAAGAAGGGAGGGAGGGAGGGACGGCAAAGGGAGAAAAGAAGGAAAGAAGGAAAGAAAGAAAGAAAGAAAGAAAGAAAGAAGAAAGAAGGAAGGAAAGGGAAATAGAGAGAAAGGAAAGGGGGAAAAGGGAAGGAAGGAAAGAGAGAGAGAGAAGAGAAAGAGAAATAAAGAGAAGGAACAAAGGGAGGGAAAGGGAGAAGGAAGGAAGGCAGAAAGAGAGAGAGAGAGAAAGAGAAAGAAGGGAAATAGAGAGAAGGAAAGGGAGGGAAAGGGAGGGAGGGAAGGAAGGAAGGGGAAAGAGAGAAAGAAAGGAAGGAAAGAAAATAGAGAGAAGGAAAGGGAGGGAGAGGGAAGGAAGGGAGGGAGGGAAAGAAAGAAAGAAGAAAGAAGAAAGAAAGAAAGAAAGAAAGAAAGAAAGAAAGAAGGAAGGAAGGAAGGAAGGAAGGAAGGAAGGAAGGAAGGAAAAAGAAAGAAAGAAAGAAAGAAAGAAAGAAAGAAAGAAAGAAAGAAAGAAAGAAAGAAAGAAAGAAAGAAAGGGGCAATTGCTGTCAAAGCTTACAAAATTATAAGAATTGTAATGCTGACACGTCTTGCTGAGCTGTTTCAGAATGACCATCCCAAGATTCGAAATCTACATTCCCGATATTGTGTTACGTATTATCCTAATCCGTACAAAGAGTTTCCGATCCAATAGTTGGACTGAGGTCCATCGCAAGACCTCGCAAGCCCCACCATGAAGGCCCATCACTTCTCTGAATGCCACGCATCCTTCTGTGAGCATTAAGCCCCTCTCCCGGGCAGCCTTTCTCTCTCCTTAGGCCGATCCAGGCAGGCCGTGCGTACGTGCAATCTTTACACAGCGTTTAATTAGAAAAAGAGATTCACCACTTTCTGGTCTTAAAATCCTGGCACTTCAAACCTTGTTTCCAAGCCTTCGCGAAGGGCCTTTTCTCCCTGCAATTAAGAACCTTAAAACACATGGAGAAGGAGGAGATTCCCGGAGCCATACGGAAGCTTATGGGAGGGGCGAGGTTGCTCCTTTTGATTGAAGCAAGGTGAGGGGTTGCTGACCCCTGTTCTATGCCCTTCCCCTGCTCTTTGGGGCCTCTAAGAGGCACAGAGGGTGATGCCCATTTGGGGGGGACAGCAGAGGGCTATGCGGGGATAACATTTTCAGCCCAATCATGAGGGTAGCATTCTGGAGAGTTGGGATGGTACAGTAGCCTAGAGGTGGAGCTCTCGCCTCACAAGCAGGAGGCTGTGAGTTTGATCCTAGGTAGAGGCAGATATTTCCCTCTATGGGCACACTGAAAAATATGTCTGCTGAAGAAAACTCCGCATTGGTGACAGGACCCCCAGGACTGGCCCATGTTCCTCCCCAACCTCCTCACTGTCCAACTCTGTTGCCAGCTCTGCTGGCCTCCGGCGGGCCACAGCACTCATATATTAAAAAATGAAACTGATAAAAGAGAATAATCAAACAAAAATATTAATAAAATAACCTAATAACTCTGGTCGTAAGTCCCTTTTTCCAGTGCCGTTTTAATGTCAAACGGTCACTAAATGAACCGTTGTAAGCCAAGAACTACCTGAATTGCATCGTCTTATCCTGCAAGTTAGAGTCATAGTATCTTGGTCTTAGGTAAATGTTCCCCTTGCACATATGTGCTAGTCGTTCCTGACTCTAGGGGGCGATTCCCATCTCCGTTTCAGAGCCGAAGAGCCAGCGCTGTCCGAAGACGTTCTCCGTGGTCATGTGGCCGGCATGACTAAATGCCCAAGGTGCACGGAACATTGTTTCCTTCCCACCAAAGATGGTTCCTATTTTTCCATTTGCATTTTTACATGCTTTCGAACTGCTAGGTTGGCAGAAGCTGGGACAAGTCACGGGAGCTCCCTCCGTTACGTGGCACTAGGGATTCGAACCACCCAAACTGCCAAGCTTTCTGACCGACAAGCTCAGCGTCTTAGCCACTGAGCCAACGCATCCCTCTGTCTCTGTCTTACTGGCCTCCTTTATCGTTTAATTCATGAAGCTGCGTAGATTCCGCTTCTGCTCCTTACCTACAGTTTCATCTGGCAGAACGAAGTCCTCGATGCCATGAGCTTCATTTTGCCTTAAGTGTTTTTGCAAGCGGTATGTTCGCGTACTCTTTCTTGAATCTCTTTGATAGTGTTTTTTTTTCCCCCCACTTCAACCAATTTTTTTTTAAAGACAATGCGATCTCATTGCAAAGGGCCCATAAGTCACACAGAAGCAGAAAATTGAAAGCAGAAGAAAAGACAATGGGGAAAGCACTCTGTAGGAAGCTGGGCGCACGAACACGAAAAGAAGAAGAATTTCCCTCCAAAAGTTAGACCATTAGATGCTTGATCCTAAGCCGCCTGCCTCCCCTAATTCACGCGGCTAATTTTGTATCCACCGAGAAAAGGAGGCTATTTTATCTCCGTTTCTGACCTTGTGTTGGACAGTAGAAAATATACAGGAAGAGCAACTGAAGCCTCGTGATTCAGCGGAGGGCTGTTTTTTAGATTTCGAAAAAGTCTGCAGCTGCTTTTCAGATGTTTCCCATGAACTTGTGAAAGCAGACAGATGTTGAGGAGCAGATGAGCGTGTTCCCTTCTTTTCAGAACATTTGAGACTTCAGGCTGAGTTCAAACTCAGGCTCTAATGAAATGCAAAAAGACTAATCTATTGCGGGCCACACAAGTTTGGCTTTTCAAACCATTCCACAATTTGATTCCAAACGAGGCGCTAAAGTCCCAAATCTAACTGGGAGCCAACGCCAAGAGATTGGACAGACATTTGCATAAAAGTAGACACTCTTTTTCTGCACTGATTTGTATAAAGAACACTTAGACCGAACTTGATTTTCCGCACCTTAAATATAAAAACGCCCTTATAAATAAATAAATCATGTTTACTTTCCTGGGAGGAAAACATCCTTTTTAGGAAAAAGAATACATTTGTGACAAAGCAACTAAGACCCTTGTAGGAAGTTTAATATTTTAGGAAATATTAGAAGGACAGAATACATTTCCCCTAAAAGGAAAGCAGACAGTTTCACACACACCTCAGCTTTGTCAACGGGCCATAAAGACCTGGGCCAGTCTGTTCTACATAACAAAGACCTACCTCCTTCAGGCAGAGCCATAATAGGAATCTCAAAGCCCTTTCATTACATCATCACCCAGCAAGAATCAACCAAGCCTGGGACTCAGGACAGCCTACAGAGTTGTTCCTGCATGGCCCCATGGGAGTCTGACAACCAATCAGAATACAAGCTCAAATTCAAAATCCCAGAGAGGGCATAAAACTAAGGCGCTCTCAGCATCTCTGCCCATTTTTTTCCTTCGCCCAACATCTTCAAGGCATGGGATCCTGTCCACCATGAAAACCATCTTTCCAAACAGCCTCCATGTTTCCAATATTTTTCTCCCCACTTGGAACTGAACCCAGATGAAAAATTTCTTCCAACACACTCACTCAAATTCCATATTGAAAAGTCAGTAACACTGTTGTTAAGTGAATTGACTCAGAAGGTCACAAAATGGGAACCATCATAAGTACATGCCAGTTGCCAAGCATTTAAATTTGGATCATGTGACCATGAGGATGCTACAATGATGGCGAGTGTGAAAAACGGTCAGAATTCCCATTTTTCAGTGCCGTGGTAACTTCAGACAATCACTCGATGAGTGGCTGTAAGTCAAGGACTACTAGACTCTGGTAAA
Source organism: Natrix natrix natrix (assembly GCA_029891615.1). Taxonomy (NCBI): domain Eukaryota; kingdom Metazoa; phylum Chordata; class Lepidosauria; order Squamata; family Natricidae; genus Natrix; species Natrix natrix. The sequence continues at coordinate 709,366 of JAKRSK010006701.1, forward strand.
TATATATATATATATTTTTAAATGCAGCTGAAATTGAAGTCAAAGGAGGAACAGTAGCAGGAATTGTTTTTGCACAACATTGGAAAAGCGAACAAATCCTACGGAAGAAGATGTAATTTAAAATAATATTGGACTGTGCAGAAACGGACAGAGTAACGTTGAAGATAGAAGAAAAGGGAGACACAGAATATTTTTGAACTTGGGACTTGTCTTATCAATGGCTGGATAAAAAGGGTAGAAATTAGGAACTTAATAAGTATTCGAATTTGGAATAACAGAGTTGGAAGGGACCTTGGAGGTCTTCTAATCCAACCCTCTGCTTAGACAGGAAACCCTACACCACTTCAGACAAATGGATAGCCAACGTCTTCTTTAAAACTTCCAGTGTTGGGGCATTCACAACTTCTAGAGGCAAGTTGTTCCACTTACTAATTGTTCTTACTGTCAGGAAATTTCTCCTCAGTTCTAAGTTGCTTCTCTCCTTGATTAGTTTCCACCCATTGCTTCTTGTCCTACCCTCAGGTGCTTTGGAGATAGCTTGACTCTCTCTTCTTTGTGGCAGCCCCTGAGATATTGGAAGACTGCTATCATGTCTCCCCTAGTCCCTCTTTTCATTAGACTAGACATACCCAGTTCCTGCAACCGTTCTTCAGTCATTGATTACTATTGACCCAGTTCGCTGCTCATTAAGCACATATTGTATGTAAAGAGAAAACAAATTAATATATATATATATTTTAAAAAGGAGGAACAGGAGGAAGAGGAGGAGAAGGGGGAACACAGGGAGCCAATGAAGGAATTCAAGAGTGAGAACGACAAGATTGTAGCTGTCGGCAAAAGAATTACCTCAAGAGTTGTGCGAGAAGAAGGCAAGTAGCCCAGGTGTCTGGAAACCGTCCGATTGACAAAACGGAGCTCTGAGGCGAATCCGAGATCCGATTCGTCTCACCAGGTATTAGACTAACTCAATCTGCACTCGAAGGACGGATTTATAGGAAGCCTCAACAACAACACAAGCCACCAAGTGACGAACAATCCTGATAAGCATCGAGATTTGCCTCACTTCTGGTTCCAGTTAACAACAACAACACAATTACTGGGGAACAACGGCATCAGATTCGGCGTCAGATTCGACGTTAAAGATGGCCTTCGCTTGAGAAACAGTGCAAACAGTCCTAACGAAAAGAACCAAACAAAGATACCAAGGAAGGTTAAAAATGTAGAGTTTGTGGTTTTTTTTTTTTAAAAAAAAAATCAGGCTAAAGGAACTGAACACACACACACACACACACACAGAGTGGTGGGTTCCCACCGGTTCAAACCGGTTTGGCCGAACCTATAGTAGTTTGGCGGCCTGAGTCACTGGAACTGGAAGTGACCCTGGCCTGTCAGGCCCCTGAAACAGTTCTCTCAGCGGTGCTGCAGCTGCCGCCATCTTGTTTTTTGCCTCCGCGCATACGCAGAGCTATTTTTATTGCATTTACGGTCAAATGGTGCGTGCCCCGAACCGACAGTAACCCATCCCTGCACATACACACAGGCTACATGCTTTTGTCAAGTGGGGGCAGATATATTAAGAAAAGGGGGGAAACTGCCAATCCGTTTTAGCAAGAAATGAATAAATGAGAGAATGAACAATGTCACTCAAAAACATATTGCGATCTGAAAATGAAAACGAAAGAAATTCACGCCGTATATTACAACCTTCGACTTGCAATGTGGTAACAAAAGCTAAAGGAAAGCTATGGCAAATCTAGACAGCATCCTAAAAAGCAGAGACATCACCCTGCCAACAAAAGTGTGTATAGTCACGGCTACAGTTTCCCAGTTGCAATGGATGGCTGTGAAATTTGGACTATAAGGAAGGCTGAGCGCCAAAGAATGGAGGCCTTTGAATTCTGGTGCTGGAGAAGACTCCTGGGAGTCCCTTGGACTGCAAGGCGATCACACTTGGTCAGTCCTGGAGGAGATCAACCCTGACTGCTCTTTAGAAGGCCAGATCCTCAAGAGGAAACTCAAAGACTTTGGCCACCTAATGAGAAGGAAGAAGGACTCCCTGGAGAAGAGCCTAATGCTGGGAAAGATGGAGGGCAAAAGAAGAAGGGGACGACAGAGAATGAGGTGGTTGGATGGAGTCACTGAAGCAGCAGGCGTGAGCTTAAATGGACTCCAGAGGATGGTAGAGGACAGGAAGGCCTGGAGGAACGTTGTCCATGGGGTCACAATGGGTCAGACACAACTTTGCAACAAACAACATTACAACATTGTGCCCTCAACCTTCAAAATTGAGCAAGATATTTTGCTTACCCTAATACTGTTTATATCTCTCTCCACCAGCTCCCCCATTTTTAGGCCAAATAAAGGAAAACGGAGACAAATGACTGGAGTGCCTAAAATATTTTGCTGCAAACCTTCAAGGAGGAACCATCTTATTTTAAGAGTTGTGGACATGTCTCCAGCTTGAAACAGAGTCATTCTTCAGATGCCTCTATTTTCAATTCAGAATACAGGTAGTCCTCAATTTATGACCTCAGTTGAGCCCCAAATTTCTGGTGCTAAATGAGACATTTGTTAAGCGAGGCTTGCCCCATTTTATAACCTTGTTTGCCACATTTGTTAAATGAATCACTGCAGTTATTAACTTAGTAACATGGTCAGATGATTCTGGCTTGTCAGAAGGTCGCAAAACAGGATCACATTATCCCCCAGGAACTCTGCAACCGTCATAAGTGTGAGTCAGTTGCCAAGCGTCTGAATTTTGTACATGTGACCACGGGGATGCTGCAATGGTCGTAAGTGTGAAACATAATTATAAATCATTTTTTTTCAACACTGGAACTTCAAACAGTCACTAAATAAATCGTACGCCGAGGACTATCTGTACTTCCAAAATGTGTAGAGCTGTCCATTTTATATTTAAAGCAAGGGTTTTTCAGGCAAAAGGAGACTTTTATGAAGTTTTAGGAAGTTACACACTTAAAAGTAGTTTGAAACCAAACATTCGGCACATAGAATAACAGAGTTGGAAGGGACCTTGGAGGTCTTCTAGTCCAACCTCCTGCTTAGGCAGGAAACCTTCTACCACTTCAGACAAATGGTTATCCAACTTCTTAAAAACTTCCAGGGTTGGAGCATTCACAACTTCTGGAGGCAAATTGCTCCACCGATTAATTGGTCTAAGGAAATTTCTGTCAGGAAATTTCTCCTAAGTTGCTTCTCTCCTTGATTAGTTTCCACCCATTGCTTCTTGTTCTACCCTCAGTGCTTTGGAGAATAGCTTGACTCCCTCTTCTTTGTGACAGCCCCTGAGATATTGAAACACTGCTATCATGTCTCCCCTAGTCCTTCTTTTCATTAAACTAGACATACCCAGTTCCTGCAATCGTTCTTCATATGTTTTAGCCTCCAGTCCCCTCATAATCTTTGTTGCTCTTCTCTGCACTCTTTCTAGAGTCTCCACATCTTTTTTACATCATGGTGACCAAAACTGATTCTATCTCTCTGTTTATGCAGCCTAGAACTGTGTTGGCTTTCTTGGCAGCTGCTGCACATGGCTGGCTCCTATTTAAATGGTTGTCCACTAGGACTCCAAGATCCCTCTCACAGTTACTGCTTTTGAGCGAAGTACCACCTATACTGTACCTGTGCATTCTTTTCTTGTCTAAATGTAGAACCTGACTTTTTTCACCATTGAATTTCATTTTGTTAGACAACGCCCAATGTTCACATCCCTAGATTTTAAAAAGTACGATGACATCAAATCAAGGGAATTCTACCAATTATTCTGAGGGAATGAAATCTCCAGGAATGAAGTTTCTGGCAACTACCCCTTGTTTTGCACTAATCTAAAATGGACTATTATGGACAAAACTGCCAAAGGGGGGAAAAATAATGCTCTTTTTCGGAAAGCGTTCCAAAGCAAATGATAACAGAACCAAATAAACAATATGAAACTGCAAAACAGAAAAGAAAGAAAGAAAACGACATTCAGGAAATAAATTGTATGTATGTATGTATGTATGTATGTATGTATGTATGTATGTATGTTACAACCCCTGATATGCCCAAATATTTATTTATTTATCAGCACAAATACAACACACACACACACAAACATACATACATACATACGTACGTACGTACGTACGTACGTATGTATGTATGTATGTAAGAAGACCATTGCTATATATATATATATATATATATATATATATATATATATATATATATATATATATATATATATATTATATATATATATATATATATATATATATATATATATATATATATATATATATATATATATATATAGCAATGGTCTTCTTGTGTTGCTATCTTTTATTTCAATGGGTCATATCAAGAATATATTCCCAGTGGGAAGGATTAGGAAGGAATGACTGAAATGTCAGTACTTAATGAATATTCAAGAACTGCCAACTGGAGTGATTTTTTTTTTTTAGTATTAAATCAATCAGAGAGACTAAGAGATAGTAAGATAAAGGAAGAAATGAGAAGAGGAGGGGAGGGGAGAGGAACATATAATGGGAGAGGAGAGGAGAAAGGAAGAGAAGAGAAGGGGAGGGGAGGGGAGGGGAGGGGAGGAAAGCGGAGGGGAGGAAAGGACAGAAAAAGAGAAGGCAAGAGAAGAGAATGGGGAAAGGAGAGGAGAGGAGGAGGGGAAGGGAGAGAACAGGACAGGGCAGGACAATAATCTGATGGTGCTTATACTGGAAGTGGAGTAAAGAGTAAAATAGTCTGGCATTCATTGTTTTTTCTGCACAACAGATGATCTTTGAAGTCCCTTCCAACTCCACTTATTCTATGAGTATCATTGGGGTGCATTTGGTAAATGTAACAACATTGCCAAAAAGGCATTAAGACTTGTTAACCTAATCTTGCGTAGCTTCTTCTCTGGCAATATTGTACTGCTAACCAGAGCATACAAAACCTTTCCTAGACCAATTCTCAAATACAGCATCTGTCCGGAACCCTCACTGCATATTGGACATTAATACAATCGAGCGAGTCCAGAGATATTTCACGAGAAGACTCCTCCGCTCCTCTGCTCGCAACAAAATACCTTATGCCAACAGATTTGAAATTTTGGGCTTGGACAACTTAGAACTTTGCAGTCTCCGATCCGACCTAAGCATAGTACATAAAATTATCTGCTACAACGTCCTACCTGTCAACGACTACTTCAGCTTCAACCACAACAATACATGAGCACACAATAGATGCAAACTTAAGGTAAACCGCAATAGACTGTCAACCTCACCCCATTCCTAAGAGGTCCGTAAAGGGAGAGTGCATAAGCACACCAAAGTGCCTACCCTCCCTGTCCTAATGTTTCTTTTTATTCATTTCCATTTCACGTATTCGAAATCATGTTGATATTTATACACCGTATTTTTCAGAGTATAAGACGCACCTTTTCCCCTCCTAAAAGAGGATGAAAATTTAGGTGCATCTTATACACTGAATGTAGCCCAGCCCACTCATTGGCCCTCACCCTTTGGCCTCTGCCTCCCAGCAATTTACCTCTTTGCAGCAAACAGAGAAAATGGGGCTTGCGGAGGCTGCAATAGGCTATGGCAATCCCTGCAGCCTAAACAGCTGATGTTCGGGAGGTCCAATTGAAAGTGAAACTTGCTGTTTGCTGCAAGGAGGCAAATTGCTGGGAGGCAGAGGCAGATTTTTTTTCTTGTGCTAATCAGGCTGTTTGCTGCAAGGAGGTAAGTCAATAACTATAAATGCCTATAGAACGTTCAAATTATTAGACTTATTTTTTTAAAGACTGCTTTATTATTGTTCTAGACAGCTTAACAAAATGAAGATTTTTAAAATAAATGCTTGATCTGAAGAAGCCCAGTGCTATTGCATCTTCTTTTAAATAGCAGAGAATAATGTATACTTCCAGAAAGCCACATCAGTTTTAACAGCATCTGTACAAGGATAGTCTGAAATGTAACACCACAAACAGTATGTATCAGTGATGGCAAACCTATGGCATGCGTGCCACAGGTGGCACGCGGAGCCATTTGTCAGGGCACGTGAAGTCACTTCCGGTTTGCTCAGAGGGTCATTTTGACTGCTCCGGAGGCTTCAGGGAAGCCTCCTGAAGCCTCCGGAGGGCATCTGGGGGGGGCGGGGAGGCTGTTTTCGCCCTCCCCAGGCTCCTATAAAGCCTCTGGAGCCTGGGGAGGGCGAAAAAAGCATGTAAAAATGGGGGGAGCGCCTGTAGTGCACGCATGCGCACTGGGGGGGTGTCACACATTGCATTATGGGTACGGCACACCCGCACACGACCCCCCTGCGCTCCCCCCACTTATGGCACGCGAGGCAAAAAAGGTTCGCCATCGCTGGTATATATCTTCTGTACTGTTTGCTGTTTGTTGCAAGGAGGCAAATTGCTGGGAGGCAGAGACAGATTTCCCCCCCTCTTGTTTTCCTCCCCAAAAGCTCGGTGCGTCTTATGCTTCGGAGCGTCTTATACTCCGGAAAATACGGTATGTTATCGAATACATGCTTGACGAAACAAATGAAATAAATCAATAAATAAAACGGGCACCCTTCCCCCCCCCCCCAAATCAGCAAAGGAGGCCTCTCCGCATCTCCTCTTCACAGTGGGTGGCCTAAATCTTGTTGAATTCTAAAAAGTCATATTGTATGTTGACCTCTTAGAAACCTTATCGTCCCCGGAGGCAGCCTTAGGGGAATGAAAAGGCTGACTTGATCCACTGCTGGTTTTCTTCGCGCGTATTTCTGCCTGGTTCCACTGAGTAGCAGAGAAGAAGCTATCAGTGGCCTCAAGGGTGCAGAAAGGACCAACGCAGCCATCTGGCAAAGGAATGTTTTGTGGCTCCATGTGGCATTTTGCAAAAAGCCCGCAACATCCTTTCAAAATACCAAATGTACTCATCAGCTCATTTCCTTTTCCAGAAACACAAGCAAGTGGCTGTTAGAATCACGATGGTTCTGGTTTGCATGTTGTTTGGAAGTTCCACTTTAATTACAAATCAAGGGAATTTAAAAAACAAAGCCCAATGCTTCACATGCTCAACAGCTGCAGGGTGGAAGTAGACCTGGGTTCTAGGCCAGGGATCTCCAATCTTGGATGATTTAAGACTTGCGGACTTCAACTCCCAGAATTCCCCCAGCCTGCATGGGTTCAACTTCTAACTTTCCTCAGCCAGCCAGTATGGTTGACTGAGGAATTCTGGGAGTTGAAGTCCACAGATGCAGTGTGGAAGTCTTCCTGTGTTCTGGATCTGGGGTCTCCAAACTTGGCAACTTTAAGCCTTGTAGACTTCAGCTCCCAGGATTCCTCAGCCAATCATGCTGGATGGATGAGGGGAGTTGGAAGCTGAACCCATGCTGGCTGGGGAATTCTGGGAGTTGAAGTCCATAGGTGCGGCATGGAAGTATACCTGGGTTCTAGATGTGGGGTCTCCAAACTTGTCCACTTTAAGACTTGTAGACTTCAGTTCCCAGAATTCCTCAGCCAGCTAACTCCCCTCAATTATGCTGGGGGGAATTGGCTGACTGAAGGAACTGGGAAGTTGAAATCATGCTGACTGGGGAATTCTGGGAGTTGAAGTCTACAAGGCTTAAAGTTGCCCAGTTTGGAGAGACCTGGTCTAGAACCCAAGTATACTTTCACATGGCGTCTGTGGACTTCATGTCCCAGAATTCCCCAGTAAACATGGTTTCAACTTCCAGCTCTCCTCAGCCAGCCAATTCCCCTCAGCATGGCTGAGGGCAGTTTGCTGGCTGAGGAATTCTGGGAGTTGACGTCTACTCATTGCCAAGTTTGGAGACCTCTGTTCTAGATGATCTGGAATCTCAGCAGATTACAAACGAAAGAGCCAACAAGGTGCAATGCTTAAGATATGAGTCCCACGCAGCTGTGGAAACTCAAGAGAGAGAGATCTACGCTTCAGAGAGGGATATCAATGCCATGACCTTTTGTATGACAGAAGGGTATTAGCTCATACAAACAAACAAACAAACAAACAAACAAACAACAGCTGGGAGAAAGTCATTCATGGCTTCTCTCCAGCTGTAATTATAGACATGAAGCTTTGCCCCCTACAGCAAAACAGAAACGGTCTACATAAAATAATCGTATGTTTATCTCTCTAATATTCTTCTGACTTAGGCTTCCTCAGCAGCACGAAACTGAGTCCTCATCCCAATAAACCCCTTTTCTCTCCAGCAAAGTCCCAGCCCACACTCCTTAAAGATAGTTCATGATTATCGACTTTTATCAGGCTTGTAGAGCGGCCAGGCCGATATCTTTCAGATGCCGCAATACTTGGCGAGAATGCAGGAATGAACGAATGGCCTCCTGCAAACTCCACTCCCCTTTCTCCCCTCTTTTATTCCCTGTGGGAGGGGCCGTTCACCATCCACCTGTGGCCTTACTCCCAAGTCGACCCTTGTTCCTTAGTTGTTCCCTTCGTCTGGCCACTCTGCGCATGCGCACACTGGGAAATTTGAACGTTCCCACACACTGGGAACATTGTAACTTTGAAATTAAATGAACTGTTGTAAGTCAGGGACCACGTGTAGCACAGGTAGTCCTCAACTCACAACAGTTCATTTTGTGACCGTTCAAAGTTACAACAGCACTGAAAATAGTGACTTATATAAAGGGAAGGGAAAGGAAGGGAAGGGAAGGAGGAAGCTGGTAAGAAGTCAGAAGTCACCTTTCCTCCCAATGCTTTTGCTTTGTTTTTGTTTTGTTTTGCCACCAGTGGTCATTCTGTTTGTTGTTGTTTATATAAGAAATACATCTCCAATGATGACTCAACAGGACACAAATTGCCAACTGTCTTTAAAGGGGATACTTTTTATGCTCAGCTGTTTGCACCCAGTTATAACATATTTTTAGGAAGCATCCCTCACATAAAACTTGGTTCTTCAAACATTATAAAGATGCAAAGAATTTCTAGATTATAACTTTTTTATGAGAAGGGAGCATGCATACATAGTGATGATCTGAGAGTATTTTAATTGTTTACAAATTAACTTGCGGAAGGGACTATGTGACAGAGGAGAGAAAGTTTCATGAGAAACTAAGCTATACTGTGGTGTAGTTGGCTTATTAGTGACTTAACATGATATTGAATTGTTACGTTTGATGATGTCACGTCTCGTGTAGCTGGGAAGTTCCGGGAAATTGCACAGATTTCAATAAGGTATATTTAATAAGGTATCTTAAGGAAAGGAAAGGAAGAAATGAGGAAGGGAGGGGAGGGGAAGGGAAGGAAGGAAAGAGGAAGGAAATGGAAGAAGGAACGGAAGGGAAAGAAGGAAAGGAAGAGAAAGAAGGAAAGGAAAGGAAGGGAAGGGAAGAGAAAGGGGATAAATAAGGAAGGGAAGGGAAGGAAGGAAAAAGGAAGGAAAGGAAAGGAAAGGAGGAAAGGAAGGGAAAGGAAAGGAGGAAATGAAGAGAAAGAAGGAAAGCAAGGGAAGGGAAGGGAAAGGAAGGGAAGGGGAAAGAAAGGAAAGGAAGAAAAGAGGATGGGAAGGGAAGGAAGGGAAAGAAGGAAAGGTAAAGGAAAGAAGGAAAAGAAAGGAAAGGAAGGGAAGGGAAAGGAAAAGAAAAGAAAGGAAAAGAAAAGAAAAGAAAAGAAAGGAAAAGAAAAGAAAAGAAAGGAGAAAGGGGAAAGGGGAAAGGGGAAAGGGGAAAGGAAAATGTTGTGTCATCAGCAAGAATTTTCCTAGGCTAGAGCAATAGCCCCCAACAAGGGTAGAGTACAATATCCAAAGTTGACATTGCTATGTTTACCTGATGGGGACACACAGTTTTTGCTCCAGAGAAATGTTTTACTTCCACATAACCATTTATCTTCAAAATAGGACAGTTCGCTTCCTGACTTTGGAGAAGAAGATAAGTCTGTTATCGGGCTCTGAATGTACTTGTGAATACTCAGAAGTGACTCACTGGTGACCTTCAGAAACCAAATGCTGGATTACAAGGAGGTTGCTATGTTCCACTAAGTACATTCTTCACATGACCTGCGTCAAGGTCCTGAGGATTTAATAGCTGCCAACTGATGTAAGGCTATAAGATGTGATGTGTAAGCTGAAGGCCAGGCTGATGAAACAAAGCTGATTCATTGCAGCTATGGTATAACCCTTTTAAGACTCTGATGGGAGGACCACACAAGCCTATATATGAGTGGCTATAAGAGGGTGTTCTTTCTTCTTCTCAGCGTGTATTCGGTGCTCTTCTTGTGTCTGTAGTGAATGGTAAGGGATTTTCTCTTCTGCATGTGTTTGCCTGTATATAGTTGTAAGTAAACCACTGTTAATTGTCTTAAGGCTCTGTGTGCTGTGTTATTGCTCGTGGGTGTATCACAAAAAGCTAGTCACACTGCCAAAACTCTGGCAACATGGTTTTCCCTGTTTGAAGATTTCTGGCACTTTTGGGTAACTCACAGAAATTTATCTTAGTTTATCTTCCTTCCTTCCTTTTTTCTTTCTCTTCTTCTTTTTCTTTTCCTCTCTTTCTCTTTCTCTCTTTCTTTCTTTCTTTCTTTTTCTTTTTCTTTCTCTCTCTCTCTTTCTCTCTCTTTCTTTCTTTCTCTCTCTTTCTCTTTCTTCATCTCTTTCATTCTCTTTCTTTCTTTTTCTTTCTTTCCCTTTCTTTCTTTCTTTCTTTCTTTCTTTCATTCATATAACCTGGGTCTCCACGTGATCATCTGGTCCCCCTCTACTCTCAATACTCATGCAGATATTCTTGAACTTTGCCATCTCCAGTCCTACTCTACAACCTTGTTCACTGCCCCTTTAGCCAAATCTTCCTTCAAAAGAAGAAAAGGGGGAAATCTGGAACCGAAGGAAGTAAGGATAACAGATCTGAGTCACATCAATCCAAGTGCCCACTAGATAGCAACAAAGACGAGAAATTTTATCTCTCCCTTTCAGATTTTTTGCAGCCTAGATAGACGAATTAAAGCAATTGGTGTGTTTGATCAAACAGTATTTGAATCTATCAGTTAGACACAGACACAGACACACACACACACCCCATTCTTGGTTCTCAGATTTGGGCAATTATGGCCCTGAAACTGAAGCAAAGGCCCAAGTTCATTGATATGTTGATGCTGCTTCTGCTCTGGAAGACAAAGGATCAAGAGATGAAGGAACAAGCCATGAAAAACCCCACCATGAGAGTAGCATCTAAAAGCATATCCGATAAAAGTCTTTATACATCAAATGTAAGAACATAGAATAACAGAGATGGAAGGGACCTTGGAGGTCTTCTAGTCCAGCTTGAGCAGAAGATTCTATGTCATTCCGGACAAATGACTATCCAGTCTCTTCTTAAAGGCCTCCAGTGATGGAGCACCCACAACTTCTGAAAGCAAGCCGTTCCACTGGCTGATTGTTCTCACTGTTAGGAAGTTTCTCCTTACTCCTAGGTTGCTTCACTCCTTGATTAATTTCCATCCATGGCTTCTTTGTCTTGCCTTCTGATGCTTGTTGACCCTCCTCTTCTCTGTGACAGCCCTCAAATATTCTCAATGTTCTGGGCAGGGCTGTAGGAAGGGATGGGAGAGAAGCCATCGATGCAAGCAAGTTCTCTAGGCAAGGACTCATACTTATATTTCTGGAAAATTACCTTTTAGGTAGACAACTTTGCCTGCTGACCCTTTTCACTTGAGTTTACTCTGGAGTTTGAGGTCAAGAATGCCTGCTTTAAGTACTCTGTACTAGTTTTTGACTAACTGATAGGCTTCCTTGCCCCTTGGCTTGAACCTTGGGACATTAGCATAGATGGAGATGCTGATATGTGAAAACTGAGCCCGGAAGGGACAGGTAAGTGAGCAGCCAAGAGTCAGAATGCAGAGGCCAAACCGGCATAGATCCAGACTAAAGCTAATCAACATCTGGGCTAGGTAGATGCTAATGCTCTTATTTCCCCATCGAGGAAGCCAGCTGGAGCTACAAATAGGCAAAATTCTTGGACGATACCCTAGATGCCAGGGAAATTGAGTGTCAAACTCAAATTCATTGAGGGCCACAACAAGGCTGTGGTTGACCTTGGGTTGGGGATGGGGATAGGTGGGTGTGGCTGACTGGGCAGACATGGCCAGCTTGATGCCACTCCCCAAACTGCTGGCATGTTTCCTCTTCTCATTAAGTAGACTGGGCGGAAGCTATGTTGGCCTGATCTTTCCTCTTCGCACTGGTAGCCCAGGACGGCCCCACGGGCCAGATCTGATGCCTGTGGGCCCTTAAGTCTGCTCTATGTGATTGTTGCCAGCAAACCTGACAGCAGATTCAGACAGTGAGGAGGTTGGAGAGGAAGATGGGCCAGTCCTGGAGTCTGGGGAAGGCTCTGATGAGGGCTCTGTGTTGGAGGCAGAGAGGGGGCCAGAGCCGTATGCCAGTTCTCAGCTGCCTTCAGACATCAGTGAGGCAGACGAACAGCTCGAGCCTGTTCCCAGTGTGCGCATGCTCAGAGTTGCCAGATGAATGGAACAGCTAAAGAACAGGGGTCGACTTGGGAATAAGGCCACAGGTGGAGGATGAATGGCCCCTCCCAGAGGGAATAAAAGAGGAGCGAAAGCGGAGTGGAGCTTGCAGGAGACAATTAGTTCACTTCATTGGTTTGTGACTCTCCGAGACTCCTTGCCACGTGTTGCAGATATCGTCCTGGTAGCTCTCCAAGCCAGAGAAGGTCTGTGACTGTAAATCCTCCCTTGAAAGATTTTGCTGGATGTGAATGAGCAGAATTCATAGTTAATTAATAAAAGGGTTTTTTTTGTCGGGATCAGGAGTTTGCTTCAGGCTCTTGGGAAGCCTCGGTCAGAACAGTGGTTTTGGATCTCCTGACAGATTGACAGCGATTGGATGGCATTCCGCACTAGCCTATTTTGGGGCTTGTGCAACTAAATAGACCTCGCAGCGTTTGACCGAATTCTTGTGTCACAGGTGGTTTGATGAGAAGACTGGACTGTCTGTTGCCTCTGATATTCCTGAGTTCCAGCTGTTGCACCATACCTGGAATAAACCTGTTCTATAAGGGAGTATACGAAGATGAAGGGCTTTGATAACCTAACCCAAGGTGCACAACTCACCAAGGTGCATGCAATGTACGCCAGTCAATTGCATGAGCCACTGGAGAGTTTTGCTATTCGGCAAAAGCACCCAAAGGCAAGGAAAACGAAACAATGGATGGAAACGAAACAAGGAGAGAAGCAACCGAGAACTAAGGAGAAAACGCCTAAGGGGGACAGCAATCAATTCAATGGAATAGCTTGCCTTCAGAGGTTGTGTGCGCTCCATCATTGAAGGCTTTCAAAAAGAGATTGGACAACCAATGACCATGGGGTTGGACTAGAACAGCAGTCACCAACTGGTGGTTTGTGGACCACTGATGGTCCACGAGAAAATGTTGGTAGTTCGCATTATTTGCATTTTTTAATATTGCACTAAATCAGGGGTCCTTAAACCATGCCCTCTGGGCTGGATATATGCAATGAACGCTTGTGTTGCTACAGAGACTCTCCCCCTTCGGGGTCTTTTTGTGTGGGTCAGAGGGGAGCAGAAATTCCGACTTGGGATCTGCTTCGGCCTCCTGGTGTGGGGCTTTGGGCAAAGGCTGGAGGGAAGCACCACTGGTGGCGAAGAGCCGGAGGGCCTCGTTCCAGTGGGACTGCATCATGGCCTGGAACTGGCTGACCATCTCAGCCCAGTGAGCCTCCAGGCGTCGGTACCTGGCCTTGCACTCCTGCAGGTCTTCCCTCTGCTTGGAAAGCCTTTGCTCGTAGTCCTCAGTGAGGTGCTTCTGCTGAGCCTCCTTCTCGGTCAGATCCAATTTGAACTGAGCTGTTTTGCCAACTCTTTCTCATGGTGGCTGATTAGCTCCAGCAACTGCTTCTTGTTGTGGTCCTAAGGAGCTCCGGCGGGCAGGCGAGGAGTGGCTGGGAGGGGAGGGGCGAGTAGAGACCGGCAAGGTGCCCCTTGGTGCAAGTGACATCAAGTTGGCACCCAGTCACGTGACCACCTAGCCACACCCACCCAACAGATCCTATTAGTGGTCCATGGGATTTAAAATTATGAATTTAATGGTCCATGAGGTCCGAAAGGTTGGTGACCCCTGGACTGGAAGACCTCCAAGGTCCCTTCCATTATTCTAAGTTCTATGTTCAAAGCTCCTTTTCTTCTTTCTTTGGCCTTCAGTTTGCAACATGGCCCAATTTTTTTTTTCTGAAGCACAGTTTCCAATTGCATGACAGACTGCGAGAAGGCATTAATCCCTGGCGGAAAATGTTTGCATTCAGTGCAGAGTTCTGGTGCAGCCTATCTAAGATACCATCTTGAGAATATGTCTCCACTTTCCCAATCAGATACACAAACAGAGCGCTTTTACGCTTTGCCGGAACAATATACCTCTGCTGCCAGGCTAATTATCTCAGGATAATTGGGTCACCCTCTTGCTCCCAGCTGGGCAACACAACCAATGACACACACACACACACGTTCGATGCACACTCATTGCAAGCTCACACACTTTCTCCTTCGGCATAATCACCCCGACTTTAGCACCTTGCAGTCAATCAGGTTCTTCAGGAATTGGAAGCACTTCTCAAAGTCCCGAAAGAACAATCAGAACAGGCTGAACAGGATTATAAAACATTTGTGGATTGGAAGAGGGCTCTGACCCTGTTAAAGTATGTGACAGTTGGATTTTCAACCAGACACCTGCCAGTTGAAAGCCGGAGCAGATAACTCAACTCTCGTTTCAGGGGTGACTTTCCTGATCACCGATCAAATCAACGTTGTGGCCTGTAGCCACCAACTGTCCACCCATAAAGGTAAAGGTTCCTCTTGCACATATGTGCTAGCCATTCCCGACTCTAGGGGGCGATGCCCCTCTCTGTTTCAAAGCCGAAGAGCCAGCGCTGTCCGAAGACGTCTCCGTGGTCATGTGGCCAGCAGGACTCAATGCCAAAGGGGCACGGAATGCTGTTACCTTCCCACCAAAGGTGGTTCCTATTTTTCTACTTGCATTTTGTACATGCTTTCAAACTGCTAGGTTGACATGAACCTGGGATCTCACTCCGTTACGCGGCGCTAGGGATTTGAACCGCCGAACTGCCGACTTTTCTGATCAACAAGCTCAGCGTCTTAGCCACTGAGCCACCACGCCCCTATCCATCCGTACAATGTCCTATTATTATTGTTTCTGAGAACCTGACAGCCAGCTCTTTCCTCTTGCCCAATCACAACCGCAATGAATCGAAACTCAAGAGGGGGACATAGCATTAGTCCTTGACTTACAACAGTTCGTTTGGTGAGCATTCCTGAAAAATGAGACTTAGGACTGGGGTTTTTTTCCCACCGCGATGTCCTTTCTAGTCTCCCCATGATCAGGTGATCAAAATTCAGCAAACGGCTCGTATTTATGACCATTGCCGTATCCCAGAGTCCGTGGGGGAGTCCGATTCACTTAACAACCATGTCACTCGCTTAACAACCATGAATCACACTGCAGTGATTCATTTAACCAGGGTGGCAGGAAAGGTCGTAAAAATGGGACAAACATCACTTAAGACATATCTCACAACCACAGAAAGCTCGGGCTCAATTGTGGTCGTTACGTCGAGGACTACGCGTATAATAAAACGCTGTAGCTAGTCCTCGACTTACAACCTGTTCGTTAAGGAACATTCAAAGTTACAATGACGCTGGAAAAAGTGACTTATGATCAGTCCTCCACACTTGCTGTGTTTCCCCGAAAATAAGACCCGGTATTTATTTATTTATTTATTTATTTATTTATTTATTTATTTATTTATTTATTTATTTATTTATTTGTTTGTTTGTTTGTTTGTTTGTTTGTTTGTTTATTATTTATTTATTGTTTGTTTGTTTGTTTGTTTGTTTATCTTCAAAAGACACATTAAGTCTTATTTTCCAGTGATGCACAGTATCAGGGTGATCAGATTAGCTGGGCACCCCATTCTCCAGCATGCGAACAAGTGGCAGTGAGTATGTGGGAGACAATGAGGTCCGGCAACACCTGAAGCCTGAGGACCCTTTATCTCGCTTAACCACAAAAATGTAGGGCTCCATTGTGGTTGTAAGTTGAAGACTCGTTTATCTGGTCTGGATAAATAGTAGCCGCACCAGATTGATTGACACACAGTATCAGACCTGAAAGCCAAAGGGTCCCCCTGTGGAAGGTAGAGGTGCATTATTCTCTTTACAGGACACGCTTTTCTTCTGAGGGGAGGCTGCCTGTCAGACCTTTTCTTTTTAGGCTTCAGATCTGCCACACTTTCGACTGTGGGAAAATGGGAGGGGGAAATTATATGGAGCTGGGTGATATGTAGCCATAATAACATACTTTTTAGAAAGCCAAGGTCATTCTTTGTCTCTGCACCTGGCTGGATCTGGATGGGAAGAATCTATCTTCGTGGCAGTGAAAGATTGGACCACGTGATGGACTTGTGGGTGTTGGGGCAGGATCTTGACCTTTCCACTGGATGGGGAAAACCTGGAAGCTTTCAGATTCGGGTTATCCCAGATGTGCCAACATCTGGGAATAAATCGGAACTTTGAGGAATCCTTTGCCTCGGACTCTGATTTAATTTTGGATGCTATTTGAAACCCTGACACATAGCTGAATCACACTATGTGCATCCTATCTGCCACACTAAGATCTACCCACACTTTTTACGTTTTCAGCCATATTCCTCCACCACATCTAGGAAGGGAAAACATTCCACGGTGAGAGTACAAGAAAATAATTAGTAATATTCACCTGCCAATCAATGCAGATACCTCTGATGCTACAAGCAATAAGCCTTTGCTGCGGACATCCACTATTAAGGCAGAGTTGTGCTTGTGTTAAAGACAGTGTGTGAGTCCCTTCTTGCTAAAGCTCCGATTGAAAAAGCTTTTCCTTGGCTCAGAAGTTCCCTATAATTATAATCTATATTCCATTCTCGGTTAAGGCGATTGAGAAATTTCATATACTGATTTCATACCTCCAGATGCCTTTCATGCAAGTAATTTACAGGTAGGAATTAAGAATTGGGCATTGTACAAGAACATAATACGGGTACCGTATTTTTGGGAGTATAAGATGCACCAAGATTTTGAAGAGGCAAATTTTTTTAAAAAAGTTTTTGCACTCTGCAGACCTCCCCAAAACAGCCTATTTTTGCGGAAATGGGCCCGTTTCTTGTCAAAAAAAAGGGGGGGCATGCATAGCCTTTAGGAGGCTTGTAGAGTGCTTCTGGTGGCTGGAGGGGCATAAATGAGCAAAAAATGGCATGTTTTTCACTCATTTCTGCCCTCCCAAGCCCCCAGGAGCACTCTGAAAGCCACCTAAAGGCTATGCATGGCCATTTTTGCAAAGGGGGTGGGATTTCAGCAGGCAAAACACGGTATTCAGTGTATAAGATGCACCCATCTTAAACACTCAAAGAGCCACAAAAGTCCTAACCAGAAGCCCCCCCTTTAATTCTGGAGCTGACCAGAAGTCCGGTCCCCCCCCCAACCATAGAGTCTCCTCCTAGTGCAGTGTCCTTTTTCCTCTGTCGAACAGACATACGATTCCCCCAACCATAAAGTCTCCCCCTAGCATGGCATCCGTTTTCCTCTATCTGTCCTACTGAAAGCCCTATCAATAGTGGAGCTGATCGGCGACAGGGAGCCGCAGCAGAGGGATGAAAGAGCCACATGCGGCTCCAGAGCCCGCGGCTTGCTGACCCCTGTTCTAGAAGGCTGAAAATCGCAACTGGCACCATTTGAAGAAAAAAGAAAACCTTTCAGCCAAACGGACAAAATAATCAACTTCGTACAATGTACAGCCTCCTATTAGATCATTCTAACTCATTCCTCCACCCCCCCAAAAAAGCATTTATTTTGGCAGAAAGAAAGCAAAACTCTCCAGTAATAATTCAAAAATAAAATTGATGGGATAAAGAAAAGAAACCCCCTCCCCTCAATTGCCTGACCCTCACTCTAAAGAGGGATTCAATTGAACTGAGCTGACGCATGTAGGAATCAAGCAGGGTGAGATTTGGGGTGGGGTTAAACACATCACCAGTTTGGAATCATTGCATTTCCACAAAATCCAGGCACTCCTCCATCCTTAAAGTCCATTGGCTCTTATCTGGCTCCAATTTAGTGCCCACCTTTATTAGATCAGATTTTTGTTGTATAGGCAGCATGGAATAAACTTTTAGTGCTTTAAACTTTACTCCCGTTTCCAGTTATTTGCGCCAGATTTCCAAAGCATGGACTGTCCTTAAAATGAAGCAATGGTCAAAAATCCGAAAAGAGCAGGAGGGCCCTTAAGCTCTGAACATACAGCCAGGAAGCTGAGTGTCGCACACCTATCCTCAGCAGCAACAACAATGTTCTAAACCTCAACAACAACAATAACTACGCAACATGGGCTTTCATTTTCCAGTCGGAAGACATTCATCAGCATTATGAGCAACACCCCTGTTATATTGTCAGGGCTCAGATGTACGTCACACACTTCAAAACACAACAGAGCAACCTGCCCCAAATGGACACAAGAGTATAATTTCTCCCAAATATTTGTCTAAAGCAGGAGTCAGCAACCCACGGCTCAGGAGCCGCATGTGGCTCTTTCATCCCTCTGCTGCGGCTCCCTGTCATCAGTCAGCTCCACAATTGAGAAGGTTTCCAGTTAGGACCTTTGTGTCCCTTTGAGTGTTTAACGTTGCCGACCCCTGGTCTAAAGAAAAGCAGTCAGTTTGTCTACAGGAGGCACCTGAGAATGGCCTTCATCAACTCATATGTTGGGATGTCCAAGGATGGCTCTCCCTTCTCCCTACCAAACTTGGCCAACAGCAACTGAAATGGAACCAAGGTAGGAAATGACCAGGCTGGACCAGAGGGAGGGATCAAGTGTGTCCTTTGTCTGCCCACTAGAGATCTACATCCAACCCACCTTGAATTCCATTCTCTTATCCACTTCCAATTTGCTTTGACCTTTAGTAGCTCAGATTCTTGTAGAGAGCATTAGCCTACAATAAACCCACCTTGAATCCCATTCTCTTGCCCACTTCCAATTTGCTTTGACCTTTAGTAGCTCAGATTCTTGTAGAGAGCATTAGCCTACAATAAACCCACCTTGAATTCCATTCTCTTACCCACTTCCAATTTGCTTTGACCTTTAGTAGCTCAGATTCTTGTAGAGAGCATTAGCCTACAATAAACCCACCTTGAATCCCATTCTCTTGCCCACTTCCAATTTGCTTTGACCTTTAGTAGCTCAGATTCTTGTAGAGAGCATTAGCCTACAATAAACCCATCTTCATCTGAACTGCCTGGATTTCCTGCGCTTGACGACTGATCCCTCTTACTTTCTTGGCTATGGTTAAGAATTAAAACCAAGGTAGCCACAGGAGCTGAAGTTCAAAATGACGCCATCTGACACTCTTCTGCTCCAAGCAGACCCACTTAGACCCAACGTTTCCTGTCTGGAAGATTTCTCCCTCACTTCTGTCTGTCCCACCAGAGCTCCAAGTTGAGAGGACATCTCAAGAGGGAATCTACACCCCAAACCGTCCATTAAACATGATGTTTGTCTTAATCCTTAAAGTCAAGGGGAGAGGCCAGACAGTCTCTTTACACACGGGGCGTTTCTACCAAAATAGCTACCAGGAACTGGCACTCTAGCCTGCCCAGAGGATTCCTCTCTCGAAACGCGAGCTCACCTCGTTTAAAATTTAACAAAAATTCAAAGCGTTTCCACCGCACAGGAACAAAAGAGACTCCCCGTGACTGGCGGAGGAAAAGGAGAAGGAGCCACCTGTTTTCCACGCTGAGCGCCCATCTCAATTCGGCTCGCCTCCCCCCCCCCCCCCGCGCCTTCTAAGATTTGGAGCCACGCGGGTTCGAATCCCGAGGGGAACTCTGCAGCATTTTTGGAGCTCTCCGGGAAAAATAAATCAGGCTTCCCTGCTCCCTGCTCCCTACCCCCACCCGCATCCACGGCCTGGAAGGCACGTTTAGAAGAAAAAAAAATATCCGCAAAATCGCTTCCAGCAATGTCACTAACTCTCTCACACACAGAGATACAGACACGCGCGCACACTTTCTCTGTTTTCCCCGGAATTGAGACGCAAAAAGAGAGAGAGAGAGAGAGAGACTGCCCGGAGACAGAGAAAAGGCCCGCGGGGTGGGGTGGGGTAAATGTCTTCCTCCCCCCCCCTACCACTTCTTTCACCGGCTGCAAGGATTCCGCAGGTGAACCCCTCCCCCTCCCCAGGGCTGTCTTAACTCATGGGTCTGCTGGGCACTTGCCCGTCGACCCTACGAGTATAGGGCCCCCTCTACTAATCTGTATATGTTAACCCTTCAATGCTTCTTATATAAATGCAGCAACGTTATTATTACCCTTTGCTGTATTCTTTTAAATTAATACTAACATGCATTATTAGAAATTAACACATAATACTAGAGATAGATAGATGATAGATGATAGATGATAGATAGATAGATAGATAGATAGATAGATAGATAGATATAGATAGATAGATAGATAGATAGATAGATAGATAGATAGATAGATAGATAGATAGATAAAGAGATAGAAAGAGATAGATAGAAAGGAAAGAAAGAAAGGAAAAAGAAAAGAAAGGGATCAAAAAGATAGAAAGAGAGAGAGATAAGGTAAGATAAGATAAGATAAGATAAGATAAGATAAGATAGATAGATAGATAGATCGCCAGACAGACAGACAGACGGATGTTTAATTTTATCTACCATTTACACTTTTATTCCTAATCTTAAAGCGCCCGAGTAGACTGCTTTGCCCAGGGCCCACAATGCTATTAAGACCGCCCTGCCCCACTCCCCCTTCCCCGCGCGGCGAGCTCAACCCGGAGCGCTTTGTTTGAAGGATTCAGCGCAAAAGGCGGAAAAGCTTACCCCGGGCCTCCGCTGCCTTTCTCATCTCCACCTCCGACTCTCAGCCATAACCTTCCAGCAGGGCGGCGGTCCCCCCTCCCCAAACAGCCTTCGGGGGACCGTTTTCCCATGCAAAGTCCCTGTCGGCTCCAGCTTGCGCCCTTAAGGGGGCTCCAGAATGCATGCAGGACGGGCAACTTCTCGGAATGGTTTCGCGTTGGTGACTGCGGTTTTCCAGGTGGAGAGGAGGAGGAGGAAGGGATTGGAGGAGGTGAAAGTGCCCTCCCCTCGCCTACCCCTTTCCCCCCCCCGCGCCCCAAAGCTCCACCTAGAAAGTGAAGATGGAAGGGGAAGGAGGAGGAGGAGGGCGGCGGCGCTTAAACTCCCGCGCGCAAAGTGAGTTTGGTTCTTTGCGCGCTCTTTTGGCTCTTCCAGGAGGTGGAACTTCGCGGCAGCATGCGAGATCCTAAGAAAACTCACTTCTAGCTATCCAAAGCTGGACCTTTGGTCGTCTTACACTTCAAGCAGGGGTGGCGGTGGGGATGGATGCTTGACTGTAGAATCTCCTCCATTTTTTTTTTTGCCTTCGCACGACCCCCCCCCCCCGCCAATTCGCGCAAGCGACCCCATCCTAAACTCTTGCAGCGCGCCCGTCCGGGCTTCCCCGGAGGGAAAGCGTTAGAAGGTGGGGGTCTCCCTCCATCCCTTTGCACTCATTTCCCTGGATCTGCCTTGGTCCCCTCCCCGCCCCCATTTCCACGCACCACCACCACGAAGGACGACCCCCCCTCCAGCCCCTGCAAAGCCCCAACCCAAGCGCCCGTCCTTGTTCCACGCCGCACCTGTTTCTACCGCGGGATCCGAGTCTGCAGCACCAAAGAGGCGCTGCATTCTGCCCCCCCCCCCCCATGGTCCTGTAGAGAGAACAGCGCGGTGGGCTCGCTGTCCTTCCCCTCCCGAGAGGGGCTTTCCAAGGCTCCCCGTGGTGGGGAAGCCCGCCCGGCTTGGATAAAGCTCTCCCCGGTCCTCCTCCTCCTTCCCTCCCCCTCAGTTGGAAAACTTGGCCCGACTTTCTCCGCCCGTGCCGGGGGCGGGGGGGCAGAGAGCGATCCAAGCGGAGGTCGCCTTCCCGCCTCTCGGAGGGGGAGACTCCAGCTGGGGCAGGGGACGGAGGGAGGAAGAGGCGGCGGAGCTTAAACTGAGTTACCTGGAGTCTCGCGAAGCCTGGAACGCCCCCCGCGCGCCCCGCCTGAGACTCAACCGGGGGCTGGCGGGCCGGGCGAGGCCCCCTTCGCTGCCCGGGACCCGCCGCTCACCGACTCGTGCCTGCCAGCCGCGCTCCCTGGAAGCCGAGCGTAGGAGCCGAGAGGGACAAGCGCGCCCCCCGCCCTCCGGCGCCAGGTTGAAGGAGGGGCGGGCGGACAGGCACCTCCCCCCCCCGCGAGACCCCTCCCTTTGCCCACAGACCCCGTCCCTACCCCTCCCTTCCTCCCCCGACCCCCTCCCTTCCCCACAGACCCCCTCCCCACCCCGGACCCCCTCCCTTCCCCACAGACCCACTACTCCCCACCCCCCGTAGCCCAGAGCTTGGGATTCCCTCCCCAACCGACCGGCTTTTGGGGGAGGGGGCTTACCGCGGGAGAAGCGAGCCTGGCATCCGCGGTGGGGAGCCTGGCCAGGGTTGGGGGCGGCATGAAAAAGGAGGAAGGGGCGGAGGGAAACCCCGCGCCCGGCGAAAGAGAGGAGCCTCTGCGCCTCGGGCAGGAGCTGCGCGGCTATAACTATAAGGAACCCGCGCGGGCTAAAGCGCGCGGCGTTAACCCCTTGCTGACCGTGCCGGGTGGCCGTGGGTGGGGTTGAGGGGGGAGCGAGTGACTTGTGGCTTGGGCAGCCGCGGGACGGAGGCCGGCCAAAGGCTGCTTCCCCTCCGGGGCAGGAGGATCCAGCCTCGCTCGGAGCCGCTGCGCCTCTGCTGCCAGCCCGAAAGTCTTCAATCAGCTGAAAGGAGCTGCCTTCTCGGACACGCGTGAAAACCTGGCCCGAGCTTTCTTTGCCCATCGAGGATCGGACACGTCTGACATGGGATCTCTCTCTCTTCGGTCTCAACGACCGACCGATCTCCAACCACGGATTCGCAGCAGACAAAAGTTCGCCCTCTGGGGGTGATCCTGCCCGACTGAGCAGCCCACTCCCAACCCCTGTTCGCTCACCCAGAAGTGTCGAGGGGTTTCCCGCCCCCCTGATTCTCTCGCTGTCGGTTCCAGGACCAGCTACACTCCCCGGGCTCACCTCGGGGTCTCCTTTCCACCCAGAAATCTCCGCGTCTTTTTCTGCCGGAGGCTGGTCTCTCTCTGCCCCTCCGGGTGAGATCAACGGCCCCGGGCCGCCTCGGGCATCCCCTGCAGGGAGGAAGCTTCAGGTCCCGGGGGTCGCGGGGTGGGAGGCGAATAGAGCCATGCTGCATCTTCTTAAGAACCAACCTGAGTGTTCCGCTTCATTCAGACGTGCAGAAGCGCGGACCGAATAATCCAGGGTCTGTTTTCCCTTCTTAGCCATCATTAGCTTTGCCAACCAGGCTGACATCTCGCAGAAAGCGTGCGGGGTAGGCACCGCTTTCCCCACAGAGGGGGGTGAACACCTGAGCAAGAGACAGGTGGCGTCGCCTAGTGGTTAGAGCTAGGGCTAGGTCCACCCGCAGCCAGCCACACCTCAAGGAAGGGCTTTGGAATTTCTCTCAGGCCGATCCACCTCACAGGGTTGTGGTTGCGAGGGAGGGGAGGAGGGAAACGTAGAGAAGGGAGAGCTAGGTACTTTGCCTGAACTTCGTGGAGGTAAAACCTGAAACCACTTGAGATGCTGGACCCTCCCCCCCCCAGCCCCCACGCGGGGTCGTACTCACCTCCTGCGGGCACACAAACGCGTTTTCCTGGAGAATTCTTTTCAAAAAGGATGTAACTAAACTTGACTTGCAAATTTTGAACTTATCCTGTTTCATGAGTAGCCACCCGTTTCTTAAACAGATTATGAGGACGGTCAACCCAAATCAACCCGCGTGGGGGCTTTTCAAGGCGTCGGTCTATTATTGATTGGGGACAAACCCGGGCGAATCCTCCCCCAGCCTCTGCAGGATTAGAACCCAGATCTCCCCCCTCTCTTAATCCAGCACCTTCCCTTTCGCCTCCCAACTCCGTCTCCCTTATCCGCGAATATTAAATGGCTTCACTTGCTGACACGTGTAGACAATTGCCATTTAATGTAAGCAAGGGGTTCTTTTTACAATTACTTTGCCATTTTTCGCTCTGAAAAATGAAGAGGATCCTTTGTCGTTTGTCACATTTCTGATACTTAATTCAAGCGAGATACATTTAATAGGTCCCTTCATTTCTCAGAGCAGATTCGTGCTTTTCAAGTGAGCAAGAAATCTTCTTTCAGGGATATTCTTTATTTTACTTCTTCTCCAAGGTCTATGCCATCTTCCGACCAAAAATACACTTCCTAGGTTTACTGGGTCAAAAAAATTAGAATTCTCCCAGAACTGGGTATGCCTAGTTTAATGAAAAGAAGGACTAAGGGAGACATGATAGCAATCTTCCAATATCTCAGGGGTTGCCACAAAGAAGAGGGAGTCAAACTATTCTCCAAGGTACCCGAGGGCAGGACAAGAAAGAATGGATGGAAACTAATCGAGGAGAGAAGCCACCTAGAACTAAGGAGAAATTTCTTGACAGTTGAGAATCAGTGGAACATCTTGCCTCCAGAGGTTGAAAATGCTCCATCATTGGGAGTTTTTAAGAAGATAACCATTTCTCTGAAGTGGTGTAGTTTCCTGCCTGAGCAGGGGGTTGGACTAGAAGACCTCCAAGGTCCCTTCCAACTCTGCTATTCTATTCTATTCTATTCCATTCTATTCTATTCCATTCCATTCCACATTTTCTATTCTGTTCCATTCCATTCCATTTAATTCCATTTCATCTATTCTATTCTGTTCTGTTCTGTTCTGTTCTGTTCTGTTCTGTTCTGCTCTGCTCTGCTCTGCTCTGCTCTGTTCTGTTCTATTCTATTCCACATTTTCTATTCTGTTCCATCCCATTTAACTCCATTCCATCTATTCCTATTCCTATTCCTATTCCTATTCCATTCCTATCCTATCCTATCCTATCCTATCCTATTTCTCCTTACATCCCAGAAGCGTAATCATTAGAGGGAAGAAAACGTTTGCAAAAATTCCCAATTCCAACGGTTTTCTTTGGCAGAAATTCCCCCCCTCCCCCGACTGTAAACTTCTGGGTAACTTTGAGGTGGCAGCAAAGACAGATCGGAAATTTCCACTCTTGTTTTACCAAAATGCCCGTGAAGGATCCTTTCTTTTGCAGGCCAGATCCGGCGCGATCGGTCCACCCGGTCACAGCTAAGGAGCGGGAGGCAATATTCGGCTAATATGCGGCGCCTCTATCACCCCCTCGCTCCCCCCCGCCCCGGAGAAGTTTCGTAACCGGAGACACACACAGACCTGCAAGGAGGAAACAACCGAACGGGTTTCCTTTGCGTCGGCTGTAAATAAAAGGAACCTGGTTATCATACATTTCTACACTAGGACCCTGTCCAAGAGTTGATTTTCTTAAGAATGTAGAAGGTTAGATCCAATCTAGAACTAAGGTGAAATTTCCTGGAAGTGAGAACGATTAATCGACGGAGAAAAGGATTATAGAAAAGTCTCCTGCCTTGAACAGGGGGTTGGGCTAGATGACCTCGGAGGTCTCTTCCAGCCCTATGATTCCCTATTTTATCCTTATGACTCTATGTTTCTGTGCTTCTAATTTCTAATTTGCACCCCACGTCTGCAAACATTCCTCCTCCCCATCTTTTCGTTAGGGCTGAGGGGGTTAGAGCCATGATGGCACAGTAGTTAGAGTGCAGTACTGCAGGCTACTGACTGCTAGCTGCAGTTCGGCAGTTCGAATCTCAACAGGCTCAAGGTTGGCTCAGCCTTCCATCCTTCTGAGGTTGGTAAAATGAGGACCCAGATTGTTGGGGGCAAGAGGCTGACTCTTTAAACTGCTTAGAGGGGGGTGTAAGGCACCGTGAAGCGGTGTCACGTTATTTAGTTCACAGTGTGGGTACATTTTGCAAAATGTTGTCTTTCTAAGGTTGTAAACCAGCCAGAGTTACCCTGGGGTAAGCGGGGCGATTGATTAATTTTATAAAACGAATAGTACATTTTTAAATTATTTAATTAAATCAATTGTGTTTTGAAGGATTTCTGAACACATTAAACCAATGCCTTGAATAAGGAAGGGACATTTATTCTGGAAAAAGAAACCAGCCAGGGCATATGGAAATCGGAATTGCAATTGGAATAGAATATGGAATGGAATGGAATGGAATATGGAATAGAATAGAATAGAATAGAATAGGGAATGGAATGGAATGGAATGGAATGGAATAGGAAATGGAATAGGAAATGGAATGGAATGGAATAGAATAGAATAGAATAGAATAGAATAGGGAATGGAATGGAATAGGAAATGGAATAGAATAGAATAGAATAGAATAGGAAATGGAGTAGAATAGAATAGAACAGAATAGAATAGAAAATGGAATGGAATAGAATAGGGAAGGGAAGGGAATTGAATAGAATAGGAAATGGAATGGAATGGAATGGAATAGAATAGAATAGAATAGGAATAGGAATAGAATAGAATAGAATAGAATAGAATAGAATAGAATAGAATAGAATAGAATAGGGAAGGAATTGAATAGAATAGGAAATGGAATAGAATAGAATAGAATAGAATAGAATAGAATAGAATAGAATAGGGAAGGAATTGAATTGAATAGGAAAATGGAATAGAATAGAATAGAAATAGCAACGCAACGGGCAACATAGCCAATGGACATGCCTTGCAATGGCAAGTCCACGCCTATCCACGCAACCTCCACTCCACTAAACTCACACTTCAGTTCCTTTCCGGTCGGGCCCTGGGCTTCGGCAGGCGCGGCGCGGCGCGTCGCGTCGCGTCGCCGCGCCGCCGTCCGCGCCGCGCCGCGCCGCGCCGCTCGCTCAGCCGCTCCTCGCCGCGCCCGTCGCCGCGCCGCGCCCCAGCCCAACCCGAAGACACACAATGAACATTCCCCCACCTTCCCCCTGCCCTCAAACAACGTCTCATGCACCACCCCGCACGTCCTTCCGCCATAACTTCCAGCCAAGTCCAGTGAGATCCAGTATCCTGCCATCCATGTGCCTGTGCGATGCGCTGGGCCGTCAAAAAAAGCACCATCCCTCACGCTGGAAAATGGAAGATCATCTCTTCCAGTTTCTGGCACTGCCGCATGCACAAAGGCCAGCTGATTGTGATGTGCACATGCGCGCCCTTCCAGCTCCGTTCTGTTCTGTTACTCTTCCTACGATCACATGGTAGCCACCCAATCGAACAGAACAGAACGACACAGAACAGAACAGAATACTTTACAGGCCGTCTTCAAGTTACAACAATTCCCTTCCTGACCGTTCTACGTTACAACAGCCCTGAAAAAAGTGACTTCCGACCATTTTTTCACACTTATGACCATTGTAGCATCCTCACAGTCAACAGTTCCAAGAAGGGCTCTCAGAGAAGGGGCGGGGGGGGGTTGCTTCACCGGGCCAAATGCCCTTCCCGTCTGCCCTTGGCGGGGAGTGCATCCCCCTCCTCGGGGAGGGTTTATTTTTCTCAGACTTGCACGGGACGAGATTCCAAATCAGGTCCCTGGGGAAAACCTGGCCTTTGTTTCTTTATAAATGAATAGCTTCCCTTTCAGCTTTAAACTGAATCACGTTTCATTTGAATTTCAACTGGTGAAATTAAAGCTGGTTTCAGCGACTTGAAAAAGGAAGCCTAGAGATGTCTGGGGAGATTCTCAATCCTCCAGATCATGGTTGTCCCAAAGGTGCTTCCCCCTCCCTCCCCCCAGCTGGACTTTGTGGTTTTTCCTTTGAAGACGTTTCCCTTCTCATCCAAGGAACTTCTTCAGTTCTGACTGGATGGGGAGGAATGGAAGGATTGTTACTCCTTGCAGACAGCCAAGATTCAGCAGTCCATCTGCATTTAAAAGACCAAGACCACTCTTTTGAAGACAGCAAAGTCCACATTTTGGACAGAGAGGACCACTGGTTTGAAAGAGGAGTCAAAGAAGCCACAACAGAGGGGGAAGGATACAATGTAAAAAAGATGTGGAGACTCTAGAAAGAGTGCAGAGAAGAGCAACAAAGATGATTAGGGGACTGGAGGCTAAAACATATGAAGAACAGTTGCAGGAACTGGGTATGTCTAGTTTAATGAAAAGAAGGATTAGGGGAGACATGATAGCAGTCTTCCAATATCTCAGGGGCTGCCCCAAAGAAGAGGGACTAGGGGGTTGGACTAGAAGACCTCCAAGGTCCCTTTGAACTCTGTTATTCCATTCCATTCCATGCTATTCTATCATCTATCTCCAGTCTACGACTCAGTCCTTTCAGCAGTTCCAAGAAGGCTCCATCCCCATTTGCACCACTCAGCTGACCCTGAGGACACAGACAAACCTCCAGGTGGCCTTAAGGACTCCCTAAAAGGATGCAAATGACCAGCTGTCTGCAAGGAGTATAAATTCCTTCCCTTCCCCTCCATCCAGTCAGAACTGAAGAAGCTTCTTGAGATGAGAAGCGAAACTTCTTCAAAAAGAAAAGACAAGAAAGTCCAGTTGCCTCCTGAAAAAAGCACCTTTGGAAGCACAGAAACTTTGAGGGTATTGAAAAAAACGGCATCTGCTTTGATGAACGGCTAATTGAGATTTAACGAGACGCTGCCTGGGACATCCGGGGAACTGAGACCTGGATAATGAGGGCCATGTTTGGGGCAGAGGGGATGGATAGGAGGACAAAACTGTGCGTTTGGATTAATTTGGGAAGGCCCCTGTCGGAGAAAAACATGTTGTGGCAGCCGGTCGGTGGATCGTGCAACAGGCAAGAGACAAAGAATGGCTGGTCAGAATAACACTTTCTTTAAGCTAGATGGTTGCCAACTCTTGCTGGCAAAAGAATTGGGAGTCTTCTAAAGCAAGGATTGGCTTTCACAACAGCACCACTCCGTGGCTGAAAAACTGCACTGAGATGGGAAAGTTGGCATGTTGGGGATGCGGCATGCATTGCACTGAATGCATTTCTGCAGCACCAACCTGTGCGGGATAAAGAACAGGAGTTGGACGGGACCTTGGAGGTCTTCTAGTCCAACTCTTCGCTCAAACAGGAGACGCCGTGCCTTTCCAGACAAATAAATATGCTTGAGCAAGGGTTGGGTTAGAAGACTTCCAAGATGCAGTCCAACTCTGTTATTCTGTTATTACTTCTTAAAAACTTTCAGTGACGAATCACCCACAATTTCTGGAGGTAAGCCGTCCCACGGGTACATTGTTCTCATTGCTGGGACATTTATCTTTAGTTCCTTAGGATGGAGGTTGTCTGAAGTTGTCTGAAGGTTGAACATTGCAACTGGACTAATTTTTTTCTCTCTCTCTCAACTGCCTTGATCTGACTGAGGAAGCTACCTGGATGAGCAAGGAAATGTCTCTCAAACAAATAGCGCAGTTGCAACAATTCGACTTTCACACAACTTCAGGAAAACTGCCTGGATGGTTGAGAATCTACGTTGACATTCTAGGTTGGATCTCTCTTTTATGATCTTCCACCCGTTACTTCTTCTTTTTTTCTTTTTGTAAAAGTTTATTTTATTTTTTTTCTTTTAAAACAAACATTTCATCATTCATCAATCAGCGTGTCGTCTGAGTACAATTTTGTGTGTGTGTCATAATAGTTATAGCTTACCATCAAATACATCTGTTCTTATTTTAACATTACAACTTAACACATCTCCTGTTACAACATTTCTCTTCCTAAATTATTTAATGTTATACTTTTTATCCGTATTCATTTTCTAACCAATGATAAAATAACCCCCCTATATTATAACAATCAGATTCTTCCTTTCCTTCAATTGCTCGTGTTAATCTACTTGTTTCTGCACAATCTAATGTCTTCTTAATCACATTTTCATCTTTCGGGATTTCTTCAGCTTTCCAATTTTGTGATCCGCCCATTACTTCTTATCCTGCACTCTGGTGCTTTGGAGAATAGATTGACACCCCCCCCCTATTTTCTGTGACCACCCCCTCCCTCCATAAATTATGCAAAAGAAGGAAAGATGTGATTCAGCCAGTTCTGACAGGTTCTGGAGAACCGGCAGCCGAAATTTTGAGTAGTTTGGAGAACCGGCAAATAGGTTGGCCCCACCCGTGCTGCCTCCCAGCTTCCCAGCCGATCTTCCTTTGTTGCCCTGAACAGGAGAACGGAACTGGAAAGAAGGTTAGTGGGATGGGGAGGCAATGGGGATTTTGCAGTAACCTTCCCCTGCCACGCCCACAAAGCCATGCCCACAAAGCCATGCCACGCCCACAAAGCCACGCCCACAGAACTGGTAGTAAAAAAACTTTTTTTAAATTGAAAACATTGGACACAGTGTAACCGTCCTGGCAAAGTCTTGGCCATACATACTAAGAGATAAAGTTATACATTATAAACACCATGCTTATTTACATTTGGTCTACTCAGTATTATATAGAAATATTGTATTT
Organism: Natrix natrix natrix; assembly: GCA_029891615.1. Taxonomy (NCBI): domain Eukaryota; kingdom Metazoa; phylum Chordata; class Lepidosauria; order Squamata; family Natricidae; genus Natrix; species Natrix natrix. Next base: position 739,933 of record JAKRSK010006701.1, read on the forward strand.
CCGACCATGTTGCTTTGTTTTTATCTTATACATTTTCACTGTTATAGTTCCATGCATAATTCTAATCTCCATTCTATAAATCTTAGTCATTTCTTCTTTTGGGTCTTTCCTTTTTTGTTCCAACCCTCTGTAAAGATTTGTCCCAGATCTTATAATATTCTGATTCACCTTTATTCTTCAATTTATCCGTTTCATCCCAAGTCAGAATTTTCCTAATTATTTCCTCTTCTTTTGGAATTTCCAGTTTGGGACAAAGACCATTCTTGCTGCCATAATAATATGTAGTATTAAGTAGATTATCCCCCTTGTAATATTTATTGTTTATGATTCCCAAAAGAAATAGTTCTGGTGTAAATTCTATTTCCTCTTCGGTTATCTCTCTCAGACACCTTTGAATTTTCCACCAATATTCATACTGCTACATGTGGCAGTACATGCCTGATTCATGATCACATTCCCAACAATTTGGTGCTAAATTTCTAAACATTTTGGCTATTCTTGCGGGTGGGAGATGCCACCTGTAAAACGTTTTATATAAGTTTTCTTTATACGGTATTGGCAATGGCATTGAAGCAATGCTAAAAAAATTTTTTTTGAATCCCACCACTGAAAAGAAGGTTAGCTGCAGAAGGATGAACAGAACGAGGAACAGAAGTTGCAGACGGAGAAACTCCAACTGTTTTGCAGGATTCACTGTGTGAATTCCGAAGCTGGCTGAATGCAGCTATAAAGTTACTTTTGGGGAAGGTGAAGAAAACTGAGTGGCTTGCTCTTCTTTTGAAGAGTGACCCTCAAAGGGTGACAAAAGATAATATTCAACTGTCAGAAACCCTTCCAAATCTTCAGGAAAGCATAATGTCTGAAATTGCAATCAGCTGTGTGATCCTTTCTAAATCAAGAGCAAATTAATTATTGTTCTTTCCAGGGAGCTTCAGAAAATGACTTGGGGTATTTCTTTGCATGGTCATTGCCTAAACTCAACCTGGAAGATTTTAATTTTAATTGATCCAAATCTCTGCACTTCCTTGGTAGCCCAGAAACACACCCTGTACTTGTACCTAACTTCTTCGTTCGACTTTTTTTTTCAATTTGGTTCACATGCCACTCAATCAAAACCACAAAAACCCAAAAATAAATTCATAAAACTATCAGGAAAAAAATAAATCTTCTATATATATAAAAACAGCTCGCTGTGTGTGTGTGTGTGTGTGTGTGTGTGTGTGTGTGTGTGTGTGTTCCAGCATAACTCTGGAACGCCTCCAGCAATTTCAACCAAACTTGGTACACAGATGACTTACCCTCTGGAAACAAATACTGTGGGGGGTAAGACACCCCTAACACCCCTCGGTGTGTGTGTTCTGTTAAGATACAGCCTGTTGTGCCTTAAAATGGCATCTACTGTACTGCCTTAAAATGGATACTGTGGGGGTAAGACACCCCTAACACCCCTTGGGGGGGGGTGTTCTATTAAGATACAGCCTGTTGTGCCTTAAAATGGCATCTACTGTACTGCCTTAAAATGGCTTCTACTGTACAGCACAGTGGAGTTTCCAAGGCAACAGCTTCACAGTACTCCACAAGGAGGCTGCCTCTGATAAGGGGCAAAATCCAACATTAGAAATTATACTTCTGGGGGCGCAGGGAAAACATTTTAACTAATTTAATTGTCGCCGAAATCAGGGCTCAGGGAGAAGTTGCTCTTGCCATCGCCTCTTCAGGGATTGACGCAACGTTCAGGGAAGGAGGGAAGACAGCCCATTCTGCACTTACGTTGCCCCTTGACATCACCATTCTGGGAGTTGAGGTACACAAGTCTTCAAGATGCCAAGTTTGGAGAGCCCTGGGCTAAATCAAGACAAGGATAACTGAGCAAATATTACTTGGGAGTGGGGAGCAGGACTGCTCCTATGAGGAATATTATTTACAACGCTCCTCCGAAGCTGTCTGCGAATCCTATTCTTTTATGCAAATAATTGCGTAGGATATTTGTAAACACAAATATGTTTTCATAAGTGAGGGCTGCAAGACAATATTGCATGCATATGTATGTGATTGGAGTGGGGGGGGGAAGCTTGTGGAAGACCAGACATTTCCAAAGACAATAGCAAATATTTGCTTTTATTTATTTCATTTTTGTAAAAAAAAATCTTTTTGCAGTTGCTTTGTTTCTGGAAGAGAATATTTGTACGGCTTCACGCAAAGAAAAAAAATCATTATTCTAAATGAGGCATCTGGAACCGATAACGCCGTTTCTAGGTTTAGCAATGAGGCCTTTTAAAGCTGCCCTCCCAAGTTTGCAAAAACGTTACAACCTCTATTGCCTCGCTCTGAAAACTATCCGAGCCTCGTTTTTTATTTGCAGATCATGGATATGCCTGCACACTGCTTGCTTGGGAAAAGATAACACAGCAGCACTGAAAAGGTAATTGAACGAGTAGAGATAAGGTCTAATTCCTGGAATGGCCTTTGAAGAATTGTTTGCTGCTGCAATACTTTTGGTTCTTTATTTGTGAAGTTCGCGGCCTTCCTTTATAGGTGTGTTAAATTCATAGGCTGCCATCACAAACAACACAACTTTAGGGTGTAGGTTGGGCTGTGCAAGAAGGACTGGCCGTAAATTATCCAGGGAGTTTCAGAGCTGGGAATGGACTTCCTGATCTTAAAGGAGAAAGGCACACAGACACACATATTTCCTGCCACAAAGAAGAGAGAGTCAAGCTATTTCAGTGGTGAGTTCTTACCGGTTCGGTCCGGTTCGGCAGAACTGGTAGTAGTTTGGTTTGGTGGAACCACCAGCGACCCAGGCCTGCCACGCCCCCGAACCGTTTGTCCTACGGTGCTGCCATCTTGTTTTTCACAATTTTAAACACACTGTGAATGCAGGCAAAGCAAGCATCAAGCACATGAGTTTGCAATGCATACACAAGTGAACCGGCTGCAGTGCCTGCCAGAACCCACCCCTGAGATATTCCCCAAAGCATCTGATAGCAGGACAAGAAGCCATGGGTGGAAATGAATCAAGGAGAGAAGCAACCTAGAATTAAGGAGAAACCTCCTGACAGTGAGAACAATGAATCCATGGAATAGCTTTCCTCCATAAGTTGTCAATGCTTCAAAACTGGAAGTTTTGAGGAAGAGATTGGATAACCATTTGGGTGAAATGGTAGAGGATTCCCTGCCTGAGCAGGGAGTTGGACTAGAAGACCTCCAAGGTCCCCTCCAACTCTGTTATTCTCTTAAATAGTTTCACATTTGCTCGTTGAGAATGTCATTGTGATGTGCTTTCTAACATTTTTGTCATACGCTAAATAAATAAGCAATCCTGTCTGAATTCTTGGCTCTTCTAGTAACAACATGATTGTGATATGATAGCAGTCTTCCAATATCTCAGGGGCTGCCACAAAGAAGAGGGAGCCGAGCTAGTCTCCAAGGCACCTGAGGGCAGGACGAGAAGCAATGGGTGGGAACTAATCAAGGAGAGAAGCAACTTAGAACTGAGGAGAAATTTCCTGACAGTTGGAACAATTAATCAGTGGAACAGAAGTTGCCTCCAGAAGTTGTGAACACTGGAAGTTTTTAAGGAGCGTTTGGAGAACAATTTGTCTGAAATGGTATAGGGTTTCCTGCCTGAGCAGGGGGCTGGACTAGAAGACTACCAAGTCCTCCCTTCCAACATGATTTTTCGGTTAAGAGTATCTGACTATAGGAAGTTAACACCCACCCCTCTCCTAGAAAAATGAGATATTTTAGGAAATATAAAAAGGACAGAATATTTTCCCCTAAAAGGGAGGCAGAAACTCATTCCCCACCCCCACCTTTGTCAATGGGCCATTAAGGCCTGAGCCAGTAATTCTGCATAACAAAGATCTACCTCCTTCAGGCAGGGCCATAATAGGAATCCCAAAGCCCTTTCGTTACATCATCACCCAGCAAGACTCAACCAAGCTTGGGACTCAGGACAGCTTACAAAGCTACCCCTGTATGGCCCCATGGGGGAGTGACCACTGATCAGAACACAAACTCAAATTCAAAGCCCAAAATCTATCTCTATCTCTCACCCATGTGCTTTTTCCCCCCAGGATCTCAAACCATGTGGTCCTGCCCACCACCAATAAACCATCTTTCTAAGCCGTCCCCATGTTTCCAGTGTCTTTCTCCCCACTTGGAGCTGAACCTAGAGGGACATTTCTTCCAACAGGACTTTTCAAAAGTAAGAAAGCAAGAGCTTTGTAGAATGCATATATCTCTGTAGAGTTCAACGGCTTGAACCTGGCCATCCTGTTGAGAGTATTTAAGCTCTGAAAGGAGCGGAAGAGCAAAACTCTTCTTTACTGTTGTTTACTGACCTTTCACCAGGGAGAAGTGGTTGATGAGGCTCTCTAAAAGGAAAGAGGCACGAGGTCACCATGATGGAGGACTTTAATTATCTGGCATCTGTTGGTACTAGAAGCAAGGGTCATCCTTCCAGGAAATCCCTAGTTCTCTTGCTGACAAGGGCAGATGTATCCCATCCAAATATATTCATGGAGTTTGAGGAGTGTTTGGCTGAACTTCTATTCATTCTCTTCTTTCTCTTCTTTCTTTTTATTTATTTATTTTGTCGAACATGTACAAGATAGCAGGTATCCATAAACATGGACATGAACGAAAGAAATAAATACAAATAAATGGGGACAGCAGGACAGGGACTGTAGACACACTGGTGTCCTTATGCTCGCCCCCTTTACGGACCTCTTAGGAATGGGGTGAGGTCCATGGTAGACAGTTTGAGGTTGAAGCTGTGAGGGTTTAAGGATGTAACAACGGAGTCAGGTAGAGCATTCCAGGCGTTGACCACTCTGTTGCTGAAGTCTTATTTTCTGCAATCGAGTTTGGAGCGGTTAACCTTGAGTTTGTATCGATTGTTTGCCTGTGTATTATTGTGGTTGAAGCTGAAGAAGTCGTTGACAGGTAGGACATTGTAGCAGATTTTTTTTTTTTGTGTACTATTGTTAAGAGATCCTAGAGAAGAGGGGAAATCCAGATGATTGCAGGATGGCAAATGTCCACAGCTTCCCCCATCTCAAAAAAAAAGGGGGAACAAGAAGACTCAAGAAATCAGAAATCAGTCGGCCTAAAGTCAACAACAATATAATTTTGAAATTAGAGGAATGATTTTGTCATATTTTGTAGCAGTTAGATCTCATCTCAAATATAGTTTTGACTACATTATAAGACAGATTCAGAGAAACGAGAAGAGGTGGAAAGAAAGGTAATACAGATAATCAAGGGATTGGAAGCAGAATCATATTTACAGACCCTTAAGAGAACAGAGTTGGAAGGGACCTTGTAGGTCTTCTAGTCTAACCCCTTGCTCAAGCAGGAGATCCTAGACCATTCCGGACAAATGGCTGTCTAATCTCTTCTTAAAACCTTCCAGAGTTGGAGCAGACACAACTTCTGGAGGCAAGTCGTCCCATAGATTAATTGTTCTAAGAGACATGATAACACTTTTGTAATCTATTTATATATCTGTCTGTCAGTCAGTCAGTCTGTCTGTCTGTCTGTCTGTCTGTCTGTCTGTCTGTCTGTCTGTCTGTCTATCTATCTATCTATCTATCTATCTATCTATCTATCTATCTATCTATCTAAATGGATGTGTGTGTACATTTGTTCCAGCATAAGTCTGGAACCCCTCGAGCAATTCAACCAAACTTGGCACACAGATGACTTACTCTCTGGAAAAAAATACTGTGGTAGTAAGACACCCCTAACGCCCTTCAGGGTGTGTGTTCTGTTAAGATATATCTGATATAGCCTGTTGCGCCTTAAAATGGCTTCTACTGTACAGCACAGTGGAGTTGCCATGGTAATGGCTTCACAGTACTCCACCAGGGGGCTCCCTCTGGTAAGGGGCAAAATCCAACGTTAGAAATTACGTTTGGCCTGGACTTTTTCCCCCTATAAATAAATACCCGGACAATGCCGGGATATCGGCTAGTGTTATATAAAGAAGACAAAGAATTATCCTTCTCATAGAATGCAAAACATGGAACCCACATCTTAAATTGCAGAATAAAATCAGACCCTGACTGAATGTCTATGGAGATTCTCAGTCATCCAGGTCATGGCTGTCCCAAAGGTAATTTTTCAAGAGGCAACTATATATTTTTTTTTGGGGGGGGGGGTTGAAGACCTTTCGCTTCTCATCCAAGAAGGAAGCTTCTTGGATGAGCAGTGCAATGTCTTCAAAGAAAAACCAGAAAGTCCAGTTGCCTCTTGAAAAGCACCTTTGGGATTCTGATTGAACGTTAGAAGATACTTCTAAACATGACAGCACTTCAAAAAGTAGTGGATATTTATTGGATATGTCCAAGAAAAAAAATGGCTAATTAATTATTAAAGTTAATGAAATATACATTCATTTGGGTTTCTCCCCTAAGAACAGGTTCAACTCAGAGGCCCAGATTGCTCTACATTAGCATTAGTTAATAGTTACTACATCCATTAGGGGTAACTAAATAACAGAATAACAGAGTTGGAAGGGAGCTTGTGTTAAAATATTCATGATTCGGAGGGACATGGGAACAACGCCAGCCAATGAATAGGCATAGCAGTTAAATCAGCCAATGGGAGCTTAAATAGATCTGAGTCTGTGCAGAGAATTGAAACAGAAACTTAAGAAGAAAGCAGTCTTCTGCTTTGAGAAGTAAACTAGCAGCCTGTCTGGGCTTGTCTGCTGAAATGAAGCTAACTGCTTGTGTTTGCCTGTAACTTTCCTGCCTTGGGTTTACTTGGAAAAACCACCTGTTGGTATTGTACATTTATTTATCTATTCTTATGTATATAAAGAAGTTAATGAATCCTGCTGCATTGGTTATCTGTGTGTGCTTTCTGGATTTGAATGTATGCAACAAACTCTGACACCTTAGAGATCTTCTAGTCCAACCCCCTGCCCAAGAAGGAGACCCTACACCATTCCAAACAAGCTGTCCAGTCTCTTCTTTAAAAACTTAGGTCATGGAGCACCTACAGCCTCTGTTCCACTGGTTAATTGTTCTCAGGAAATTACAGGATTCTAATAATAGATGGATACTTTCCCGTTAATGTTTATTTTTCCTGTACGTCACATTGTTTGACTCCGGAGTTCTTGTAAGTGCATTAATAAATGGTTAAACAAATATATATATATTGTATCAGCAAACAGGGACTCTACAATTTCTCCTAAATTAACCATTTCCTGGCTGTCCAAAGTTGGTTTCAGCTGGAACCATTCAAGGAGGCCTCAGAATTGAACAGCAAAAGTTCAATCCTAACCCCATCAGAAGAGAAAAGATAAAGGTTCCTCTTGCACATATGTGTTAGTCATTCCCGACTCTAGGGGGCGGTGCTCATCTTTGTTTCAAAGCCGAAGAGCCAGTGCTGTCCGAGTGGTCATGTGGCCGGCATGACTCAATGCTGAAGGCGCACGGAATGCTGTTACCTTCCCACCAAAGGTGGTTCCTATTTTTCTACTTGCATTTTTTACGTCCTTTCGAACTGCTAAGTTGGCAGAAGCTGGGACAAGTCACGGGAGCTCGCTCCGTTACGTGGAGCTAGGGATTCGAACTGATGAACTGCCGACCTTTTTGATCAACAAGCTCAGCGACTTAGCCACTGGCGTCCCTAATCGAAGAATACTTAGTACTAAAACTGCCCAAAGTTTTAACTTGCTTATTTCTCGGTCCAGTTTCTTCGGCAATCTAAATTTGGTGATTTCCCTGCAGCTTCTGCAATGTCTGCTGAGGTCAGGCACTAAACAGAGCATCCTGCTTGATGTTCAAAGGTCAAGAAAACAATAACAGCTGGAGAAAACATTATTACTTCAGTCCTACAGGAATTAAAGGCCGGGGTGCAGGGGGGACTCCGAAATGGAAGGCAGTTTTTCTTCTTTTGAGACATTTAACTCCTGGTCTTTTAGAACTGTTGCAAAAAAAGGAGGGAATTATTTTGTTCTTTAAGCTTGATAAAGCTAAGATATAGCTGTTTTAGATTTTTTAAGAGGATATTTTAAAGAAGAGATTGGAAAACCACTTGTCTGAAATGGTACAAGGTCTCCTGCTTGAGCAGGGGGTTGGACTAGAAGACCTCCAAGGTCCCTTCCGACTCTGCGATTCTGCAATCCTCGTAACAAGGTATGAATAGTCCTCAACGTATAACCAACATTTCCGTTGTTGAGTGAAACATTTGGTAAGTTAACTTTGCCCCATTTAACAACCTGCCTTCCCGTCGTTGTTAAGTGGAACCACTGCTGTTCTTAGGTTAGTATCACGGTTCTTGAATGAATCTGCCTTCCCCCTTGATTTTGATTCTCAGAAGGTAGCCAAAGAGGATCACATAACCCTGGCACACCGCAACCGTCATAAATATGAGTCAGTTGTCAAGCATCTGAATTCTGTTCATGTGACCCTGGTCGTAAATGTGAAAAACAGTCATAGGTCACTTTTTTCAGTGCTGTTGTAACTTTGAACGATCACTGCTGTATGTTGAGGGCTACCTATTATAAATACTGTATTTTTCGGAGTATAAGACGCACTGGAGTATAAGATGCAGCAAGGTTCTGAAGAGAAAATTTTTTAAAAAAAGTTTTTGCACTCTGCAAGCCTCCCAAAAATGGCCCATTTTTCATGAAAATGGGCTCGTTTTTCATGAAAACGGGCTCAGTTTTTTTTCAAAAAAAATGGCATGAAAAGCCCTTAGGAGGCTTGTAAAGTGCTCCTGGGGGCGGTAAAAACGAGCAAAAAAACGGCCCATTTTTCACGAAAATGGACCCGTTTTTTGTCACAAAAAGGGTATGATAGCTTTTAGGAAGCTTATAGAGTGCTGCTGGCAGCTGGGGGGGGGGCAAAAAACAGGATGTTTTCGCTCATTTCTGCCCTCCCCAGCCCCCAGGAGCTCTCTGAAAGCCTTCTACAGGCTATGCACAGCCATTTTGGTGAAGGGGGAGGTGTTTCGGGAGGCAAAAAATGTTGTATTCAGGGTATAAGACGCACTCTACCCAGGGTTGTTCAACCAGATGAACATTAGATTCCTAACACTCTAGATGGAGTGTTGGGAGGTGGATGAGATCATTTATGGAACAGTCTGTGGCTCAAAGCATGCACCTGGCCAAAAAAAAATAAAAAATGTGTTCTACAGAAATCGTAAAACAGTGTGTGTGGTGTATCTCTGATTAATCTGTGTTTATATTTAGATGAAGGTGGATGCTTAATTTTCTTCGGCGTTTAAAGTCATATTGTTCACCTTTGTTTGATTTTAGTCAAAGGCTCTTTGCAAAGGTGCAGAATAGGGGAAAGGGGGAAGGCAGGGAGAGCAGACAAAGGAAAGCATTCGGATACATTAAAGAGATGAAATATGGTTTTCAAAAGAGCATTCCATTGAACTTGCTCCTTCTGCAAGCCATGGGGGGGGCACCGATACTAGCTACCACTGCCGCTTCCTGGCTTCCCCAGCAAAGCCATCAAGACACCCCGGGGCCAGTGGTTGGAGTCCAAACCTTTTCCTACCAGTTGTATGGCAGCGTGCTTCGCGAACCGCCCTCAATGTCAACACTGGTGAGCTGAGCTCTGTTTTAGCTGTGCGAATCAGCTGAGCTAAAACACAAGGGAACCTAGGACAGAGAGCGATGGGGCAGGAGGGCAGGGCCAAATCAGAGGTGGTATTTTTTGGTTCTCCAGATTACTCCAAATAGCATCCAAAAGTAAATCAGAGTCCAAGGCAAAGTATTGCTCAAAGTTGCAATTTATTGAAAGAGCCATGTTGGCACATCTGGGAAAACCCAAATCTGAAAGCTTCCTGGTTTTGCCCACCTAGTTGAAAGTTCAAGATCTTGCCCCCACACCCACAAGTCCATCCCATGGTCCAGTCTCCCACTGCCATGCTGGCAGCTTCCACCCATCCAGTTCTGGTCAGGTGCAGAGGTGCAGAGACAAAGGATGACCTTGGCTTTCGAGAAAGAATTGCGTTATGGCTACATGGCATCTCACTCCGTACAATCCCCCCTCCCATTTTCCCACAATAGAAAATGCATAGCAGAATAATAGAAAGTGTGGCAGGCCAAAGATCCAAAAGGAAAAGATGGCTGCAGGGCTGACAGGCCACCTGAACTGCTCCAAGCTGGCTGAATACCACCTCTGCCTGAGGCTAACTGTGAGGAGATCTTTCTTTCCAAGGGACCTTCAGAAGTAACAGATGGAACCTTCCCAAAGGGAGATCCAACTTAGAACTAAGGAGAAATGTCCTAACAGAGTGAGCAATTCATCAGTGGAACGTCTTGCCTTCAGATGTTGTAAGTGCTCTATCACTAGAGGTTCTCAAGAAGAGACTGGACAACCATGTGCCTTGAATGGTGTAGGGTCTTCTGCTTGAGCAGGGTGTCATTAATGGTATAGCATCCAGGGACCTGCAGGGCAGCCTTCTCCAAGCTCAATCAGGTTGCCCCAAGACATTTCTCCAAGGAGAAGTTCTTGGTTGGTCTAATTCTTCTATTGCAACTCCTGCATTGTGGATCCAGAATCCACAATAACAGAATAACAGAATTGGAAGGGACTTTGGAGGTCTTCTAGTCCAACCCCCTGGTCAGGTACCATTTCAGACAAATGGCTCTCCAATCTCTTCTTGAAAACTTCCAGTGTTGGAGCATCCACAACTTCTGGAGGGAAGCCGTTCCACTGATTAATTGGAATATGTTTGCTGCATCTATGCAGGACAGACACCAGTAAAGCAAGTTGTTCCACAGATTGATTATTCTAACTATCAGGAAGTTTCTCCTCAGTTCTAAGTTGCTTCTCTCCTGGATTAGTTTCCACCCATTGCTTCTTGTTCTACCCTCAGGTGCCTTGGAGAATAGCTTGACTCCCTCTTCTTTGTGGCAACCCCTGAGATATTGGAACACTGCTCTCATGTCCCCGCCAGTCCTTCTTTTCATTAAACTAAAGGTAAAGGTTCCCCTCACACATATGTGCTAGTCATTCCTGACTCTAGGGGGCGGTGCTCATCTCCGTTTCAGCCCTGTCTGAAGAGGTCTCTGTGGTCATGAGGCCGGCATGACTCAATGCCGAAGGTGCAGGGAACGCTGTTATCTTCCCACCAAAGGTGGTCCCTATTTTTCTACTTGCATTTTTATGTGCTTTCGAACTGCTAGGTTGGCAGAAGCTGGGATAAGTAACAGGAGCTCACTCCACTACACAGCACTAGGGATTCGAACCACCGAAGTACCGACTTTTTTGATTGACAAGCTCAGCATCAGCCACTTTAATTAAACTAGACATACTCAATTCCTGCAACCGTTCTTCATATGTTTTAGTCTCCAGTCCCCTAATCTTCTTTGTTGCTGCACTCTTTCTAGAGTCTCCACATCTTTTCTACATCGTGGCGACCAAAACTGAATGCCGTATTCCAAGTGTGGCCTTACCAAGCCATTATAAAGTGGTATTAACACTTCACGTGATCTTAATTCTATACTCCAACTGTCATCAATGCGAGTCAGTTGTCAAGTGTCCAAATTTTGATCCCATGCCCATGAGGATGCATCAACAATCAGAAGTAGGAGAAATGACACCGGGACCCTGCAGTCATCCTAAATATGAGCTAGCTGCCAATCATCAGAATTTTGATCTCATGACCACCGGGATGCCCTCACCTTTGTAAGTGTGAAAAATGGGCATCAGTTCACGTTTTTCAGTGCCATTGTAACTTTCAACGGTCACTAAATGAACTATTGTAAGTCGAGGACTACCTGTACTCCCCTGACTAAGATGGGCAGTTAAGAAAACATGATATATATATATAAATAAATAAACTTCCATTACCTTCTGTGAGATGTACACAGTGGTGGGTTTCAAATTTTTTTAGAACCTCTTTTGTAGGTGTGGCCTGCTTTGTGGGAGTGGCTTGCCGGCCATGTGACTGGGTGGGCGTGGCCAACTTGTAAAATGTGGTGAAACTCACTTAACAATGCTCTTGCTTAGCAACCAAAATGTTGTCTCAGAAACTCTGGCATTTGAAGCACGCAAGTCTTAAAGCTGTCAAGTTACAAGACCCTTGCACCCCTAACCCTTTAGGAAAAAAAAAACCCAGGGGTGTTCAAACTTGACAGCTTTAAGACTTCTGGACTTCAACTCCCAGAATTCCTCCTGCAGTCATGTTAGCTCAGGAACTCTGGCATTGAAGTGTGCAAGTCTTTTTTTTAAAAAAAACAAAATTTTATTGGTTTTCAAATATATAGGGGAGGGTAAATAGGCATACAATTTTTTTTGGCAGCTTTCATACTGTTGGTAGAGCTCCCAGCACGATACTCACATATATAACATTGTACAAACAAAATTATAGAAGAAAACAGTAAGCCAAATCTTACTCTATATTGTTAGTCTTGTGTTCCTACATGTTTCTCTTTGTCATTTTCTAATATATCACTAACTGCTATTGTTCCAAATAGTTTTATTTTTGTGATCTGAGCCTTTTCGATATTGCTTCTTCCTCCCTGTCGCCAGAGAGAGCCTCAGTGCCCCCCTCCTTCCCGTCTTGAGTCTGAAGTGTGCAAGTCTTAAAGCTGTCAAGTTACAAGACCCTTGCACCCCTAACCCTTTAGAAAAAAAACTCCAGGGGTGTTCAAACTTGACAGCTTTAAGACTTGTGGACTTCAACTCCCAGAATTCCTCCTCTCGCTCTTCATCTCGATGATGTGCGGACGGGCGGAGGGAGGGAGCTGGAACCGGTTCTAAACGGCACGGTAGATGTGTGGAACCTCGTCTATAGAAGAGGTTAGAACTGGCAGGAACCCATCCCTCAATGTACACAGCTTCACGGCAGGAAGAATTTCGACTTCCCAGTTCTTAGATTTAAAAATAAATAGAACTATTTCTGTTCTTTTTCACTTTAGCCCATAAAGATATCAGCACCATAAATACTGTTCTTTTGGCCACCATCTCCATTTTAAAATCCCCACATGGGCCTTTACAGGTGTCAAGTATGTGACAAAGAAGATAAGCTCCATTTCTGGCCTGTTTAGTTTAACCGTTGGAAGATATGTACATTTTTTTATTGCATGCTTATACAGAGACGTCACATCTTTTTACAGGAACCTTTGCCTTTATCCTCGCTTCTTAATCCCCGTCTCCCTTTTGTTCTTTCTCCCTCAATGGAGGCTAACTTTCCTGGAGGAAGCATTACCTTTGTTGGGATTGGCTTCAAAACCCAACTTAGAAACTTGCATGGTTGCTAGATCTTTCCTTCTTGAAGGTACAAAATGCAGTCATGAAGTGTTGTGAAGGGACAGCTTAGTTGTGAAAGTGTCAGGCCTGCAGTCCTCTTTTCTTTTGGATCGTTGGCCTGCCACACTTTCTATTATTCTACTGTGCATTTTCTAGAATGGGAAAGGAGAAAGCCAAGGTCATCCTTGGTCTTTGGACTTTTGCACCTGACCCGAACTGGATGGGTGGAACTGCCAGCATGGCAGTGGAAGATTGGACCGTGTGATGGACTTGTGGGTGTGGGGCAACATCTTGAACTTTCAAATGGGTGGGGAAAACCGGGAAGTTTTCAGATTCGGGTTTTCCCAGGTGGCTCTCTTAATAAATTGGAACTTTGAGCAATATTTTGCTTTGGACTCTGATTTACGTTTGGTTGTTATTTGGAACCCTGTCAAAAAGCTTTTTTCTCCACAGGAGAAATTCACATATTCCACCTTGAGCAGTGGCGGTTGTGGCCCACCAGCGGCCAGGGAACTGGTGGCAGATTCAGACATTGAGGAGGTTGGGGAGGAGGATGGGCCAGTCCTGAAGTCTGGGGAAGGCTCTGATGAGGGCTCTGTATCGGAGATGGGACAAGAGCCATCTGACAGTTATCAGCTGCCTTCAGAGTCGGAGATTAGTGGGACAGAAGAGCAGCAGGAGCCTGTTCCATGAAATCTGCCACCCAGTTCTTCATATTCTTTAGCCTCCAGTCCCCTAATCATCTTCGTTGCTCTTCTCTGCACTCTTTCTAGAGTCTCAGCATCTTTTTTACATCGTGGTGACCAAAACTGAATGCAGTATTCCAAGTGTGGCCTTACCAAGGCATTATAAAGTGGTACTAACACTTCACGTGATCTTGATTCTATCCCTCTGTTGATGCAGCCTAGAACTCTGTTGGCTTTTTTGGCAGCTGCTGCACACTGCTGGCTCCTATTTAAATGGTTGTCCACTAGGACTCCAAGTTCCCTCTCACAGTTACTACTATTGAGCAAGGTGCCACCTATACTGTACCTGTGCATTTCGTTTTTCTTGCCTAAATGTAGAATCTTACTTTTTTTCACTATTGAATTTTATTTTATTAGATAGTCCCCAATGTTCAAGCTTGTCAAGATCCTTCTGTATCTTAAGCCTGTCTTCTGGGGTGTTGGCTATTCCTGCCAGCTTGGTGTCATCTGCAAATTTGATGAGTTCCCCATTTATAGCCTCATCCAAATCATTGATGAAGATGTTGAGATTTAAGAATCACTTCATTTAAATATAGATTAAGTGAAACTTTGCATTGTCCTTTTGTCACCCACGTCTTTGCCCTACCCGTAGCTGCTTCTTGAAGTTCAGTCCTGGGAACATCCTTCAAAAGGAACATAATCCTAATAAATTTGCATTTTTTTTTGGCTTCAGGCCAACTGATTGGCACCTTCCTTTTGTCACCTGCAGTGGAGGGGGGGGAAGTTTTAATTAAACTCAGGACTTAAGAATTTTGCAAATGAAGAAAGCATATTCCATGGAACCTGTAAAGCTTCATGGGAAAATGCCAGTTTGACAGGTAGTGTCGGGACTTCATCCTGACGCACCTGCCATGTATCGCCAGATGCCAGTCTTCCATAGGCTGAAGGGAGGGAGGGGAATTGCGGGTGTGTGTGCTAGAAAGGGAGAATCAAAACTAATCATTGGGCCATCCCATGAGAGCATCTGGCAAATCCAAGGTCAGCAAATAGAGCGTAACATGGTCCAGCCGCCAAAAAGGAAACTGTTACCGAAACAACATATTTTTTGTACTGTAGTGACCAGAACTGGATGCAGTACTCCAGTGTGGTAATACTAAGGCTTTGTAAAGCGGTACTAGAACTTCATGTGATCTTGAGTCTATCCCTCTATTTATGCAAAAAGGAATAGAATGGAATGGAATGGAATAGAATAGAATAGAATAGAATAGAATAGAATAGAATAGAATAGAATAGAATAGAATAGAATAGAATAGAATAGAATTCTTTATTGCCCAAGTGTGATTGTACACACAAGGAATTTGTCTCTGGTGCAGAAGCTGTCAATGTACATACAACAATAGTGATCGATCATTAACATAGTCAGTGCAAAATACATTCATCATAAAACATTAGATACAACACTTAGTAATAGTCATGGAAAGAAAGAAAGAAAGAAAGAAAGAAAGAAAGAAAGAAAGAAAGAAAGAAAGAAAGAAAGAAAGAAAGAAAGAAAGAAAGAAAGAAAGAGGAAGAGAGGGAGGGAGGAAATGGTGAATGGATGGTATGGTATGGGGTGTGGTGGAAAAGGGAATGGAGTGGAGTGGAGTGGAGTGGAGTGGAGTAGAGTAGAGTAGAGGAGGAATGGAATGGAATGGAATGGAATAGAATAGAATAGAATAGAATAGAATAGAATAGAATAGAATAGAATAGAATAGAATAGAATAGAATAGAATAGAATAGAATAGAATAGAATAGAATCCTTTATTGGCCAAGTGTGATTGTACACACAAGGAATTTGTCTCTGGTGCAGAAGCTGTAAATGTACATACTACAATAGTGTTAGATCATTAACATAGTCAGTGTAAAATACATTCATCATAAAACATTAGATACAACATTTAGTGATAGTCATAGAAAGAAAAAAGGAAGGAAAGAAGGAAGGAAGAAGGAAGGAAGGAAGGAAGGAAGGAAGGAAGGAAGGAAGGAAGGAAGGAAGGAAGGAAGGAAGGAAGGAAAAAAGAAAGGAAGGAAGAAAGACAGACAGACAGACGGACAGACAGACAGACTTTCATACAATCTCCAGTAGTGTGTGGTCTGACTGTTATCGAGGCTGTCTGGCCCATTTCCAAAATGCCAGCGTAAGTGAAACCCCAGAGAGAAAGCCATATTCAGGGCAATTCATGTCCCACGAAAGGTCAAATCCCCGCTGAGCACGTTTGAGAGGGTCAAATCCCCAGTTGAGAATTAAGAGCTGCTAAGTGACGCTTACGTCTTCAGCTGAAATCTCTCCCACTTCCCTTCCTGCCTTCTGATAAAAAGCGACAATCGGACTATTTTTCTTTTAACATCCGATTCGTTCCTACCATTAAACTTTAACTTGCAAGTTAAAACAGGAAGGGTAATAAATAATTTTTTAAAGAGAGAGAGAGAGAGAGAGAGAGAGAGAGAGAGAGAGAGAGAGAGAGAGAGAGAGAGAGATGAAAGGAAAGATAAGGAAAGAGAACCAGCAGCTCAAAAGTCATTGTGAGAATCTCAGAGAGCATGAAAAGCATGGAAAGGTGACACGTTTCCTGTTGAATAAAAAGACTGCCAAACCCATTAAAAGCCATTATCTGATTCATATAAAAATTGATGGGTTGGATCAGAGGAGTGTTTCACGTAATTTTATCACTGGTTTCTGAACTTGCACGTCTTCCGTGCCTGCGCTTCGCTCGCATGTACGGCTTGTGCCCATGTGTGCGGCTTAGAAAACGTGGCTAAATAGGATGGCATAGAGCCAGGGGAGAGGGGGGGAGGGACCCACCTGCAGGCTGCTACTATCACTTTGCACGAACCAGTCCGAACCGTCTGACTATCACCACTAGGTTGGGTGTAACTTAACAACAAGGAAATGTCACTCTGGCTTTAGATGACTGCAGGCTACTGACAAATAAAAAGAATAGATTACAGAGGATCCTCGGTTTGCAACTGTTCAGTTAGTGACCATTTGAAGTTACAACAGCACGGATAAAAAACATTACTTATAGCCGGCCTCATACTTAACAACTGGGGCAGCATCGCCACAAGGTTTGGACACCGGCATGTATTTATGACAATTGCATCATAAGGGACCTTGGAGGTCTTCTAGCCCAACCCCCTGCTTAGGCAGGAAACCCTACACCACTTCAGATAAATGGATGTCCAACATCTTCTTAAAAACCTCCAGTGTTGGAGCATTCACAACTTCTGGAGGCAAGTTGTTCCACTGATGAATTGTTCTAACTGTCAGGAAATTCCTCCTCAGTTCTAAGTTGCTTCTCTCCTTGATTAGTTTCCACCCATTGCTTCTTGTTCTACCCTCAGGTGCCTTGGAGAATAGCTTGACTTCCTCTTCTTTGTGGCAACCTCTGAGATATTGGAAGACTGCTATCATGTCTCCCCTAGTCCTTCTTTTCATTAAATTAGACATACCCAGTTTCTGCAACCGTTCTTCATATGTTTTAGCCTTCGGTCCCCTAATAATCTTTGTTGCTCTTCTCTGCACTCTTTCTAGATTGGACAGCCATTTGTCCAGAAGTCCCTTGCTTGAGCAAAGGATTGGACTAGAAGACCTCCAAGGTCCCTTCCAACTCTATTATTCTAAAGTCATAACAAATTGTGCATTGATGTAAACATGAGTTTATGCATTAAGATGACTTTTTGGAGTGTTGTATAAATAGCCGTCCAGAGTGACCTCACACCCCTAGAGGAGCAGCATGTAAATGTAATAAATAACAATAAATGGATAATAATATGGACATCAGCAATACATATATATCAGTCAGCTGAAGAATACATATTACCTGAAGAAAATTAACTGAACAGGACTGTCTTTTAAAATTAATTTTCGCAACTAATCTTACGTTGAAGCAATTAAAAAGGAATATAACGGGAAGCATGCTAATCAGTCTTTTCACTGGAGGAAAAGTAAACACAATTAGTTGCAATTATTGGGTAATAAATCTAGAATAAGGTTTTATGAAAATCACCTCATACTTGTAGCAATTTTCAATTTCCCAAGGATATATAAACATATATTCATATATTCTGTCAAAATTTAAATATCAGCCCGTAAAACTGTGCAGTGGCTAATCTTTCTTAAACTTTTGCAGTGATAAATGTTTTCTTACCCCGCTTAATTAGTAATTGCTATCACCATGGGTAACTTATTGAGAATAAATATCGTAGTCTTACTGCACAGTGGAATGAATTTAATTGGATCCTCCTTAATGTGGCATTGCCTCACGACAGAAATAAATTTTCAGAGCATACCTACTTCTATAAAAATGGCAAAAGATGGAAATAATGGCACCGTGATGAAAATGTATATAGAATATAGAATTGGAAGGGATCTTGGAGGTCTTCTAGTCCAAGAGGGGGGGGAAAGGTGCATCTTATAGTCCGAAAAATACAGAAAATCACCTTTTTTCGGTGCTGTTGTAACTTCAAGTGGACTGTTTTAAGTCAAGGACTACCTGTACCAAAAGTTGTGCATATACATACATACACACCAACATGGAGGTAGTTGGTAGGATTCAGGGCTTGAGTCCAACTAACAGATTATGCTAATATTATTAGTACCAGCTCATATTCTCCTCATATTCTCCTCTCTCACTGGGAGGTGGGTAGCGTAAGATTCCTCAGGAATGCCGGAGGAATTAAATCCTAACATTTTAATGGATGTGGCTTCTGAAAACGCCCCTTCTCCCCCCCCTCTTAACGGTTGTTTTTAAGACAAGGGTAGGGCAGAGCAAGTGAAGAAGGTTGGTAACTAAGCCCCAGGACATAAAAACTAATAACGTTTTAATAATTATTAGCAATTACCTTCAACACTCATCTTATATAAGATCTTTCATCTGAGGAAGCTGAAGGCGGGGGAAATTTTATTTTATTTTTCCGCCACGGGCCAAGCACAAAGGAAAACAAACGAAATGGGAATCCAGATTCTCTGCCTTTAACTTTTTACCTTCTGCTCTTTCGTAAATATCCAAAGCTAATTGTTTCATGTGTCAATGCAAAACAACCAAACCACAGCATAGGAGAAAGTGCTCAACTTCCGTTGTTCATTTATTCTGTTCTTTTTTTATTATTATTCCATGATGTAGAAAAGATGTGGAGACTCTAGAAAGAGTGCAGAGAGAAAAGCAACAAAGATGATTAGGGGACTAGAGGCTGAAACATATGAAGAACGGTTGCAGGAACTGGGTATGTCTAGTTTGATGAAAAGAAGGACTAGGGGAGACATTATAGCATTGTTCCAATATCTCAGGGGTTGCCACAAAGAAGAGGGAGTCAAACTATTCTCCAAAGCACCTGAGGGTCGAACAAGAAGCAATGGGTGGAAACTAATCAAGGAGAGAAGCAACTTAGAACTGAGGAGAAATTTCCTGACAGTTAGAACAATTCATCAGTGGAACAACTTGCCTCCAGAAGTTGTCAATGCTCCATCACTGGAAGTTTCTAAGAAACCAAATAGGACAACCATTTGTCTGAAACGGTATAGGATTTCCTGCCTAAGCAGGGGGTTGGACTAGAAGACCTCCAAGGTCCCTTCCAACTCTGCTATTGTATTATTCTGGGTCAAAAGCAACTTAGAACTGAGGATAAACTTCCTGACAGTTAGAACAATAAAACAGTAGAACAGCTTGCCTCCTGAAGTTGTGTCTTGAAGAAGATGTTGGATAGCCATTTGTCTGAAACGGTCTAGGGTCTCCTACTTGAGGGGTTTGGACTAAAGCAGAGGTAGATTTCACATAATTTTACCACTGGGGTTTGCGCACCTTCCACGCAGGCGCCGGCCATCCACGCAGGCGCTTTGCTCACGCGCATGGCTTGCATGAATGCGCGCAGCTTACAAAACATGGCTAAATTGGACAGCATAGCGCAGGTTGCCTGAACCGATCCAAATCGGCTGAATACCACCACTGACTAGATCCAAGATCCCTTCCAATTCTGTTATTCTGTGTTCAAATGATATTTCTTCATTGTTATCATTGATGGAAGAACTCCAAGTGGATTATGAAAAGGCTTGCAATGGGTTGTATCAAAATCTGGGCTCCCCAAAAGTAAGCAAATCACTCTGAAGATACAACATACATTTATGAAGTACGCATACGATTACAAGGAGGGAGGGAGGGGAAGGAGAAAGCTGAGTGGGGTTGAGGGGGAGGAGGAGGGGAAGGAGAAGGAGGGGAAGGAGAGGAGGAGGAAAGAAAAAAGAAAGAAAGAGAGAGGGAGAGAGAGAACGATAGATAGAAGGTAGGCAGGCAGGCAGGCAGGCAGGCAGACAGACAGACAGACAGATAGATAGATAACTGTAGATAGATAGGATATTGACAGAGAGATGATAGAGAGATTCATAGATGATAGGTAATATATAAAAGATGAGATAGATGATAGATAGATAGATGATAGATAGATAGATAGATAGATAGATAGATAGATAGATAGATAGATGATAGATAGATAGATAGATAGATAGATAGATAGATAGATAGATAGATAGATAGATAGATAGATAGGAAGAAAGGAAGGAAGGAAGGAAGGAAGGAAGGAAGGAAGGAAGGAAGGAAGAAAGAAAAAGAAAGAAAGAAAGAAAGAAAGAAAGAAAGAAAGAAAGAAAGAAAGGAAAGAAAGAAAGAAAAAGACCAATTGTGGTCTATATATTGCTGCATTTTATACTCAAAGTTGGCTCTACACATTCTTTGGATAGCATCAATTTGTCTTATTAGATACAGCAAGGATTCCAACACCTGCATGAGAATTAAGAAAGATCAAAGGCATGCCTGAGATGTCCCACATTTCATTTAATTAGCAATGAAAATATCTCATTAGTGTTACACAAACAGAGGAATTTAGAAGCCTTTTTGCAGGTGCTGGTTCTGGAAGAGACTTTATAGAGGATTGAAATGCGAAAAAGCAAATTAAAAGAATTTGGCGCACTAGCAGATTTCAAGATTAATAAAGAAAAGATGACAGTGTTAACAAAACATACAAACAAATAGAGGATCAAACAGAACTGACAAATACAATGAGCTTTAAGAAGGTAAACTATCTGCATATCATTATAATGAATAGGAACTGTATGTTATTTGAAAATAAGTATGTTAAGAACATGGAATGAAATTTTTAAAAGATCTGTTAAGATGGGAGGAACTGCAATTATCTTCACTGGAGAGAATTTTAGGGTAAAAATAAATGCCTTTCCTAGAACAATAATTTTATTTTAGACAGCATTTTATTTTGACAACCGATGCACCATTTAAACAGTGGCAGGTAATCTAAGTTTGTGTTGTAGGAAGTTAGCACTCACGCTTCTCCTATGAAAATGGCATATTTTAAAAATTATTAAAATGACAGAATATTTCCCCCTAAAACTCCTCCTCCTCCTCCTCCTCCTCCTCCTTTCCACAAATCCTCCTCCCTTCTAACACTGATGATGTTACCTAGTTTGGTTAATGAAACGTCTCCAAGGAAACAACCAATCTCAGAGTGCAACAAGGACCCCACAGTCCCCCTCTTCTTCTTCTTCTTCCTCCTCCTCCTCCTCCTCCTCCTCCTCCTCCTCCTCCTCCTCTTCCTCCTCCTTTCCACAAATCCTACTCCCTTCTAACACTGATGATGTTACCTAGTTTGGTTAATGAAACATCTCCAAGGAAACAACCAATCTCAGAGTGCAACAAGGACCCCACAGTCCCCCTCTTCCTCCTCCTCCTCCTCCTCCATTCCACAAACCCTACCCCCTTCTATCACTGATGATGATATCTAGTTAGGGTAATGAACCGTCTGCAAGAAAACTACCAAGCTCAGAAGCGCACCAGGGACCATCGATGTCAACCCCGAGCTAACAATATTCTCCTTTATTAATGCAAGGGAAAAAAAAACCCTGCTCATTCATATTTATCAGCCTGCACATCTCTATGATTATTCATTCAGTTTGGGAGGCAGACTCCTGCCTCAGGGTAACCACGGGGAGCAGTAAAAAATAAAAAAGCAATGACTGCAGTAATGATTCTGAAGCTCTGGCTGCTTTTTTTTTTTACATGCATCCTATAATAACTTAAAAAGCAGGCATTACTTCAATAGAATCTTGACTTTTTAAAAACCATACTCTGGAGATGCTCTGGGATTGCACAACTGCTGGGTCAGAAATCTCTTTAGCTTTATAGTTGGGCAGTTGTAGAGGCAACTGTTTAATATGCTGGCAGAATATTTCTCTTTTTTCTCTCTCCCGAAAATACAAGATATTTCAATATAATGCATCGGGTGGTGGCACACCAAATGTGATCTTAGGGCAGGGGTCGGCAACCTTAAGCACTCAAAGAGCCACAAAGGTCCTAACCGGAAGCCCCCCGCTCAATTCTGGAGCCGACCGGAAGTCCAATTCCCCCACCATAGAGTCTCCTCCTAGCACGGCGTCCTTTTTCCTCCACCTGTCCTAACCGAAAGCCCTATCAATTGTGGAGCTGACCGGCGACAGGGAGCCGCAGCAGAGGGAGGAAAGACCCACATGCGGCTCCAGAGCTGCAGATTGCTGAACCCTGTGGCCTATTTACAGATAGTTCTCAACTTAAGACCACCATTTCCGTTGCTAATTGAGACATTGGTCAAGAGAATGTTGCCCCATTTTGCCACTTCCCTTGCCACCGTTGTTAAATGAATTTTTGCAGTCGTTAAATGACTAACACGGTTGTTAAGCAAATCTAGTTTTCCCATCATCATTGCCGGTCGGAAGATCGCAAAAGATGATCACCTCACGACACGGCAAACGGTCATCCATGCGAGTCAGTTCCCAAGCGTCCGAATTTTAATCCCACGGTCATGGGGGGTGCTGCAATGGTCGTTAAGCATGAAAAACGTCCAGAAGTCCATTTTTTCCATGCCGTTTGTGACTTCGGACGGTCGCTGAACGAACTGCTGGAAGTCGAGCACTACCTGTATTTCCACTCAGCGCCTAGTTTAAAAAAAAAAGAAGAAGGAAAGAAAAGACTAGAACCGCAAATGGCTTCGGTCTTTTGTGGACGGGAATAAAAACAAACAAAATGCAGATTTCTCTAAGTGCCATGAGACCCAGCCTTGTTTCCGTGGCCTGGTTCCCGAAGGAATGAGTTCCTGAGAAAAAGTTTCCCTCAGAAAGACGGGCCAAAACAAATAAAACAAAATAAACAACCATTTGCTCTCTTTGAGAATAGAGAATTAGCAGGTCCGGCAGTTTAGAGCGGGGCGTACAATGTTTGCCATTTCCTTATGTGTCTAACTAATGGCCCCTCGCGGTGCTTGCAAGCTCCTGCATGTTGGAAGCCCCTGTTCTGGAATTTCAAAAAGCCACAAGTACATACTTTCGCCTCAGATCTCATTAGGATAAGCCCTGGCAGAGCTGAGTGACATGTTGAGCACAGCGGAGCCCACCCCCCTGTCCCCCCCAGGATGCCGGAGGCGAAGAAGAGAACAAGCAGTGTGTCTCGCAGCACCTCATCTCTAAAGCCTTGGCCCAACCCAACCAGGAAGCCTTCCAAGCAGATCTGTCTCGTGCTCCCACGTCCCTTCTCCATGCCCGTTTTTTGGGGGTCTAGGACTGTGATGGCAAACCTATGGCACACATGCCACAGGTGGCACACAGAGCCCCCCCTGCGGGCACGGGCACCATCGCCAGCTGTTCTTCTGGTTTCTGGGGCACACATGTGTACTAGCCAGCTTGTCTTCACAGGCGCCAGAGTGCTGGAGTGTCGGAGTACCGGAGCACCGGAAAACAACTTGAAAACAGCCTGAAAAATGGACAGGAAATAGGCTGTTTGGGGGGCCATTTTTCAGGCCAGTTTCAGGCTGTTTTCAGACCACATTTTAGACCAAAAAATGGCCTGAAAACAGACCGAAAAACAGCCTGAAAATAGGCCAAAATGCCCCCAAAAACAGGCATGCATGCACTGGCCATCTGGTCTTTGTGGGCGCTGGAGCACCGGAAAACTGCCTGAAAACAGCCCCCAAAATGGCCCAAAATGAACAAAAAACAGGCCATTTTCCAGGCTGTTTTCCAGGCCGTTTTCTGGATGTTTTCAGGATGTTTTTTGGACTGAAAAATGGCCTGAAAATGACCTAAAAATGGCCAGAAACTCCCAGAAAACAGGCATGTGTCGCACCGGACCAGCTGGTTTTTGGGTTTCCAGTGCTCTGGCATGCACATGGGCACAAATACACATGTATGCCCATGCATTCCAGTTTGGGCACTCAATGCTGAAAAGGTTTGCCATTGCTGTTTTAGGATAATTCGCCGTGGCCAACTCACCATGGCCAACTCTCCGCGGCCAATTTTGCCGCAACCAACTCTTCACTCCACTTCGCATGGTCATGTGGTCCCTCTTTTGCGACGGTCCGACGAGCAAACTCAATGGGGAAGGCGGATTCACTGAAGAACCGGGTTACTAACTTATCAATGCCAATGATTCATTAACAACCGTGACAAGAAAAGTCACTAAAATGGGGGCAAAACCCACTTAAGAAATGCCTCACTTAACAACAGACACTTCGGGCTCAATTGTGGCCGTGGGTCGAGGGCTACCTGCATAATAAAATTCTGCGGCTAGTCCTCGACTTACACTCATTCATTTAGGGAACATTCGAGGTGATGACAACACTGGAAAAAAGTGACTTATGATCAGATAACAAACTTACTGTGTTTCCCAGAAAATAAGACTTAGTCTTATATATTTTTTGTCTCCAAAACACACGTTAGGCCTTATTTTTGGGGAAACACAGTATCAGGGTCATCAGCCCAGCCAGGCGCCCTACCCCTGGTGCGTAAACAAGTGGTGGCCAGCGCATGGGGGCAACAGTGTCCTGCAACATCTGTAGCAGACTGGCCCTTTGGCTGGCACATCTGGGGCTGCGCAGCCAGCACAGCGCAAGTCAGTCCGAATGCTACGATGGCCGGGGAAATAGCACCGGGCAAATAGCGATCCCATGATCCCCAGGATGCTACAATGCCAGTTGCCAAACACCTGGATTTTATTCATGTGACTTGCGCAGATTGTACAAGAGTAATATTTTCCCCAGAATAATAAGCGCTAGCATGATTTTCAGCATGCTCCTAATATAAGCCCTACCTCAAAATAACAATCCCCAATTAAGATCCAACAAGCAAAGTCAATGAACGAGACCAGATTTGTTTAAAGACTGCATGGTTCCTTTAAAAACTGCAGTGATCTACTTAACGAACGTGGCCCCAAAAAAAAGGATCAGGAACGACTCACTTAAAAACCACCTTGCTTATAATGCTGATGATTGAATTCAAACCCGGAGCCCTTAAAGTAAGGAGTTGCTTGAGTTTTGCACGGAGCAATGCCTGATATTCTATCTGATGACTTCATTTGATTGGCAGGTTTCCACCAAGCAGCACCTTTTCTTACTAACCACCCACAGTGTTTTAGTGCTTTGCAATTAGGTAAGACGAATCAGTTGTAATGCCACAATTTCATCTCACCTGATTCTTTGTTTAAAATTCCTTGGAACTGCGTAGGGATGGGCAGCGCGTCTAAAAATGCAATGCCTGTCATCGTTGACTTAGGAACATCCTTTTTTGGTTACTAAGCGATGAGGTTGTGAGTGATTTGCACGCAGTGTCCAGCTCCACCGGCTTGCCATACTTTCTGGGGGGAATGGGAATGCACTGGACGGCTGCCTTTCTCCTCCTTCTCTTCCTGACCTGCAAGCTAGTTCCTCAACAGCTGACCAACGCAAAGCCACCAGAACAGCTGACATTCACAGGGCCGATCCTTAATGGCTGCTTGGTGCAACCGCCAATCAGCCAGAGCAGCTGACAGGTGCCGGGGAAGGCCCTGCGGATCAGGAAGGGGTCCAGAAGAAGAACCTGAAGCTGCCGGATGCTGGCTACAGGGGTTGGTGGGCTACAATTACAGTGGGGCTGAGTTTATACCTACTAGGACTCGTTCATGGTGGTTCTCGGCTATTAAGCCTACATCAGCTTCTTTCCGTTTGTGTGGTTTGCAAGCTTGGTTCTGCGTTTCCTTGGCTGGGCTACGGGGGCGGGGGGGGGTGAGACCCAGTTTTATGACCTGTATTGCCATGGTTGTTAAATGAATTCCTTCTGCTGTTAAGTGAATCACACAATCTGGCTTCGCCTATCGGTTTTGCTTGTCAAAACCTGGCTGGGAAGCTGGCGAACGGTGATCACATGACCTCACAGGACATCGCCACCCTCCTGAATACACGCTGGTTTGCCCAATGACGGGATTTTGATCACGTGACCATGGAGATTTTGCCATGGTCAAAAGTGTGAGAATCGAACCTAGATCCTTTTTGTAATTTGAACGTTTGCTACATGAATGGTTATAAGTTGAGGGTTTACCTCCATTACGTTACGGAATTGAAAGACTGCTATCACGCCATCCCTAGTCCTTCTTTTCATCAAACTAGACATACCCAGTTCCTGCAACCGTTCTTCATATGTTTTAGCCTCCAGTCCCCTCATCCTCTTTGTTGCTCTTCTCTGCACTCTTTCTAGAGTCTCAGCATCTTTTTTATATTGTGGTACTCAAACTGGACACTGTATTGAGAATGGCTAGGAACAGTTCCTTCCAAGGAACTTAGGCAATTCATAAGATTTCTTTTAAAATTGCAATCAAAACTTCCTCCCCTAAATCCATAGGTAAAGCCTTAGATAACCAATGGCATGGGATGGGATGGGATAGAAATAGAAATATTGGAAATAGAAATAGAATGGAATGGAACGGAACGGAATGGAACGGAATGGAACGGAATAGCAGAGTTGGAAGGGACCTTGGAGGTCTTCTAGTCCAACCCCCTGCTTAGGCAGGAAACCCTATACCATGTCAGACAAATGGTTTTCCAATCTCTTCTGAAAAACATCCAGTGTTGAAACCTTCACACCTTGTAGAGGCATCTCTTTGAATCTTTTTTAGCTCAGCATTTCTAGTTGACAACTCCCGTATTCTACCCTAACGTGGGATTAAGTATTTCCTGATGGATGTTGTCTTCAAAACTTCATGCTTTAAAAACCCGAAGTGAATGAAGTAGTCGTTGACATATGCCACAAACATTAAGCAAGACTAAGGCAGTCAGGAGCCAAAGCTAGCAAACCAAAGATATAAAATAAAACTAAGATGTTACATGCTTGTTTAAGAGAGACGTCTTTAGTTGTTGGTGGAACTATAACTAAGGAAACATTGACCTCACATTACTGTACTTTCTTTTATTTATTCAATGTCTATAACCACCCATCTCAGTGAATGGATGCATCTCTCCTTCCAGTTCTTATTTAAAGAAAACGTGCTTGAAATTCCTTCCTTGGAAGGAGAAAAGAAGGTGGATTATGGTCTTCTGGGTATATTGCAATAGATACCTGGATTCAAAGGAAGAGGGAAGAATGTAGAACATGGAATGGAATATAGAATAATAATACAGAAGGGACTTTGGAGGTCTTTTTGTCTACCCCCCTCCTTGATCAGGAGTCTATATCATTTCAAACCCATGATTGTCCAGTCTTTTTGGGAAAGCCAGCAGCACCCACAACTTTTGAAGGAAAGCTATTCGAGTGGTTGATTGTTTTCAATACTAAGAAGTTTATCCTTAGTTCCAGGCCACGCCACACTCCCCTGTGCCCTGTTTTGGGCCTAGTAGGCCACCCTACATGTACCTGGGAGCCAAAACGGGGCACAGGGGGACTACAGTTTAACAACTGGTTCTCCCGAACTGGGTCAAACTGGCTGAATCTCACCACTGGTGGAGAAACTATTCTCCAAGGCACCTGAGGGTAGAACAAGAAGCAATGGGTGGAAACTAATCAAGGAAAGAAGCAACTTAGAACTGAGGAGAAACTTCCTGACAGTGAGAACAATTAATCAGTGGAACAGAAGTTGCCTCCAGAAGTTGTGAATGCCCCAACACTGGAAGTCTTTAAGAAGATGTTGGATAGCCATTTGTCTGAAATAGTATAGGGTTTCCTGCCTAGGCAGGGGGTTGGACTAGAAGACCTCCAAGGTCCCTTCCAACTCTACTATTGTATTGTATTCTTGATAGATCATTTGTGTTTTGCCCAAAGCAGTCTTCAAAGGATCAAATTCCCCCCAGGAACCAATAGGGTGTCCTCCTACAAGCTCTTCCCAGAGGCACTGCTTCTACGTATGGAGTTTCTACTGCGCAGTCAATGCTGCAACTCAACGACCCTCTTCCATTGGCCATTGATTTATTGCTCCCTTGCCTTTTACGTTCTTAATTTCTCGCTCTGCTTGCCAGAGAAGGGAGTCGTGTTCCAAGATGATCTAAACAGGCAAGAATTAAATCAAAGATATTGATCGAATTTCCCAGTTTAGTGAGTCACAACTAAAATTATTGGCCGTTTTTGCACTTGTCATGAAGTAAGTAACACATAGAATAATAGGGCTGGAAAGGACCTTGGAGGTCTTCTAGTCCAGCCCCCTGCTCAAGCAGGAGACCCAATACCATTCCAGACGACAAGTTGCCCAGCCTCTTCTTCTAAACCTCCAGGGATGGAGCTCCAACAACCTCTGAAGGAAATGCCATTCCACTGATTAATTGTTCTCCCTGTTAGGAAATTTCTTCTCAATTCTAGGTTGGATCTCTCTTTAATGATCTTTCACCCGCTATTTCTTGTCCTGTCCTCAGGTGCTTTGGAGAAGAAGTCAACCTCCTCTTCTCTATGACTAGCCCCTCCAGTATTGAAAGGCAACTATCATGTCAATCTTCTCTTCTTTAGGCTGGACATACCTACTTCATTCAATCGTTCACCACATGGTTTAACTTCCAGACCGCTTATCATCTTTGTTCTCTGCACTCTTTCTAGGGTCTCAATATCTTTTTTGTATCATGGTGACCAGAGCAGGACACAGAATCTAAGTGTGGTCTCAGCAGTGTAGTATAAAGTGGTGCTATTACTTCCCATCATCTTGATGCTATCCCTCTGTTGATGCAATTTAGGGTGTTATTAGCTTTTTCAGCATTGGCGATGCCTGGTTTCTTACCCCAGAGACTGTCCTGCCAGTCCCTCAGAGATATTCAAGGTATAGGGTGACTTTATGCTCCCTGGGCACTACTTCTGGGTGTTATTTGGGGTTTTTCCTGTGTCCTGGGGAATTCTGACCTAGGCTTCCCAAGATCATGAAGCAGACTCCTGGCCCCAATAAAACCTCTTTCATTTAAAGGGAATTCCTCTCCAGCAAAGTCCCAGCAAACAATCTTTCAAGAGATTTCACAATTACAGACCTTTATCAGGCTTGAAGAGCCACCAGGCCGATATCTTCCAAACCCCACGCTGTAGCAGCAATTATGTGGCAAGACATCAGGATCAGATCTTCACCCTACTGAACTGATGAATGAATTTTCTCCTGCAAACTCCCCTCTGCTTTCACTCCTCTTTATTCCCTATGGGAGGGACCATTCACCGTCTACCTGTGCCTACACTTTCAAGTTGGCCCTTGTTCTTTAGCTGTTCGCTTCTCCTGGCAGCTCTGCGCATGCGCACATCGGGAACAAGCTCAATTTTTTTTACTACTGGTTCTGTGGGCATGGCTTAGTGGGCGTGGCTTGGTGGGCATGACAGGGAAGGATACTGCAAAATCTCCATTCCCGTCCCACTCTGGGACCAGCCAGAGGTGGCATTTGCCGGTTCTCTGAACTACTCAAAATTTCCGCTACCGGTTCTCCAGAACCTGTCAGAACCTGCTGGATTTCACCCCTACTCCAGCTGTTCTTTTGCCTGATATCTGACTCTGAAGGCAGCTAATAACAGTCAGATGGCCCTGGCCCAGTAGTGGGATTCAAATGTTTTTACTATCAGTTCTGTGAGCGTGGCTTGGTGGGCATGGCAGCGGAAGGATACTGCAAAATCTCCATTCCTTCCCCCACTCCAGGGGAAGGATACTATAAAATCTTCATTCCATCCCAAATCCAGGGGAAGGTTACTGCAAAATCCCCATTTCCTACCAATCAGCTGGGACTTGGGAAGCAGAGAATAGATGGGGCGGGGCCAGTCAGAGGTGGTTTTTACCGGTTCTCTGAATTACTGAAAACATTCGCTACCGGTTCTCCAGAACTAGTCAGAACTTGCTGAATACCACCTCTGCCCTGTCCCCCTCTCTGTCTCTGACACAGAGCCCTCATCAGAGCCTTCCCCAAATTCCAGGACTGGCCCATGTTCCTCCCCAACCTCCTCACTGTCTGAGTCTGCCACCAGCTCCACTGACCATTGGCAGGCCACAACATGTGGCCCCAGGTTAGCACCCCATTACTGAGCCTTAGCGGTGGCTGAACATCAACTGGGCCACTGTCTTGGGCAAGAGAAACAAGAGTCTCATGCTTACCATCCAGTCACCATCTCTTGCCCAACATCTCTTGGCCTTCTTGGGAAACTCCAGTTGGGAGCCGAGGCTGTTTAACTCTTGGAGAATGAGAGTACAAAAGCAATGAAAGAAAAGCTTTGCTCAAGAGTTTAAGAGCCCCAGGAAACAAGCTAACTTGCCAATTCTCGAGTAAGATATACGAGCAAAGGAATGCTGGAAGCTAAATATGCAAAACAAATAATTTGCTGCTTGTAGGATCTTGATCGACTCCACGCTGCTGTGCATGCATGCATTCCTCGTTTCCTACCGTTGTGGTTTGCGTTCATACAGTCAGTGAAAACTAAAAGTGGTTGCAGCTAATTACAAATAATGATTGATTTTTTTTTTAAAGAAAAAAGGGTGGGGACCCCAGGATCAAATCTACCCCAATATAAATAGTCCTTAGCTTACAACAATTTGCTTTAGTGACCTGTTCAAATGTTATAGCAGCACTAAAAAAAAGTGACTTAGGAGCATTTTTCACACTTACGACCATCCCACCATCACATGATTGACATCCAGGTGCTTGACCACTGATTCACATTTATGACCGCTGCAGTGTCCCATGGTCACGTGATTTCCTTTTGCGACCTTCTGACAAGTAAAGTCAAGGGGAAACCAGATCCACTTAACAACCAGGCTGCTCATTTAGCAACTGCACCGATCCACTTAATAAATGTGGCGAGAAAAGTCATAAAATGGGGAAAAACTCAGTTAGCGAACGTTATCGCTTAACAACACAAATGTTGGGCTCCATTGTGGTCGTTAGTTGAGGTTGACCTGTATAACATGGTAAAGAGACTCCAAGAAATTGAGGAATTATGAATGAATGTCAGTGGTGTTTTAAGACAATGTTCCCCAAACACAGATTAAGTTATCTGAAGTTTCGTTTATAGGGTAGGTTAATTATCTCCTCTTCCAAAGTTCTGTAGATCTTCTGTGTTGTTTCAAGATGGAAAAAAAGTCTATGCACAGGAATCTTCTCAACTCACATCTCCTTGGACTCTGATAAGGGTCAACAGAAATCAAGGAAGGTTGTATTACATCAATATCTATTGGATTATACAATGGCGGAAGAGCGAGTAAAGGAAACCATGTTAGCATGGAGTAGGAGCTTTGGTTACAGCATGTGTGTGTCTTGGTAAGGCCACACTTGGAATCCTGCATTCAGTTCTGGTCAACCACGATGTAAAAAAGATGTGGAGACTCTAGAAAGAGTGCAGAGAAGAGCAACAAAGATGATTAGGGGACTGGAGACTAAAACATATGAAGAACAGTTGCAGGAACTGGGTATGTCTAGCTTAAGAGAAAGAAGGACTAGGGGAGACATGATAGCAGTCTTCCAATATCTCAGGGGTTGCCACAAAGAAGAGGGAGTCAAACTATTCTCCAAGGCACCTGAGGGTACAACAAGAAGCAATGGGTGGAAACTAATCAAGGAGAGAAGCAACTTACAACTAAGGAGAAATTTTTAGAAAAATTAATCAGTGGAACAACTTGCCTCCAGAAGTTGTGAATGCCCCAACACTGGAAGTCTTTAAGATGATGTTGGATAACACTTTGTCTGAAACGGTATAGGGTTTCCTGCCTAGGCAGGGGGTTGGACTAGAAGGCCTCCAAGGTCCCTTCCAACTCTACTATTGTATTGTATTGTATTGTATTGTATTGTATTGTATTGTATTGTATTGTATTGTATTGTATTGTATTGTATTGTATTGTATAGACAATTGGCAAGACCTTTGGGAAAGAAACAGAAAGCTAACTTTAGCCACCTTGTATAAGGAAAACTTATACAAGATGTTCTATAGGTGGCACATCCCACCCACAAGTTTAGCTAAAATTAACACAAACTTATCACCGCAAGGTTGTAAATGCTGCACTAGGGACCTTCTACCCTATGTGGTGGGAGTGCACGAAAGCTAGGGCTTTCTGGCACCAGATAAGAAAGTATTTGGAAGAGATACTAAATCAAAGGATGGAGTTGTGGCCAGAATTATTTTTATTAGGGATCACAAAAGAAAAACATGGCAAAGGTGGACTACATTTAATGCTGCATATTTTAACAGCGGCAAGATTGTTTTTTCCACAAAAATGGAAAAAATAAAAACAAGAAATAATAAATAAAATACAGATGTGCATAGAAATGGACAGACTGACTCTAGAGCTCAAAGACAAGGGTTGAGACGGAATATCACGAAATCTGGGACAAATAGTACCGATGGTTAGAAATGAGGGGAAAAGGCCGGGACAGAAAAACACAGTCAAATTAAGAATTGGAAAATATGGTATTAAGAAGGTGTGATAGGTAGGAATGGTTAGTAATTACATAAAAGAAAGGATCAATGGACAGGTAATCTGACTAACTACTCATAGCTATGTAATGGATATAAAATGTAACCTTTGTAAGATCCAATTACTATATGGGAAACGTTTATGCCAGAAATGTTGCACTACGTCCAATGTTTTTAATTTTTCTCTAATAAAAAACTTTTTTTTTTTTAAAAAAAAGAAAGAAATCAAGGAAGGTTGGACTAAGTTCACTTTTAACTACGTCAGGATGCTAGGCTGATCCCTCGTTTGACTCCGCCCTCTAGGTTCGGCCCAGTTCTTCTCCTTCACTTGAGCAAGTTCTTGTGAAGTTTTGACATTTTCATGTGACACCATATGAGAACTTTGGGATGACATCACTGCATTTTTTTTTTCAAGATTTGACAGCTCATGACCTTGAGAGAATTTGGCCCTTTACTTCACTTCCATTTGACACCTGAAAAAGACGGCAACCCTGATTTATAGCCTGCTTGTAATAAATCAATATGCTGGCTGAGGATTTAATTCTGCTCAGTTTTCTAAATAACTTATGATATGTTTATTTGGCAGAGTTGACAGGAAGCTACCTTGCCTAAGAAGGTAACTGAGAAAGCTACAGGATGGATTGTGGCAACCACAAAGAACAAATAGAGAAGACATTTTGCACCTCAAGCTGTTTTCCGGCCAGAGAAAAAAAAACAATTATCTTAACACTTTAATGTCCACATCCCAAAGGTGCTTTTTGAGTTTGTGTACTATGCACAGTTTATATAAGAGAAAAGTTTTTTTATGTATTCAGCTTTTTCCCTTTCTCCTATTCCTTCTCTTGTTCTCCCTCTCTCCTTTTCTTCCCTTCTTCCCTTCTCCCCCTTTTTTAAAAGTAATCTTTACCAAACTTCCTTTCCTTTCTCATTGGTTCATATAGTAAGGTAAAGGTAAAGTTCCCCTCGCACATATGTACTAGTTGTTCCCGACTCTAGGGGGCGGTGCTCATCTCCGTTTCAAAGCTGAAGAGCCAGCGCTGTCCGAAGACGTCTCCTTGGTCATGTGGCGTAGATAATACTAGCAGTAAAAAAATATTGGTCATTTGTGCTGCAGATAAAATGGGATTGGGGTTTAGAGCAGGGGTGAAATCAATTTACCTTTGCTGCTGGTTCGCAAATGTGAACAGCAACAGTGCGCAGAGTGTCAAAAATGGGACATGATGACATCCGCGCAGGTGGGTGGAGCCTCCCACCGCCACCGCTACCAATTCACCCGAACTGGTTTACAGGTTTTAATTTGGACTGCACCATTATAATATCATGTACATTATTTTATTTTTAATCCCTGAGGGATTTTTTTTTAATGCAATCCACATGTTGCTCCCTCTTTTTGGTATGATATCAAATAGCAATGTCCTTTATAACCTGCAGACAGAAGTTCTGGAATCTTCTCTCATGCATGGACTAGCTGTCACCACGTTTAAAGGGATAGGAAATCAACCAGGAGGAATTTTTTTTTCTTGCGAACAATTTAAATTTCTGTTAAAGGGGGTTAGCTGTTCCAGAAAACTTGGGTGGGCAGGATTTATGTAAGTGATGATTTTAAACAGACCAGAAAAGCTGCTTTAATTAGATTATCTAAACTGATTATTAAACCCCAAAATACCCGGTTGAAGAACAGCCCTTGTTCTGTAATTTGTATTTGGGATTACATAATCATTGTTTAGGATTCTTAAATATACGAATCCAACCACAGATTCTTTAGTATAAATAAATATTATGCTCAGTCAACTTTATCGGAGGTACCAATGAATGTTTCTCGTTTCTTTGCAAGACCTGTTTAATTTATACATATTTTAATCTTGTATTTTATATTCTAAATGTTATGTTGTACAGTATGCCTTATTTTATTTGTGATGTTGCTGATGTATACAAACAATAATTGGAGATGACCTGATTCATATTTTGGCTCCTTAGATCATTAATACTTCAATACTGAAATCGTATTCTCAGATACATCATATTTTCATAATTGATGAAAATCCTTCTTCGTGGGAATATATATATATATATATATATATATATATATATATATATATATATATATATAATATATATATATATATATATATATATATATATATATATATATATATATATATATATATATTTCTCTCCTTTACACACAGGAAGTGTTTTTGGTTCAATTATTTGCTAATTTCTCATTGTCTGAAATTAAAGCACGTGAATAATTGTGCTAGTTCATGAAGCATTACATTCATACCTTGAATTTATCCTTGTTGAAAGATTTTTGTGAAAGAAATAGAACTGTAAATGTTACAAATGAGATAATGGCAAACTGTATTTATGTGAAAGACCAGGAAATATGAGAGATTCTTTTTTTTTTTTTTTTTTTGCAGATTAATGGAGTCAGTAACACCACTGATGCTACCAAAACATTTATTTGAAGTTGTATCATCACTTAAGCTTTGTACAAAAGAGATAGCAACTGGATACAGAAAAGGTTTTAGGGGAAAAAGTTAAATAATAAATATTAATCCCTCATCTCTCTCAAT
The DNA here is from genome assembly GCA_029891615.1 of Natrix natrix natrix. Classification (NCBI taxonomy): domain Eukaryota; kingdom Metazoa; phylum Chordata; class Lepidosauria; order Squamata; family Natricidae; genus Natrix; species Natrix natrix. The sequence continues at coordinate 775,142 of JAKRSK010006701.1, forward strand.
TGATTGATGTAGATTTTTGGTCTCTGCTAAATATGAACGGAGCCAACAATACAAAAGAATTCATGTATATATCCCCACTCAACATACCTCCAGCATTCTTATATATTTATCCATCAACACATTAAACTAAGGAATGCCACACGTCCTTGTTAAGCCATTCACTCATTCATTTCACTGATTCTCATACATGCTTTGCTTTTATCATATAGTAGCCGGTAACCTGACGTTGCCCAGGTATTTATTTATAGGGAGAAATTGTCCCGACCAAATGTAATTTCTAATGTTGGATTTTCCCCCTTACCAGAGGGAGCCCCCTTGTGGAGTACTGTGAAGCCAACACCACTGCGCTGTACAGTAGAAGCCATTTAAAGGCACAACAGGCTGTATTTTAACAGAACACACACCCCAAAGGGTGCTAGGGGTGTCTTACCCCAACAATATTTGTTTCCAGAGAGTAAGTCATCTGTGTATCAATTATAGGTCCGAAAAAGGTTTTGTATGCCCTAGTGTTGGAAGAAATGTCCTTCTGGGTTCAGCTCCAAGTGGGGAAAAAGACACTGGAAACATGGAGCTGCTTGGAAAGATGGTTTAAGGGTGGACAGGACCACATGGCTTGAGTTCCTGAACAGAAAAGGGGGATCAGATGCTTCCAGATGTTGGGTGAAGAAGAAGAAGAGAGAGAAGAAGGGGCTTGCTGGGTTTTTATACTCTGTTTGGCCCCACCTCTCTGTTTCCTGTTCCTATGTAAGAAATGTATTCTGATTGGTTGTCAGACTCCCATGGGGCCATGCAAGGCCAACTCTCTAAGCTGTGTTTTGAGTCCAAGTTTGATTGAGTTTCCAGGTGCCATGTGGTGCATTTCTGTAGAAGGCCAATCCTACCTTTATTATGTAAAGTAGACTAGCTCAGGCTTTAATGGCTCATTGACAAAGCGGGGCGGGGAAGGAAGCTGCAGGGAGCTACTCTGTCTTTAAAAACATGTTTCTCCCTTTTCAACATCCAGGGAAATATAATATTCTGCCTTCTTAATATTTCCCAGGATGTTTCCGTTTTCTAGCAGAGGGGTGGGTTTTAATTTCCTACACTAGTAAGCAGCACAGCATTAACAGAGAAAAAAATACATATGCACAACGTCTGGCTTTTCTTTTGCCTAAGGAAAGAGTAAGAGTATTTTTCTTGTTGTTGGGCTCTAAACTAAGACTAAACACTAATAAGCATGTTATTCCTATATTTCTTCAGGAGAGAAGGCTGAATTTATAGTTTAAAATACATTCTCAATCTTCTTACTAAAGTGTATCTTGAATTAGTGAGAAGAGAGAATCAGACCTCCCATTCCCCCACCCTTTTCGCCCTTGTTTTTAGCCATGGCCAGGCTGATGCTGCCCCCTGTTGGTGAGACCTTTCACATTTCACGGTATTCACTTGTACAACTAAATTAAGGGAAATCTATGATTCAGACTAAATCGTAATTCAGCCACCCATTTGCTAAGTTATAAGAGAATAACAGAGTTGGAAAGGACCTTGGAGGTCATCTAGTCCAACCCCTCTGCCCAAGCAGGAGACCCTACACCATTTTTGACAAATGGCAGTGTTGGAAGAAATGCCTATCTGGGTTCAGTTCCAAGTGGGGAGAAAGACAGTGGAAACAGTGATGGCTGTTTGGAAAGATGGTTTAATGATGGATCGCATGGTTTGAAGTCCTGGGCAAAAAAGGGAAGAGATGCTAAGGGGGCTTGGGTTTGATGCCCTTTGTCGGGCTTTGAATTTGAGCTTGTATTCTGATTTGTTGTCAGACTCCCATGGGGTCATGCGGGGGCAACTCTGTAGGCTCTCCTGAGTCCCAGGTTTAGTTGACTCTTGCTGGGTGCTGATGAAATGAAAGGGTTTTGGGCAATTCCTACCTCCTTCTGCCTGAAGGAGGTAGATCTTTGTTATGTCGAATAGACTGGCCCAGGCCTTAATGGCCCATTGACAAAAATCGGGGTGTGAGAGTTTCTGCCTCCCTTTTAGGGGAAATACAATACAATGCAATATAATACAATAGCAGAGTTGAAAGGGACCTTGGAGGTCTTCTAGTCCAACCCCCTGCCTAGGCAGGAACCTATACTGTCTCAGACAAATGGCTATCCAACATCTTCTTAAAGACTTCCAGTGTTGGGGCATTCACAACTTCTGGATAAATTGTTACACTGATTAATTGTTCTAACTGTCAGGAAGTTTCTCCTCAGTTCTAAGTTGCTTCTCTCCTTGATTAGTTTCCACCCATTATTCTGCTCTTTTTAATATTTCCTAAAATATTTCATTTTTCTAGAAGAGAGGTGGGTGCTAACTTCCTACAGCAGTCCAGTCTCTTCTTGAAAACTTCAACAGTGATGAAGTTCCCACAACATCTGAAGGCAACTTCTGTTCCATTGGTTGATTGTTCTCACTGTCAGACATTTCTCCGTATTTCTAGGTTGAATCTCTCCTTGGTCAGTTTCGCTCTTGGTCTAGCTAATTCCAGAATAGATGACAAATATATTCTGGAATTAGGGTTCTAATATAATACAAATACATTCTGGGATGTGTTGGGAGAAATGTCCTTCTGGGTTCAGTTCCAAATTGGGGGGAAAGACACTGGAAACATGGAGGCTGCTTGGAAAGATGGTTTTAATTGTGGACAGGACCACATGGTTTGAGGTGAAGTGGAAGAGATGCTGAGAGTGCATGGGCTTTATCTCTGGGCTTTTGAATTTGAGCTTGTATTCTGATTGGTTGTCAGACTCCCATGGGGCCCTGCAGGGGCAACCCTGTAGGCTGTCCTCAGTCCCAGGCTTGGTTGAGCCTTGCTGGGTGATGTAATCTTCCCAGGTGCCATGTGGTGAGATGGGTAGAGGGCTAATTCTATCATGTCCTGAGGGACATGCCTTAATCCCATCACCCTGGAGCTGAAAGGAGAGGCAAGGGAGCTGCAAATGTTGTCTTTAAAAACACGTTCCTCCTTTTCTCATCCAGGGAAACGTAATATGCTGCCTTTTTAATATTTCCAAGAATATTCAATATTTATCTAGGAGAGGGGTGGGTGCTGACTTCCTACAATCGGTTGTGAAAATGTGGATTTGAAATCCTGCCTCTCAAGAGCAAAGAGTCTTCTGTGGCTCGATTAAGAAGGATCTGATCGCGATAAGGAATTTACTAGGTGCCTCCTTAAACAATAAAACTTAAAAGCTTAGCACTGTGAGTGAGCTGTCCCCAACAAACCACGGCACCCCAAAAATTCACATGACCTCATTCATAAATGTTTTTAATTGGAGTTTCCATGAAATGTACAGGGTAGCAAGAAAAGAAGGGGGGACAGTGCGGGGGATGAGATTTTACAGAAAGTATTTCACCCATCTTTCATTTACTCCGAGGATCTGTTGCTGCCTGCCTGGTTATTGGTGGCAACAAGAATTGCATTAGTCAAGTTGTAAAATTCTTCCTGAAGCTCCTGAGGCTGAAAAGAACACAAGAAGAGTGTTTCAGAAGAAAGACTAAGAGGAAGGTCACATGCCTGAGGCTTGTGAGTATGCAGACATCTCATGGGAATAACTGTCACTCCTAACTGAACATATTCATTGAATCATAATACGGGAAGGGACCTTGGTGTCAGAATAAATTTTGTTGGAATGTATTTTTATGCAACAACCAGAGTTACATTCAGCCAGTAGGTGGCAGTATTTACAAGTTTGGATCTATGGTATATACTCTATCTCCTTAAGTAGAGTTTCCTGTTGCCTGGTACAGTTAAGCAGTAAAGCACATGGTGACTGTACTCTTTGTTTGATCAGTGGTGCTATATATAAAGAGAATTTCTAACAGATCATCTAGTCCAAGGGTGAGTTCCTGTACACTTCTGACAGCAAAATGGAGGCCGGGGCTGACACAAGCGGCCACAGAAGAAGTGGGCCAGCAAGGCAAGGCAGTTGTCGGGGTGTGTGAGGTTTGGCTGCAACTGTTCAAAGGTAAGTAGTAGGGCAGCTCCACCCCCCATCCCCACTCTAGCTTAATTTTTACCCATGCGCCTCGTCCCACCCCATGCACCCTTTAGTGGGTGAGGTCTTAACTAGGGCTTATTTTGTGGGTAGGGCTTATATTGGGCACATATATAAAAATCAAGCTAGGGCTTATTTCTTTGGATAGGTCTTATTTTTGGGGAAACACAGTATCTCAATTTCAACACTTACTTTTGAAAGAGGAGGGGATGTTGAGATTCAGATCTTTTGTTTATGGATGTGGGTGACACGATAAAGTCTCAGATGGAAACTGGGCTGCCTGTAGACCAGGTTCTCGCTGGTTCTGATGGGGGAGACTCGTTACTACCCCCTGGTTGAAATTTAGCTTTTGATTCTGACTGTCAAGCGCTAGGGAAATTGGGAGATTCCAGCCAATTCAAATGGGTATAAAGGTTAATTACAAGTTCAAGCTCTCTATAAGAACCTGACCTACTAACGGTCAAAGCAAATTGGAACTACCGTATTTTTTGGAGTATAAGATGCTCTGGACTATAAGACGCACCTATCTTTTTGGGGGAGAAAAACAAGGGAAAACAATCTGCCTTTGCCTCTCAGCATTGATCCGGTATTCACCATGGCCCATTCGCTGCGGCCATGGCCCACTCGCCACAACCCATTCGCCACCGCTATGGCTAGTTAATCGCCGCTGTGGCCTGTTCACCTCCACTGCAGCCCATTTGCAGCTCCAGCCGCCTATTTGGTGCAACTTCTTTGCCACAGCCCATTTGCTGCAGCATTCAGTGTATAAGACGCACCACAATTTTCACCCACTTTGGAGGGAGAAGTGTGTCTTATACTCCGAAAAGAGTCAACGGAATTCAAGGTGGGCCGGACTTAAATCTCTCAGAAAGCTTCAGACCCTATTGGTTGAAAACATGCGGAAGAGGCCTTCATCCTACAGTGGATAGACAATGGCTAAAGTGATGATTGATGATGATGATGATGATGATGATGATGATGATGATGATGATGATGATGAAGAAGAAGAAGAAGAAGAAGAAGAAGAAGAAGAAGAAGAAGAAGAAGAAGAAGAAGAAGAAGAAGAAGAAGAAGAAGATATTGATGATGACACCTTATAACAATGGTGTTGTAATAAGATAGAAGTCCTTTCTGAATATTGAATGCAAAATTTTTTTTTATTTTTGTAGCTGTAAAAATTCTCTCCACAAAGCCTTCCGAAATGCAAAGAAATCTGTCAAATAGCAAGGCTCTTACAATTCATTAGAGATTACCGTATTTTTCAGAGTATAAGATGGACCTTCCCCCCCCCCCCAAATAAGAGGGTGGAAATCTGGGTGCATCTTATACACTGAATACAGCATTTTTTGGCCTCTCGAAATCCCACCCCACGGATCCCGCATTTCGCAAAAAATGATGCTCAGAAAGTTTGTGAGGCCTGCAAACTTCTACTGGGGGCTGGGGAGGGCAAAAACGAGGGGGAAAGGGCCCTATTTTTCACAAAAATGGGGCTGTTTTTGCCCTCCCAAGCCCCCAGGAGCACTCAACAGGCCTCTCACACCCTCTGTGTGCCCCCCCTTTTTTTCCAAAAAATGGGTGGTTTTTTGCTCGTTTTTTGCCCTCCCCATCCCTCAGGAGCATTCAACAGGCCTCCCAAACTCTCTGCATGCCCGTTTTTCACACAAAAAAAGGGCATGCAAAGGGTTTTGGAGGCCTGCAGATTCCTCCTAGGGGCGGGGAGGACAAAAAGTTTTTTTTTTAATTTACCTCTTCAAAATCTTGGTGCGTCTTATAGACCCAAAAATATGGTACGTCTTCATCTGTACTGCATTTGACATCAGATCTCTTAGAGAGTCTGTCTGGGCATTCTTTTCTAGTTTTTTCCACATTATTTTTTATTTTATTTTAGCTTGCTCGACAGCCCTTTGTTTCTATCATCCTCTTTGGCCCTAATTCGAGGTTTTACTACATCGGAGCATTCTGGATTAAAATTAAACTTCTTAAGGGGATTAAACAATAATTTCAGGCCCGCTGAATGGGCATAGCTAGTGTCATTTATCTCAACGTGGAGATTTGAAGGGGTCAGTTTCAGAGTCTTATGGCTTGACCTAAATCACTCGTTCTTTCTTGGTGACAGATATAACACCTTGTAAGCCAGAGAGAGGGACGCTGGTGGCTCGGTGGCTAAGACGCCGAGCTTGTCGATCAGAAAGGTCGGCAGTTCGGTGGTTCGAATCCCTAGCGCCGCGTAACAGAGTGAACTCCCATTACTTTTCCCAGCTTCTGCCAACCTAGCACTTCAAAAGCATGTAAAAATGCAAGTAGAAAAATAGGGACCACCTTTGGTGGGAAGGGAACAGCATTACCTGAGCCTTCGGCGTTGAGTCATGCCAGCCACATGACCACGGAGACGTCTTCGGACAGCGCTTGCTCTTCAGCTTTGAGACAGAGATGAGCACCACCCCCTAGAGTCAGGAACAACTAGCACATATGTGCAAGGGGAACCTTTACCTTTACCTTTTACCTAAGCCAGAGATTTGAGTTAGGAGTTTAATTTAAGTCTTTTAATTTGGACTCAGGTTCACTTACTTTCCTAATAATTTTTTTTTCATGGAATCCAGACTTAAGAGAGTTGGAAGGGACCTTGGAGGTCTTCAAATCCAACACACTACCCGGGCAGAAGATCCTATATCCATTCCAGATAGGTATTGTTGGAAGCCTTCCCCCCTCTCCTTCCCAGAGAATGAAATTATTAGTGAATATTAAAAGTTAAATATCTAAAGGAGAAATGGAGAAAAACCTTAACAAAGACAGAAAGTTGCCTCATCTTTCTTAATATCCTCAAGCGGAAGCCTCAAGTCTTTAAAGATGGATAATTTTGTACCTATTAAGATAGATGGGGCAAGTTATTCATAAACAAAATAGATAGTATCACTTTTTTTAAAAAAAATGGAGGGAAACTGTGCTTTAAATCAGTGTTGGCTCTTGATGACACCCTGGGCTAGTCCTGATGTCAGGCTCCAAAACCCAAGAAAGGGTTACTTCAAAATACTTTTCTTTACTGTTCCTTACCAACAGACAGAATCTTGCCAAGCTAAAGCAAACTACTTGCATCATTTAAAATACCCTCTGTGAACTTCCAAGGAACAACTGCCTTGATTCTCTTCCTTCCAAGCCAAACTATCTAAACTTCACCGTCTCTTGGTCCTCTGTAATGCAACCCTTCCCTCCTTGGAATTCAGACTACATTCCACCACACGGCATTCTTGGCACAATTTCAGAAGTGATGTGCCATTGCCTTCTCTTCCCAGGGCTTAGCGAGAGGGACTTGCCCAAGGAACCCCAGCTGGCTTTGTACCGAAGGCAAAACTGAATTCACTTTCTCCTGGTTTGTAGCCTTATACCAGGGGACAGCAACCTGGGACTCTGGAGCCGCATGTGGCTCTTTCATCCCTCTGCTGCAGCTCCCTGTCGCCGATCGGCTCCACAATTGATAGGGCTTTCGGTTAGGGCAGGGGTGTCCAAACTTGGCAACTTTAAGACTTGTGGACTTCTGGCTGGGGAATTCTGGGAGTTGAAGTCCACAAGTCTTAAAGTTGCCAAGTTTGGACACCCCTGGGTTAGGGAGAGGAGACTCTATGGTGGGGGAACTGGACTTCCAGTCAGCAGAGGAAAAAGGACGCCGCACTAGGAGGAGACTCTATGGTGGGGGAACCGAACTTCCGATCGGCTCCAGAATTGAACAGGGGGCTTCCAGTTAGGTCCTTTGTGGCTCTTTGAGTGTTTAAGGTTGCCAACCCCTGTTTTATACCTTCATCCCCTGCACCAAAGTGGCTCTCACAGCATTCATTTTGCATGCCCCCAAATGTGGTGGTTTATTTAAATATTTTATACTCTTTTGGTGGAATGAAACTTCAAGGTTTGTTGGAAAAAAGAAAAGCAAAATGACAGCAAGAAGAGAAACTGGAGTGTTGGTTGCCTCTTCGGTAAACATAGTGGGCCAGCTTGTTTCCTCCTCCCACTGGCGATGACCTTCTTTCCAAAGAGAAGAGGAGGGGGAATGGAGAATACAATCTGTCAATGACTGTTGGGCTCCCAGCAGGGGGTTGAGGCCAGAACAGGCATCCCTGCTGTAAAAATAACTCATTGTGAATGGACAGATTGCTTCCAACAAAGATGGGAAACAGGGGATTGATCTCTCTGGGCCCTGGACAAGGCCAGGCTGCTCTCCTACGTGGAGATCTGATGCTTAGATCCCCATTTATTAGGGTACGCGAGGCGTTGCCCTATAGCTCCAGCGCCCGTGCGTACGCTGGCCAGCTGATTTCAGCCTTCTTTTTCGCTCTCGAAAACCACCCAATGCACAAACCGAAAGTTTGGGAACTGGGCCGTTTTTCGTGCTCCGGAGCCTTCAGGGAAGCCTCCTGAAGGCTCCGGAGGGTGAAAAAGGCCTACAGGTAACACAGAAGTCACCGTTCCTGAATTTTCGGGTTCCATAGCACACCAAAAGCGGGGGGGCACACACATGCGCACAGGGGTGGCGCGCATAGCATTATGGATGTGTGCACAACCCAACTGCACTCCCCCCCCCCGCTTTTGGCACACGATCCAAAAAAGTTTACCCGTCACTGGTATAGGGTTTCCTGCTTGAGCAGGGGGCTGGAGTAGAAGACCTCCAAGGTGCCTTCCAGCTCTATTCTCCTCCTCCTCCTCCTCCTCTTCTTCAACTGGTTGCTAAGATCCAGTGTCGCAGCAGGAGGGGCGGGGGAAGTGCAAAATTCAGATACACCAGTAGGTGGCAGAAGATGCTTGCTGAAAACATTTCTATGCTGTGCGGAAGCTGTCGGATTTTTAAGTCCATAAAGGAATGGAAGGTGTAAAAGTGTCACTCATGGGATGAAAGGAGGAAGAGTGGTTTATTTAAGAGGAGGTGGGCGGGGGGAACAGCGAAGAAAGAAAAAAAAGACTTCACCGTGGGTGTAATTGAAAAAGTGAAGAAACAAATAAGTCTTGTCTTCGGACAATTTGTTTTCCCAAAGGACCAGAAGGCAGGACAAGAAACAATGGATGGAAACTAATCAAGGAGAGAAACAGCCTGGAATTAAGGAGAAACTTCCTAACAGTGAGGACAATTAACCAGTGGAGGAGCTTGGCCTTCAGACATTGTGGGTACTTCATCACTGGAGGTTTTTAAGAAGAGACCAGACAGTTACTTGTCTGAAGTGGTATAGGTTCTCCTGCCTGAGCAGGGGGCTGGACTAGAAGACCTCCAAGGTCCCTTCCAGCTCTATTCTGATTCTGAGTAAAAGAGAAAAGGGAAAGTATAAAGGAATGGACTAAATTGGTTTGTTATCTGAAGTCATGATGGATGACATTGTTTTATGATTTAGTGCGTTGTGATTTGTTCAACACACCACAATAACCCAAGGTGTGCATAATCCGGCAATGTGGTCTTGCTCCCATAATACAGAAAAGCAATGAATTTGACCCACACAGTTCTGTTGTACAACAGGATCCATTGCCCAGAAAAGGACATCAATGCAAGCTTAGACCACTGAGTGATCCCAACTTTAAGATGAAAGTGTTGTTTCTTCTCTCTTGCTTGGTGGTCCTTCCTAGATCTGAAGAAGACTTCCTGGATCTGAAGAAGACTTCCTGGATCCGAAGAAGACTTCCTGGATCTGAAGTCTTCCTCAATCCGAAGACTTCCTGGATCTAAAGAAATCAGCCTGGATCTGAAGAAGACTTCCTGGATCTGAAGTCTTCCTGAATCTAAGAAGACTCCCTGGATCTGAAGAAGGCTTCCTGGATCTAAAGAAATCAGCCTGGATCTGAAGAAGCCTGCTCGGACCTAAAGAAGTCAGCCTGGATCTGAAGAAGCCTTCCTGGATCTGAAACAGTCTTCCTGGATCTAAGAAGTCTTCCTGGATCTAAAACAGTCTTCCTGGATCTAAGAAGTCTTCCTGGATCTGAAACAGTCTTCCTGGATCTAAGAAGTCTTCCTGGATCTGAAACAGTCTTCCTGGATCTAAAGAAGTCTTCCTGGATCTAAAGAAATCAGCCTGGATCTGAAGAAGTCTTCCTGGATCTAAAGAAATCAGCCTGGATCTGAAGAAGACTTCCTGGATCTAAATAAGTCTTCCTGGATCTAAAGAAATCAGCCTGGATCCGAAGAAGTCTTCCTGGATCTGAAGAAATCAGCCTGGATCCGAAGAAGTCTTCCTGGATCTAAAGAAGTCCACCTGGATCTGGTGGGTGGACAAGTGCTCAAACATCACACATCTCCAGCTCCAGATACCCACTTCCGTGAGCTAACTATGTGATTTTTAGCAGCCCCGGTTCCTGTGACCTATATCAAGCTCCCTCCAATCCTATGGAATAGGATCGGAATCAGTAAACAATCTGAAAAACCTCAGCTGCTCCTTCTCCATCCCACACAAGCCATCTGCCTCCTTTTTGGAGCGCGCCTGTTCTGTTGGAATGACAGAGCTGGGGGGGATTATTGAGTTATGTTCTTAACTGGACAAAGACAATGCAATTTAAAACGCATGAATAATTGATGGCTCCATCTCTAAAAATACCTCTGAAAAATGATACAGACCGATCTGGAAAGATTCCTCGGAGAGGAAAAGGCCAACTTCTATAGGTAACTTTCCGCGGATACTTTGATGGGAAGGAAATGGCCACGCTGATAATTAGGCCAATGTTATTTTTAAAAGGAAACGACATTTTTAAAAATCCAATGATGGTCTCCTGCAGCATTTTTTAAAATCGTATTCGGTCTTCTTATACCAGATGCATAGGCTTCATGTTAGATTCCAAAGAGAACTACCATATATCGGCCGTTTTTTACATTATTCAAGCAATTAAACCGGACTCCCAAGTTCATATCACTCTGATGGCTGCTTTAAAGACAGCGAAATAACCGAAATATTTCCAATCCTAGCTGGAACTAAAGAAATTCAGATCATCTACCTCAACGTCTCTAGAAACAAGAGCTGATTATTCTTGATTTTTCTGTTTTATGGCTTCAGATCTTCTAACACACTCCTAAATTTTGGTCCTGATGAAATCCAGGACTCCCGTGTCTTCTCACTTGCATCTTCCCAATCTCTAGGGTGTGTCTAGGGCTCAAAGGTCTACATCAAAGTGTATCGAACCTTGGCAACTTTAAGACTTCAACTCCCAGAATTCCCCAGCCACCAGCATAGCATCGTCTCTTTTTAACGACCCCCATAATCCCTTGCAAGGTGAAGTCTGGGCAACTGAGTATAACTAGCAGAGTGTGTTAATGGCCAGCAGCCCTTCCTGTCGCCAATGCAGAGTTTTGTTCAGCAGACATATTTCTTAGTGTGCCCAGAGAGAAAAATATCTGCCTCTACCTAGGATTGAACTCACAGCCTACTGATTGTGAGGCGAGAGCTCCACCTCTAGACCACTGCACCACTCCTCCCAGCCACCAGCACATGGCCACCTTAATTTCTTGTATTACTCCCCACCCCCTTATTCTTCTCTCCAAAAAAGAGACCACCTAACCCAGGGTAGTCAGAAGGCAGCACCTGGTTGTTAAAGATAAAGGTTCCCCTTGCACATATGTGCTAGTGAAGGGGTCAGCAACCTTAAACACTCAAAGAGCCACAAAGGTCCTAACCAGAAGCCCCCATTCAATTCTGGAGTCAATTGGAAGTCCTGTTCCCCCACCATAGAGTCTCCTCCTAGTGCAGCATCCTTTTTCCTCCACCTGTCCTAACTGAAAGCCCAATCAATTGTGGAGCCAACCGGCAACAGGGAGCCGCAGCAGAGGGAGGAAAGACTCCTGTGCTAGTCATTCCTGACCCTAGGGGGCAGTGCTCATCCCCGTTTCAAAGCCAAAGAGCCAGCACTGTCCGAAGACATCTCTGTGGTCATGTGGCTGATATGACTAACCACCGAAGGCGCAGGGAACGCTGTTCCCTTCCCACCAAAGGTGGTCCCTATTTTTCTACTTGCATTTTTTAACGTGCTTTCGAACTGCTCAGTTGGCAGAAGCTGGGACAAGTAACAGGAGCTCACTCCATTACGCGGTGCGAGGGATTCGAACCGCCGAACTGCCGACCTTTCTGATCGACAAGCTCAGCGTCTTAGCCACTGAGCCATCGCGTCCCTGGTCCTTACTTATTTCTAAAGTTTTAGAGGCTCCTGACAACTGTCCCAGACCAATCACTCAGCTCTGAGCGCCCCCTGATCTGCACAGTTTTCCTGTTTATTTTACGAATAAATATGTTAAGGATCCCGAAGAACAAGAACAGGGGAATTGGGAAAACTGCCTAGCCTAGGGAGAGAATCCACTCTTCCACCCGTGTCAATCTCTTGACAGCCGAGGGATGGCTCCTTGCTATTAAAGGGAAGATGTGTGCTTTTAATTGATCGCAGAGAGAAATGGAGGCAGGAGGGAGATATTAATAGATCAGGACAGTCTTGGGCTGTTACAGAGACGGGAGTACTTTCAGATATTTGTTACACCCGGACTGTGTCTTCCTCCAAGCAATCTGATTGACCTTCTGGATTGAAAGTGCTAGTGCTGAATGCCAGGAGGGAGAGGGGGAAGCTAACAGCCAGAACTGCAGATCAGGTCAACCTTTGGGAGATCCAGGTAGAAGAAAAGGGTGAAGGAAGCCCCTTTTCTATTAGATAGATATGAGAGAGGGGGGGTGAGAGGGAGGGAGGGGGAGAGAAACAGAGTGACACAGAGAGACAGAGAAACAGAGAGAGAGAGAAATGGGATAAATATGATAGTGATTGATAGATGGTAGGTAGGTAGGTAGATATGATATGATATCAACAGAGAGATGAGAGATGATAGAGATACATAGATGATAGATAATATATAAAAGATAGATAGATAGATAGATAGATAGATAGATAGATAGATAGATAGATAGATAGATAGATAGATAGATGGATGGATGAGGGAGGAGAAAGAGGAGAGAGAAAGATAAGATAAATAAGAGAGATAAAGGAGGCAGAGACATATGATAGAGAGATGATAGATAGATAGATAGATAGATAGATAGATAGATAGATAGATAGATAGATAGATAGATAGATAGATAGATAGATGATAGATGGGTGGGTGGGCGGGTGGTTGGGTGGGTGGATGGATGGATGAGGGAGGAGAGAGAAAGATAAGATAAATAAGAGATAAAGATAGAGGAGACAGAGAAATATGATAGATAGATAGATAGACAGATAGATAGATAGATGGATGGATGGATGGATGGATGGATGGATGGATGGATGGATGGATGGATGGGGAGAGAGGGGAGAGAGAAAGATAAGATAAATAAGAGATAGAAATAGAGGAGACAGAAAAATATGATAGAGAGATGATAGATAGAGAAAGAGAAAGAGAAAGAGAAAGAGAAAGAGAAAGAGAAAGAGAAAGAGAAATGATAGATGGAGCTCAGCCCTCCAGGGTTCACCACAGAGCAGTGGGCAAAGGAGTGGAGTCAGGGTGGTCTCTTGTGGTTCTAAACTCCCAATCAAAAGTCTCACCCCAAACTTTCTCGTTGATATTTGAGTATGTGGATTGGAAAACAGAGGCATGCGGAACAGTGCGTGATTCAGTCCATTGCCCAAGAGTCTCCCTTCTTGAGTTAAAAGGGGTTAGATTTCCAGAAGTTTTGCAGGAGACCCTGGACCCTTGTCTGAAACGGAATGGGGTCTCAGGAGACTGGATTAGAAGACCTCCAAGGCCCCTTCCGACTCTGTTATTCTGTTAAACATTTCCAAGATGAATGTTGTGGCCCACAAGCAGCCAGCGGAGCTGATAGCAGAGTTGGACAGTGAGGAGGTTGGGGAGGAATATGGGCCAGCGCTGGAGGCTAGAGAAGGCTCGGACAATGTTTCAGAGGCAGAGACGGGGCCAAAGCCATCTGGCAGTTCTCAGCTGCCTTCAGAGTCAGACATCAGTGAGGCAGAGGAACAGCTGGAGCCTGTTACCAATGTGTGCATGTGCAGAACTGCCAGAAGACAAGAACAGCTGAGAAATCAGGGTCGACTAGGGAGTTAAGCCATAGGTCGACAGTGAATGGCCCCTCCCATAGGAAATAAAAGGGGAGTGAAAGGGGAGTGGGCTTTTGGAGGAAACAATTCAGAACTTCCGAGGACCTCAGCATCCCTGCGGCAACCTTCCTGCAGGAGAAACTCAAACCTTTGCACGCCTCTATGGTATCAAGGTGGGCTTCCTGAGGGTCATCACCTTGCATTCATTCTGCCAATGCTCTTTCTGAATGAGGCTGGTTGGAATGAGGATCTTCTCCTTTGAACATCAGGAAGAAAACAAAAAACAAAGAAAAACAGCCCAAGACTTTATTTATTTATTGCAATTGCATGGGAAGCAGTGGCTCAGCGGCTAAGACGTTAAGCTTGTCAATCAGAAAGGTCAGCAGTTCAGCGGTTTGAATCCCTAGCACCACGTAATGGAGCTTGACTCCCTCTTTTTTGTGGCAGCCCCTGAGATATTGGAACACTGCTATCATGTCTCCCCTAGTCCTTCTTTTCATTAGACTAGACATACCCAGTTCCTGCAACCGTTCTTCATATGTTTTAGTCTCCAGTCCCCTAATCATCTTTGTTGCTCTTCTCTGCACTCTTTCTAGAGTCTCAAAGTCTTTTCTACATCGTGGCGACCAGAACTGAATGCAGTATTCCAAGTGTGGCCTTACCAAGGCATTAAAAAGTGGTATTAACACTTCACGTGATCTTGATTCTATCCTCTGTTGATGCAGCCTAGAACTGTATTGGTTTTTTTGCCAGCTGCTGCACACGGCTGGCTCATATTTTAAATGGTTGTCCACTAGGACTCCAAGATCCTTCTCGCAGTTACTACTATTGACCGAGATACCACTATACCAGGGGTCGGCAACCTTAAACACCCAAAGAAGTGCAAAGGTCTAACCGGAAGCCCCCCGTTCAATTCTGGAGCCAATTGGAAGTCCAGTTCTTTTTCCTCTGCTGACCGGAAGTCCAGTTCCCCCACCATAGAGTCTCCTCCTAGCATGGCATCCTTTTTCCTCTATGTGCCCTAAGCAAAAGCCCTTTCAATTGTGGAAGCGACTGAAAAACCCACCCCTTGCCATAGAGTCTCCTCCTGGCGCGTCGTGCTTCTCCCTCCAACTGGAAGCTCGTCTCAAAATTGTGGTGCTGACTGGTGACAAGGAGCCGCAGCAGAGGGATGAAAGAGCCACATGTGGCTCCAGAGCCATGGGTTGCTGACTTCATGACCTATACTGTACCTGCGCATTTGGTTTTCCTTGCCTAAAGGTAGAACCTTACTTTAGCAGAAACTGGGTGTGTCTAATCTAATGAAGGCAGGACTAGAGGTGACATAATAGCAGTCTTGCAATATTTGAGAAGTTGACACAAAGAAGAGAGGAACAACTTTTTTTCCAGAGCACCTGAAGGGCAGGTCAAGAAGTAACAGAGGGAGAGTTATCAAAGAGAGAGCCAACTTAGAATAAATTTCCCGAGGGGGGAGACCAATTTATCAACGGAACAGCTGTTGATGTTCCAAACACTGGAAGTTTTCAAGAAGAAACTGGAGAGGTATCATCCAAAATATTACGGGATTTATTTCCTGCCCCGGGCAAGGGGTTGGACTAGAAGACCTCCAAGGTCCCTTCCAACTCTGTTGTTCTGTATAGCCAGCGGTGGGTTTCACTTATTTTTAACACCCAACATGCGTGTACACCTTCCGTGCATGCGCCTGGCCTTAACAATGTGGCTAAATAGGATGGCATAGAACCAGAGTGGGCGGGTGGGCGGGCACACCCTCAATCTCTACTATGGCTTCTCCTGAACCAGTCCAAACCGGCTGAATACACCTCTGTGTATAGAGTAACACCTTAGCTTGGCTGGTATTTCAGCCGTATCTGTTTCTTTTTTCCAACCTTGCCAAGACCAGCCTTAAGTTGGGTCTGCTGGGTTTTGGCGCCTGTTATCTTGCGGGAAGACACTGCAGGGATGAGGAAGACAAGACAGGTGAGGGATTAAAAACCAGCACAGCAAATTTGATGCCAGCACAGTTTTTCAGCCAACTCACAAATAGGTAAAGAGAAGCCTTATGTTTAGTGTGATTATTGCTGCTGCTGCTGCTATTATTCTTCCTTTGTTGTTTTGATCTACCCAAGATTGCTGATCTGGTCTTAGAGCTGACTCCTGCCAAGGTCTCCTCCTTTGGGGGATGTTGGCGATAAATAATCTACTCAGTTTTAAGACAGATCCCTTATCTACTATGGAGGAGATTCCTTATCGCAATGGTAACCAATTGACGGTCCGTGGACCACTGGTGGGCCGTGAGAAAATTTTGGTGGTCCGCAGAAAAATTATTTGCATTTTTTATATTGCACTAAATCAGGGGTCCTCAAACTATGGCCCCTGGGATGGATATGTGAAATGAATGCTTGTGTTGCTACACAGACTCTCCCCCTTTGGGGTCTTTTTGTGGGGGTCGGAGGGGGGCAGAAATTCTGACTTGGGGTCTGCTTCAGCCTCCTGGTGTGGGGCTTTGGGCGAAGGCTGGAAGGAAGCGCCGCTGGTGGCGAAGAGTCAAAGGGTCTCGTTCCAATAGAACTGTACCATGACCTGGAATTAGCTGACCATCTCGGCGCCTCCCGCAGGTCTTTCCTCTGCTTGGAAAGCCTATGCTCATAGTCCTCAGTGAGGTGCTTCTGCTGAGCCTCCTTCTTGACCAGATCCAATTTGAACTGAGCTGTTTTGCCAACTCTTTCTCCTGGTGGCTGCTTAACTCCAACAATTGCTTCCTGTTGGGGCCCTAAGGAGCCCGGGCGGGCAGGCAAGGAGTGGCTGAGAGGGGAGGGGTGAGTAGAGGCCAGTGAGGCACCCCTCGCCGTGAGTGACATCAAGTTGACCATGCCCACCCAGTCACATGACCACCTAGCCACGCCCACCCAGCCAGCCATTAGGCCGATCGTATTAGTATTCTGCAGGATTTAAAATTATGAATTTAGTGGCCCCTGAGGTCCAAATGGTTGGGGACCCCTGCCTTATAGTTATTGTCTATGGCAGGGGTGTCAAACTCAAGGCCCAGGGCCCATGGGGTCGCCCTGGAAATAGCAAAGGACCAGCCCTCGGTGTTTCTACCAGCATAAACGGAGATCGGGAGAGTCGCCCACGCCTCTCACAAGCTCAGTTTTCACTGACAGATGGATGCCGAAGGCCATCACAGCCAAAAACGAACGCCAGGAGCCTGTTTTCTCTGGCAAAGCGTTCGGGCCACCACAGGCACCTTCGGCACAAGTGACGTTGAGCTGGCCACGCCCGACCTGGCCACACCCACTCTGGCCCCCGAGGTCAAGCACCACCCTGTTGCGGCCCTCAATGAAATCGAGTTTGACTCCCCTGGTCTATGGAATGGGAAGCTATTGGTTAAATAGGAGCAAACATTTCATCTTAATAATTTAATAGATTCGGTTATTTGGCTGACAATCGTTGCATCCACACGGAATTCATGGCGTCTCCTCTTGCACCAGCTGAAATTCGACAGCCGAGAAGAGTTGCGGCAATCTTGACAATTGAGTGGTGCAACGCTGAGGCAACATCGAGGCAAGGAATGGCACCCGTTGTCCTGAAGCCATTTCAGAGAGTCGAGACCAGCTGACAGGATCCATACTGGATTTGATGAAAGGTCTCGATGCAACGTCCGAAATTGAAAAAAAAACAATGGTGAAGTCTAAAAAAATTTTCCTACCGGTTCTGTGGGCGTGGCTTGGTGGGGGAGTGTCATGTGACTGGGTGGGCGTGGCTATGTAGTCATGTGACTTGGGGAGTCCAAAGACAGAAACTCACTTTAACAATGTCCTGCTGGAGCAGGGGGTTGGACTAGATGACCACTAGGTCCCTTCCAGCCCTGGATTGCTGTGCTCTTTCAAGGTATCCTCTGAAGCTGTGTCTAGTGTCAGGTTTGTGGTCCTTCCTTCCTCTCCTTTTTCCCCTCCCTCTCTCTCTCTCTCTCTTTCTTTCTTTCTTTCGCAGCCCTCCCCACACCGCTTTTTAAAGCATTTTTCCCCCTGCCTATTCGCCCGAACCAGCAGGAAAAAAATGCTTTAAAAAGTGGGGGAGAGCTTCTGAGGATCGCGCGGCTCAGCTGTGAGTCGTGCAATCCTCAGAAACTTTTTTTTTAAAACTACCGGTTCACAGAACCAACGACAATCGTCCCTATCGTTTTGGCCAAACCGGGGGGGGGGGGGGGATTTCATCCCTGGCCAAGACAGTAACATTCTCATGGCAGGCTGAAAATGACTCAGTGAAAAGCCAAGCCAACAACTGCAGCAGAATGAAGAAGAGCTGGCAAGTAAGCCTGATTTTCAAATAACTCCTGTCTGGACAAGGAGAGAAATGGAGATTGCCCACAAGTGCTCCACTTCTCATGAGAAGACTGCAAGGCAGCAATCTTGGAGCTTGGTTGCTTTCTTGCAGATGTTTCATTAACAAACTAGGTAACATCATCAGTGCTAGAAGGGAGTAGGATTTGTGGAATGGAGGAGGAGAGGAGGAGGAGGAGGAGGAGGAAGACTGTGGGGTCCTTGGTGCTCTCTGAGTTTGCTTCTTTTCTTGTAGACCTTTCATTACAAAGCTAGGTAACCTCATCAGTGCTAAAGGGTGTGCTTAGAAGCAAACCCAGTGCTTCCTTCCAGCACTGATGAGGTTACCTAGTTTGGTAATGAAACATCTGGAAGAAAACCAACAAGCCAGGAGAGCACCAAGGACCCCGACAGTTCAACCATATGCAATAAATATTCACTTCTATCTGGTGTGTGTGTGTGTTTGTCTCTGTGTGTGTGTGTTTGTGTGTTTGTGTGGAGAGAGAGGGGTGGAGAGAGATAGGAGAGAGAGAGAGAGAGAAGCAGATAGACAGACAGAGACAGAGAGATTGTAACAGACACAGAGAGACACAGAGAGAGAGAGAGTCAAAGAGACAGAGAGAGAGACAGAGAAACAGCGAGCAAGAGAGAGAGACAGACAGAGACAGAGAGGCACACAGAGAGACATACAGAGAGAGACAGAGACAGAGAGAGACAGAGAGACAGAGACAGAGACAGAGAGATTGTAACAGACAGAGAGAGAGACACACACAGAGAGAGACAGAGACAGAGAGATTGTAACAGACAGAGACAGAGACACACACACACAGAGAGAGAGAGTCAGAGACAGAGAGACAGACAGACAGAGAGATTATAACAGACAGAGGCAGAGACACACACAGAGAGACACAAAGAGAGAGTCAAAGAGACAGACAGAGAGACAGAGAGACAGAGACAGAGACACACAGAGACAGACAGAGACAGACACAGAGAGAGAGATACAGAGAGAGACAGAGACAGAGAGAGACAGAGAGAGAGACAGAGAGACACACAGAGAGACATACAGAGAGAGACAGAGACAGACAGACAGAGACAGAGAGATTGTAACAGAGACAGAGACACACACACACACACAGAGAGAGAGAGAGAGAGAGAGAGAGAGAGAGAGAGAGAGAGAGAGAGAGAGAGAGAGAGAGAGAGAGAGAGAGAGAGAGAGAAATCATCGACTGGTCCTGAGTTTACAAAACAACAGTGAGGATCTTGGATTTTTGAGAATTGGGTGAAAGGGGATTCCCTCAGCTGTCATTTCCCCTCCTTTCCAGAGTCACTGGCTATTCTTTGTCCAAACACTTCCCTTCTCTCCTTCCACTGTTTGTGAGAAAGGGGTGGATGTTGATTGCATCAATTCCTTCCAAAGGTGAACGAACAACTCGCCTTGACCTCCCAGGCAGCTGAGAAGCCTCTTCCTTCCCTCTGACGTGGGGAGCGCTGGGCCTCTCCCAACAGGGCTGTTGCTGAGCTGGAGAATCACCTGCCTGCACAACACAATTCCCCAGTGGGGCTACCCGAAGCAGAGAATAAAGCAGGCAGGCCTTTTCGAGGCCTCTTCTGCCTTTGGATTCCCCAGCTGAGAAGGCTTTGCTTGACAGTCGTCCCACCCAGGAGGAAAGGTTTACACAATGTTAACCAAGCCAACGCCTGAAGAGCGGGCTTGACTGAACCTGGTGTTGTCTCGTTGGACTTAGCCTGGATCCTTGCCTGGAACCAGTTATGGAATTAGAAAAGACACATAATATGAAACGACTGATCAAAGGCGACTCCTTTGCTTCCGTCCAAGAAGAGGAGAACGTCAAAAGGCCTTTATTTAACTTTATTGTAAATCAACCACTTACCACCTGTACCATTAGGAGAACTTCCAGAGACTTTGGTTTGCAAACAGTCTTCTCTTCACCACGGGACACAGGTGACATCTCAGACACTTCAGAACCTACAGATTTCAGAGTTCTTCACGGACGTTCTCCATGTTGATAAATGGAAACCTGCTGTGGCCCGTTAACGGCCAACAATGCTGGCAGCAGAGTCGGACAGTGAGGAGGTTGGGGGGAGGAACATGGCCCAGTCCTGGAGGCTAGGGAAGACTCGGATGAAGGCTTTGCGTCGGAGG
The DNA here is from genome assembly GCA_029891615.1 of Natrix natrix natrix. Taxonomy (NCBI): domain Eukaryota; kingdom Metazoa; phylum Chordata; class Lepidosauria; order Squamata; family Natricidae; genus Natrix; species Natrix natrix. Next base: position 795,661 of record JAKRSK010006701.1, read on the forward strand.
CAGAGAGGGGGCCAAGGCCATCTGGCAGTTCTCAGCTGCCTTCGGAGCTAGACAGCAGTGAGGCAGAGGAACAGCTGCAGCCTGTTCCCAGTGTGTGCATGCGCAGAGCTGCCAGGAGAAAAGAACAGCTGAGAAATTAGGGTTGACTTGAGAGTAGGTGGACAGTGAGTGGCCGCTCCCAGAGGAAATAAAAGAGGAGCGAAAGGGGAGTGGGCTTTTGCAGGAAACAATTGGTTTGTTCTTTCGTTTCAGGAGTGTGAAGATCTGTCCCTGAATCTCCGAGACTCTGTGCCAAGTCTTTCCTTCCACAGCACTGGGCTTGGAAAATATTTGCATGGCAGCTTTCCAAGCTGGATAAGGTCTGTGGTCATAACTTCACCTTTGAAAGACTGTTTGCCAGGCCTTTGCTGAATGTGAATGAGAAGAATTCACATTTGTTTAATAAAAGGGGTTTTGTCAGGACCAGGAATCAGCTTCATATTTTGGGGGGAAGCCTAGGTTAGAACAAAACCATCTGACAGGTAACAGAAGCCCCAGTAGACAGAGCTTCTGTCTCCACCCCAGTGGCCTCTTTACCGATGTCACCTCAACCTCCTGTTCTGACCCAGCTGCCCAAACATGACCAACACTCTGAAGTGAACTCAAAGATTTCTTTAGTTAGGAGTGCCGGCGGCCCCAGCAAAAAGTTTCTCTCTCAATGCAGGCTAACAGGGCCATCCTGCCGTAAGAGGAATAGTGGTCTGCCATATCTATTCATCTCTGCCCCCTGCCTTTTATCCCCACAGCTAGGGTGGGGGCCTTGCTAGCAGTGGTGGCTGTTCCTTTCCCAGAATCGGCCCATAGATTTCCACTGCTCTCCTCTCCTCTGCCTTCTGCGCATCCACACGTCAGGTACTGGACCCAGCTGTTCCTCCTCTTCCCCATCAGCCACCTCCAGACCTGGGGGCTGTTGACTCTCCATCTGAGGGCTGACGGATGGCTTAGGCTCTGCCTCTGTCTCTCTCTCTCTCTCTCTCTCTCTCTCTGCCAGCTCCATTCCCTCTTCCCCCTCGGAATTCTCAGGTTGCCCTGATGCTGACCCTAACTCCCACGACGACGACGCCTCCTCTGATTCAGCGGCTGACGTGCCACAACACCTCCAGGGACTGTGTTCACTAACAGTTCTTCTCCTAAGTGGCACATCATCTTGACCAAACGTTAGTTAGAATATCAGGGCACACCTTCACAGTGTCAAGGGAATTGGCAGTTGCACCTGAGTCTACTGACACCAAATCCTTGGATGGCATCCACGTGACGGAATGACTCCTTGAAAAATGAATGGCTCGTTACCTTTAAACCCCTCTTCATTTCTGATTCCCCAACCGTAGGGCCTTGGGTGCTAGGACCCACTCATACCAAACTGAGTCTGGAGCTGTTACAGGTAGTCCTCGACTTACAACGTTTCACTACCAAAGCTACAATGGCACTGGGGGAAAAATGACTCACGGCTGTTTTTCACACTTAAGACCGTTGCAGCACAGTCACAAATCAAAATTTAGATGCTTGGCACCTGACTCATATTTATAACGGTTGCGGTGTCCCGGGGTCATGTGATCCCTTTGTGCGATCTTCTGGCAAGCCTATATCAATGGGGAAGCCCATTGGTTCACTTAATAACCGCGAGACTAACTGAACAATCGCAGGGATTCACTTAACAAGAAAGGTTCGCAAGATGGAGCGAAACTCACTTCACCCATGTCCCACTTAACAACCGAAATTGGGGGCCTGACCCTGGGACACAGCAACGGTCCCAAGCATGAACCGGTTGTCGAGCATCTGAAGTTTGATCAGACGATCACGGGAGATGCTTCAAAGGTGGCAATGGTGAAAAGCGGTCATAAGTCACTTTTATCAGTGTCGTGGTAACTTTGAACAGTCACTAAAGGAACTGTTGCAAGTCGAGGACTACCTGTTAATAGATTGTGGATGTGATGAGCAAGTAAGCATGGTAATTCAGAATTTATAAATGCTCAGTTTTCATTATTTTTGTCTGAATTTCTTGGATGTTTCAAGGAAACAGTAGTGTGGCCCACCAGGCCTGGACGACGAGGAGGTTGGGGAAGAACTTCTGAGGGAGGAGGAGGAACATCTGGGGCCTGTTCCAGATGCACATAGGCGCAGAGCTGTTAGGAAAGGAGAACAACGGAGGACAAGGAGTCGACTCGGGAAGCAAGCCACACGTGGATGCTGAATGGCCCCTCCCTGGCTGGGGAATAAATAGAAGGAAAGGGGATTGGTAGTCGTAGGAGACAACAGTTAGTATTTCTGATGATTTTGCTCATTGTGTTTCGTGCCACAAAGACTGCTTGCCAGAACTTAATTTGCAGCTTTGCGGTTGGGAGCTCAGGGCCTGGCAATTATCGCAAAGAACTGATAAGGTCTGTTACTGCAGTTAACTCCTTGCAGGATTCTTGCCTGGACTTTTCGGTGTGTGAATGTCATTAATTCACAGGAAATAAATAAAGAGGGGTTTTTTCGTGACAAGGGGCCTGTTTCCTGCTTCTGGTAAGTCTGGGTCAAAACACTTAAGAGTTCCTCTTATGTGGTGATGCTTCTTGAGTTACTAATGTGTGTTTATATTCTCTGTAGGGAGCAAACGCATTCCGCATAAGGGGATAACAACTCCTACTGCTTGGCAGAAGTACTTACTCACGTGCAAAAATAGACACCGAGATGTGGAAAAAGGCGATTCCCACTTCTTTTAACAACTGTTACAAATGAAAATAAGCCAGCACTCGAGTTTTCCTTTTTACTCAGCTCCCTACAGGCAGATGTGTGCTGAGATTTCCATCAACATCTGGCAGGGCAACACAGCTGACTCAGTTCGACACTGGCAGATGGCGGTTTTTATTGGAGAAACGAAGCAAACCAAGACTGGGAAATGAGTCAACGCAGACCGAATCCCGGAGGGGGGAAAATGTTTTTTATTTCAGTTCCAGGGACGCCCATCTGTATGTACGAAATGGAGGGTTTGGGGGGGGGGGGGAAACAGATCATTTTCAGCTTTTGGCTTTTTCAAGGAAAGGAAGTGAGGTTGATGCTTCAGACAAGGTGGCACATTGATCAATATCAAGCAATAGCGTTCCGGAGGAAATTCCTTCAATTTTCCTTTACAATTCTCTGTGTGTGTGTGTGTGTGTGTGTGTGTCTGTCTGTCTGTCTATCTCTATCTCTATCTATCTATCTATCTTTCAATCTATCTATTTCTTTCTATCTTTCTACCTACCAATCTCTCTCTCTCTCTCTCTCTCTCTCTCCTTATCTATCTATCTATCTATCTATCTATCTATCTATCTATCTATCTATCTATCTATCTATCTATCTATATCTATATCTACCTATCTACCTACCTACCTACATACATACATATATTCCTACCTACCTATCTACCTACCTCTCTCTCTCTCTATCTATCTATCTCTATCATGTATCTATCTATCTCTATCTATCTATCATCTATCTATCTATCTATCATCTATCTATCTATCTATCCATCTACCTACCTACCGACCTACCTATCATCTATCTATCTATCTATCTATCTATCTATCTATCTATCTATCTATCATCTATCTATCTATCCATCTATCTATCTCTATCTCTATCTATCTATCTATCTATCTATCTATCTATCTATCTATCTATCTATTTCTTTCTATCTTTCTATCTACCAATCTATCTATCTATCTATCTATCTATCTATCTATCTATCTATCTATCTATCTATCTATCTATCTATCTATCTATCTATCTATCTATTTATCTATGCTGGTCTTGTTGTATTTGGGTCTTTTCCCATGTAAGATTCAGATTGTCTTGGCAACGTTTCAGCGAGGTCTCACTCGCCATCTTCAGGCTGGGTTTTGGGCTTTTGTACGAGCAAAGCGTGATCAGAGCTGCCGTCTTTCTATAAATATTGTTGCGGGTGTGCGGAGTGCTTGCTTTGTTGCTGTAAGCGGGTTTGTTGGCTGTGTTGTTACATCTTGATTAGTTGATGGAGTTGATGTATGCAGATTAGTCGGCTGTTTCGTATCATCCTGTGTGGCTGAGGTACTAGCTGTTACCCCATTACCCAGGTCGTTTTAAAACAAAAGACTAATGGGCACACAGCTAGTACCTCAGCCACATAGGATGTTACAAAACAGCCGACTAATCTGCATACATCAACTCCATCAACTAATCAAGATGTAACAACAGAGCCAACCAAGCCGCTTACAGCAACAAAGCCAGCACTCCACACGCACACCACCAATATTTATAGAAAGACGGCAGCTCCGATCACGCTTTGCTCACATAAGCACAAAGCCGAAGGCACCAGCCTGAAGATGGTGAGTGGGACCTCGTCGAAACATCACCAAGATACTCTCAATTTTACACGGGAAAAGACCTGAATACGCCAAGATCTGCATATCTCTCTCTTTCTCTCTCTTTCTCTCTCTTTCTCTCTCTTTCTCTCTCTTTCTCTCTCTTTCTCTCTCTCTCTCTCTCTTTCCCTCCCTCCCTACCTACTCTATCTATTTATCGATATATCTATCTCTATCTCTATCTCTACCTCTCTATCTACCTATCTATCTATCTATATCTCTATCTAAAGCTTTGCTCACGCAAGCACGAAGCTAGGTGGGTAGGTGGGTATATATATATATACACACCCACCTACCTACCTACCTACCTACCTACCCATTTTCCCACTTTTGGAACCTGCAAGGGAGCACATCAGGTTAAAAGGTTCCCCTTGCACATATGTGCTAGTCATTCCTGACTCTAGGAGGCGGTGCTCATCTCCATTTCAAAGCCGACAAGCCAGCGCTGTCTGAGGACATCTTAGTGGTCATGTGGCCGGCATGACTAAACGCCGAAGGTGCACGGAGCATGTTATCTTCCCACCAAAGGTGGTTCCTATTTTTCTATTTGCATTTTTTAATGTGCTTTCGAACTGCTAGGTTGGCAGAAGCTGGGACAAGGAACGGGGGCTCACTCCGTTAGGCGGCGCTAGGGATTTGAACAGCTGAACTGCCGACCTTCTGATTGGCAAGCTCAGCGTCTTAGCCACTGAGCCACTGCAGGTCAGGTTAGAAACCTTAAAATAGTCTTGTACTGAAGGATGCAGGAATATATATATCAACACTCCTGCATAGCAATTTGAGAGGCCGATAAACTTACAAAAATTTGAGAGGCTGATAGACTTACAAAAAGTGTCTGGTTGCATTCGTTACAGAGAACAAAACTAATAACCAATAACTTGATCTAAGAGGGCCTTTTTTAAAATTCAAATGGATGAGCATTTTGGAGTTATTCATTTGCTTGGATTCCATTTATGAATAAGTAAGGCTCACGGGAGGTTTGAATTACACTCAGTTGCAAAAATATGTCAAAAGTCAGAATATTTAAAACAGACAAATGCTTTTTTTTTTTTACACAGAACTGTGAAAAGGAGGGCATTTAAATGGAGAAGAAAGCCTTGTGTGATGCTGTTAGGTAATATTTCTAACTAACTCAAACTTCAGTTTTGAAACTTGGATGGGTTTGTTTTGCTTTTTTCCCCCGGTTGTTTCTAATCTTTTATTGTTATTATTGAATCTTCGCTTTGAGTCACAGTGGTTAAAAAAAAAAGTTCTAAAGGCCTAAGAGCAATTAAGATAATGTCTAAATATATAGGGAGTTCCGAGTAGAGACTTTCTTTGAAAAGTCAGAATATTCAGGAGTGATAAATTCAGAATTTCCATGTATCTAGGCAGCCTTTGGGGCCTCCTATTACTATTGCTACAACCATTGTCTTCTTCCTCCACAATCGTTCAACTCCCATTTGTAAATTGTGATAGGTTATTATTTTTTTCTAGCTGCTACTCTGTTTTCCCGAAATTAAGACCTCCCCGGATAATATGCCCAATCGGGCTTTTGAGCTCATGCGCTAAAATAAGCCCTCCCCAAAAATATTTAAACGCACGCGCCGCCAGTCCCCACCATTTCCTCTGGTTGCTTGCTATGCAAACAACACAAAGGGAGGAGGCGAGAGGGGGGAACGGAGGTGGGGAACATGCCCCATGTACCCCACATGCCGTTACCTAATGACCGCTCCCACAACCCTATCCACCAGCTGTCACGCTAATGGCCCCTTCTGTCACGCTAATGGTCACAGCAGAAGCCATAAGGTGACCCCACTCGCCGCCTCCTGCAGCTCAAAACTAATAAGACATCCCTGAAAATAAGGCCAAGTGCTTATTTCGGGGGTCAAAAGAAAATACGATCCTGTCTTATTTTGGGGAAAACACAGCATTACACCTCTTTTATTCATTAAACATTAAACTCAGTCAACTGAACATTTAAAAATGTATCACAAATATCATTGACTGGCACTAATGGTTGATAACAGGTTGCTGCCCACATCCTAGATATCAACCAACTATCTCCTTAAACTATACGATCGAGTCAATACCAAGGACCTGGGGTGTTGTTATTATGATTGTTGTTATTTTGTTGTTAATCATAATCATCACAACCATAATAATAATAATAATAGTCAATAGTTTAATATACTTCTTTTCACCATGAACGTCGAAAAGTTTTATTTCCCCCCCCCCCCCTGCGTTTTATTTTCCACACAAACTACCCCAACATTGAGGGGTGATGATTAAAGGAACCTTTATTTCAGATTGAGGAAGAGGGGATCTATCGACGTGGCCACTTGAAGATCTAGAGACTTCAGTTCCTAGAATTCCCCAGGCTGCTGACATCTGGGGCATTCTGGGAGTTGAAGTCCACACATCTTAAAATGGTCAAAAGACCGAGGAACTCTGTTCTATCGTCTTGGGTTGTTGTTGTTTTTTAAGTCAGTGTAAGGGCTTAAGGTGGATTGATCCTTAGAAATGGAGGGCATGTAGGTGAGTAGAGTTAAACCAGACTATTCTTCGTTTCCTATGTCACCTTTCCTATTTCATGTAGGCCTATGTCAGTGGTCTCCAACCTTAAACTCTCAAAGACCCATTTCGACCTGTTTCCCACAGAAAATAAAACACCAGGAGCCAAAAAAAACCTGGGTGGGTGTGGCCAACTCCAGCCACACATATCCAGGTTTTGGGGCTCTTGGTGTTTTCTGTGGGAAACAGCTCTCTCTCTCCCTCTCCCTCTCTCTCTCTCTCTCTCTCTCTCTCTCTCTCTCTCTCTCCCTCCCTCCCTCTATCTCTCTCTCCCTCTCTCTCTCGTCTGTCTGTCTGTCTGTCTCTCTTTCAGGCCAGGCGAGGAGTGACTTGAAGAGGAGGGTGAGGGGCAGGGCCAGCCAGTGGTGGATTCAGCTGACAGGGACCCACACCAAGGGGATGAAAGAGCCGCATGTGGCTCCGGAGCTGTGGGTTGCTGACACCCATCCTATGACTATGTTGAGAAATTATCATTTGGATATTAGAGAAGAAGACAACAGAATTGCTTGCGTGTTATCGAGAGGGGTAGACTATCGATGCAAGAGGCGTCTCAGAACTGAAATTCAGGGAACGTTTGCATATATTGATCAGATAAATTCTCTCTTTTTCCCTCCAGCCTGAAGGGAAGACACTGGTAGCCCCCCCCCCCCCCCCCCCCGTGATGGATTGCAGGCTCATCCTCATGACATACAGCGCAAGATACCTCATAAAGGGCTTTTAAATGAAAGATTCCCTACAGCAGAGGCGTCAAACTCAAGGCCTGCGGGCCGGATCTGGCCCACAATGTCAGATTCGGCCCGCGGGGCCATCCTGGTCTACCTCAATGCAAAGAGGAAGCACAACAGCAGTTTGGGGAGTGGTGTCAAGCTGGCCACGCCCACCCAGGTGGCCACACCCACCAAGTCAGTGACACCCACCCGGTCCATCATGTCCACCCCCACCCCACCAAGATCAATCACAGTCCTGATGCGCCCCTGAATGAAATTGAGTTTGACATCCCTGCTGTACGGCATCCTCTTTACAGAGGCTCTCTCTTGCACAACTCTGGTGATACAAGTGACCTGGGGTGCCAGGTTGACAACGTGTGGTTGTGATGCAGTCTGGATTCTTCCCCCTTCTTCCTTTCCAGTTGCTAGAGATGTGTTTCGGTGGTCCTTCTTGGTGTGGGTTGCAGGAGCAATGGGTCATTTGGCTTCCGCAGGAGATTCGGCGTGCTCGTGAAGCCGTCTGCTTGTTCTTCGTAGACCCTGGTTTGATTACCTTTGTGGAACCCTGCTAGAGTGGTTTGTGAAAGGAAGGTTTTGTTAAATCAGTACAGGGAGTCCTCGACTTCGGACTGACTACAACGGAGGCTCAAATTTAGCGCCACCAAGTGAGACATTCGTAAAGCGAGTCTCGCCCCATTTTATGAATTTCCTCACCACTTTGGTTAAGTGACTCCCTGGTGGGTTGGTCGCACGGTTGTTAAGTGAATCTGGATTCCCCCATGGATTTTGCTTGTCACAAGGTCACCAAAAGAGGATCACATGACCCCGGGATTCTGCGACCGTCATAAATGGGAATCAAGTCATCAAGCATCCGAATGGAACTCTCTTTGACCACAGGGATGCCGCAACGGTCGTTAAGTGTGAAAAATGAACATGTCCTCTTTTTTCAGTGCCGTTGAAAGGCTGAATGGTCACTAAGCGAACTGTTGTAAGTCGAGGACTCCCTGTATTTTAAAAACAGGACTTGCAATTCCTGGAAAGGACAAAAGCCCAGAAGGTCTACTTCCATTGAGATAGAAAAGGGGGCTCTCCCATCTCTGTGTTGCTGATTCTGTTCACCTGAGGGCATTTTTGGGATGTTGCTGTTGCTCTTATATAATCATTATTGTTGTTATTATTATTATTACCCTTGGGCTGGTGACATTGCCTGGTGGGTAGTGTTACTTTTGAGAGCAGTGCCTCTGAATTTCAAGGTGTGCCATTGTGTACACAGGAAAATGACAATAAACTCTATTGTGTTCTGTTCTATTCTATTCCATTCCATTCCATTCCATTTGATCTATTCTATTCTATTCTATTCCATTTGATATATTTTATTCTGTTCCATTCCATTTGATCTATTCTAGTCTAGTCTATTCTACTCCACTCTACTCTACTCTATTCTATTCTATTCTATTCTACTCTACTCTACTCTACTCTACTCTACTCTACTCTACTCTACTGTATTCTATTCTATACCATTCCCTTCCTTTCCATATTTTCTTTTCTATTCTATTCAATTCCATTCAATTCCATTTGATATATTCTATTCTACTCTATTCTATTCTATTCTATTCTATTCTACCCTACTATTCTGTTCCATTTGATCTATTATATTCTATTCCATTTGATATATTCTATTCTATTATATTCCATTCCATTCCATTTGATACATTCTATTCGATTCCATTCCATTTGATATATTCTATTCGATTCCATTCCATTCTACTCCACTCCACTCTATTCTATTCTATTCTACTCTACTCTATTCTATACCATTCCATTCCATTTCATATTTTCTTTTCTATTCTATTCCATTCCATTCAATTCCATTTGATATATTCTATTCTATTCTACTCTATTCTACTCTATTCTATTCTATTCTATTCTACTCTATTCTACTCTATTCCATTCCATTCCATTCCATATTTTCTTTTCTATTCTATTCTATTCCATTCCATTTGATCTATTCTATTCTACTCTACTCTACTCTACTCTACTCTACTCTACTCTACTCTACTCTACTCTACTCTTTCCTATTCTATTCCACTCCATTCCATCTTTTTGTAAAGCACCAAATTTCCCCCCAAGCTATGAGAGGAGGGAGTGCACAACAGAAGGTTCACTTGGCACTATTTGTTTGTGTGTGTGTGTGCGCACGCGCATTGGATTGTAATAGTTTAACACTTCATAGGCTTAACATGGTTTTTTTGATGGTTTTTTTTTTAAACTGCCACCCCGACTTTGCCATAAGACCTAGAAAGGTTTTTAATCAACAAATAACCCAATGGCCCTCTGACAGGTCCATCAGTGGAGGAGAGGCAACGGTGGAAGACCAATGTGTGCCATATTAAATCTAAAATAACTTGAAACAGGGCTAGAAAAAAAAGAAACCCACCGGAATCTCTCTAAGCGGAACAAAACTGATATCCCCAGTTTTATGGCAAAGAATCTGATGGGTATTTCTTTAAGGAAGTCACGCACTGGCATCGGGCAGCAGATTCTGTATTTCCCACCGGAGCTGTATTTTCAGCCCTGGCTGCCCCAAAACAACTGGAAGACATAAACCTTGCCTTTTAATGGCACTTCTGCGGAAACACTAAGGGGGAAAAGATGCTGGATCAGATCACTGTTAAATTTACGGGACCAGAATTGGTTGCTGGCAAAGGAAACAGCCAATGAGTTTGGTCATCACGATGCCAGGGGGTCATCGCAATTGGTTGCCCTCTGACACCACCGGGTGACATCGCCAGATCTCGCCGCTTTAACAGAGTAAGGAAGATGCTCAGAGGTGATTCACACCCTGGTCAGTGTCTCTTTGCACTTCGACCATCGGGCAGAGGACATCAAAGTACAGCCAGCCGAACAAACAGGTTTAAAGATAGTTTCTATCCTTGGGCTGTGAGACTTTTAAATACAACCACAATCACTCCATGCACACGCCAGGGTTTGTTCTTTTTTTTCTTCTTGTTGTTCTTTCTTTTTTCGTTTCTGTTATAATTTTGCGCCAGTGAGGTTAAAAACCAATTTCGTTGTCTTTAAGTACAATGACAAAAAAGATTATACTTATACTTAATAGCTCTGCGATTTCAAAAGCCATTCCGTCATCAATGGACGAAGGCTAGAGTCTGCTAACCCAACTGCCACGTTGTCTCCAAGGGGTTCACCAACCCATCTTTTCGGATCTGCCTAGAGCAGGGGTGGGTTCCTGCCAGTTCTAACCTCTTCTATAGAAGAGGTTCCACAAATCTACCGTGCCGTTTAAAACCGGTTCCAACTCCCTCCCGCCACCCGTCCGTACCACGCTTGCTCCGCCCACTGCTCACTGATTGGCTTGCTCACCAATCACCCCGCCCACCTCTAAGAGTCCTCTCTAAACCTTAAAGTCTTAAAGCTGTCAAGTTTGAACACCCCTGGGGTTTTTTTTCTAAAGGGTTAGGGGTGCAAGGGTCTTGTAACTTGACAGCTTTAAGACTTGCATGCTTCAATGCCAGAGTTCCTGAGCCAACATGACTGGAGGAGGAATTCTGGGAGTTGAAGTCCACAAGTCTTAAAGCTGTCAAGTTTGAACACCCCTGGGGGGTTTTTTCTAAAGGGTTAGGGGTGCAAGGGTCTTGTAACTTGACAGCTTTAAGACTTGCATGCTTCAATGCCAGAGTTCCTGAGCCAACATGACTGGAGGAGGAATTCTGGGAGTTGAAGTCCACAAGTCTTAAAGCTGTCAAGTTTGAACACCCCTGGGGGGTTTTTTCTAAAGGGTTAGGGGTGCAAGGATCTTGTATATTGACAGCTTTAAGACTTGCATGCTTCAATGCCAGAGTTCCTGAACCAACATGACTGGAGGAAGAATTCTGGGAGTTGAAGTCCACAAGTCTTAAAGCTGTCAAGTTTGAACACCCCTGGGTTTTTTTTTCCCTAAAGGGTTAGGGGTGCAAAGGTCTTGTAACTTGACAGCTTTAAGACTTGCACACTTCAATGCCAGAGTTCCTGAGCCAACATGACTGGAGGAGGAATTCTGGGAGTTGAAGTCCACAAGTCTTAAAGTTTGAACACCCCTGGGTTTTTTTTTCTAAAGGGTTAGGGGTGCAAGAGTCTTGTAACTTGACAGCTTTAAGACTTGCGTGCTTCAAATGCCAGAGTTTCTGAGCCAACATTTTGGTTGCTAAGCAAGAACGTTGTTAAGTGAGTTTCACCACATTTTACAAGTTGGCCACGCCCACCCAGTCACATGACTGCCAAGCCACTCCCACCCAGATCCCATGGCCAGCAAGCCACTCCCACAAAGCAGGCCACACCTACAGAAGAGGTTCTAAAAATGTTGAAACCCACCACCAGCCTAGAGCCATGGTGACAAACCTACGGCACGCGTGCCACAGGTGGCATGTGGCACCCTCTCTGTGGGCATATGAGCCGTAGTCCCAGCTCAAACCTCCCGCGCATGCGTGCATACCTCCCGCTGGCCAGCTGATTTTTTTGGTTCCCTGCTGTGCATGCGCAGGGGCAAGGCGCATGCAGGAGACACGCGTGCATGCACAGGGGCGGATACATGCGTGGGGTTGAGGGAGAGCATGTACATGCGCGGGGGAGTAGGAGGGGAGCAGGGGGAGTGCGGGGTGGTGGTGTGGCCCATTTTTGGTCGCAGGAGGCTTCAGGGAGGCCTGCTAGGCCCAAAATGGGCGCTAAGATCTTCTCAGAATGTTATATCCGGATATTATTATTTTTTTTAAAAAAAGAAAGAACGAGGATTCTTTCCATCATCTGGCCGTCTGCAGATGATTTTTCCCCCCAAGAAAACAAAGAAAATTCAGTCAGCTAGTTCCTTCAGTAACCAAGGATACAATTCACTCCCTTCACACACACACAAACAAAAAAAAACATATTGTGCGTCTACCCATTTCAAGTTTCAATCCGATCTCGATGGTGTAACCGAGATCCACTTTTCAAAGCAGATTGATCCGTGGTAAGACCTGAGGAATTCCACTCTGTGTGGTGTGTGTGTGTGTGTGTGTGTGTGTGTGTGTGTGTGTGTGTGAGAGAGAGAGAGAGAGAGAGAGAGAGATTGTGTGTGTGGTTGTGAAGGTTGGCCCTTGGCAAGGTGGATGTTAGAGAAAACACTGGATACTGGATAAGAGCCTACTAAATCCTAATGGAAACAGAGTCAATGCACAGATGTCTAAGGATCCCTCCTTAACTTCGCTGCTTGAGTGGTGGGGCTGGACTAGATGGCCTATAAGGCCCCTTCCAACTCTGTTGATCTCTTAATCTTTCTCTTTCTCTGCTTCAATCCATTTTTTTTCTCTTCCCCCCCAAAAAAACCCCTGTGCCAAAACTAGCATTGATGTGTAAGTTCCAAACTGCGACATCCCCTCGTAATTCAGAGTGGGATCCTTAAAGAGTCTGATACTGTTGTCATTTTGGGGTATCTTGTTATAAGATCCTCGCCATCTCTTTTTCAAAACTTAGCAATAACGATAGTAGCCTTGAGACTTACGGTATATACTGCTGCCCTACTCTCTGTGCAGTTTACAATGTCAGCATTATTTGTATGTCTCTTCCCCCCAAAAAAATCCCTGGGTCCTCATTTTACCGACCTCAGAAGGCTGAGTCAACCTGGAGCCAGTCAGGATTGAACTCCAGGCTGTGGGCAGTCTTTGCCTGCAACACTGCATTCTAACCGCTGTGCCAATAGTGGCTTTTACTCAAATTACCATATTTTTTGGAGTATAAGAGGGACTTTTTTCACCCCTAAAAGAGGGTGAAAAGTTGGGTGTGTGTTATACACCAAATGTAGCCCCATACACCCGCCGGCCCCCACCCTTTGGCCTAAGCCTCCCACCAATTTGCCTCCTTACAGCAAACAGCAAACAGCTTGTTTCAACTTCAGCACAGCCTGATTAGCACAAGCAGCTGATTGTTGGTTGGATCGACTATCAGCTGTTTCAGGATGCAGGGATTGCCATTTGCTATTGCCGCCTCCATGCGCCCCGTTTTCTGCCTTCACATCCCATTTTGGCCTCCATGCACCCCATTTTTGGCCTCCGCCTGCCCCATTTTCCGCCCATTCCAATCACCGCTGCCTAGAAGGAGCGGAAAATGGGGCGTATGGAGGCGGCAATAGGCTATGGCAATCCCTGCAGCCTGAAACAGCTGGTCATCAGGAGGCCCAACAATCAGCTGCTTGTGCTAATCAGGCTGTGCTGAAAATGAAAATGAAATTGAAATGGGCTGTTTGCTATTTGCTGCAAGGAGGCAAATTGCTGGGAGGCAGAGGCAGTTTTTTTCCCCCTTGTTTTCATCCCCCAAAGCTACACAGGGGTGAAATCAACTTACCTTCACTACTAGTTCACAAATGTAACCACACATGCCATCTCTGCACATGCGCAGGACCTTCCACGCATGCGCAGAGCATCAAAAATAGGACGTCCGGGTGGGTGGGGGGAGGCTCTTGTGGCCACCCCTACTGGTTCGCTGGAACCAGATAGAACCGGCTGAATTTCACTACTGCTTTCATATATAGAGAAGATTGAAGGAACACAAGCATACCAATCTTAAGAACTGAATCAGCCAGGCAGATCCTAGCTGTCCCTCAAGTGACCATTGTCTGAATGTCCAAAGAAAATAAGCATATTATAATTTAGTGCAAAGATCAAGATATTGAATATTCTCTGGGTAGCTTTGGACCTATCTCGCTCGCCCTCTTCCTTTTCCTCTCTCTCTCTCTCCGTTTTATCCCTCCCTCCCTCCCTCTCCCACCCTCTCTCTCTCTCTCTCACACACACACACTATCTCTAAAAAATAGCTGTTGTGGGCAGAAGTCAGTAGAAGTACCAGAAGCTTTGTGCAGAGATGAATGGCACAATGGAAGATATATGATACACATGTAAAAAATTGTAAAGAACGGTTGCTGGAATTGGGTATGTCTAGTCTAATGAAAAGAAGGACAAGGGGTAGAATGACAGCAGTGCTCCAATATCTGGGGAGCTTCCCCAAAGAAGAGTGGGAGTCAACTTCCAAAGCACCTGAAGGCAGGGCAAGAAGCAATGGATGGAAACTAATCAAGAAGAGAAGCAACTTAGAACTGAGGAGAGATTTCCTGACAGTTAGAACAATGAATCAGTGGAACAGCTTGCCTCCAGAAGTTGTGAATCCTCCAACACCGGAAGTTTTTAAGAAGATGTTGGACAACCATTTGTCTGAAATCATATAGGGTTTTCCGCAGGGGGTTGGACTAGAAGACCTCCAAGGTCCCTTCCAACTCTGTTATTCTACTGTTCTAGTTACACAGGTTCAAGAGAGGAATATTTCAAGGAGACTCATTATTGCATTGATTCTTGTGTTAACAGCACTAAACAAGTCAGGCCATCCAAAACATCTGCCAGGCTACCGCCGCTCTCTTACTTGGGTGATCTGAACCTGTATGGAGAGACACCATGTGAAATAAAATCACTGCTGAGCTCTGTCAATATATACATCCAAGATATCAACGAGAGAAAAAGTGTGAAAACTAGAAATCAAAATGCCCTATGGCAGGGGTCAGCAACGTGCAACTCTAGAGCCGCATGTGGCTCTTTCCTCCCTCTGCTGCGGCTCCCTGTCGCCGGTCGGCTCCACAATTGACAGGTAGAGGAAAAAGGATGCTGCGCTGGGAGGAGACTCTATGGTGGGGGAACTGAACTTCTGGTCAGTTCCAGAATTGAACGGGGGGCGGGATTCCAGTTAGGACCTTTGTGGCTCTTTCTCCGGCTTCAATCGCTTCTCTGGCTGTTTTTGTGCCTGCTCGTCCGACAATCTTAGTAGCTGCAAAATTGAATGTGTGACCTTGTTTTTTGCAGTGTGAGGCTACCAATGAGCTCGGATCTCCTGGTCTGACCGCTCGCTTGTATTCAAGGCTAGCATGCGACCCATCACTAGAGTGAATAAAACCCTAAAGTCCAAACTTAGTGGAAGAAATACCAAGAGGGCAACTGACACCTGGGTGACACCAGTCACTAGAAACACAACTGGAATAGCGCCCTGGACTCAAGCAGAACTCAAAAACCCTGGATAGGAAGACTAGAAAAACAATGACAATGAATCATGCCACGAAGTGATACTGACAAACTCTACCTATCAAGGTGGGCATGGAATATTGAAGTACCGTATTTTTCGGAGTATAAGACACACCGGAGTATAAGACGCAGCAAGATTCTAAAGAGGAAAAATAAAAAAAAAAGTTTTTGCACCCTGGAAACCTCCCAAAAACGGCCCATTTTTCATGAAAAAGGGCTTGTTTTTCTTTTAAAAAAAGAGCATGAATAGCCCTTGTAAAATGCTCCTGGGGGGTGAGGGGAGCCAAAGACAAGCAAAAAATGGCCCTTTTTTGCGAAAACAGGCCCGTTTTTCTGTCACAAAAAGGGCATGGAGAGCCTTTAGGAAGCTTATAGAGTGCTGCTGAGGGCTGGGGGGGGGCAAAATCGGGCTATTTTTCACTCATTTCTGCCCTCCCCAGCCCCCAGGAGCACTCTGGAAGCCTCCTAAAGGCTATGCACAGCCATTTTGGTGAAGGGAGCGTGGTTTCGGGAGGCCAAAAATGCCGTATTCAGTGTATAAGACGCGCCCAGATTTTCAGCCTCTTTTTTGAGGGAAAAAGGTGCATCTTATTCTCCGAAAAATACGGTAAATCAGTTGGAAAAACAAATAAAGGCATTAGAAGAATATCTGAAGGCCAGTGAGGAAGAAGCATTGAGTCTAGTACATCATGAAGGCTTATTGAGGACCAGAGAAATCAAACTGGCCTACAAGAAAAACCAAATGGAAAATGGAAAAGTGATTGGCAAGACAGAAATATGACACGGCTAATACACACAGAGAGGGACGCAATGGCTCAGTGGCTAAGACGCTGAGCTTGTCGATCGGAAAGGTCAGCAGTTTGGCAGTTCGAATCCCTAGCGCCGCGTAATGGAATGAGCTCCCGTTGCTGGTCCATGCCTCTGCCAACCTAGCAGTTCGAAAGCATGTAAAAAATGCAAGTAGAAAAATAGGAACCACCTTTGCAGGAGGAAGATAACAGCGTTCCGTGCGCCTTCGGCGTTTAGTCCCGCCGGCCACATGACCACGGAGATGTCTTCAGACAGCGCTGGCTCTTTGGCTTTGAAATGGAGATGAGCACTGCCCTCTAGAGTCGGGAACGACTAGCACATATGTGCAAGGGGAAACTAGCAGACAATCCAGATAACCACAAGAGCTGGCAATGGCTAGAAGCAAGAAAGTTGAAGATGGAAGGGATAATTCTGGCTGCGCAGGACCGAGTCTGAAGACCAAATACATACAAATCCAGAATTGAGAAGACAGCAATAGACAGCAAATGCTGTCTCTGGAAAGAAGCTGAAGGAACAATGAACTACCGTGTTTCTCCGAAAATAATACAGGGTCTTATTTTCTTTTGACCCCTGAAATAAGCGCTTGGCCTTATTTTCGGGGAGGCCTTATTATTTTTGAGGTGCAGGAGGGGGCGAGCGTGGTCATCTCATGGCTGCTGCTGTGTTGCAATATTATTTTAGCGCATGCGCTCAAAAGCCCAATTGGGTTTATAATCTGGGGAGGTCTTATTTTTGGGGGAAACAGGGTATCTAGGTAGTTGTTGCAAGAAAATCGCCCCAACTGCCTACAGACAACGGCATACAAAGTAGCAACAAGGATGCATTTGAAGAGCTGCAAGAAATGCCAATTTGCTCGCCAACAAAAATGGGTGGGAAAATAAGAAAACATAGAAAACATAGAAAACAAGGCATTTGAAGTTCTCTGGGACTTGAAAACTCCAGCAAGTGCCTGCCAAACAACCTATGAGTCTTAAAGATGCAGTGAAAAAGAGACAAACAAGTCTGGATAAGTAGGCGTTGCAGCACCTGGAGACAGCAAAATAGATGAGAAAGAATGAGAGAAAATGACACCATATAAAAAAAACCTGCAAATAGAAAGAGAACAACTGTGGCCAAAGGAAGCAAAGTCTCCAACAGTGATTTGCAAAAAACGAGCTTTAGTTAGAACAGCATATATGTATTTTGCACCATCCCTCCACCCTCCACACCACCAATCAACTTTTGCCTCTTCCAGGTCAGATAACAGATTAACAGAGTTAGAAGGGGCCTTGCAGGTCATCTAGTCCAACCCCCTGGCCAAGCAGGGGACCCTACATCTGCCTCTACCTAGGATCGAACTCACAATCTCCTGAGTGTGCGGTGAGATATCTCATCTAAGTCTCTGGCTGACTGTGCAATCAACCATAATTATGTGCTGATGTTTTGATTAGTTCCTAAATAAACCCACAGGCAAAACTTCTCTGATTCCTTGAGGTTATTGTCCTAACTGATTTGAATCTCCTCTTATGTTTGCCTGGGAGAAATCTGCTTTTAAGTGTTGAAAGGAGAAGGAAGAAGATATTAACAGATTAACAGAGTTGGAAGGGACCTTGGAGGTCAACTAGTTCAACCCCTCACCCAAGCAGGAGACCCTATACCATTTCTGACAGATGGCAGTCCAGTCTCTTCTTGAAAGCCTCCAGGGATGAGGCTCCCACAACTTCTGAAGGCAACTTCTCTTCCACGGGTTGATTGCTCTCACTGTCAGAAAATTTCTCCTTATTTCCAGGTTGAATCTCTCCTTGTTCATTTTCCACCCATTATTCCTTGTCTGGCCTTCGGGTGCTTTGGAGAATACCTTGACCCCCTCCTCTCTGTAGGAGCCCCTCAAATATTGGAACACTGCTGTCATGTCTCCCCTGGTCCTTCTCTTCACTAGACTAGCCATGCCCAGTTCCTGCAACTGTTCATTGTATGTTTTAGCCTCCAGTCCCCTCATCATCTTGGTTGCTCTTACAGTCTGAAATGGCACCCGGAATAATTCCAGAATAATCATAAACAAATACTGTAGCAAGCACTTTGGGAACTATGGAGTAATGGCCAGAAATGAGGGCTTGTTTTTAGCGAGTACAAATCTTGCCAGATTCTTACCTCGGTTTTTGTTTTGATAATTGCCCTAATATATCATGGGAAATGCCAACTGATCATGGAATGCTGTCGACATAATATATCTTGACTCCAAGCAAAGCATTTGATAAATTGCCCATTGTTGCCAACCTAGTTAATTGTGGGCTAGAAGGAATGACAAATAAGCAGAAATAGAGATCAATAACCCCATTGAAAGCACTGTTTGTCCTCCTCAAACTGAAAGGAATTATTGACTGGGTTGACCTAAGAATCAGTCCTGGGTTGTCCATTTTTAATCAAGATTTTTTTTTTTTATTAATGGCTGGGATGGAGAGGAGAAGATTCAAATCAAACTGAGTGGGACAGTTAATGCTCTGGAACATAACACTCCTATTCAACATATTGATACCCTGTTTCCCTGAAAATAAGACCTCTCTGGATAATAAGCCCAACTGGGCTTTTGAGTGCATGTGCTGAAATAAGATCTCCCCGAAAATATGGCCAAGCGCTTATTTCTGGGGGTCGAAAGAAAATAAGACCGTGTCTTATTCCCCGGGAAACATGGTAAGTGAGGGAAAGAGTTGAGAAATAACAGCATGAAATTGAACAGAAGAAAGACTAGTCGGGGGAAGACATGATAGCAATATTCCAGTATTTGAGAGGTTACCGAAAAGAGGAGGGGATCAATGTATTTTCCAAGATTTGTTCTCAATTTTAAAAACTTCATTTCTGGCCACATTTACTCCATAGTTTTCCAGAGTGTTTGCTACAGTATTTGTTTATGATTATTCTGGAATTATTCCGGGTACCATTTCAGACTGTAAGTGCAACAAAAACGATTAGGGGACTGGAGGCTAAAACATACGATGAACGGTTGCAGGAACTGGGCATGGCTACTCTACTGAAGAGAAGGACCAGGGGAGACACGATAGCAGTCTTCCAATATTTGAGGAGCTGCCACGGAGAGGAGGGGGTCAATTGATTTTCCAAAGCACCAGAATGCAGGACAAGAAACAATGGATGGGAACTAATCAAGGAGAGAAACAACCTGGAATTAAGGAGAAACTTCCTGACGGTGAGGACAATTAACCAATGGAACAGTTTGCCTTTAGAAGTTGTGGGTGCTTCATCACTTGTCTGAAATGGTATAGGGTCTCCTGCTTGAGCAGGGGGCTGGACTAGGAGACCTCCAAGGTCCCTTCCAGCTCTCTTCCGGTTGATTAATTATTATTCATCTAGGAAATGAAAGTAAAATGTACAGGAAAGCAAGAGAGGAGGGGGAATAATGACTTGGTAATGTTACCTAAGAGACATACCGGACTATAAACAGAATATAAGTCAGCCGTGTAAAGGTGGCTGCCCAAAATATTAAGATTTGAGGATGTGCTAGGATGTCAACAGAAGTTTCTAAATCACAAGAAGAAGGAATTCCAGTTTATTCCATTCAGCCTCAACCCTATTTTGTGTCCTCTATTCAATTCTGGACCTCACATGTTAAATTATTCAGAGAAAGTGGAACAAAGGAAGGCGATGAGGAGGTTTGGGGAGCCAGAAACGAAGAAAACAGGAAATTATCTTAAGGTGCCAGAGAAGATTGGAGTGCACAATGGCCTGGACAAAGGAACTTTTTGAGATGCGTTGGCTTCACTGCATTGCAATCCTTCCTCTTGACTCCTGAGATACTGTAATCTCCATGAGGTCCTTGCTGCTCTTTGTGCGTGGTGGTTATCTTGCAAATTATCTTGCAAACTCAGGGGTCGCCACAAAGAAGAGGGAGTCAAGCTATTCTCCAAGGCACCTGAGGGTAGAACAAGAAGCAATGGGTGGAAACTAATCAAGGAGAGAAGCAACTTAGAACTGAGGAGAAACTTCCTGACAGTGAGAACAATGAATCAGTGGAACAGAAGTTGCCTCCAGAAGTTGTGAATGCCCCAACACTGGAAGTCTTTAAGAAGATGTTGGATAGCCATTTGTCTGAAACGGTATAGGGTTTCCTGCCTAGGCAGGGGGTTGGACTAGAAGACCTCCAAGGTCCCTTCCAACTCTACTATTGTATTGTATTGTATTGTATTGTATTGTATTGTATTGTATTGTATTGTGTATTGTATTGTATTGTATTGTATTGTATTGTATTGTATTGTATTGTATTGTATTGTATTGCATTGCATTGCATTGCATTGCATTGTATTGTATTGTATTGTATTGTATTGTATTGTATTGTATTGTATTGTAAATGTGTCCTCACCCAAAAAGGGATCATTACCAGATTCCAAATCTTTTCCTACTGGTTCTATGAGAGCGTTTTACATGCGTGCGTGCAGCACTCAAAGCTCGCCCTCAGGGTCACCACTGGTGAGCTGAGCTTTTCGTTCAGCTGAGGCGCAGATCAGCTGAGCTATAAAACAAGGGAATATATAGGACAGGGAAAGACGGAGGTGGGAGGGTGGGGCCGACCAGAGGTGGTATTTGCCGGTTCTCCGAACTACTCAAAATTTCCGCTACCCGTTCTCCAGAACCTGTTAGAACCTGCTGAATACCACCTCTGATGATCCCTGATCAACACGTTACTTAGTCAATCAATGAAATGTCTACAAGAAAACAACCAAGCTCTCAGAGCACCAAGGATGTCCTCACCGTTGAATCTTGAGCTACAAATATTCGCTTCTGTCTGTGCTGTCCTCCCCACTTCTTCTGGTATTCAGTGCCTACCCACTGTTTTGCTTGGACTACAGTAATGTCCGGAAGGAGACTGAAGGAACGGCAAATGTTTAGCTTTCAGATCAATAGGAGAATGGATGGGAAGGACAGGAGGTTCCACAGGAGATTTCTGTTGTGGCCCACCAGTGGCCAGTGGAGCTGGCAGCAGATTCGGACAGTGAGGAGGTTGGGGAGGAACATGGGCCAGTTCTGGAGTCTGGGGAAGGCTCTGATTAGAGCTCTGTGTCAGAGGCAGAGAGGGGGCCAGAGCCATATGCCAGTTATCAGCTGCCTTTGGAGTCGGAGATCAGTGGGGCAGAAGAACAGCTGGAGCCTGTTCCCAGTGTGCGCATGTGCAGAGTTGCCAGACGAAGGGAACAGCTAAAGAACAGGGGTCGACTTGGGAGTAAGGCCACAGGTGGATGATGAATGGCCCCTCCCAGAGGAAATGAAAGAGGAGCTAAAGGGGAGTGGAGTTTGCAGGAGACAATTAGTTCGCTTATTATTGTGAAGATTTGCTTATCTGAGGTTGTGCTTCACAAACACTCCTTGTCAAGTATTATATTGTACAGCGTTTCAACTGGAAGTTCTCGGCCTGGCAACTATCCAAGGACTGATAAGGTCTGTTGTTGCAATGAAATCTTGAAAAACGCATTGCCGGGACTTTTCTGGATGCGAATGCTAGGAATTCACATTAATCAAAAGAAAAGAAGCTTTCTGCAGGACAAGGAGTCTGTTTCGTGATTCTATTAAGCCAAAGTCAGAACAATTTCAAAGTACAGGACCTGGGAGGATGTCAATATGGATTTGGAGGGAATGGTAGAAATCCAACTTCATTCCAAGCAATAACTCAAGGAGAGGCTGGTCACCCTTTTCAAGCAAAGGTACGACTACAGCTCCTCAAACTTGGTTGCTTGAAGATGGGTGGACTTCAACTTCCAGAATTCCCCACTCAGCCTGCTTTAAGAGCCGCAGACTTCCTGCTAGCTGGGGAATTCTAGGAGTTGAAGTCCACCCATCTTCCAAGCAACCAAGGTTGAAAAACATTGGACCAGAGCAGGGATCCCCAACCTTTCAGACTTCAGGGACCGCTACATTCATAATTTTAAATCCAGCGGACTACTAATATGACCAGCTGAGTGGGTGTGGCTAGCTGGTCATGTGACTGGGTGGGTGTGGCCAACTTGATGTCACTCATGTCAAGGAGTGCCTCACTGGCCTCTCTTCGCCTCTCTTCTACCAGCCCCTCCTTGCCTCCCCACCCGGGCTCCTTAGGACCCCAAAAGGAAGCAGTTGTTGGAGCTAAGCAGCGACTGTGAGAAAGAGTTGGTAAAACAGCTGGCTCAGTTCAAACTGGATCTGACCGAGAAGGAGGCTCAGCAGAAGCACCTCACTGAGGACTATGAACATAGGCTTTCCAAGCAGAGGGAAGATCTGTAGGAATACAAGGCCAGGGACCGGCGCCTAGAGGATCAGCAGGCTGAGATGGTCAGCCAGTTCCAGGCCATGATGCAGTCCCAGTGGAACGAGGCCCTCCGGCTCTTCACCACCAGCACCGCTTCCCTCCAGCCTTCACTCAAAGCCCCACACCAGGAGGCCAAAGCAGATCCCAAGTCAGAATTCCTGCCCCCCTCTGACCCACACAAAAAGACCCCAAAGGGGGAGAGTCTCTGCAGCAACACAAGCATTCATTGCATGTATCCAGCCCAGGGCGCATCATTTAAGGACCCCTGATTTAGTGCAATATAAAAAATGCAAATAATTTTCCTGCAGACCACCAAAATTTTCTCATGGATCAACAGTGGTACCCGGACCACCAATTGGTGACCGCTGGACTAGAGAGTCATGTGTCTTAGAGACTTTAATTTTAGATCCCAGGCTAGACTCGATGTTCTGAAATGTGATTTTCCAACCGAGGGTTTTTTCCTTAAATTCTATAGGCAACCGAGCAGTTCTTGTCAGCTCTAAGAAACTAGACTTGGTCACCCGAGATAATGTACGAAAAAACATCCTTCTTGGCAGGCAGGAATTTTGCTAAAATGCTCAGCCACCAACCCCTGGCCCATCTATGTCTCAAACCTAGTAATCTGGGCGGATTTAAAGTCCATAAAGTACTCAGATTCCATTCCCCACAGCTGCTCGTCGGAAAATAATGAAGATAATTCCCTCTGCATGGTTTTAAACATCAAATATGCTTGATCCTCCAAAGAGAACCTCTGCTGAAGCATTTGCGATTTCCACCACCCCCACCCCCACCCCCAAAAAAACCACATTTCTAATAATAATAATTGAAAACCTACTTCAAAAAAAAAAGCTATCGTTTAATTTAATTTACGGGCTCAGGTCAAGTCTATTTATTTCCTCTCTGCCTTAAAGCAAGGCTGAAATCCTGGAAGAGAATCTTAATTAGAAACTCGGCAAAATTGGGTTAGGGCTACTACTCTCCCTGCTCCTCCTCCTCCTCCTCCTCCTCGCAGGGCCTGCTGGAGAGACGCAGAAATGTTCGCTGCCCCAACTCAACTTGCAGCAGTCCATTGCAAAAGGAAAACAAAAAGGAAGAAAGATAAAAAGTCTTGTCATGATTGAGATGGCTGCCTTCCCAAACCAACATAATCCCATCCATTCAGCAGAAGACAGAAAGGGGGCGGGGGGGTGGGGAGAGATGTATTGGCAGGGCAAGAAAGACTTAAGTTTTGCTTGGCTTGAGTTTTGCCTTCTCAGGTCAAATTAATGGACAGGAGTTAGGAATACTGTGGGTAGGTATCCTTACGCAGGAATTAACCCTTCTTTTCCCAGAGTGCTTTCCCCAGATAGATAGATAGATAGATAGATAGATAGATAGATAGATAGATAGATAGATAGATAGATAGATAGATGATAGATAGATAGATAGATAGATAGATAGATAGATAGATAGATAGATAGATAGATGATAGATGGATGGATGGATGGAGGGAGGGATGGAGGGATGGATAGATGGATGGATAGATAGATAGATAGATAGATAGATAGATAGATAGATAGATAGATAGATGATAGATAGATGATAGATGATAGATAGATGATAGATAGATAGATAGATAGATAGATAGATAGATAGATAGATGATAGATAGATGATAGATAGATAGATAGATAGATAGATAGATAGATAGATAGATAGATAGATAGATAGATAGATAGATAGATGATAGATAGATAGATAGATAGATGATAGATAGATGATAGATAGATAGATAGATAGATAGATAGATGGATGGATGGATGGATGGATGGATGGATGGATGGATGGATGGATAGATGATAGATAGATGATAGATAGATGATAGATAGATAGATGATAGATGATAGATAGATGATAGATAGATAGATAGATAGATAGATAGATGATAGATAGATGATAGATAGATAGATAGATAGATAGATAGATAGATAGATAGATAGATAGATAGATAGATAGGTAGATGATAGATAGATAGATAGATAGATGATAGATAGATAGATAGATAGATAGATAGATAGATAGATAGATAGATAGATAGATAGATAGATGATGATGGATGGATGGATGGATGGATGGATGGATGGATAGATGATAGATAGATAGATAGATAGATAGATAGATAGATAGATAGATAGATGATGATAGATAGATGATGGATGATGGATGATGGATGATGGATGATGGATGATGGATGATGGATGATGGATGATGGATGGATGGATGGATGGATGGATGGATGGATGGATAGATGATAGATAGATAGATAGATAGATAGATAGATAGATAGATAGATAGATAGATGATAGATAGATATTTCCTTGAAAACATTTTGCTTCTCATCCCTCGGTTTAGAAAGTTCAGAACTGAAGAAACGTCTTGGAGGACAAATGAATTATTTTCAAGGAAGGGAAAACAAAAACAACCAAGAAAATCCAGTTGCCTTTGGAAAAAGCACCTTTGGGACAACCACCACCTAGATGAGGGGAAACTTCCTTAGACATTCAACCGTTCTCTTCCTAGGTGTGTAAGATGGACAAGAGAAGACAGAGAGAAGAAGCCTTCAAACCAAGAAGGCTCCCATCTCAATAGCTCCAGAGGAGATGGAGGTCCTAATAGGGTTTGAGTTCTTCTTTCTCTGCAGACTTCGTGGTCCAAGTTCAGCAATGAGAGGGATGAACTTAAGGGACTTAAGCCATCGACCAATAATCTAAC
This sequence comes from Natrix natrix natrix, assembly GCA_029891615.1. Taxonomy (NCBI): domain Eukaryota; kingdom Metazoa; phylum Chordata; class Lepidosauria; order Squamata; family Natricidae; genus Natrix; species Natrix natrix. The sequence goes on from JAKRSK010006701.1 coordinate 821,239, forward strand.
AAGCAACAATCCATCTTATTTCATACAGAAGAAAGGGGGGGAAGAGGGGAGAAAACAGAAAAGAAAATACTAAATATACAAGTATATATTCAAGAGCAAGATAAAAAGGGAGGGGGAACATAGGATAGATTAGCGAAGGTAAGGGAATAAGAAATGATACTAAATTATATTTGGGTTTGCGGGAATACCCCCCCCCAAGAAAACATAAACTGAGATTTGAAAGAGACATTTAAAACAACAGAAAAAGAAAGGGAGAGAGAAGGAGAGAACGAGAGGAAGAGGAGGGAAGGAAGAAAGAGGTAAGGAGAGGAGGATGGAAGGGAGGGAAAGAGAAGGAGAGAGGTTAGGAAGGGGAAGAAGAAGAGTAGGAGTAGGGGAGAGGTAAGGGAAGAAGGAAGGGGAAGGAGAGGAGGGTGGAAGGGAGGGAAAGAGAAGGAGAGAGGGTAGGAAGGGGAAGAAGAAGAGTAGGAGTAGGGGAGAGGTAAGGAAAGAAGGAAGGGGAAGGAGAGGAGGAAGGAGAGAAGGGAGGCAGGGAGAAAAGAAAGGAAAAATAAGGAGGTGTTACCAAAGTGGTAAACAAAGTAACCCAAACTGTATATTATAACCTATTAAATGAAATAACAAATGTATAAGAATGACAAATGTAAAGAAGAATAACACTTAGGTGAATGTATACTCACAATTGTATGTAAGAGAATAAAAGAATTTGGCAAAAAACCAATCCATCTTATTTCAAAATGAAATCTCTGAGGTCACCTGGTGCCCACTTAGCACAAAGTGGAATCTGTAAAAGCTTTATTTAATAATGACCTCTAAACTTTTCCATTATTTTTTTCTGTTCCCCCCCCCAAGAGTCCATTACTGGACACGGTCATTTAAAAGCAGTGACCAGCTCTGTCAAGACATACATCACATCTCGGACCCAATCAGAAAACTTTTTCAGAAAACTCAATCCGAAAAGCTTCGCGGTTGCTAAAAACGCCTTTCTTGGTGCTCACATTAAAAAAAAAAACCTTTTGATTTCCTGCATGAAAACTGAACCCAGAAACATTCTACAGGCAGTCCTCGACTTACGCCACTTCGTTTAGTGAGGGTTCAAAGTTACAACGGCCCTAAAAAAAGTGACTTAGGAGTATTTTTCCCACTTATTATGACTGTTGCAGGTCACGTGATTACATTCAGACATTGGGCCACGGGCTTGGACTTACAACGGTTGCATTGTCCTTGGGGGGGGGGGGTCAGGTGATCCCAGTTTGCGACCTTCTGACAAGCAAAATCGAGGGGGAAGCCAGATTCACTTAACAACCAGGTCACTAACTTAACGACTGCAGTGATTCACTCTGCAACTGTGGCAAGAAAAAGGTTGCAACATGGAACAACGTTTACGACCATCTCGCTTAACCGTAGACATTTTGGATTCATTTGTGGTCGTAAATCAAGGACTACATCTATTTAGAAAACCCAGGTCTTTCAAGCAGCCCACTTGCTGACTTCTCTGATGGCCAGAATAGGATGCAATCTCGCATGGATAACAGTTTACAGAACAAAGATTGCCATTTATGTAATTTAATTCTCACCAAGGGTACAAAACTTACACAACGCAACGTTTTGCTATGAGAACGCTGAAAATAGGACTTCTCACACATACAAGGAAAGGGCTGTTGTTGGTTTTTTTTTTTTAACTTTAAAATAGGAAATCTATTCCTTAGCTAAAAAGTCTATATAGAGGTCAGGGTTTCATATATCACAGTAACATGGCTATTTTCATCAGACATATTAAAAATAGAAATATTTCAGTTTGAAACGATGGTACCTACAAAAATTCCTTTGCTATCCATGGGAGAGAAATAAAAACGGCCTTAGAAGACAGGATTATAAGAGTGGGGGGGGATTTGAGGCTGGGGCTGGCTACCAATGAACTATACAAGAAATCCCCACCGTTCTGACGTTTGTTTATGAAAATAAATGTGCTCCTTTTTCCCCCCCCTCCACAAAAGGCCCCTTGGATTATGGGAAACGGATGCCCAACTAACTCTTTTGCTGGTTTTTAAATCTTTGCTCAGTATTACGCTGAGCCATCCAAAGGAATGGATCGTGGTTGTGGTTGTTGGTTGTGTTGTTTTTTAAAAGAACCCACTAACTTAAGAGATGTTTTTAAGAGCTGCTACCAAACTTGGAAAAATAAATAAATAAATAAATAAAAAACGAAAGTCGTTTGCATCTTCCCTGATTAAACCACAAACAGACGTTTGCGTCCCTTTACAAATCGGTTTCCCGGGTCGAATCCATACAAAGTGCATAGAGAGACTTCCTAAGATCTAGGGTGCTATTGGCTTTGATGTTGGTTTTCTCCACAGACCTGGTCCCGTTGTGAGTCTCGTCGAGGTGCTCCAACTGCACCACAGATTTGCAGGAGGAGTTTTTACTCTTCACCTCGTCATCCGAGCTGCCGGGAACGCTTCCCGGGTCATCTTGGAGAAGACTTCGGTCCGTCTCCCTGTGGTAGAAGTAGTTGAAGTTGGACACGATGACCGGCACAGGCAGAGCGATGGTGAGGACCCCAGCGATGGCACACAAGGAGCCCACAATCTTTCCTCCCACGGTGATGGGGCTCATGTCACCGTAGCCCACGGTGGTCATGGTGACCACCGCCCACCAGAAGGCATCCGGGATGCTGGAGAAGTAGGATTCCGGGTCGTCAGCCTCGGCAAAATAGACGGCGCTGGAGAAGAGGATGACACCGATGAAGAGGAAGAAGATGAGGAGGCCCAGCTCCCTCATGCTAGCTTTCAAGGTCTGCCCCAGGATCTGAAGGCCCTTGGAGTGCCTGGACAGCTTGAAGATCCTGAAGACTCTGACCAGGCGGATGACCCTCAGGATGGCCAAGGACATGGCTTGCTGTTGGCCTCCGCTGTTCCCTTGAGGTTCTCCCTTCTGCTGCTCGTGAGCCAGCTCGGTGCCCAGCGTGATGAAGTATGGGAAGATGGCTACCACGTCAATGATGTTCATGATGTTCTTGGAGAACTCGGGCTTGCTGGGGCAGGCGAAGAAGCGCACCAGGAGCTCAAAGGTGAACCAGATGACGCAGGTGGTCTCGATGACGAAGAAAGGGTCAGCCAGGATGCCCGGGCGAGGCGCCTGGCCCGTGGGATCCCGGATCTCCGCCGGCTCCTCTTGGAACTCCGGCAAAGTCTCCAAGCAGAAGGTGACGATGGAGATGAGGATGACCAAGACCGAGACGATGGCGATGCCCCGGGCCGAGCCGGAGCTCTCGGGGTACTCAAAGATCAGCCAGACCTGACGCTGGAACTCGTGGGTGGGCAGAGGCTTCTCCTCCTCCCGCATGAAGCCTTCCTCCTCCCGGAACCGCTCCATGGCCGCCTCGCCCAGCTGGTAGAAGCGCACCTCGTCGGCGAAGACCTCCAGGGAGACGTTGACCGGCCGCCGGAGCTTTCCCCCCGACTGGTAGAAGTAGAGGATGCCGTCGAAGCTGGGCCGGTGCCGGTCGAAGAAATACTCGTTGCGCAGAGGGTCGAAGTAGCGCAGCCTCTTGGCCGGGTCGCCCAGCAGCGTCTCCGGGAACTGGTCCAAGGTGCCCAGCCGCGTCTCGAAGCGCAGGCCCGACACGTTCAGCAAGACGCGCTCGGCCAGCTCCCCTTCCCCCGCGCTCTCCATCTCGGCGGCTGCCATGGCCAGGCCGAGCCGGGACGGCGGCGGGAGAGGGAGGGAGGCCGAGGCTCGCTCTTAGCTCGCCCGCCCGGGATCAGCCTCGGTCTCAAGCCTTTTGCGGGGGGACGCTGGTCCTTTGGGCAACCTTGACGGCGGCGGTCAAGCTAAGCCAGCCCGTCGCGCCGCCTTTTTTCCCCCGGGGCGCCCGAGCGCAGCCACCGGCCGGGGAGCCCCGCGCCGAAGATGCCGCGCACCGCCCGCGCCTGACGTCAAGGAGGCTGTGCTTCAGCGCCCCGCCGGGCGGACGAGCGAAGCGGGGAGGGACGGAGGCAGGCGAGGAGAGAGAGAGAAAGAGAGGGAGGGAGAGGGGGGAAGAAGGGAGGGAAGAAGGGAGGGAGGGAGAAAGAGAGGGAGAGAGGGAGTGGGAGGGAGAGAGGGAGGGAGAGAAAGAGAGGGAGGGGGAGAGAGGGAAGGAGAGAGAAAGAGAGGGGGGAGAGAGAGTGGGAGGGAGAGAGGGAGGGAGAGAGGAGAGAGAGGAGAGGGAGGGGGGAGAGGAGAGAGGGAAGGAGAGAGAAAGAGAGGGGGGGAGAGAAAGGGAGATGGAGAGGGAGAGAGGGAGGGAGAGAGAAAGAGAGGGAGAGGGGGAGGGGGGAGAGAGAGGGGGAGGGGAGAGAGAGAGGGAAGAAGAGAGGGAGAGGGAGGGAGAGGGAAGGAGAGAGAAAGAGAGGGGAGAGGGGAGAGAGGGGGGGAGAGAAGAGAGAGGAGGGAGAGGGAGGAGAGAGAGAGAGAAAGAGAGGGAGAGAGAAAGAGAGGGAGAGAGGGAGAGAGGGAAGAGGGGAGGGAGAGAGAAAGAGGGAGAGAGGGAGGGAGAGAGAGGGAAAGAGAGAGAAAAAGAGAGAGGAGGGAGAGTAGAGGGAGAGAGAGGGAGAGGTAGGGAGGAGAGGAAGGGAGGTAGAAAGAGGGAGGATGGCTGCTTTCGGTCGGCTTCCTCGGTGTGCGTCTCCAGGCCTCCCCGCGCCCGGGAGATGGAGACGCGCCAGGGAGAGAGAAGTCTCCATCGCGCCCCAAGGACCAGCCTGGGTTTGGAGAGATCGTGCGGCTCTGCTTGGCAATGCGCCATGGCTGAGCGTGGGAGCATCTCTTGGCGCCCTCTGCGCGCAAGGAGGTGGCCGGGCAGAGGCAGGCCCGGGGGATTTCCCTGCGCGCCCCAGCTGGAGACACACACACACAGCCCGCGCGCGCCTGGAACTGGGGAGGGGATGTATCTTGTCTTTTGATGTACACTGAGAGCATTTGCACCAAAGACAAATTCCTTGTGTGACCAATCACACTTGGCCAATAAAGAATTCTATTCTATCCTATTCTATTCTATTCCTATTCCTATTCCTATTCCTATCCCTATCCCTATCCCTATCCCTATCGCTATTCCTATTCCATTCTATTCTATCCCATCCCTATCCCAATCCCTATTCCCATTCCCTATTCTATTCAATTCTATCTCTATCCCTATCCCAGTCCCTATCCCTCTCCTTCTCCATATCGTTATTCCATTCCATTCCATTCCATATTTTCTATTCTATTCTATTCCTATTCTATTCCATTCCATTCCGTATGTTCTATTCTATTCCTATTCCATTCCATTCCATTCCATTCCATTCCACTCTATTCTATTCTATTCTATTCTATTCTATTCCATTCCATTCCATTCCATTCCATTCCTATTCCTATGCTATGATATGCTATGCTTTTCAGCCCCCAAAGCAGCCGAAGGGGACGGCCTCTGGGCAGCCAAAGGGTCTCAGCGGGATCTCCTCCGGCGGGATCGCTCTGCGTGCAGTGAGGAAGCGGGAAGTGGGGACCGAATCCCGGCCGGCGCTGTCTCGCACCGCTGGGCTGGAAGGAGAGAAACTTGGCGCGCGGGGCGGGGCGGGAGGTGTTCCAGCCTGGAGGGTGGGAGACCCCCAGCAAAAGAGCCACCATGCGTCCCGGAGAGACTTGAACTCACCTCCCTCCCGCTTTCCCCAGAAATTAAGCCAGGATGAAGATCATGGGGGCTTCATCCCTGGAGGTTTTTAAGAAGAGACTAAGGCAGTCCCTTGTCTGAAATGCCATAGGGCGGTCCTGCTTGAGCAGGGGGCTGGACTAGAAGACCTCCAAGATCCCACCCATCTCTATTCCTGATTCAAATGGATTCAATCCACAATCATCATAATAAACACGTTTTTGCGTTTCTTTGGGGCTCCTTTATTTATATAAGATTGAAAAGGCTAATTAAGGCTATCCTTTTAGGGGACTTCCCCCCCCCCAGCGCTAGTCTACACACACACACACCCTTCCTCTACTTTGACCTTCTCCTGCTGTCTTATTCACCCACGCACACGTCCCAGACCAAAGGGGGAAGCCTGTTAAATCCAATTATCATCCTGTGGTCATTCATTGTTCCTAACAAGAAAACTACTTTCTCCCGGAAACGATGTTTCAGGCAAGGCGGCTTTGAAATTCATTTAGGATGAGGGATGTTCCCAGCTCTTTCGCCCGAAAGAGTTAAAACCATTTGGAGATCCGTTTTTTTTTTCCCTCTAACGTTTGATCTTTTTCTGCTCCATCCTTTTCTTGTAAGGCAGTCAGGGGTAAAATTCGCTTCGTCAAAAAGACAAATTAAGCGCCTCTGTCCATATAATCATCCAATTTGGGGAGGAGGGGGGTTGTGACTGCTGTTTTTTCCAACTTTGGGCCAAATTCCCCCCTTTGCAGTATTTGAGACGCAGCTTCCTGCAAAAATCCATTTCTGGAAAAGGTAGGTAACATTATCATCTTCTATTTTTGTTTTTTTTAAAAAAAAACTTTAAATTCTTCCATTCAAGTTTGGGAATTTGGCTCAGTCCTTCTTCGCTCATTTCCATAATTGTTCTTTTTCACCGGTTCTGGAATAAAACTGTTCCTTCCCCTCCCCCTCTTCCGTGGACTAGGATTATATGAATGACTCACAAACTACATCTGCAGATGTGGCATTATTATTTTTTACTCCAGCTTTGAATTTTTTTTTTTTTTACCATATCCGCAAGTACATCTCATTTGCTAATTCTTTGAAAAAGAGGGGAAGAAAATATCTTTTATGGCTTTGTCTTGTCCTAAGAACTGAAGTAGACTTTTCATTCTTCAAATACGTGCAGATTTTTCTAGAGCATGAAGAAGGGAGAAAAATTTCACATTGCCCCATTGCAAAATTTTATACTGAACATATCTTGAAACTCATATGGTTGAGTAACCCAAGCGTGTGTGTGTGTGTGTGTGTGTGTGTGTGTGTGTGTGTGTTGTATTTGTGCTGATAAATAAATAAAGGGAGACTGGGATTTATCAGCACAAATACAACACAAACATAGCAAAGGCAACATTAAAAATAAAAATATGGTTTTCTGCCTGTATGGTCTTCTGTAATGAGCTGAAGGACAGAAATGGGGAGTAATGAGCTCCCTCCCATATTTCGGCATACCAGGGGTTGTAACACAAATATATATAGAATGGGGATTTTACAGTATCCTTGCCCTGGAGTGTGGTGGGAATGGAGATTTTATAGTATCCTTGCCCTGGAGTATGGTGGAAATGAAGATTTTACAGTATCCTTGCCCAAAGTGGGGAGGGAATGGGTATTTGACACTATTATTTCCCTGTTGCGCCCACAAAGCCATGCCACACCCACAGAACCGGTACTAAAAAAAATTGGAATCCCAAAATTGGTTTGGATGATATCACCACAGTTTTCAAGATTAGATAGCTTGCTACCTGGAGAGAATTTGATCATTTGTTCCTAATAAATGTGACTATGTGGGGATTCTAGGCTAATGCCTTTTTTGATTCCGCCTCCAGGTTCTTCCACTCCTTCTCCTACAAGTAAGGAGATGGACTTTGAAAAGAAATTCCTTAAGCTTCTTTAATTTCCAGCATTTTGACACCCGGGAGTGACATAGCTGCCAAGAAGAAAAGTCTAGCAGTCAGACCTCTGAGGAATAGAGACTATTACCGTTGTTCAATATTTTGGATTTTCTTGTCTGAGAAAAGACGAAAAACAGCCTGTTTTTCTCCGACAGCAACTATCACCCAGGAGCCATTTCAAAAGACACACTGGGCTTCTCAAGTTTTGATCACTGTCACCTTTAATAGAAAAACGCAGCAATTTTTTTTAAAAAAAAAACACAAATCGAAAGACCATCTCTCAAAAGACCATCAGCCACGAAAGGATGTCATTTTCAGATCTTTGTTTAAAGAAGCAAATGGGGATTTTTTTTAAAAAAAAAAATCCTACAAACAGACTCTAATTCCATGTTTCTCAACCTTGGCAGCTTTAAGATGTGCGGACGTCAACTCCCAGGATTCCTGCTGGCTGGGGAATTCTGGGAGTTGAAGTCCGCACATCTAAAAAGCTGTCAACTGATCTCGAGAATAATAGATACGATTTTACCACCTTCTTAGGCACAGCTTTTAAGAGAATGGCTGCAGTTGTTCAGTCAGTAACATGACTGTTAAGCGAACCTGGCGTCCCCATTGTCAGAAGGTCAATCAATCGATCAGAACAGAGCTGGAAGGGACCTTAGAGGTCTTCTAGTCCAGCCCCTTGCTCAAGAAGGAGTCCCTATATTATTGCACACAAGTGACCATCTAGTCTCTTCTTAAAAACTTCCAGTATCCACAACTTCTGAAGCCAACTTCTGTTCCACTGGCTAACTGTCCTCACTGTTGAGAAGTTTCACCTTAATTCCAGGTTGTTTCTCTCCTTGATTAGTTTCCATCTATTTTGTTGCTTGTCCTGCCTTCTGGTCCTTTGGAAAATAAGTGTGAGCAATAGCACTTACTTATATACCGCTTCATCGTGCTTTGCACTCTTTAAGTGGTTTACAGAGTCAACCTATTGCCCCCTCAACAATTTGGGTCCTCATTTTACCCACCTTGGAAGGATGGAAGGCTGGGTCAACCTTGAGCCTGGTGAGATTTGAACTGCCAAATTGCAGGCAGCCGGCAGGCAGCAGAAGTAGCCTGCAGTACTGCACTCTAACCACTGCGCCACCATGGCTCAATAGCAATAGACTGATATACCCTACGGGGAGAGGGGGCGGTCTATAAATTAAATAAACTAAACTAAACTAAACTATACCACTTCACGGTGCTTTACAGCCCTCTCTGGGTAGTTTATAGAGTTCAGCATATTGCTCCAAGCAATCTGGGTCCTCATTTTATTGACCTTGGAAAGATAGAAGGCTAAGTCAACCTCAAGCTAGCCAGGATCGAACTCCTGACTATGGGCAGAGTGTGCCTGCAATACTGCATTCTAACCACTGTGCTGTTTTTTTAGATAGCGATAGCACTTAGACTTATATGCCGCTTTACAGTGCTTTCACTGTAAAATCCCTATTCCCTCCCCACTCCGGGGGAAGGATACTGTAAAATCCCTATTCCCTCCCCACTCCGGGCGAAGGATACTGTAAAATCCCTATTCCCTCCCCACTCCGGGCGAAGGATACTGTAAAATCTCCATTCCCTCCCCACTCCAGGGGAAGGATACTGTAAAATCCCTATTCCCTCCCCACTCCAGGGGAAGGATACTGTAAAATCTCCATTCCCTCCCCACTCCGGGCGAAGGATACTGTAAAATCTCCATTCCCTCCCCACTCCAGGGGAAGGATACTGTAAAATCCCTATTCCCTCCCCACTCCGGGGGAAGGATACTGTAAAATCTCCATTCCCTCCCCACTCCGGGGGAAGGATACTGTAAAATCCCTATTCCCTCCCCACTCCGGGGGAAGGATACTGTAAAATCTCCATTCCCTCCCCACTCCGGGGGAAGGATACTGTAAAATCCCTATTCCCTCTCCACTCCAGGGGAAGGATACTGTAAAATCTCCATTCCCTCCCCACTCCAGGGGAAGGATACTGTAAAATCTCCATTCCCTCCCCACTCCAGGGAAGGATACTGCAAAATCCCCATTCCCTCCCCATTCCAGGGGAAGGATACTGCAAAATCTCCATTCCCTCCCCACTCCGGGGGAAGGATACTGCAAAATCTCCATTCCCTCCCCACTCCAGGGGGAGGATACTGTAAAATCCCTATTCCCTCCCCACTCTAGGGGAAGGATACTGTAAAATCTCCATTCCCTCCCCACTCCGGGGGAAGGATACTGTAAAATCTCCATTCCCTCCCCACTCCAGGGGAAGGATACTGTAAAATCCCTATTCCCTCCCCACTCCAGGGGAAGGATACTGCAAAATCTCCATTCCCTCCCCACTCTGGGGAAGGATACTGCAAAATCTCCATTCCCTCCCCACTCCAGGGGGAAGGATACTGTAAAATCTCCATTCCCTCCCCACTCCAGGGGAAGGATACTGTAAAATCCCTATTCCCACCCCACTCTAGGGGAAGGATACTGTAAAATCTCCATTCCCTCCCCACTCCGGGGGAAGGATACTGTAAAATCCCTATTTCCTCCCCACTCCAGGGGAAGGATACTGCAAAATCTCCATTCCCTCCCCACTCCGGGGGAAGGATACTGCAAAATCTCCATTCCCTCCCCACTCCAGGGGGAGGATACTGTAAAATCCCTATTCCCTCCCCACTCTAGGGGAAGGATACTGTAAAATCCCTATTCCCTCCCCACTCCAGGGGAAGGATACTGTAAAATCTCCATTCCCTCCCCACTCCAGGGGAAGGATACTGCAAAATCCCCCTTCCCTCCTCACTCCTGGGGCCAGTCAGTGGTGGCATTTGCCAGTTCTCTGAACTACACAAAATTTCCGCTACTGGTTCTCCAGAACCTGTCAGAACCTGCTGAATTTCATCCCTGGGTCAACCTATTTTCCAAAGCGGGAAGTCAGGGCAAGAAGCAATGTATGGAAACTCACCAAGGAGAGAAGCAACCTAGAATTAAGGAAAAATTTCCTGACATTGAGGACAATTTACCATCGGAAGAGCTTGCCTCCAGAAGGTGTGGAGACTCCACCACTGGAATCTTTTAAGAAGAGACTGGACAACTTGTCTGAAATGATGTAGGGTTACCTGCTCGTGCAGAAAGTTGGACTAGAAGATCTCCAAGGTCCCTTCCAATTCTGTTATTCTGCAATCTGTTAGATCCATAAGCCTTTCTCAGAGAGCTGCCTTGCCCAACCTGAAGACCAGATCAAACTCAAAAGAGAGAGCTTGATTCCCCAGGATCCCTCCCTACCTTTACCTGCAGCTCACCTTTTTCTGCAAGGGACAAGGACTGCAGTGACTTCGCTGAGAGATCCATTTCAGCATGTTCAACAACAAACCCCTTGCAGGATCAGTCAGATCTCTCCCCCCCCCCCCCAACGCAATTAAGGATGCTGGCTGATTTCCATAGCTTTTTGCTATTTTCAGAAATGTTCAGAGCCTTCCCCCACAATGTTACAAGTGCAGGAACTGTGCCTGGAAGGGTAACGAACGTGAAGAGGAGCTGGTACCAAAGTTTTCCCTAGCACAAAAGGAGGAGAAGAATAGCCCAGCATAGAGGTTTTTGGAGCAGACGGCTTGAAGCAATAGGGTAGGAAGTTCTGTCCAGGGCCGGAGAAAGAGCAAAAGGCCAAGCAGGAATCCTAGAATCATAAAGCTGGAAGTGACCTTGGAGGTCTTCTAGTGCAAACCCTCTGCCCAAGGCAGGTAGACCTTATGCCCTGGACCTCGGGCGCTGCCTGGCACAGGTGGCACACAGAGCAGGGGTGGGTTTGATTTTTTTTTTTACTACCGGTTCGGTGGGCATGGCTAGATGGGGTGGGGAAGGGCATGTGACTGAGTGGGCATGGCCAACTTGACGTCACTCACACACATTCAGTCACATGACCCTCTCACCAAGCCATGCCCACTGAAATGGTGGAGAAAAGTTTTGACGGGAGGGGTGGGGGCTCCGGCCTTGCCGAAGCTAAGGGAGCATCTGCAAACTACCCAGTAAGGAAAAAAAAGTATTTGTCCTCCCCAGCCCCCAGGAGGCTTCCGCAGGGCTGGGGGGGAAGGGGAAAATGCCTCTGTTTGGGAAAAGAATGGGCAGAAAACGGGCTGTTTTTCACAAAAACAGGGGTATTTTCTCCTCCCCCCCCCAGCCCTGCTGAAGCCTGCAGAGTGTTTCAGCAGGGCCATGGAGAAGGCAAAAATGCCTCCACTTTTGCGGAAAATGGCCCATCTCTGGGACCTCTCTGGGACTGGCATGTGTGCACTATTAGAAAAAGGGGAAATTGCTTTTTTTTTTTCAATGAAGATTGTTCTTCTGCGCCTGTGCAGAAAATAAAATAAAGATGGCAGCACCAAGGATCGAACTGGTACAGTCACGTGCCCGCCAGAGTTAGTACCTATTCAGCCGAATTGGAGCATCCCGGTAGGCATGGTACCTCTGATGGAGAGCCCTCTCTGTGCTCATGCCCATTAAGAGACTGGACAGGCATCTGTCTGGAGTGGAACATGGTCTCCTGCTTGAGCAGGGGGTTGGACTAGAAGACCTCTGTTATTCTGAGTCTGGGAGAAAAAAAGTGTTGTGGCCTGCCAGTGGCCAGTGGAGCTGGCAGCAGTCGGACAGTGAGGAGGTTGAGGAGGAACATGGGCCAGTCCTGGAGGCTGGGGAAGGCTCGGACGAGGGCTGTGCGTGGGAGGCAGAGATGGGGCCAAGGCCATCTGGCAGTTCTCAGCTGCCTTCGGAGTTAAACAGCAGTGAGGCAGAAGAACAGCTGGAGCCTGTTTCCAGTGTGGGCATCAGAGGTGGTATTCAAAAGGTTCTGACCAGTTCTGGAGAACTGGTAGCAGAAATTTTGAGTAGTTTGGAGAACCAGTAAATACCACTTCTGGCTGGCCCCGCCCCCATCTATTCTCTGCCTCCCAAGTCCCAGCTGATCGGAAGGAAATGGAGATTTTACGGTATCCTTCCCCTGCCATGCCCACCAAGCCACGCCCACCAAGCCACACCCACCAAACTGGTAGTAAAAATTTTTTTGAATCCAACCACTGGTGCGCATGCGCAGAGCTGCCAGAAGAAAAGAACAGATAAGAAATCAGGATTGACTTGGGAGTAAAGCCACAGGTGGAGGGTGAATGGCCTCTGCCATAGGAAATAAAAGAGGGGGAAAGAGGAGTAGGCTTTTGCAGGAAACAATTCATTCGTTCATTTGTTTCAGGAGTGTGAAGATCTGTCCGTGAATCTCAGAGACTCTGTGCCCAGTCTTTCCTTGCACAGCACCTCATTTGGGAAATATTTACACGGCAGCTTTTCGAGCTTGATAAGGTCTGTGGTCATAAATCCACCTTTGAAAGACTGTTTGCCAGGCCTTGGCTGAATGGGAATGAGAGGAATTCACATTTGTTTAATAAAAAGGGGTTTTTTTTGGGACCAGGACTCTGCCTCGTGCTTTTTGGGGAAAACCTAGGTCAGAACAGAAAGGGGGAGGGAGAAAAGAAATCACACCACGCAGTATTAAGAAAAGAAGGGCTTCTACGGGGACAACTGGTTCCTGTTTTGAGCGTACTGCCAGCGGTGGAGGGCTCGACCCACTTCCCTGGCTGTGTGTCTGTTTTGCAAGCCCTCCGGGTCAAACGTTTCCTTGTCACCTGAGAAGAAAAGGCTCAGAGTTCGCTCAACAAGGGAAGGGCAGACGGAGGACATTAAGACGGATGCAATGGAAAAAAAAATGTGCCATCCGGAGAACAAAACCAGCAGCCAAAGAGTCTCATCTGCCACGAAGGGTGTTGAGAGGTGTCCCGGCCAACCTATTCAATTTGTTTCCAGGTAGGAGGACCGGTTTCTCAAAGCCAATCAATATTCTTTTGTTTGACATCGCCACGCAAGCTAATCTCTTGGCCTATTGCTTCCAACTCATTAGGCCCCTGATCAGGTTCTGTTGGAAGAATGGCTCCCCTGGGCAAACTTTCCTACTTCTTTTGTACCAATGAAACGGCACTAAATCCCGATTTGACGACCTCACACCTGAGACAATAACCGCCGGGGTTGAGTGGTGATCGCCAGTCCTCGACATACGACCACCGGCGAGCCCAAAATTCCCCTTCCTAACCAGGGGGGAGCTGTTCGGGGCGAGTTTTGCCACATTTTTACAACCCTCCTAGCCACGGCTGTTAAGGGAAATGACTGTAGTTATTCAATCAGTAGCTTGGTTGTTAAATGAATCTGGTTTCCTCATTGTCAGAAGGTAACTCAATCGATCAGAATAGAGCTGGAAGGGATCTTAGAGGTCTTCTAGTCCAGCCCCCTGCTCAAGCAGGGGACATTGTACCATTCCACACCAGTGTCCTGTCTCTTCTTAAAAACCTCCAATGTTGGAGCACTCAAAACGTCTGGAGGCAGGCAGTTCCACCGATTAATTGTCCTCATTATTAGGAAGTTTCCCCTTAATTCCAGGTTGCTTCTCTCCTTGATTAGTTTCCATCCATTGTTTCTTGTCCTGCCTTCGGGTGCTTTGGAAAATAAATGTTAGCACTAGCACTTAGACTTACATACCACTTTACACTGCTTTCCAGCCCTCTCTAAGCAGTTTACAATGTCAGCATGTCGCCCCCACCCCCCCAACAATCTGGGTCCTCATTTTACCGACCTCAAAAGGACGGAAGGCTGAGTCAACCTTGAACTGGTGAAGATCGAACTCCTGGCATTGGGCAGAGTTAGCCTACAATTCCGATAGCCCTCGACTTAAGACCACAACGGAGCCCAAAATTTATGTTGCTAAGTGAGACATGGGTTAAGTGAGTTTTGCCCCCTTTTACGATCTTTCTTGCCATGGTTGTTAAGTGAATCACAGCACTTGATAAGATAGTAACCTGGTTGTTAAGCGAATCTGGCTTCCCTCATTGATTTCTCTTGTCAGAAGGTCCCAAAAGCAGATTCCCATGACCCCGGGAACGCTGCAACCATCATAAGTATGAGTCAGTTTCCAGGCGTCTGAATTTGGATCACATGATCTGGATCACAGGAAGTTGCAACGGTCATCAACGTGAAAAACAGCCATAAGTCACTTTTTTCAGTGCCGTTGTAACTTTGAACCGTCACTAAATGAACTGTTGTAAGTCGAGGACTACCTGTGCTGCATTCTAATAACTGCATCATTACAGATAGACATCAGTTGTAATTATTCTAGTACTTGTTCTTTTGTCCTTCAAAGCACAGAGTTCATCTTTATTTGTTATTAAGTCCCTTCCCTCCATAGATGATAGATAGATGATAGATAGATAGATAGATAGATAGATAGATAGATAGATAGATAGATAGATAGATAGATAGATAGATAGATAGATAGATAAGATAGATAGAGATAGATAGATAGATAGATAGATAGATAGATAGATAGATAGATAGATAGATAGATAGATAGATCGGAGGGAGGGAGGGAGAAGATGAGAAAGGAAAGGAAGGGAAAGAAGAGAGAGGGAGGAGGGAAGAAGAAAGGAAGGAAGATCAGAAAGTGAAGGGTAAGAAGAGGGAGGGAGGGAAGGAAAATCAAAAAGTAAAGAAAGGGAAGGGAAAGAACAAGGAGGGTGGGAGGGAGGGAGAATAGAAGATGAGAAAGTGAAAGAAGGGAAGGGGAAGAAGAGGGAGGGAGGAGGAAAGAAGAAAGGAAAGAACAAGAGAAGCTGAAGGAAGGGAAGGCAAAGAAGAGGGAGGGAGGGAGGGAGGGAGGGAGGGAGGGAGGGAGGGGGGAGGGAGGGAGGGAGGGAGGGAGGAAGGAAGGAAGGAAGGAAGGAAGGAAGGAAGGAAGGAAGGAAGGAAGGAAGGAAGGATTTTTTTTAATGGCAAGCTGGCCCAGCTAACCCATGACAAATTTTGCCATAATGGCAATTTCTATTTTTGAAATTCCCCCCCTCTTCTCTCTCTCTCTCTCTCTCTGTTAATATAATATATATTATATTAATATAATATATTAAAAGCCAACGAGAGAGAGAGAGAGGACTTTTAAAAATAGAAAATGCCATTACGTACTTCTTTTATGAAGTCTTTTAAATAAATCATCATTGCCCAGGCATTAATAGGTGGATTCCCATCTAAGATTAGCTGAACGCTGCTTCAGCAGGGAGGCTAAGGGGCCAGGGGGAGGGGGCGGGGGGAGGAAGTAGGCGATGCACTCAGACGGACAGTTGGATCTCATCTTTATTAGCTATGGTGGAGGGGAGGTAGGAGGTTACAGGTAGTCCTTGACTTATGACCACAATTGAGCCCTAAACTTTCTGTTGTTAAGCAAGACAGTTGTCAAGTGAATTTTGCCCCATTTTACATTCTTTCTCCCCGCAGAGAAGCTGTTACTATGGCAACTGCCCTGCACTGTACGATAGAAGCCATTTTACAGCAGTACAATAGAAGCCATTTTAAGGCACAACAGGCTGTAACTTAACAGAACACACACCCTGAGAGTTGTTAGGGGTGTCTCATCCCCATAGTATTTGTTTCCAGAGATAGATAGATGATAGATAGATAGATAGATGATAGATAGATGATAGATAGATAGATAGATAGATAGATAGATAGATAGATAGATAGATAGGTAGGTAGGTAGGTAGGTAGGTAGGTAGGTAGGTAGGTAGATGATAGATAGATAGATAGATAGATAGATAGATAGATAGATAGATAGATAGATAGATAGATAGATAGATAGATAGATAGATTCTTCATTATTCCTATGCAAAGAAGAACAATTATCCAGTAGAATACACACTTGGATGCTTTTAAGAAGAGACTGAACAGCTACTTGTGTGGAATGGTATATAGCAGGGAGGGAGGGAGGGAGAAGGGTAGGAAGGGAAGGGAAAGAAGAGGAAGGGAGAGGAAGAAGGAAGGGAGAGAAGAAGGGAAGGGAAAGGGGAGGGGGGAGGAATGAAGGGAAGGGAAGGGAAAGAAGAGGGAGGGGGGAGATAAGGAAGGGAAGGGAGGGAGGGAAGGGTAGGAAGGGAAGGGAAAGGAAAGAAGAGGGAGGGAGAGGAAGAAGGGAGGGAGGGAAGGGAAAGAAGAGCGGGGAGGGAGATAAGTAAGGGACATAAGGAAGGGAAGGGAAAGAAGATGGAGGGAGGGAGGGAGGAAGAAAAGAAATAAAGAAAGGGAAAGAAGGAAGGAAGGAAGAAGATGTTGTAACTTTGAAGAGTCACTACATGAACTGTTGTAAGTCAAGCACTACCTGTATTTGGGGTAAATCTATGTTCTCTGCTCTACTCAGCCATCCCAGCCAAAGAATTAGCTGTTTTATGCCTAGATTTACCCAATAAGGTGAATTGAGCTCAAACATTGAGATCAAAGCAAAGAAAGCAGGCAGTTGCCGTATCCCTTCCTCCCTAGCAAGTATGACAAAGGGAGGCAGAATTCCAAATTGCAAAACTAATAAGAACATACCGTGAAGCCAAACTTGTCAGTTCTACAATCAAGGCAAATCTCTGGTCAGCCAAACTTAGCTGCTCGTGTTAAGACAAGGGCGACGATCCACCCTGGCGTTCATTTGAATTTGTGGCATTAAAACCCACCTGAAAATGATGCTTCTGAAGTGAAAAATGACAACTGTCCAAGGGCATTCTGTTTTTGGGGGGTGGGGACAACCTACCCATAAATGAAATATATGAAGGAGTAACATGAGACATGTATGTCCAATGGTAAAACATCTACCGTATTTTTTGGAGTATAAGACACACTTTCCCCCCGCCCCTAAAAGAGGGTGAAAATTTGGGTGCATCTTATACAGCGAATGTAGTCCTGCCCACCCTTTGGCCTCTGCCAGCAATTTGCCTCCTTGCAGCAAACAGCAAACAGCCTGTTTAAGTTTCAGCTTCAGCACAGCTTGATTAGCGCAAGCAGCTGATTGTCGGTTGGATCGGCCTCCCAACGATCAGCTGTTTCAGGCTGCAGGGGTTGCCATTGCCTATTGCCCCTCCGCGCTCTGTTTTCCGCCCATTCCCGCCACATTACAATACAATATAATAGTAGAGTTGGAAGGGACCTTGGAGGCCTTCTAGTCCAACCCCCTGCCTAGGCAGGAAACCCTATACCGTTTCAGGCAAATGGCTATCCAACATCTTCTTAAAGACTTCCAGTGTTGGGGCATTCACAACTTCTGGAGGCAAGCTGTTCCACTGATTAATTGTTCTAACTGTCAGGAAATTTCTCCTCAGTTCTAAGTTGCTTCTTTCCTTGATTAGTTTCGACCCATAGCTTCTTGTCCTGCCTTCAGGTGCCTTGGAGAATAGGTTGACTCCCTCTTCTTTGTGGCAACCCCTGAGATATTGGAAGACTGCTATCATGTCTCCCCTAATCCTTCTTTCTATTAAACTAGATATACCCAGTTCCTGCAACCGTTCCTCATATGTTTTCGTCTCCAGTCCCCTAATCATCTTTGTTGCTCTTCTCTGCACTCTTTCTAGAGTCTCCACATCTTTTTTACATCGTGGCGACCAGAACTGAATGCAGTATTCCAAGTGTGGCCGCACCAAGGCATTATAAAGCGGCATCAACACTTCACGTGATCTTGATTCTATCCCTCTGTTGATGCAGCCTAGAACTGTGTTGGCTTTTTTGGCAGCTGCTGCACACGGCTGGCTCCTATTTAAATGGTTGTCCACTAGGACTCCAAGATCCTTTTCACAGTTACTACTACTGAGCAAGGTACCACCTATACTGTACCTATGCATTCCATTTTTGTTAAACATTCGTTTAACAATCAGGTTACTAACTTATCAACTGCAGCAATTCACTTAAAAACAGCAAGAAAGATGGTCAAATGGGGCGAAGCTCACTTAACCGCAGAAAGCTTGGGCTCGGTTTTGGCTGTGTGTCCTGTTATATGCCTAGGAGTAAATCGATGGCTAAATTCTCCTCTGATTTTTCATTCCTATGTTTGTTTTGGCTCCGATAACCTGAGCTGCAGGACATTGCCAAGGTCCTGCCGAGAGAGATGTCTGTTTAATTGGCAGCTCAAGCAAAAGAAGACACTGTCAATCTCCCCATATGTTTTCCAGCTCTTGAAAATTCCCAATGTACCCTCTGCTTGAACACGGGAAAAAAAGAGTGAAGTCTCCCTCGTATTAAACTCATCTCACATTTATATCATCCTGGTAATTCCCTGTCCTCAATATGCTCAGGACCGTCAGGGGCAAATCACGGTTGATTAAATGTTTCATTTTCTATTTGGCTGCAATTAGTTATGGAAATAATGGAAAGGGCCCTGTTCTAACAAAGAACAGATTGGAGCTCAAAAAGATCCCCGATGAATTTCCTTTTGTTTGAAATTCGTGAGAAGCAGAAGCAAAATAAGTCAGGGAGGACAGGGTGAAAGCATAGGAACCAACTTAAATACAAATGCAAATACAATAGCAGAGTTGGAAGGGGTCTTGGAGGTCTTCTAGTCCAACCCCCCTGACGAGGCAGGAAATCTTATACCATTCCAGGCAAATGGCTATCCAACATCTTCTTAAAGACTTCCAGTGTTGGGGCATTCGCAACTTCTGGAGGCAACTTCTGTTCCACTGATGAATTGTTCTAACTGTCAGGAAATTTCTCCTCAGTTCTAAGTTGCTTCTCTCCTTGATTAGTTTCCACCCATTGCTTCTTGTTCTACCCTCAGGTGCCTTGGAGAATAGCTTGACTCCCTCTTCTTTGTGGCAACCCCTGAGATATTGGAGCACTGCTATCATGTCTCCCTTAGTCCTTCTTTTCATTAAACTAGACATACCCAGTTTCTGCAACCGTTCTTCATATGTTTTAGCCTCCAGTCCCCTCATCATCTTTGTTGCTCTTCTCTGCACTCTTTCTAGAGTCTCCACATCTTTTTTACATCGTGGCGACCAAAACTGAACGCAGTATTCCAAGTGTGGCCTTACCAAGCCTTATAAAGTGGTATTAACACTTCGTGTGATCTTGATTCTATCCCTCTGTTGATGTAGCCTACAACTGCGTTGGCTTTTTTGGCAGCTGCTGCACACTTCGTGATTTCCTCTCACCGCGAGTGGTTTTGTTTTAAATGGTTAAGCTCATAATGCAGGTTAATTATTTTAACCATTTTACAGAGGTTGCAGAGACATCACGCTGCCAACAAAAGTGTGCAAAGTCAAGGCTGTGGTTTTCCCAGTTGCAATGGATGGCTGTGAAAGTTGGACCATAAGGAAGGCTGAGTGCCCAAGAATGGAGGCCTTTGAACACTGGTGCTGGAGAAGACTCCTGCGAGCCCCTTGGACTGCAAGGTAATCCAACCGGTCTGGTGGGCATGGCAGGGGAAGGATACTGCATAATCTCCATTCCCTCCCCACTCCAGGGCAAGGATACTATAAAATCCTCATTCCCTCCCCACTCCACTAACCTGCTTTCCAGCTCCGTTCTCCTGTGCAGGGCAACAAAAGAAGACCCAGCCGATCAGCTGGAAAGATGATCAGCTAAGACTCGGGAAGCAGCAAATAGATGGGGGCAGAGCCAGCCAGAGGTGGTATTTGCCGGTTCTCCGTACTACTCAAAAATTTCCGCTACTGGTTCACCAGAACTGGTCAGAACTGGCTGAATACCACCTCTGAATCAGGAGATCCAGGCCGTTTAAATGGGTATGAAGGTTTATTGCTAGATTAAAGTCTTTACAAGAATCTGAGCTACTAACAGCCCAAGCAAATTGGCATGAGTTAAGAGTCAAAGGAATGGAAGCCTGGGCTGGACTTCGATCTCTTGTCGGCACGGAGAGACTCGAGACCGATGACACGTTTGACCCCACCTTCGGGCTCTCTCCTACACATCCTTTTCTAATCGCTTGGAACACAAAATTGCTGGTTAATTGCTTTTCAGCTATTCGGAACCTTTGGATTGACAATTTTGACAGCGAAATCAAAATTGATTTTCACTCAATCCTTATTGGAAAGAAAAGTTGTCGATGTATGTTTAAGGACTTCTAGAATAAACAGCAAAAGGGGGTTGCATTAGGATTTTTAGAAAGTCTAGAAGGTTTTGGAAAGTTACAAAGAGATGAAGGAAGGGCTCAGATAAATCGGAAACCAGATTTTGGAACGTGAATCCATTCCAAATGTTTTCGTTTCTATTTTATTTTTTAAAAAAGAGATAAGACGACTTTAAAAATTAGAAACTAGAAGGGACCGGGTTTATTTATTTATTTATGTATCCATTATGTATTTATGTAGCCAATCTACACCAGGGTGAGCTGCTACAGGTTTGCACGGGTTTGGGAGAACCTGTAACTAACGTTATAGGCAGTTCGGAGAATCTCCAAATCTGATCACAGGCTGGCCCTGCCCCTCCCACCCTGCCCCTCAAAGGAGTCTTCATGCAACCTGTTTGGATGTGAGGTAAATGCAGGGCCCAAGTGGAGGTTCAGGGAGGGGGGAAACGGGCCTCCTGGAAGTTCCGGGAGGCCGGAAATGGGCCCATTTGTGACCTCTGGAGGGCCTCCAGAGCCCAGGGGACATAGTTTTCACCCTCCCAGAGGCTTGAAGAAAGCCTCTGAATCCTGGGGCAGGCAACCCCCCTCCCCCACCATGGTGCAGGAGGTGACTAGGCCACGCCCACCCAGCAACTGGGCAGAGAGCCCGTTGCTGAAATTTTTCAAGCCCATCCCTGAATCTACATGGTCACCTATCCATCTAAGGAAATTCTACTCTATGGTCTTCACAGTCTTTGGAGAGCTCATGGGAATCATGGCTGTGAATTAAACAAGAAAGGGGAGGGAAACTGAGGCGCAAGCCCCCACCCAGGAGCATTAGGAACATGGCCACATGTAGGAAACAGAGAACACCCAAGGTAGGAATGGATTCTTGGAAGCATGAGGAACACAGTAGGGGATGAGTTGCGGCCGGCATTACTGCTGGTTCGCTGCACATGCCATTTTGCACTCTGCGGACATTTGCAGTTACTGAAAAATAGTTCTGGGCATGTGCAGAACATTAAAAACGGAGTAAAAACCATGCCAGCAACGGTAGGGTGACTGGGGAATCAGTTCGGGGGCCTGGCCAGCCTGCGGTCCCTACCGGTTTGGCGATCCAGCCACAATCTTCGCCTGAACCGGTGTGAACAGGTAGCAACCTACCTCTGATAGCCAGCCCTGATATTCCTGGTCCCAGAATCTCTATGACAGGACACACATAGGAGAAACTAGAAATGTTAACGTGGGAATGCAAATAGGATCTGTTAGGCATCATGGACACAAAGCAGGCGTCAAACATAAAAGACCAGGTCTACACATGAAGGTCCGGTTAAACTGATTTATTGTTAAACCACCTGCGCCCTAGAATCTTCTCAACTAACAGTCAATACCTGCTTGGAGTTAGGTAAGAGTCAAGAGACTTCAAGGGAGGTTGGACTTAGTTTGATTGCGGCCATGTAGGGATTCTGGGCTGATCCCTCCTTTGACTCCACCTCAGGTTCTACCACTCCCATCATCTACATCAGGGGTGTCAAACTCAATTTCATTGAGGGGCGCATCAGGGTTGTGTTTGACCTTGGGTGGGGGGAGGCATGGCCAAGGGGGCCCAGCTTGACGTCACTTGTGTCAGGGGCACCTGAGTTGGCCTGAGGGCTCTGCCAGAGAAAACGGGCTCCAGAGTTCCATTTTCAGCAGGATGGCCTCCTGCAATCCTCTGCCAGCCAAAATGGAGTTTGGGAGGGCCACCTGCAACCCTTGAGAGCTCCATTTTGAGCTGTGATAGCGTCCCGCAACTTTCTGCCAGTGAAAACAGAGCCTGGGAGAGCCACCTCACGAGCTCCGTTTTCAGCTGTGATAGCCTCCTGCAACCTCTGCCAGTGAAAATGGAGCTGCACACAGCCCCGCCAAGCTCTGTTTTTCACAGCCGGAGGCACCACTGGGTGGTCCTTAGCTGTTTCCAGGGCTGCCCCATGGGCCAGATCTAAGCACCCCGCGGGCTGGATGCAGCCCCAGAGCGTTGAGTTTGACACTCCTATTCTGCTTAAAATCAACACACCCAACCTAAAGGGAAGTGCAGTCCACTGGGTATGTAAATGAACCAAACCGCCAGTGGGGGGAAAAAATAATGTCTCTGAATATTGACGTCCTAACGAAGCCATCTGGTTCTGATGGAAAGAGGTGACGAAGAGGGGGGAAACAGGCCGCAAATGTTGGCTTATAATATAAATGTAACACATGGGAGAACATGTGAGGAACTGGGGTTAATTTTACAGCGTGCCATAAGTCAAAGAGAATCTTTCTATGACATGCTGATGGCATACGACACTGGCTAAATTGTCTAAAATATAGAAAGGAACTTCAAGCTCAGTGTCGAAGTGTGAAAGGAGAAGAGGGAATTTATTATCGTACATGGTGAACTTGTGAAAAAGCAAAAAAAAAAGAGAGAGAGAGAGCGGGGAGGTTTGCAAATCCATACAAAAAAGCCACAATGATGGTAGACTAGCATCATGCTGAAATCAAAATTGCTTCTACTGAGTTGTGGATAAAGAATCGGGAAAGAAATACAGGAAAATAATACTGTACGTGCTAAGTGCAGCAAGATTATAAAATGCCAAGTATTGGAAAAGAAATACCTACAGAAAAAAAAAAAAAAAAAAAAAAAGGGGGGGGATTGTGAAATTAACTAAACTTAATTGAAGCGGTTGAGTTAGAGCGAAAGAAAAAGGAATGGATGAATTGGGGTTTAAAATGGAGTGAAGAGGAAAGGGGAAGATGATAATTGCTTGACAGAAAGAAAACGGAAAGCTTAATTGTGTGTTTTCCTTTTTTTATTATTATTGCCTTCCTTTTTCTCTTTTCTTACTTTCTATCTTTCTGGTTTTCTTGTTTTTGTATCTTTTACTGTATTGAAAAATTCTTATATAAATATATTCCAAAAAAAGGAGAGAGAGAAAGTATAGGGACAGTGAAGCCATTATGTGATTAATGGCAGTAATAGGAATTAAGTATATGTGCCAGCCAATTTCTGACAACTCTGGCAATAATTACACATTTTTAAAAAATTGAAAACAAGGAAAAAAGTGACATGGTAGGAAAAAATGAAGAGTGACAATGGGAAAGGTGACAACAGAAGGGAAGGGAAGGGGAGGGGAGGGAAGGGGAGGGGAGGGGAGAGGAGAGGAGAGGAGAGGAGAGGAGAGGAGAGGAGAGGAGAGGAGAGAAGAGAAGAGAAGAGAAGAGAAGAGAAGAGAAGAGAAGAGAAGAGAAGAGAAGAGATAGAGTGGAGAGGGGAGGGGAGCGGAGGAGAGGTTAGGAGAGGAGAGGAGAGGAGGAGAAGAGAGAAGAGAAGAGAGGAGAGGAGAGGAGAGGAGAGGAGAGGAGAAGAGAAGAGAAGAGAAGAGAAGAGAAGAGAAGAGAAGAGAAGAGAAGAGAAGAGAAGAGAAGAGAAGAGAGGAGAGAACGGTCTAGGGTTTCCTGCTAGGCAGGGGGTTGGACTAGAAGACCTCCAAGGTCCCTTCCAACTCTACTATTGTATTGTATTGTATTAAGAGAAGAGAAGAGAAGAGAAGAGAAGAGAAGAGAAGAGAAGAGAAGAGAAGAGAAGAGAAGAACTCTTTATTAGCCAAGTGTGATTGGACATACTAAGGATTTGCCTCCAGTGCATAAGCTCTCAGTGTAGATACATACAGCAAAGTGATGTCATAGATCAGGGGTCACCAACCTTTCAGACCTCAGGGACCACTAAATTCATAATTTTAACTCCCGTGGACCACTAATATGATTTTTTTTTAAAAAAAGATAAATAGTTTGTAGTGCAATATAAAAAATGCAAATAATTTTTCTGCGGACCACCAAAATTTTCTCATGGACCATCGATTGGTGACCACCGTCATAGATCCTATAAATCATAGTTACAATCATAAATCATAAGACATAAACGAGCGATAAACCATAGGATAGCCACAGGAGAAGATAGCAGGAGAGGAGAAGATGAGAAGGATAATAGTAACGTAACTATACAAGGTGAGTAAATATCTTTAGGCCTACGAGAGAGCTGTGGGAATTAGATAATCAGCAGGAAGATGGCATGGGGTGGGGAACTATCTTTCCGTATAGGTGTTTTGGCATGCAATGCCCTATAGCGATGTCCCAAGGAGGAGAAATTGAAACAATTTATGTCCAGGCTGTGAGAGGTCTGTAGATTTTTTTTCTCAGGATAGGAATGTAAAGAAACCAATTCACACAGTCCAAACATGGGATTAACTCACCCTGTATTTAGCTACAGTGTTTTCCCAAAAATAAGACAGGGTCTTATTTTCTTTTGACCTCCCAAAATCAGCACTCGGCCTTATTTTTGGGGAGATCTTATTATTTTTGAGGTGCAGGAAGCGGCAAGCGTGGTCACTTCATGGGTTGCAATATTTTAGGGGAGGGCTTATTTTAGCGCATGTGCTCAAAAGCCCAGTTGGGTTTATTATCTGGGGAGGTCTTATTTTAAGGGAAACAGGGTGTTTTTATTTCTAAATCATCTCACCTGCTTTTCAAAACTAGCCACTCTAGTGATTCTGGCAGATTTCTGCCCTCCTAAAATGGTCACCATCCCGTTCAAAAAGCGCAGCTCGTCTAGGAATGAGAAGTCTTAAAATCTCTCTTTCTCGTTCTCTCTAGCTGGCAATTTCATCATTTTTTAAAAAAAGGGAGGAAAGGAGAAATCCAATGTCAATTATCCCGGAGCTGATTCTGACCAACAGAGAGGAATTGAGTTGATGGAGTGAAGTTGTCAGTTGCCTTAGGAGACAAGCAGCCATGTCATAACAGAGATCAAGGCAGCTCGGCGGGAAAAACAGGAAGAAGTTTGGACTTCCGAGAAGAAGATTTTAATCATTTAACTCGGGCAAAAGATGGACAACGTACCCATGATCAGATTCCTAAAGGATAAGCAAGTCCAAGAGGGATGTGAATTTCTCAAACAGGCGATACTGGACGGGGTATCTCCAGGGGTATCCCCAAAAGAAGGAGAAACAGAAAAGCTTTGCGAAGCCTCTAGAGACAAATAGCAAATGCGGTGATAATTTGAAGAGTGAAAGGAAAAAGAACATGAAATGAAAGCAGAGGTTGGCCGTTAAAGGATATCAGCTGGTCGCTCGAGATGGTTGAAACAGAAGTAGAAAAGGGTAATTCTAAGAATGAGGCGAGATTACGGAGACCAGGGAAGCACGATGGCTCAGCGGTGAAAGACGCCAAGCTTGTCGGCGGGAATGCTGACAGTCCCGGTTCGAGACCCGAGCGCTGCATGACAGGATGAGCTCCCGTCCTCGCCTCTTCTCCTGCCCACCTAGCCGTTCAAAAGCATGCAGATGCGAGTAGATAAATACGTGCCACTTCGGTGGGAAAGTAACGGCGTTCTGTGCGCCTCAACATAGACCAGGGGTCGGCAACCTTAAACACTCAAAGAGCTACAAAGGTCCTAACCAGAAGCCCCCCGTTTGATTCTGGAGCTGACCGGATGTCCGGTTTCCCACCATAGAGTCTCCTCCTAGCACAGCATCCTTTTTCCTCTATCAGTCCTAATCGAAAGCCCTATCAATTGTGGAGCCGATCGGCAACAGGGAGCCGCAGCAGAGGGATGAAAGAGCCACATGCGGCTCCAGAGCAACGGGTTGCTGACCCCTGGCATAGACTCATGCCGGGCCCATGACCAGAAAAGTGTCTTCAGACAACAGGGCTCCCTCAGCTAAGAAATTGAGATGAACACAGTCCCCCAGAGTCAGACATGACTGGAGAAGGGAAAGCTTTATCTTTACTTTTATAGAAGAAAGAAAAAGTTCCTTGGAAGATTTGGCTTATATATACTAGAAAAACCAAGGAGACTGTTTAGGTGGCTGATGTGGAAATAATAATGAGGAACAAGAGAAGGTTCAGGTACTTAACAACTTCTTTTCACTAGTCTTCTTTGAGAAATGGCAGAAAGAGAGCTCTTCCTACAATAAGTAAGAAAAGAAGGTGGAAAATGCAATTGGAAACCAAAAAAGAAATACTGTATGATTATATATATTCTATTCTAATCTAGTCTAGTCTAATCTATTCTCCATTCCATTTCATATTTTCTATTCTATTCTATTCTATTCTATTCTATTCTATTCTACTCTACTCTTTATTCTCTATTCCATTCCATATTTTCTATTCTATTCTATTCTATTCTATTCTATTCTATTCTACTCTACTCTTTATTCTCTATTCCATTCCATATTTTCTATTCTACTATTCTAATCTAGTCTAGTTTAATCTATTCTCCATTCCATTTCATATTTTCTATTCTATTCTATTCTATTCTATTCTACTCTACTCTACTCTTTATTCTCTATTCCATTCCATATTTTCTATTCTATTCTATTCTATTCTATTCTATTCTATTCTATTCTACTCTACTCTACTCTTTATTCTCTATTCCATTCCATATTTTCTATTCTATTCTATTCTATTCTATTCTATTCTATTCTACTCTACTCTACTCTACTCTACTCTACTCTTTATTCTCTATTCCATTCCATATTTTCTATTCTACTCTACTCTACTCTACTCTACTCTACTCTACTTACTCTACTCTACTCTTTATTCTCTATTCCATTCCATATTTTCTATTCTACTATTCTAATCTAGTCTAGTCTAACCTATTCTCCATTCCATTTCATATTTTCTATTCTATTCTATTCTATTCTGTTCTATTCTATTCTATTCTACTCTACTCTACTCTACTCTACTCTACTCTACTCTATTCCATATTTTCTGTTCTACTCTAGTCTAGTCTAGTCTAGTTGTCTAATCTATTCTCCATTCCATATTTTCTATTCTACTCTACTCTACTCTACTCTACTCTACTCCACTCCACTCCACTCCACTCCACTCCACTCCACTCCACTCCACTCTACTCCATTCTATTCTCCATTCCATTCCACTCTATTATAAATACTGCATTAAGAATTCAATTTGCTGATGCACATAGGTCTCCAAGGTGCCGAAGGAACTAAGAGATGTTATCTCAGAACTATCGATTGTAATCTTTGAAACCTGGGGGAGAATAATGAGGTGCCAGAAAATTGGAAAAGAGCAAAGTCCTAACATGAAAAATGAGAAAGAAGGAGGACCCAGGAAACTGTAGGCAAGTTGGTTTAATGCATCCAGTAAGCTAAATTAGGACAAAACAGAATAACCTTGGAGGGTTATTAGAAGAGACTTTGGAGGTCTTCTAGTCTAACCTCCTGCTGAAATATACCATTTCAGACAAATGTCTTCAACCCCTTAGAAAAGATTACCATAATCCTACCATGACTAGGATCCATAATGGGTGTACACACTTACTATGGTTGTGCACACTACTTTGACTGACAAAGGGAATTCTGTGGATGAAATATGAGTTCAGTAAAGTAGCAATAGCAATAGCACATAGATTTATACACTGCTTCGCAGTGCTTTACAGCCCTCTCTAAGCGGTTTACAGAGTCAGCCTATTGCCCCCAACAATCTGGGTCTTCATTTTATTGACCTCAGAAGGATGGAAGGCCCAGTCAACCTTGAGCCGGTGAAGATCGAACTGCTGACAGTCGGCAGAATTAGCCTGCAATGTTGCATTCTAACCACTGCGCCACCACAACTCTTCTTAGTATATACAACATAGCATTGCGGACATGAATAAATGCATTTGAGGGGGCTGCCATAAAGAAGAGTGGGTCAACCTATTCTCCAAAAGCACCTGAAGGCAGGACGTGAAACAATGGATGGAAACGAATCAAGAAGAGAAGCAACTTGGAATTCAGGAGAAACTTCCTGACAGTGAGAACAATTAACCAGTGGACGAACTTGCCTTCAGAAGTTGTAGGTGCTTTATCAGTGGGGGGTTCTTAAGAAAAGACTGGACAACCCCATATCTGAAATGGTCCAGGACAGGGGTCAGCAACCTTAAACATTCAAAGAGCCACAAAGGTCCTGACTAGAAGCCCCCCCTTCAATTCTGGAGCCAACCGGAAGTCTTGTTCCTCTACCACAGTGTCTCCTCCTAGTGCAGCATCCTTTTTCCTCTAACTGTCCTAACCGAAAGCCCTATCAATTGTGGAGCTGACTGACAACAGGGAGCCACAGCAGAGGGATGAAAGAGCCACATGCGGCTCCAGAGCTGCGGGTTGCTGACCCCTGGTCTAGGGTTTCCTGCTTGAGCAGGAACCACCAGGTGGTTGGACTAAAAGGCCTCCCAGGTTCCTTCCATCTCTACTCTGATCAATTGATTAATTTCTGGTGGATCGGCATCTTGTTGAACAACCACAGTCAAAGGATGAGAGTAAATTGATCTGTATTATCCCCAGAATAATGGCCTTCCAGATTTGTGATCAATCTGGAGGATATTTCTGAAGAGCCTTGCCTTCAGCGCTGGACTATTCAACGTCTTTATAAATGCCCAAGAATTGGAACAGGAAAGGATGCCTATTACTGTCAGAATATTCATGAACTGGAATAGGACATGGTAAAAAAAAGTCTGCCAATGTACAGGCATGGCAACTGGGTCAGCCAATGGGAACTATTTGGGGACTGAAAGCCATGCCAGACGGCTCGGAGCCTGGGTGTGGCTTACCTATGTAGCTCTGAGTCTGTGCAAGAGAACTAATCTAGTCTGCTCTCTGAATTGAAACTGGAAATCAACCTCTCCTCTCTATCACGTCGAAAGAATCTGCTGTTGGTATTGTACATTTATTCATGTGTTATTATGTATATAAAGAAGTTGATGAATCCTGCTAAATCAGTTATCTGTGGGTGCTTTCTGGATTTGATTTTTGCAACAAACTTTGACAATTACATTTGCCGATGACAGCAAGATTGACTGTAACTTCCAAAAAACAGAATCGCTTTTGAAGTTGACCTTGACAAATTTGGAGAATGGGCCAATTCCAAGAAATTGTCAGACTTCTTGCAGGCAGCGATTCAAGGACATTGATCTTGAATGGCCAGCTTTATTGCAAGTATTGGAAAAGTTACTAAGGAAGACATTCACCAACTGCAGAAGACTGGTGGTCCTCAACTTACCACCACAAATGAGGCCAAACGTTCTGTCGCTAAGCAAGTTAAGTGGTTGAGTGAACTTGGGGTCATTTTACGACCTTTCTTGCTACACAGGTAGTCCTCGTCTTACGACCGCAACTGAGCCCCAGCATTTATATGGTTGTGACACATTTGTGAAGTGATCTTTGCCCCATTTTACGACCTTTCTTGCCACCGTTGTTAAGGGAATCACTGCCATTGGTTAAGTTAGTCACACGGTTGTTAAGCGAATGTGGCTTCCACGTAGACTTCACGTGTCAGAAGTTTCCAAAAAAAGGGGATCGCGTGACCTTGGGACACAGCAACAGTCGTAAGTATGAAGCAGTTGCCGAGCGTTTGAATTTCGATCCCATGATTCTGGGGATGTAAGAGTGAAAAATGGTCATCAGTCCCTTGTTTAGTGCCGTTGTCACTTTGAATGGTCACTAAATGAACCGCAGTTGTTAAATGGGAAGTGCAGGGAAAGTTACTACTCTAAGGCAGATTGCTCTGCCGCTTAGCCGTTATTATCATAAAACTTGTCCCAAAATTGCTTTTTTTCAGGAGGCAATTTCTTGTTTCTTTTCTTTTGAAGATGTTTCGCTTCTCATCCAAGAAGCTTCTTCAGCTCTGACTGGATGGTGGGGGAATGGAAGGATTTATATTCCTTGCAGACAGTATTCGTCCCAAACTGTATACCTAAAATGACCAGCTGTCCGCAAGGAATATAAATCCTTCCATTCCCCCACCATCCAGTCAGAGCTGAAGAAGCTTCTTTGGATGAGAAGCGAAACGTCTTCAAAGAAAAAAAAACCAGAAAGTCCCGTCGCCTCTTGGAAAAAGCACCTTTGGGACAACCGTGACCTGGAATGACTGAGAATCTCTACAGACTTTTAGCTGTACAAGATGGGAAGAGAGCAAGGAAGGAAAAAGAAGGGAAGAGGGGAAGGAAGAAGAAAGGAGAAGGAAGAAGGAAGGAAAAAGAAGAAGGCTCTATCCAGAATAACAGGGGTGGAAGGGACCTTGGAGGTCTTCTAGTCCAACCCCTTGCTCCGGCTGGAGACCCTGCACCATTTCAGACAAATGGCTGTTCAGACTCTTCTTAAAAGCGTCCAGTGATAGAGAAGAGAGGGAGGGAGGGAGGGAAGGATGGAAGAAGGAAGGAAGGAAGGGAGGAAGGGAGGAAGGAAGGAAGGAAGGAGATTATAATGAGAATGAGGAAGGGTCTGAGGGAAGTCCTGCCTTAGCACGTGGCCACCACAGCTGCCCCCAACAAGAATGATTTTGATCTAGCTATGCTCCCCCCCCCCAGCCATGCCCTCCACGCCCCCAAAGTCAAACCCAACCCTGATGCAGCCCTCAATGAAATCGAGTTCAATACCCCTGCTCTATATGTCCTTTTCTAAAAACATTTAACTCGAACTGGGGACTGGGCAGTCTAACCAGCTTTTTACTATCCAAGGTCAGCATTTCTGTTTAATGCAGTTGAAATTCTGCTGGTCTTTTTATCTGCTACACCACCCTGCTTTTGCCCATTGTCCAAAAGTGGATCCCCTTTTGCAGGAGTGCCAAGGCAGCTCTCCTCCATCCAGTTCCTAAGCCTGCCATAGAGCAGAATTTATACCGCCGAACATCAATCTATTATGGGTTAGATCAAGGCAGCTCGGAAGTAAAAAAAAAAAGCTTCCAGCTACACTGGCCCATTGCATAACAACACACAAGGACCAGTCACTCCTTCATCCAAAATAACAAACTACCATATTTTTCAGAGTATAAGATGCACCTTTTCCCCTCAAAAAAGAGGCTGAAAATCTGGGTGCGTCTTATACACTGAATACAGCATTTTTGGCCCCCCGAAACCCCACTCCCTTCACCAAAATGGCTGTGCATAGCTTTTAGGAGGCTTTCAGAGAGCTCCTGGGGACTGGGGAGGACAGAGGGCGACAAACGGGCCAATTTCTGCTCAATTCCCCCCCCCCAGCCCCCAGGAGCACTCTATAAGCCTCCTAAAGGCTATGCATGCAATTCTTTGGGACAAAAAATGGGTCGTGAAAAATGGGTCTGTTTTCGTGAAAAACGGGCCGTTTTTTGCTCATTTTTGGAGGGGCCCACCCTCCAGGAGCACTCTACAAGCCTCCTAAAGGCTATTCATGCCGTTTTTTTTTAAAAGGCCCATTTTTGTG
Organism: Natrix natrix natrix; assembly: GCA_029891615.1. Classification (NCBI taxonomy): domain Eukaryota; kingdom Metazoa; phylum Chordata; class Lepidosauria; order Squamata; family Natricidae; genus Natrix; species Natrix natrix. The sequence continues at coordinate 853,035 of JAKRSK010006701.1, forward strand.
AAAAATTGCCCGTTTTTGGGAGGTCTGCAGAGTGCAAAAACTTTTTTTTTAATTTGCCTCTTTAAAACCTTAGTGTGTCTTATACTCCAGTGCGTCTTATACACCGAACAATGCAGTGTTTCTTGCCCTTTATGCTACGCTGTCAGAAGAAAGAGATTTAAGTTTTTGCACATTGCAATATAGTGGTGGGTGTTTTGTACAGATCATGCTTGATGTACGATCGTTCGTTTAAATAACCGAAGTTATGATGGCCCTGAAAAATGGGAATTACGACCATTTTCCCATGGTAACACAATCAAAATTCAGACTCTTGGCGACTGACTCATATTTATGACGGGTGCGGTGATTTGGGATCATTCATTTTAAGTAACCAAAGTTACAATGGCACTGAAAAACGGGACTTACTCTCGTTTTTCACGCTTACGACCGTTGTAAGCATCTCCCTTAGTCATCACACGATTAAAATTCAGATGCTTGGTAACTGACTCATATTTATGACAGTTGAAGTGTCCCTCATGTTTATCGCTTTTTGCAACCTTTTGACAAGTCAAATCAGATTCACTTAGCGACCGGGTGTCACTAATTTAACAACCCCAAAGTTTCGCTTAACAACAGTGGCAAAAAAAGGTTGAAAAGGCTTCCCCCTTCTCCTCTTCCTCTCCCTCCCCTTCCTCTTCCTCCTCCTCCTCCTCCGCTTCTCTTTTTTAAAAAAAACACACACAATTGTTTCGCTTAGCAACAGAAATTTGGAGTTCAATTGCGGTCGTAAGTTGAGGACGACATCTACTTTAGAATAGGAAGATGAAACCTCAAATTCATCAGGCAAGAAAGACAAATTCCTTGTGTGTCCAATCACACTTGGCCAGTAAAGAATTCTATTCTATTTTATTAGTCCGGTAGAGGAGAAATGATCACAAAACGTAAACATTTTCAATGGGGGAAGCAGTGAAATGATGAATTACGTGATGCGATTCTGAAAAACAAGGAACGGGGGGGGCTGGGTGTCTGAATGTAGCGTAGACATTTCGCCGGGTACAATCAGCCAATGCCAACCCTCCAAGTTCGCAAGTCAGAACTCGGTGAAAAGACATCTGGGAGCATTGATGAGAACCTCAAGGTCGCATGGAGCACATTTAGAGAGGGCGAGCTTTTAAAGTCGTTATGACAGACGCCGTTCCTTTCCCCACCCCCGTGTAAAAATAGCTGTAAGATACTTTAGGAATAAAATTTAAACAGACGCAAGTGTTGTTTTTACAGCGGTGCACCTTTTCCCGTACATACGTTCAGCGTGAAAACTCTAGTTACATGGATTTCTTTAAAATCCCCCTCTGTGATGTTCCCTTCAGGGGGCCTGATAGAAATTGGTTAGTTAATGGATATATTGAAAAACAAGGTTTTTTTCTCTGCTGCTTCTCCTCCTCATTCTCCTAGTCCTCCGTATTCCACCTTCTCTACCTTCTCCTCCCTCTCCTCTTCCTCCTTTCCTCCTGTTCTTCCTTTTCCTCCTTCTCCTCTTCCTCTCTCTCCCCCTCCTGTTTTCCCCCTTCCTCCTCCTCTTCCACCTTCTCCTCTTCCTCTCCCCCCCTTTCATCTTCTCTTCCTCCCCTCCTCCTCTTCCCCTTCCTTTCCTCCTCTTCCTCCTGTTCCTCCTCCCTCTCCTCCTCCTCCTCCCATTCCTCCTCTTCCCCTCCTCTTCCACCTCTCTTCTTCATCTCCCTCCCTCATCTCTTCCTCCCCTTCCTCCTCTTCTTCCACCTTCTCCTCTCCCTCCTTCTGTCCTTACTCTGCCTCCTCTTCCTCTTCCTCCCCCTTCCACCTTCTCCTCTTCTTCTCTCTCCCCCTCCTCTTTTTCCCCTTCCCCCTCTTCCTCCTCTTCCTCCCCCTCTTCCACCTTCCCCTCTTCCTCTCACTCCCCCTCCTCTTTTTTCCCTTCCTTCTCTTCCTCCCCCTCTTCCACCTTCCCCTCTTCCTCTGACTCCCCCTCCTCTTTTTTCCCTTCCTTCTTTTCCTCCCCCTCTTCCACCTTCTCTTCTTCCTCTCACTCCCCCTCCTCTTTTTTCCCTTCCTTCTCTTCCTCCCCTTCTTTCACCTTCTCCTCTTCCTCTCCTCCCCTTCTCCTCCACCTCCCCTTCTTCTACCCCTTCAACCTTCTCCCTCCTCTTCCTCTCCCTCCCTTTCCTCCTCCTCCACTTTTCTTTTTAAAGAAACAATTCCTTAACTTGTTCAACCTTCAAGTACAACTGCGTGTCATCAGCCACAAGCACAAGTCAGTACGCTTTCCATTCTGGGACTGCATTGTTCCTGCTGATCTACCCTTCTGCCATATGCGGGAGAATCTGATCTAGTTATCCACAAAAGTCACAGCATATTCCACAATATTCTGTCACGCCACCCCAGCAGTCTGTCATTTTCTAGCAGGGCCAGAAGAGAGGAGGGGGCAAGGAGGAGGCTGGCAGGGATGCTTCTGCGTAACAGAGAAACCCACAATGATAGTTACCATATTTTTGCGCGTATAAGACGCACCAAGGTTTTGAAGAGGCAAATAAAAAAAAAGTTTTTATTATTATTAGAGTTATAAAAACATTTTTATATATATTTAATAATAACATTTTATATATATTTAATAATAACTCTAACTGGTAAAAACAATTTGGATATAAACTATAATATGCAACCTGGGAAAAAGATTTATTAATTTTACTAATATTTATTTTTTTTGTTTAGATTTTGTTATAAAGATGTAATCTCTCCTGGGTACTTATAAATTCTAGTAATAAATTTTTGTCTAGATTTATTATAATATAAATATAAATGATTCTAGACAAAAGCACGTTTAAACAAATATAGTTAAATGAGAATGATGGTATATTGATGGTATAAAGATTTTTGATTTAAAATGTACAATTCAATATGAATGAAGTATAAAGAATGATTGTAGTAACACACGAAATTTATTTGGAACCAATCGACATGCTTTCTGGAAGATATAATGAAGAATGTTTTTGTGTGTGTTTTTTTGTTTAATTAAAACAATTAAAAAAAGTTTTTGCACTGCAAACCTCCCAAAAACGGCCCATATTTCGCAAAAATGGGCACCTTTTCCCTCCAAAAAAGGGCATGAATATCCCTTAGGAGGCTTGTAGAGTGTTACTGGCGGGGTGGGGGGCCAAAAAAGAGCAAAAACATCCTGGTTTTTTGCAAAAAATGGGCCTGTTTTTTGTTTTAAAAAAAGGGCACTAGGAAGCTTGTAGAGTGTTCCTGAGGTTGGGGGGGGGGCAAAATTGAGCAAAAAATGGCCCATTTTTTGCTCATTTCTGCCCTCCCCAGCCCCCAGGAACTCTCTGAAATCCTCCTAAAGGCTATGCATGGACACTTTGGTGAAGGGGGCGGGATTTCGGGAGGCCAAAATTGCTGTATTCAGTGTATAAGACGCACCCAGATTTTCACCCTCTTTTTTGAGGGAAAAAGGTGCGTCTTATACTCTGAAAAATACGGTACTTCGATGAGGAGGGCAAAGAGAAGGCTTTTGCCTTCTAATACTGCCCAGATCTTAATGAAAGGCGAGGAAGAGCTTGCAGGGTGCGTAAGATGTGTTTTAGTACACAAAAGATTCTTGTGGCACTCGGTAGTTTGCTTCTCATGATGACACAGGTGGTCCTTGACTTATGACCACAATTGGGCCCCAAATCTCTGCTGCTCCATGAGAACATTTCTTCAGTGAGTTTTGCTCCGTTTCGCGACCTTTCTCGCCACGGTTGTTAAGTGAATCGCTGCGGTTATTAAGTTACTAACCCGGTTGTTAAGTGAATCAGGCTTCCCCATTGACTTTGCTGGTCACAATAGGGAATCAAGTCACACACAAACACACACACACACACAGGACTCTGCAACCGTCATAACTGTGAGTCAGTTGCCAAGCGTCTGAATTTTGATCAGGTGAGCACAGGGATGCTGTAAGGTCATTAAGCATGAAAAACGATGACATTCTTCCAGTGGCGCTGTGACGCCAAACGGTCATTAAATGAACTGCTGTATGTTGAGGACTACTTGTATATCTGAGTAGCTGGGCAATATTTTGGGACGAAGATCCTTGCATTTCCAAGGGAACTAGAGAAGGCCATAGAGTATCACTATATATAGGTAAAATGTAAAGGTTCCCCTCGCACATATGTGCTAGTCGTTCCTGACTCTAGGGGGCGGTGCTCATCTCCGTTTCAAAGCCGAAGAGCCAGCGCTGTCTGAAGACGTCTCTGGTCATGTGGCCGGCATGACTAAATGCCGAAGGTGCACGGAACGCTGTTCCCTTCCCACCAAAGGTGGTCCCTATTTTTCTACTTGCATTTTTAAAATGCTTTTAAACTGCTAGGTTGGCAGAAGCTGGGAGCCCACTCTCTTACGCAGCGCTAGGGATTCGAACCGTCGAACTTTCTGATCGACAAGCTCAGCATCTTAGCTGCTGAGCCAACCGCGTCCCTATCGCTATATGTAAGGACCACCTAAACTATAGATAGCTTTTCTGATATTAGATAATAATTGTTCCAATGTTAAGTCAGAAAGATTTCATGGGAATCATTCAGAGGGATGTAAGGAAGCAGGGCTAGAGATTAGGAAATCAGCAAATTTCACACAGTTGGTCACAGCAAATAATAAAAAATAAAATTCTCATGTAGTATGTCAGCAATGTAGAGAAAAGTAAAGTCTTACATTTAAGCAAGAAAAACCAAAAGTACACATATAGACTGGATGAAACCTGGCATAATAGCAGTAACTGTGAGAGGGATCTTGGAGTCTTAGTGGACAACCAGTTAAATATGAGCCAGCCTTGTGCGGCAACAGCCAAAAAGGCAACACAATCCTAAATTGCATAAACAGAGGGATACAATCAGGATCAAGCGAGGTTCTAATGCTACTCTATAAAGTCTTAGTAAGCCCGCAGCTAGAGTACTGCATCCAGTTTTGGTCACCACACTATAAAAAAAGATGTTGAGACTCTAGAAAGAGTGCAGAGAAGAGCAAGCAAGATGATGAGGGGACTGGAGGCTAAAACATACGATAAACGGTTGCAGGAACTGGGCATGGCTAGTCTAGTGAAGAGAAGGACCAGGGGAGACACGATAGCAGTGTTCCTATATTTGAGGGGCTGACAGAGAGGAGGGGGTCAAGCTGTTCTCCAAGACACCTGAAGGCCAGACAAGGAATAATGGATGGAAACTGATCAAGGACAGGTTCAACCTGGAAAGAAGGAGAAATGTTCTGACAGTGAGAACAATCAACCGATGGAACAGAAGTTGCCTCCAGAAGTTGTGGGAGTTTCATCACCAGAAACTTTCAAGAAGAGACTGAACTGCCATCTGTCAAGAAATAGTGTAGGGTCTCCTGCTTGGGCAGGGGGTTGGACTAGATTATCTACAAGGTCCCTTCCAACTCTCTTCATCTGTATATCTGTAATTTAATCCGAGATGAAGTTCTCCCTTTCATTCAATCGGTCTCATTTCTTTTGCATATCTCTTGTATGATCACTCTTCCCAAAAAGGTCAATGAGGTTTACACAACTGATGAAGCATTTCAATGAGGAAAAAAAAATACTGATTTCTACACTTTCTACACTACAAACTAGATATATCCAATTCCTGACAGTGTCCTTCATATGTTTTAGCTTCCAGGTTCTTGGCCATCCAGCAGAGAGGAATGGATAGCGACCAATTTTGGTGAAACTTTTCACCACCGAGTGCCAAAACGGGAGTGTATGCAGGGGAGTGCCGGAAACTGGAAGAGCCGTGCCCCGGTGAGCAGGTGTGCACCAGGAAGCTGAGCTTCCGGTTTCCAGCATGCCCATGCGCGCACCTAACAGGCATAGTTCCAGTTTCGTGCACACATGCACGTGTGAAGACCAGCTGGCTGGTGTACATGCATGTGCTGGAAACCAGAAGTTCAGCTTCCCAGCGTACACATGTGTCTGTGTGCACCAGAGCCTGGAACAGCAATGGGTGACAGCTGGCGTGCCTGGAGAGATGGGTGCACATGCCACTTCTAGCATGCGTGCCATAGGTTCGCCATCACATATATAGACTATTGCTTGTGCTTTAAAAACAGGGCAAATCCTGCAGATTTGGGGGGACGGGGACTATGTGTCTGGAATGAATGCTCTGTAGGGGCAGGCAAACTCTTCTAAATTTTCATTTTAAGGCATGAACTACTTTAAAAGGTGATCAACGAAGTGTCCCTTTTGCTCAGGGTAAGTTGCCATGCGAGCATATTTCTGTCTGTCATCTTGGGGAGACCTTCAAAACCCCCAGAGACTGTCCTTGACTTACAACCCCCATTGAGCACAAAATTTATGCCGCTAAGCGAGACCGTTGTTCAGTGAGGTTTTCCCTGCTTTGCAACCTGGGTCGCCACTGTGGTTCAGTGAATCACTGCAGTTGTTAAGTTAGGGACACGACTGTTCAGTGAATCTGGCTCCCCCATTGACTTGGCTGGTGAGAAGGTCGTAAAAGGGGATCGGAGGGCCCAGGGACACTGCAGCCGTCGTACATATGAGTCAGATGCCAAGTGTCTTAATTGTGAACAGCTTAGCATGGGAAAGGTCCAATGGCTGTAAGTGTGAAATTAAGCCCTACATCACCCTTTTCAGTGCTGTTGTAACGTCCCACGGTCACTAAATGAACTGTTGAAACTACTTAGCTACACTTAGGAGAAGAATCTAGGTCTCCAAGAGATTCCAACTACCATATTTTTCGGACTATAAGGCGCACTGGTGTACAAGACGCACCAAGATTTCAAAGAGGTGAGTAAGGGAAAAAAGTTTTTGTCCTCCCTGGCCCCCAGGAGCACTGCAGGCTTCAGCGAGGCTGGGGGAAGGCAAAAATGGCCCCATTTTTAAAAAAAACAGGTGGGGAACAGGCCACATTTTGCAAAAACAGGTATTTGTCCTCCCTGGCCCCCAGAACCACTCTGCAGGCTTCAGCAGGGCCGGGGGAAGGCAAAAACGCCTCCATTTTTCATCAGTTTTTTGCAAAAATGGGATGCAGGGGCAGGGCTTCAGGAGGCGAAAAATGGCTGTATTTAGTGTATAAGACGCACCAATGTTTCCACGCTCTTTTAGGGGGGGGGGAAGGTGCATCTTATACTCCGAAAAATAGGGTACATCCATACTAACCCCTGAGATTGCTTGTGTCTTACGGCCATCCCAGTTTAACTGTAAAGCGGCCAAATCAACAAGCTCAAGGTCTCATCGATTGACCACAACTTCTGAAAGATGCTGAAACGTCAGAAGATTGTTGTTGTTGTTGTTTTTACAATAAACAACTGAAAATTAGCATTCCAAACTTTTCAAGGGCATGTGTAGGTCTGGCCCAGGCTGTGTGATTGACTGCTGCTCTCTGCAGTTTTTGCCATTAAGAAAGAGAAAGGATTGTTGGGAGAAGCAAAGATACATATACAGAATGGAGCATTCCCTTAACTCCTGCTTGCAAGAGCCAAAAAACAGACAGGGTTTATTCTACCTTGGAACCGAAAACAGATCTCAACGCTCCAGGTAACTTCAGGCCATATCCACGGGGTTTAAAGCACAGCAGGGTAACAAGCACAGAGGCCATTCGGAGGAGGAGAGGAGGATGGAGGAAGAGGAATGCCATCTGTCTTACTCTCCAGAAAGGATGGCCAACCAGTTCCAAGAGGAAGAGGTATATAATTTTGTTTTGATGCAGCCACCAGATTGTAGCAGAGGGAGAGGCAAGATCTGGGGGTGGTAGGAATCAAGAGAGGAATGAGCTTAGAGTCATTGCATTCCCACAACCGTCTCCACAAACCCTTTTCAATTCTGTCCTTTCTTATCTAGAACCAATCTAGGGATGGCCATCACCATGTTTTCCCCAAAATAAGAGACAACTGGAAAATAAGACACTAACGTGCATTTTTTTCATGATGCTCGTAATATAAGCCCTACCCAAAAATAAGCCCCAGTTAAGAGTGTCAACTTAGTACCGTATTTCCCTGAAAATAAGACCAACTGTATTTTCCAGAATATAAGATGCACTTTTACACCCCCTAAAGAGTGTGGAAATATTGGTGCGTCTTATACACCAAATACAACCACTTTTGGCCTTCCGAAGCCCCGCCCCTGCATCCCATTTTTTGCAAAAAAAACGGGCGTTTTTTGCAAAGATTGGGGTGTTTTTGCCTTCCCCCAACCCCCAGAACCACTTTGCAGGCTTCAGCAGGGCTGGGGGGAGGCAAAAATGCCCCCATTTTGTGAAAAACAGCCCAAACGGGGCACGTTTGCCTTCCTCCAGCCCTTCTGAAGCCTGTAGAGTGCTCCTGGGGGCCAGGGAGGGCAAAAACCTTTTTTCGTACTTACCTCTTCGAAATCTTGGTGCATCTTATACACCGGTGCGTCTTATAGTTTGAGAAATACGGTAACTAAAAATAATCCCTAATGCACCTTTTGCAGCAAAAATTAATAGAGGGCCCAGTCTTACTTTCAGGGAAACAGAGTAGTTGATTAGATTCTGAAGTGTGTTGACATGAGCAATAAATCAGCGCAACTGCAACATAATGGTATGGTAGCCACCAGATAGCCTATAGCAGACCTTACAAACTACCGTGTTTTCCCAAAAATAAGACTCTGTCTTATTTTATTTTATTTTTTGCCACCAAAAGGTCTTATTTGGGGGGAGTGATGTCATCTACTGACTCTCCTCACTTGCGCACAGCCTTTTTCACTATCAGAGGCTTTCAGGAACACCTTCAATTGGGAACGCCAGCAAGCATTTCCTGAAGGCCTCTGTAGCCGATAACAGAGCTCCGGATCGATCCAGAGGCCCTCAGGAAAGCCTTGCGGACTGCAGAAGAAAGAGGTCGAGGTGTGTGAAGCCTGGCTGCAGCTATCCCAGGGGTCAGCAACTGCAGCTCTGGAGCCACATGTGGCTCTTTCCTCTCTCTGCTGTGGCTCCCTATCGCCGTCGGCTCCACAATTAATAGGGATTTCAATTAGGACAGGTAGAGGGAAAAGGATGCCGCGCTAAGAGGAGACTCTATGGTGGAGAAACCAGACTTCCATTCGGCTCCAGAATTGAATGGGGGGACTCCGGTTAGGACCTTTGTGGTTCTTTGAGTGTTTAAGGTTGCCGACCGCTGAACTATCTAAAGATAAGTAGTAGGGCAGCTCCAACACACACACCCATCCCCACACTAGCTTAATATTTACCTGTACACGCTGGAGTGGGTGTGGTCTTAATTAGAACTTATTTTGAGGATAGGGCTTATATTGGGGCATGTGTAAAAATCAAACCAGGACTTACTTTCTGAGTTGGTTGTATTTTGGGGGGAAATTTTCCACGATAATCATATGGATAAAGATCTCACAACCACAAGAGTAGGAAGTGTCAGGCACAAAGGATCAGGACCCCATGTTAAGTCACAATTCTGAAAGCATTTATGTTTCAGACTATACGGAAGAATCTATTCGATCAAAGCTCACTACTAAATTGGCACCAGAATTCCGGTCAACAGGCTTCAAGAGGGGTTGGATCAGTGGTGAAATTCAAATTTTTTACTAAAGGTTCTGTGGGAGTGGCTTGGTGGGTGTGGCAGGGGAAAAATACTGAAGAATCTCCATTCCCACCCTACTCCAGGGGGAAGGATACTGTAAAATTTCCATTCTCTCTCCACTCCAGGGGAAGGATACTGCAAAATCTCCATTCTCTCTCCACTCCAGGGGAAGGATACTGCAAAATCTCCATTCTCTCTCCACTCCAGGGGAAGGATACTGCAAAATCTCCATTCCCTCCCCACTCCAGGGGAAGGATACTGTAAAATCTCCATTCCCTCCCACTCCAGGGCAAGGATATTGCAAAATCTCTGTTCTCATCCCACTCCAGAGGAAGGATACTGCAAAATCTCCATTCCCTCCCACTCCAGGGGAAGGATATTGCAAAATCTCCGTTCTCATCCCACTCCAGGGGAAGGATACTGCAAAATCTCCATTCCCTCCCCACTCCAGGGGAAGGATACTGCAAAATCTCCATTCCCTCCCCAGGGGAAGGATACTGCAAAATTCCCATTTCCTCCCCACTCCAGGGGTAGGATATTGCAAAATCTCCATTCCCATCCCACCCTGGGCCCAGCCAGAGGTGGTATTTGCCAATTCTCCAAACTACTCAACATTTCCATTACCAGTTCTCCAGAACCTGTCAGAACCTGCTGAATTTCACCGCTGGGTTGGCTTCAGACCATTTGTGGCAATGTAATGCCTCTAAGCTGATGACTCACTTCACTCCATCACCCCTGCATGCTCTGCATGCTCTTCTGCTACAGGATGCAAGTCATGCACATTTTACATCATCTTACACAATGCATTCAATCATCAATCATCTACTGCATATAACAGCCGACTGCTCCAATGCAGTTATAGCCTACAACTCAAATCCACCATTCCCACCCTACTCCAGGGGGAAGGATACTGTAAAATTTCCATTCTCTCTCCACTCCAGGGGAAGGATACTGCAAAATCTCCATTCTCTCTCCATTCCAGGGGAAGGATACTGCAAAATCTCCATTCTCTCTCCACTCCAGGGGAAGGATACTGCAAAATCTCCATTCCCTCCCCACTCCAGGGGAAGGATACTGCAAAATCTCCATTCCCTCCCCACTCCAGGGAAAGGATACTGTAAAATCTCCATTCCCTCCCACTCCAGGGCAAGGATATTGCAAAATCTCTGTTCTCATCCCACTCCAGAGGAAGGATACTGCAAAATCTCCATTCCCTCCCACTCCAGGGGAAGGATATTGCAAAATCTCCGTTCTCATCCCACTCCAGGGGAAGGATACTGCAAAATCTCCATTCCCTCCCCACTCCAGGGGAAGGATACTGCAAAATCTCCATTCCCTCTCCAGGGGAAGGATACTGCAAAATTCCCATTTCCTCCCCACTCCAGGGGTAGGATATTGCAAAATCTCCATTCCCATCCTACCCTGGGCCCAGCCAGAGGTGGTATTTGCCAATTCTCCAAACTGCTCAACATTTCCATTACCAGTTCTCCAGAACCTGTCAGAACCTGCTGAATTTCACCCCTGGGTTGGCTTCAGACCATTTGTGGCAATGTAATGCCTCTAAGCTGATGACTCACTTCACTCCATCACCCCTGCATGCTCTGCCTGCTCTTCTGCTACAGGACGCAAGTCATGCACATTTTACATCATCTTACGCAATGCATTCAATCATCAATCATCTACTGCATATAACAGCCGACTGCTCCAATGCAGTTATAGCCCTACAACTCAAATCCACCAGGCTCCATTGCAAGAAGATGACTAATCAAATCAATTTTCCCCAGCGATTTTCCACCTTTTCCTCCCAAGATCCCATTCAGGTCTTGCCGAGGTTTTTTTTTTTAATGGCCTAATGGTTTTAAATGATCCAAAATTAATCCGGTTCTTTTAATCCCTCTTTCTTGAAAGCCATCAGCTCCCAAATCTTCCCAATTGCAGGCATTGGAAAAAGAGAGGAGAAAAACCAGACAACACGCAATAAAGAAACCACAACTTTCCTCAGTGTAAGAATAAGCTCAAAAATTTTCTTTAATTGATGCCGAGTATGAACAGATGATTAAAAGTAACAGAAGCAGATAAACCAGCACAGTTAAAAACTATGCTTTAAATGTATGTATGTATGTATGTATAAACTCATAACATTTGTTACTCCTCCCCCCCCCAAAATTGACAAACCAAACCAGTTCAGCCTTGTTTACATGTAATTAACAATAATGTGATCGTGAGGTAAATTCTTGACCCAATGTAGAAACAATTTGCATATCATGGAAATCAAAAAAACACCCATGTGCTTTGTTGTCCTAGTGGTACATTTGTCAGATAAATGCTGTTTTTGAGAAACCTTTCAAATTAGTACCCTGTTTCCCCAAAAATAAGACCTCCTTGGATAATAAGCGCAATTGGGCTTTTGAGCGCATGCGCTAAAATAAGCCCTCCCCGGAAAATATGATCTCCCCGAAAATATTGCAACACAGCAGCAGCCATGAGGTGACCACGCTCGCCGCTTCCTGCACCTCAAAAATAATAAGACCTCCCCGAAAATAAGGCCAAGCGCTTATTTCGGGGATCAAAAGTAAATAAGACCCTGTCTTATTTTGGGGGAAACACCATACTGATTCATTTCACTGAGAAATTCTGGGAAGTAGCCACAAACTACACACAGCCATTGTGTACATCATTTGGAGCTAACATATGAGGAGGGGGGAGGGAAACCTGCGACCGTAACCTTAAAAAGGAAAAACAAATTCAAATATTTTCTTTTTTTGGTTTTCCGAAATCAGACAGAAAAAGAATCTTCTTTTTAACTTTGGTATTGAAGCAAAAGGTACATTTGATATGGTAGAAATGTCACGGAGACAGTTAACCAAAGTGAAATATCCTCCCCACCCCCCAACAAAAATAGCAGGAAAAGTTGAAAAATGGTAAATTATATAGATTGTGGCTAGAGAAATCAAGAAAGCTAATTCAACAGGCATCGACACATCATTTTTCCCCTGATAAATTAGAATAAAAAAACCAAATTGATTACATACTCTTTTCTGATCATACATGTTTTTCGAAATATTAATGGACCATTCAGCGTCGCAAAGAAAGAGGAACAGGGTTTTTTTTAAATATAAATTTCATAAATTGGTGGTGATTAATTCTGATTAATGTCTTTACTCCTCCAGAATCTATCATCCACTCTGAAAATGGAATAATAATAATAATAATAATAATAATAATAATAATAATAATAATAATAATAATAATAATAATATAACAATGACATCACTGTCCATTTCAATGGACTACAAAACTAAAACTCAAGGTTAAGGAACCATATCATTTCAAACAAGCTTCTGATTTGAGTTTAAGGGGAAAAAAACATGGAAAACCCAGAATGAAAGTTACATTTCCTAAACGTGAGTTTGTGCCAAAATAAATCAATAAAAAACTTTCTTGACATTATGTCTGAATATAGGAACAACTGTCTTAAATATAACATGCATTTGGCGGAAGGTCCCAGTTTGGTATCTCAAATAATATGGTTTAGCAAAAAAAAATAGTACACCAGCTTTCTTGATTTTTGTTGTGATCTTATGTTATGTTTAAATGCATTAATGAGGGAATGTGAGAAGAAGGGGAAAAGGGAAGGGGAAGGAGGAGGAAGAGGAAAGAGGAAGGAAAAAGAAGAAAGGAGAAGGAGAAGGAGGAAAAGGAGGAGGAGGAGGAGGAGGAGAAGGAGGAGGAGGAGGAGGAGGAGGAGGAGGAGGAGGAGGAGGAGGAGGAGGAGGAGGAGGAGGAGGAGGAGGAAGAAGAAGAAGAAGAAGAAGAAGAAGAAGAAGAAGAAGAAGAAGAAGAAAAAGAAGAAGAAGAAAGGAGAAGTAAAAAGAAGAAAGAAGAAAGAGGAGGAGGAGGAAAAAAGGGAAAGAAGAAAGAAGGAGGAGGAGAAGGAGGAGGAGAAGAGGAGGAGGAGGAATGTTTCCTGAGTCTCTCATTTTCCTTTCTGTCCTTGGATGGTCCAAATTAGGAGCAGAACTTCCATGCTAGTCTTCCCACCTTCAAATATGGCCCAGGTAGACTGAAAGGTCAGCCATGAGGTCAACTGAGGAGATCAGCCCCTAAGTATGAAAGAACATTCTTAGAAGCTGACATTATTCCAATTTGGCAGAGCTATTCCAGTTCTTTGGGTCCAGCATGCCCTACAGAACACCTTCAACAACTACGGAAGCCGGACATTGGTTTACTCCAGATAAACAGCAGATCGGATGTCCCGTAGAGGAGCAGGTAAAGTCATTCTATAACCGAAGGGTCTCCTGTCATTGTAAACCCTCCCTCTATGGTAACAGGTCTAGGCAAGCCTGCAACCCTTCAGTTTGCTCCACTAAGAGAAAACCCTTGTCCCTAATATACCCTGTTTCCTCAAAAATAAGACCACCCTGGATAATAAGCCCAATCAGGCTTTTGAGCACATGCGCTAAAATAAGCCCTCCCTGAAAATCTTGCAACCCAGGAGCAGCCATGAGGTGACCACGCTCGCCTCCTCCTGCCCCTCAAAAATAATAAGACCTCCCCGAAAATAAGGCCAAGCGCTTATTTCAGAGGTCAAAAGAAAATAACACCCTGTCTTATTTTCGGGGAAACACGGTAGTAATTTTCCAGGTAGAGGGAAGATCCCCCTTCCCACCATTCTCTCTCTCCTCTCAGTAACAGCTAAGCCTAGCTCTTCAAGACAAGAATAATTGTCTCACTTTCTCTCAGCTATCTGCAATGGGATTTTCTGAGATAGAAGACCGATTGCTAAAATATCTGCCTCCAGACTGAAAGTTCAGTAGCAACTTCAGAATTCACCTTCTCTCAACATTCTCTTCCAGGACTAGACTAGAATAGAATAGAATAACAGAGTTGGAAGGGACCTTGGAGGTCTTCTAATCAAGCCTCCTGCTTAGGCAGGAAACCCTACACCACTTCAGACAAAGGGTTATCAAATCTCTTCTTAAAACCTTACAGAGTTGGAGCATTCACAACTTCTGGAGGCAAGCTGTTCCATTGATTAATTGTTCTAACTGTCAGGAAATTTCTCCTTAGTTCTAAGTTGCTTCTCTCCTTGATTAGTTTCCATCCATTGCCTCTTGTCCTGCCTTCAGGTGCTTTGGAGAATAGTTTGACTTCCTCTTCTTTGTGGCAGCTCCTGAGACATTAGAACACTGACTTCCATTCTCCAGCTTCAACTAATCACCTTCTACCTGACAGAAGCTTCTCAAAGTGTCTGAAATGTCCATTCTCCGAGTCCTTGAAGATATTACCCTTCTCAAAACAAATAATGTACTGAACTGACTCTCTTGTTGACCTCCAACCTGAAGGAAGGGTCATTTTTTTTCTCAAGCCAAATGCTCGGACGAACTTCGTTTTCCCATTTTCAATTTAGTTTGAAAATGTAGGAGAATGGCCTCCCAGTTTCTCTCATTTACATTGAAATCTAACTCATACGAAACGGGTTTAATGTTGTTCTTCTCTTGTCCAATGTTTATCCTTTTTTTTTCTTTTGTCATATTGAAAGAAATAATTCAGTAGCATCCTTCTGAGGCCTGCGAGGGCCATGCTGCCGCTTTACAACATGAACAAACATAATCTTGAACATTTGCTTGGTTAATTTCTGAATTGTCAGATGAATCGTAGTGTGAAATTTTGGAGGGCAAGGATTAGAAATTTAGATGGAGCACTCAGGCCACAACATAGAAGAAAAGAGAGTAAAACGGGGTTTAATTGAAGAACAAGAAGCAAACAAAAAGGGACTATATTTTTTTTTAAAAAAATAACTAGATGGTTTCATTAGGGTAAAATAGATGAAAAGAGGAATCATGAAAGGATAATTTGGTGTAACTTTGAAGGGGCAAATTAATGTTAATGTTTTTATATAACAAGAAGAAAATAAGTTTAAGATGGAAAATATGAGAATAATAGAGTTGAAATTGGAAATAGAATCATGATGTAAAATGGATTATGTAAAAGGGGAAAACCTGGGCAAGACTTTGTTCATTAATATGTTGTTTGTATTTTTAAAAAAAGCAATAAAAACTTTATTTCAAAAAAGATGAGCCGTAGCGTCTATGTTTTATGTTTTTGCACCATGGGGAATTTTAGCTCCACATAAGGATTCCTCCATCCCTTGGACCTCACCTGGACACAAGTTCTAACTCTACTTTGACTGGTCCTCTCAAGCTGGAGCCCATCCTCAACGTCTATTCTTTTTACAGACCACCAGTTCCTTAATAGATGGTAGAAAAGAAAATCAAGACCCTGAAAAAGAGTATTAGGAAGACTCCAGAAACAGTACGATGTACCTTCAGGTCTTCCAAAGGCATTTCAGTACATGTAGTGCAAAACCAAAACAGTTTAACAGAAAGGGAGAACTTTGCGAGATGTCCTACATGCCAAAATGCCAATGTGATATGAGGATATGGCCTTATTCCATATTTACCTAATTCCTTTGCAGTGAATTATACATGAGGAAGCTATGCTTGCATTTCCAAGCTACAGCAAGCCCTAAAGATTGTCTCATTCTTGCCGAAAGCAAACGAGGGAAGCCATAACCCAAAAACCACTGCATGCAGTACTCTCTCTCTCGTCAACATGCAGAGTAAGGATTGAGAACAGTAGTAGATAAATGCAGGTGTAGACAACTAAACCGAGGAGCAAAGGAGTTAACTAAGCTGACCGAGGCCTCAACTTCCTGGGCAATGATACTCTATGGCACTGTTTATTGCAGGGATAACGCAACTGTCAATTCAGTTTAATCCAAGGAAGCTAGTCTAGGCTACCAAAGCCAATTCTCTGGTTGTACAGAGGAAGAGGCAGACCAAAAAGGGGCTCACGATATGAAATGGGGAGTAGGCTTCGTTCTTTAAACCCTTTTCATTGATCACTGGAAGGGAAATGTGCTTGTTCGGACAAATGTTCCCCATTGATCTGAATCAAAGAAGCCGCATTGGTGCAGCTTTCTTCATCCATATTCCTATTCTGAGCAAAAGTGTGTTACATTATTTGGCCTATTTTTATCTCCCCCTTTCAGTTTAAATCCATCGTGCGTCTTTTGTAGTTTTTTGGGGAAATGACTCTGGTCTCTACGATGGAAGGAAGGGCCCATGTCCATAGCATCTGTGTATAAAAGAAATCCCAACTCTGACTTTTAAAAAGTAAAGGTCCTCCTCGCACATATGTGCTAGTCGTTCCTGACTCTAGGGGGCGGTGCTGATCTCTGTTTCAAAGCCGAAGAGCCAGCGCTGTCCGAAGACATCTCCATGGTCATGTGGCCGGCATGACTAAATGCTGAAGGCCCACGGAACACTGTTACCTTCCCACCAAAGTTCCTATTTTTCTACTTGCATTTTTTACATGCTTTCGAACTGCTAGGTTGGCAGAAGCTGGGACAAGTAACGGGAGCTCACTCCATTACACGGCGCTAGGGACTCAAACCGCCAAACTGCCAACCTTTCTGATCGACAAGCTCAGCGTCTTAGCCACTGACCCACCTCGTCCCTATCGACTTTTTTTAAAAGGAGTTGTTAAAAAATGTTAACATCCCCCACGTTGATTTAAAATGTATATTATTTCCTTTGGTAGCCTATAACTTCGGGCCTTCCACCTTTTCAAAAGCTTATCTTGAAAAGTTTCCCTCAAGCGAGAAACTGTAAAAACGGAAGACCGGATGATCAGAATGAATCTTTAAAAAAAAGGAAATCAAGAGTTGTATTGGGTCCGTGAGAACGTTTACATTATACCTGTCACCCATTCATTCAGACCAAGCATGAGCTTTGGGGTGTTTTTCTTCCCCAGAGCCCTGGAATGTTTACATTTTCAAAAACAGAAGGAATTGGGGAAGTTTGAATCGGGGCAGAAATAACGGGGGCAGTCGGCTGGGAATTTGTAGCCCAGTTTTGGAAGACGGTCAACTCCCCTTGGCTTCCCCCAAGGAGGGTAGGAAGGTCCGTCCTTGATTCGGTGTCAGGGTGCCAAGGAGCTCCTGTCAAGGAAGGATGACATCTCTCAAGGCAGACGCACACCCCACAAAAAAAAAAAGAGACAAGAAAGAAAGGCAAGACGAGGGAAACAGCAAACTCTCTCAAAGCAAGTTGGAGGAAAGCTGAGTTGTGTAGGGGGAAAAAATGATTATGACTTACTTGGCAAAGGCAAAAGCAAGTTGCAAGCCATCCTGCCTCTGAAGAAAGGATCCAGAAGGACGGTGAAGGTGCCTAACAGTTGGTAGTCCTGCTCTCCCACTTCCTCTGTGCCCTCCCCCTAAACTAACTCTCTCTCTCTCTCGGTGTTACTGTGGCACCCACACTGAGCAAGGAGCAATGGGCGGCTTCAAGTTGGCCCAGCCTCGCCTCCTGAGGTCAGAGTTCATCCGCGAGGTACTTCCAGCCGTTCAGTGGGTGTGAGGATTAAAAAGGCACTAAGCAACAATCTCAAAATCAATTGGTCGCATCCTCGGGGGGGGAGGAGTTGTCCAAAAGTCTCTTCCCCCCTCCCCCATTCCAACAACAGCTGTGGAAAGAACTGGTCTGCAAGTTGAATGCATATAATAAATATGTTTTTATTTTACATTCTAAGAATGCACCAAAATGCATGCTTCTGCCCCCCTTTTTTTTGTTCTTGTTGCTGTTGTCGTTTTGTGTTTCCTGATTTACAGACTCTTTTAGGCATTGCTCTCTCTCTCTCTCTAAACTGACCTTTAAATTCCCATACGAGTTTTCCCCCCTTTAAGGGTTGAAATAAGTGTCCTTCCCAACAAGGCCAAAAGCAGAAGCCAACTAATTTCCCTGAGTAAACACAGGAAAATAATTGAAACTATGTTAGGAGAGCTTCCTGGCCCTTCAGTCCCAATAAGCCATTAATTAATTAATTAAAGAAACAAACAGAAATAATTATTATCATCATTATTATCATTATCGTTTTTTTTCTTTTTCTTTTTTCTTTTTTAACCAAACTCATGCATTAATTTAATTGGAGCTACGCCTTTTCGTCAAATAGGCCATAATGCTGAATATTAGAACATGCTTTGATCTCCCCCCAAAAAAAGTTGTTTTACCCATTGGACTAACATATGCACTTAAATACAGTACTTTTCGGTTACTAATTAGATACTTCGTAAAATTAAAAAGGAGTGCACTTTTGGTGAATGCAAATTGAAACTAACCCAAAACAAAGATTGAAATTTAAAAACAAAAAAAAAAAACAGGCCTATTTTAAAGGAGGTGGGTCAGAACAAAAGCTTATTTCCCTATTTTCTGAGGTAATGGGCCAGGCATGCAGTTATAAAACAGAGAAGTATCAAAGTCCACATGCTTCTATTAAAGTCTATTGTGCTGTCTTGCAAGTGAGGAGCTAAAAATATTTGCATCCAGTCCTGGGGGGAATTCGGGACTTTAAAGACCCCTTGAAGACCCCTTAGCAGCACTGCAGACATTTTGCCTCCCCCGCCACCCTTGGGATGAGAATGCCTCAGAAGGGTGTACCACAAACCCAGAATGACCTGGTATATTTTGCGTAAAGTGCTGTGGGTAGATCCATTAGACCAAACCTGCCAACCCTTTTGCCAAGGGACTAGATTAAGTCGGTCCTCCAAAGCAGTGGGGAATATCTACTGCACTTTTATTACTGCTGAATATAGTTTGGATGCATGTTCTTGGATGCACTGTGCAGGTTTTAAGGTTTGTTTTTTTTTAAATAGAAACTTTTCCTGTATTCCATGCATATTTGTAAAAGTCCTCTCAGGTTGATCGTTAAAAAGGAAGTGAACGAACCCAACCCCAAAAAAAACGAAAAAAGTAAAGCGAAGAATTCTAGGGCTAGACGGCTATGATACTTATTTATAACTAGACTAGTCCCATGAATGATCGTTAACTATTCATACCCACCGGAAAATAACTTTTTGGAAACAAAATTCCTCCCCCCGCCCACCCACCAAAAAAATAATAATAATACCCCCCCCCCCAAAAAAAAAATGTGAATCTTGTTCATGGATCCTGAAAGCTTCTTGAGGCGCTGAGCAAAATTTGTAATGCAACCACATTATTTTGAGGTAAAGCATTCAACAACGTATTCGTCAAGCATCTACACAGGGGGGGCCACCACTCAACCCCCTTAACGTCTCCAAGCTACCAACGTGGATTTTGTTTTGGTTTCGTTTCGCTTTTTCCTTCCCTACATGGCCTAAACATCTGTCAGCAGCTTGGTTTTATTGACACAGTTTTGGTTGGCTAAGGTATAGTTGCCAGTCCTGAGCGTGGCCTCCCTAAAATTGTCTATGCTATTATTCACATCCTCTTCAATTTCCATATACTCAGATTTGCTGATGGTGGAGGAGCTACGACGGCTCAGGTCGGAGTCAGAGGCTAAGTTAGGAGAGCTAACTTTAAGTAACTGAGCCTGTTCCTCCCCTTCTGTTTCTCGGTGGTAGAAGTAGTTGAAGTTGGACACAATGACAGGTACAGGCAGGGCAATTGTCAGCACACCAGCAATGGCACACAAGGAGCCCACAATTTTGCCTCCAATTGTCACAGGGTACATGTCACCATATCCTACAGTGGTCATGGATACCACTGCCCACCAGAAAGCATCGGGGATGCTGTCGAAAAAAGTCCCAGATTCCTCAGCTTCAGCAAAGTATACTGCGCTGGAGAACAAGATCACCCCAATGAAAAGGAAAAAGATAAGCAAACCTAACTCCCTCATGCTGGCCTTGAGGGTCTGTCCCAGAATCTGGAGTCCCTTAGAATGCCTGGAGAGTTTGAAGATGCGAAAGACTCTTACCAGTCGGATGACCCTCAGGATGGCCAGGGAGGTGGCCTGTTCTCCTTTGGGAGGCCCCTTCTGCTCAGCCATCTCTGTGCCCAGGGTGATAAAGTAAGGGATGATGGCCACTATGTCTATGAAATTCATGATGTTCTTGAAGAACTCAGGTTTGCTCGGGCAGGCGAAGAAGCGCACCACCAGCTCGAAAGAAAACCAGATGATGCACAGAGTCTCCACCACGAAGAAGGGGTCGGTGAAGATGTTGGGCTTGCGGTAGATGGTGGAGTTGTCAGTGCGGTTGTAGATTACATAAACCCTATCCTGATCCTTTAAGGCTGGCAAGGTTTCCAGGCAAAAGATGACGATGGAGATCAAGATCACCATGACGGAGACGATGGCAATCACACGAGCTGGCCCAGAACTCTCCGGGTATTCAAAGAGCAGCCAAACTTGTCTTTGATATTCCTTCTCAGGTAAGGGCCTCTCTTCCTCCTTAATGAAGCCTTCGTCCTCTCGAAATTTGTCCATGGCCTCCTCCCCCAGTTCATAGAACTTGATCTCCTCGGAGAACATGTCCAAAGGAACATTCACTGGCCGGCGAAGCCGTCCCCCAGACTGGTAGTAATAGAGGATGGCATCGAAGCTGGGGCGATTCCGGTCAAAGAAATACTCGTTCCTTAGTGGGTCAAAGTACCGCATGCGTTTCTTGGGGTTCCCCAGCAAAGTGTTGGGGAACTGAGCCAGGGTTTTCAGCTGCGTCTCGAACCTCAGGCCAGCAATATTAATCACCACCCGCTCACAGCACTCGTGGTCCTCATGAGACCCTGGCCGGTAGCTGTCCTGAGGGTGACCTGGCAAAGCCAACGTTTCGTCCAAGTTGTCCCCAGCCATGACAGTCATGATGGGAGATGCAGTGTTGAGGCCCGAGGAAGGAGGAGTCCCCTCCCAGAGCCGGCCAGCGAGTGATGGAGGGAGGAGGACTTCGGAGATATAACAAGGGATCTGGGAGGGCAGAGTCAGCGCATCGGTGCGGCGGGTGCTGAAGTGGACAGCTCCTGGGATAGAGTTAGCGCATCGGTGCTGCGGGTGCTGAAGTGGACAGCTCCTGGGGTAGAGTTAGCGCGTCGGTGCGGACGGTGCTGAAGTGGACAGCTCCCGGGCCAGGAGACGGCAAGGATGAAGAAAGGGAAGTCAAGAAAAGAAAACGGGGAACGGGCTGGGCCGGAGGCTGTCCTGGCTGGAGAAAGGAAAGGAAATGGGGAAGGGGGCTAGTCATTGGGCGGGGGAGGGGAGAGGGGGGGAAACCAGGCAGAGGAGTAAGTCGGACTGGCTCCACGAAGGCAGGAGGAGAGTCCGGGCCTCCACGCACGTGTGGGTGGAAGAGTAGTAGGGTGGGGTGGGGGAGAAAGAGAGACAGGCTACGGGATGGACCTCCGCCAGTCTTTGGCCACTTGGACTTTTCTTGCAGGATGGGGCCACGCGGCGGCGGCGGCGGCGCGGCTGCTGCTGCTGTTGCACTGCGGCTCCTGCCACCCTTTGCCTCCTCGCACCGATAAATAAATAAAGAAACAAACAAACAACCGCTGCTTCTGCGGCGGCGGCGGCTGAGGTGAAGTAGCCCAAATGCCGACTCAGCAAGATCCGGCGACTTCCCCCTGGTTCTGGGCTGGCCCTGGCTTACCAGTGAGGGCTCCCCTGAGATGGAGAAGCGGGGAGAGACGGCTTACGGGCATAGACTGCAAAGG
The DNA here is from genome assembly GCA_029891615.1 of Natrix natrix natrix. Classification (NCBI taxonomy): domain Eukaryota; kingdom Metazoa; phylum Chordata; class Lepidosauria; order Squamata; family Natricidae; genus Natrix; species Natrix natrix. Next base: position 875,111 of record JAKRSK010006701.1, read on the forward strand.
ACGAGAAGGTATTCATTAAAAAAAGGTTTCCCCCTCCCCCCCTTTCGTCCCCAGCCCAACGCACTAACCCCCCAAAAGGCCAAAGCCAGAAGAAGTGCCGCATGCTTCCAGGGGGGGGGGGAGGGAAACCCCCAGCCTGGAGGCTTTCAGGCTTGCCCACCTGGGCGGCCAGCGACTCCCGCCTCGGAGCTCCACGCCCTCTAAGTTCAACGGATCGCCCCCGGGTCGAACGCGCCCGGGGCAGGCTCCGGTCGGGTCATGCACTGCAGGGGAGAGGCGGTCACCCGAGTGGGAAGCGAGAAAGCTCACAATTTGAAAAAAAATCCGTGGAGGCAGGAAGATGTCTTAAAAGTTTTTTTTGGGGGGGGGGTGTGTTGTCCTTCTTCCGCAGCCCCAGATTGGGGGGAACGGGACTTAAGACAGCGGTGCAGAGGGGGGGGGGGGGGAACGGGGGCGAGGAGGGGGAAAAATCGGTCCGGGTTTAGTCACCCCTCCACCCCATCCTCCTTCCCTCCCCTCCCCTCCCCACGCGCGGCAACCCAGCTTCCCCGCAAAGCAGCACAAAGTTGCTCTAGCTCTCCTTACCTTGCGGCGGGAGGTTGGGGGGGAGTGGGGGGGCGGAGGGGGGGAGAGCGAACGGTCCTGCTGCAGCGCCCGCGCTCCGAGCCCGCTCAGGATGCGTCAAGGCGCGTCGCCCGCAGCACTCTCAGTCCCCGCAACACCGCCGCCGGTCGGACTGCGCCGGGGGTCCCTCCTCCTCCCGAGCTGGACGCGTCTCGGGCTACAGGGGAAAATGGTCAGGAGGATAGAAGTTGGGTCTGGAGGACCGCCGGGCGTCCCCCCCGCGCCTCCCAGCTCCGGCAAGGCGAGGCGGGCAAGCGCGTTGCGGGTCTGCCTTAAGGATGGATGGAGCGGCGCGGCGGTTCTTCTTCTCCTCCTCCTCCTCCTCTTCCTCTTGGCGTGGCCGCGGCCGGGGCTGCCTCGTCTCGGGGGGGCGCCGAAGAGCGGGAGCCGGCGGGCGCTTGCGGCAGACGCGGAGCTCAGCCGAGCCGGGCCGGCCATCCCCGACCGCGCTGCAGCCTCAGCAGAAATTGCCAGCGCTTCGGCGCAGCTGCAGCTCCGCCGTTGTGCGGGGAGGGGAGGGAAGGGAGGGGGAGAGGAGGGCGGGGGCTGGGAGAGGAGGAGAAGGAGGAGGGGGGAGGAGAGGAGGAAGGGAGGGTTGCCCGTCCTGCGCCCTGCTGAGCTGCTCTGCGCTGCGCTTCCAATTGCCTGGCCGGGCGCGCCCCCGCCAACAAGAGCCGGGAAAGCGCCCCGCCGGCCTGCCCATGCCCTTCCAGAGCATAAGAGACGAGGTCACGTTTGCGCACCGGTCGGAGCCGGACCCGGCGCAATGCAGCCATGCCTGCGGCTGGCGAGGTGGGTGGTGGATGGGGGCGGCCCCCGCGGGGCCCCTGCGCGCTCTGCGGCTGATGGGCCGCCTCCCTTGGGTATCTCTGCCTCTCCCCCCCTCTCCCGGGGGTCCCTTAACCCTTCCCTCCCCGGGCTTCCTTTCCCCATCCACCCAGCCATCCTCGGTGGCATGGATCTTAGGCCAAACGCCCCCTCCCATCCCCCACCCCAGGTTAAGGGAACGCGGCCCGTGCGCTCCTCGCTCTCCGCCGCGCAGAGGGCCGAAGCCGCCGCAGAGCGGGGTTGCAGCAAAAAACAAAAAACCATCTTGGCAGCCGGGTTTCCCTGCAGAGCAGCTGCACCGGGGCAGCCCTGGTTCCTTGCCCGCAACGGGAGGGACACCTCCCCTCCCCAATTGACCCTCCCCCCACTTCTCCCCTTTCCTGAATTCGCCCACAGGCTGTGGACATTTGCAACGGGAATGACCAGCCTGGAGAGGCATTGGGGGAACTGAAGGAGGAAGCCCGAAAGCTCCGCAGAGTTGTGGGGGTGGGGAGGGGTTGAGAATTCAGCAACTGATGCTGCCCATCCACCCACCCCCAGCGAGGAGGGGAGGAGAGCACCGGGACAAACCACCTAAGAGTAACCTAAGACTTCTTAGGCAGGGCCAAGGGTTCCAGAGAAGGCAAGGCCGGTCAAACACAGCCAGTCCTTGACTTACAGCCAGAATGGAGCCCAACGTTTCTGCTGCTAAGTGAAGACGGTTTTTAACACATTTAACAGATTAACAGAATTGGAAGGGACCTTATAGGTCATCTAGTCCAACCCCCCAGTCGTCCCGTCCCCCGCTCAAGCCAAGGAGACCCTACATCATTTCTGACAAATGATAGTCCGATCTCTTCTTGATGAAGAAAAGGTTGCGATAAGACGGGGATGAAGTGAGCTTGAATTACTGCAAGTCGTTAAGTTACCCACACGGTTGTGAAGTCACTCCGTCTTCCCCATTGACTTTTTTGCTTGTCTGGAGGTCGCCCCAATATAAAACTGAACCTGGGATGACATGAGCACCGGGACACTGCAACCCGTCATAAATAGGAGACAGAGGGTCCTAAGTCACTTTTTTTTAGTGCCGTTGTAACATGGAATGGTCACTAAATGAATTGTCATAATTCTGAGGACTATCTTCTCTCTCACACACACACATGCTGGGCATGATGGAAAGCTGGTCTCCCTGATGTTAGATGATCTTAATCAAAGTTGGATCGGAGGGGGAAATGAATACTTTGAATTCCTAGATAATCTATATCGATTTCAATTCGCAGTATAGTTAGTCCTCGACTTATGACCGCAACCGAGCCCAAAGGTTCCGCTGATAAGCAAGACAGTGGTTAAGTGAGTTTCGCCTAGTTATACGACCTTCCTTGGCTCAGCCGTTAAGTGAATCACTGCAACCGTTAGTAACACCATTCTTAAGTAAATCTTGCTTCCCCTCCCCCTGGATTTTCTGGTCAGAAAGTCACAAAAGGGGATCCCATGACCCACCGCCATAAATATGAGCCAGTTGCCAACCGTCCAAATTTGGATCGTGTGACCGTGGGGATGCTGCAACGGTCGTAAGTGTGAAACAAATGTACTTTTTTCAGCGCTGTTGTAACATCGAACGATTACTAAACAAATGGTTGTAAGTCGAGGGCTACCAATAGTTGTCTAGGAATATTTGGGAAGTCTGGGACTTTTTAGAAAGGAAAATGCAGAATCTTGACGCAGATGGCTAAATCATGGTTTATCCCTCAGATCTTGGCTTATTGGATCTTCTTGAGTGCCCTGCCATGATTTAAACTTGACTAGGGCTGCTTGGTGGCTCAGTATCTAAGATGCTTCTGCTTCTGCTTCTTCTGCTTCTTCTGCTTCTTCTTCTTCTTCTTCTTCTTCTTCTTCTTCTTCTTCTTCTTCTTCTTCTTCTTCTTCTTCTTCTTCTTCTCCTCCTCCTCCTCCTCCTCCTCCTCCTCCTCCTCCTCCTCCTCCTCCTCCTCCTCCTCCTCCTCCTCCTCCTCCTCTGCTAAAAGCTTCCAGTTGAGCACATTGGTCTTACACATAGACACTCCAACCTTCCATCTATTCAGGATCCTGTGCATAGTATAAGGGAAGTTGATCCCTCAGCCATATCTTCCTTTAAGGTTCTTCCTTGCTCGATGGTCTCCTTGTCCCGACAAAACCACCTTTTATTAATTGACTCTGAATTCCACTCATTCCCATCCAGCAAAGTCTTTTAAGGGAGGATTTACAGTCACAGACCTTCTCTGGCTTGGAGAGCTGCCAGGCCGATATCTGCAGACCTTGGCAAGGAGTCTCGGAGGGTCACGAACCAATGAAGCGAACTAATTGTCTCTTGCAAACTCCACTCCCCTTTCGCTCCTCTTTTATTTCCTCTGAGAGGGGCCATTCATCGTCCACCTGTGGCCTTACTCCTAAGTTGACCCCTGTTCTTTAGCTGTTCCCTTCATCTGGCAACACTGGGAACAGGTTCCAGCTGTTCTTCTGCCCCACTTATCTCTGACTCCAAAGGCAGCTGATAACTGTCAGACGGCCCTGGCCCCCTCTCTACTTCTGACACAGAGCCCTCGTCCGTGCCTTCCCCAGACTCCAGGACTGGCCCAGGTTCCTCCCCAACCTCCTCACTGTCTGAATCTGCTGCCAGCTCCGCTGACCGCTGGCCACTGGCGGGCCACAACACTTCAAGAGGGCTGCATTACTATTTACTATCAACTAGATCTTGCTAATATATGCCATGGATATTAGTCCATGATTTGATTATGATCAGTTGTCGTGCATAGCCCTGGTGTTCACCAATAGCAACTCAATGTCAAGGCTAATGTACAGGTAGTCCTCGAACTTACAACAGTTTGTTTAGTGCCTGATCAAAGCTACAGCAGCACTGGAAAAAAAGTGACTTATGACCATTTTTTCACACTTACTCAACTACTAACTGGATATCTATGTGGTCAATCACAGTATTTTGACACCATATGTCAGTAAACTAAATTGTGTGTAAATATAATAGGTGGTCCTTGGCTTATGGCAGTTCATTTAATGACCATTTGAAGTGACAATGGCACTGAAAAAAGTGGCTTACGGCCATTTTTCAGACTTATGACTGTGGCAGCATCCCCATGGTCACCTGATCAAAATTCAGACGCTTGGCAACTGACTCCTATTTATGACGGTTGCCGTGTTCCAGAGTCACGTCATCCTCCTTTGTGACCTTCTGTCAGGCGAAGTCAACGGGGAAGTCAGATTCACTTAACAACCATGTTGCTAATTTAATAACAGCAGTGGTTCACTTAACAGGAGTGGTGCGGTGGCCTACAAATGGAGCTCTCGCCTCACAATTAGAAGGCTGTGAGTTCGATCCCAGGTAGAGGCAGATATTTTTCTCTCTGGGCACAACAAGAATATATCTGCTGAACAAAACTCCGCATTGGCAACAGGAGTGGCATCCGGCCAGTAAACACCCCGCCAGCTCCATTCAGTTGCCCAGACTCCACCCCGCAAGGGATTATGGCTTTATTAAAAGAAGATGATGAGTGGTTCATATAACAACTGTGGCAAGACAGGTCGTAAAATGGGACAAAACTCACTTAATAAATGTCTCGCTTAGCAACATACATTTTGGCCTCAATTGTGGTCATAATTCAAGGACAACTTGTACGGTATGTTGTCTTTGAATCGCAATCCCACGCAAGAACAAATGATATTCAAATGATATGCAATGATTCTTCCATCAAATAGAGCAATTTTGTTCTAATAATTTCTCTCTTTGGAGGGAAGGATTAGCATATTTCTCGAACTTAAAAGTGAGTTTCATATCTCCTTTTCTGTAGCAGAGTCATGCATATATTACTGGACACTTTCGGTTTTTGAAGGAGCCGGATATATTTAGAAATGATTTTACATGCAAATAGCTTGGTATTATTAAAATGCTAATTGATGATATGCGTCCATAAATAAATACCTTCCATATTGATCCGAAATGGCCAGGATCAATGAAAACATTTGCATGCAATCTTTGGATTGAATAAAGAAATCTGCGGGGCGAGGTGAAATAGTTTAAACTACAAACATTAAGAAGATTTTTTTGGGTAAAAATGTATTTATTTATTTTTTCTTTTAAAACAAACATTTCATCATTCATCAATCAGTGCGTGGTCTGAGTACAATTTTGGTGTCATAATAGTTATAGCTTACCACCAAATTCTTTATATGCATCTGTTCTTATTTTAACATTACAACTTAACGTATCTCCTGTTACAACATTTCTCTTCCTAAATTATTTAATTTTATACTTTTTATCCATATTCATTTTCTAACCAATGTTAAAATAACCCCTCTATATTATAACAATCAGATTCTTCCTTCCCTTCGATTGCTTGTGTTAATCTATTCGTTTCTGCACAATCTAATATTTTCGTAATCACATTTTCATCTTTAGGGATTTCTTCAGCTTTCCAATTTTGTGCAAATACAATTCTAGCCACAGTTATTACATGAATAATCAAATAAACATTTTCTTTACTTTATTTCCCTGGTATTTCCCTGTATTACCCAACAAGAACAATTCAGATTTTAAGTCAATATGTTGCTGTGTCATCTTCTCCAACCAATTCTTGCCCAGCATTTTTTCATTTTTGTACATGTCTACCACATGTGATAATACGCATTAAGACGATTTTGAGCGACCCGTGATTATTTGGGGGGAGGGAACGGTAAAGAATGATTTTCCTGAGGAGAAAAAGTTCTTCTTTCTCAGTGCCACAAAAATAGAAATGTCTAAAGGATAATCTAATAAATCAGCATGGTCAGAAGTCTTCAGAGAGTCTAGTTGCAAGTACCGGTAATCCTCGACATACGACCACAATAGAGCCCAACATTTCTGATGCTAAGCAAGACGTTAAGTGAGCTTTGTCCCATTTTACCACCCTTCTTACCCCAGTTGTTAAGTGAATCACTGTTCTTGTTAAGTTAGTAACATGGTTGTTAAGTGAATCACTGTTGTTGTTAAGTTAGTAACACGGTTGTTAAGTGAATCACTGTTCTTGTTAAATTAGTAACACAGTTGTTAAGTGAATCACTGTTCTTGTTAAATTAGTAACACGGTTGTTAAGTGAATTACTGTTCTTGTTAAGTTAGTAACAGTTGTTAAGTGAATCACTGTTCTTTTTAAGTTAGTAACACAGTTGTTAAGTGAATCACTGTTCTTTTTAAGTTAGTAACACAGTTGTTAAGTGAATCACTGTCCTTGTTAAGTTAGTAACAGTTGTTAAGTGAATCACTGTTCTTGTTAAATTAGTAACACGGTTGTTAAGTGAATCACTGTTCTTTTTAAGTTAGTAACACAGTTGTTAAGTGAATCACTGTCCTTGTTAAGTTAGTAACATGGTTGTTAAGTGAATCACTGTTCTTTTTAAGTTAGTAACACAGTTGTTAAGTGAATCACTGTTCTTGTTAAGTTAGTAACAGAGTTGTTAAGTGAATCACTGTTCTTGTGAAGTTAGTAACACGGTTGTTAAGTGAATCTGGCTTCCCCATTGACTTGGCTCGTCAGAAGGTCCCAAAAAGGAAATCGCGTGACACGGAGATACTGCGACCGTCATAACTATGAGTCAGTTGACAGGCATCTGAATCTTGATCACGTGTTCACGGGAATGCTGCCTCGGTCGTCAGTGTGAAAAAACGGTCCTATGTCACCTTTTTCAGTGCCATTGTAACTTTGAACGGTCACTAAATGAACTCTTGTAAGTCGAGGACTACCTGTACTTTTTGACTTCGCAAGGAAGAGCATTGTTGTTCTGAGGTCGGTGAAATGAGGACCCAGATTGTTGAGGGGGCAATACTGTGTTTCCCCAAAAATAAGACAGGGTCTTATTTTCTTTTGACACTCCCCCCACAAAATAAGCGCTTGGCCTTATTTTCAGGGAGGTCTTATTATTTTTGAGGTGCAGGAGGGAGCGAGCGTGGCCACCGCATGGCTGCTGCCGTGTTGCAATATTTTCGGGGAGGGCTTATTTTAGCGCATGCGCTCAAAAGCCCAATTGGCCTTATTATCCGGAGAGGTCTTATTTTTGGGGAAACCGGGTAGGATGACTCTGTAAACCACTTAGAGAGGGCTGTAAAGCACTGTGAAGCGCTATATAAGTGCTATTGCTATTCCTTCCTTCCTTCTTCCCTCCCTCCCTCCCTCTCTTATTCTCCTCCCTCATGGCACAGTGGCTAGAATGCAGTATTGCAGGCTGACTCTACCCACAGCCTGGCGTTCGATTCTCACCTGCTCAAGGTTGACTCAGCCTTCTTCCATCCTTCCGAGGTCGGTAAAATGAAGACCCAGATTGTTGGAAACAACAAGCTGACTCTGTAAACCGCTTAGAGCACTGTGAAGTGGTATATAAGTTTAAGTGCTATTGCTATTCCTTCCTCCCTCCCTTCTCTTTTTCCCTTTCTCCTTCTGCTTTCTGGTGGCACAGTGCTCAGAATATAGTATTGCAGGCTGACTCTTCTCACTGCCAGGAGTTCAATCCTGACCGGCTCAAGGTTGACTCATCCTTCTTCCATCCTTCTGAGGTCGGTAAAATGAAGACCCAGATTGTTGGAAACAACAAGCTGACTCTGTAAACCGCTTAGAGCACTGTGAAGTGGTATATAAGTTTAAGTGCTATTGCTATTCCTTCCTCCCTCCCTCCCTTCTCTTTTTCCCTTTCTCCTTCTGCTTTCTGGTGGCACAGTGGTCAGAATGTAGTATTGCAGGCTGGCTCTGCTCACTGCCAGGAGTTCGATCCTGACCGGCTCAAAGTTGACTCACCCATCCTTCCGAGGTCGGTAAAATGAGGGCCCAGATTGTTGGAGGCAACAGGCTGACTCTGTAAACCGCTTAGACCACGGCGAAGAGGTATATAAGTCAGAACTGCTATTGCTATTGTATCTAAAACACCCTTGGTCTATAGTTCCACTTTTGATTGCCTTTGTAACTGTTTGTGCAGCACTGTCACTTATGTTTTGGGCAGGAAACGTCTGCTCACCTTTACAAAACGAACCTTAGTTTGGTCTCTGCTTGTTTCCCAACTAAATATTTTTAGATGCACACAACATCATTTGTCCACGGTTGGGAAGGGATCAAAAGGCCTCTACTATGAGCAAAGAAAAACAACTGTGTTCCTTGTTTAAAAATAAAATAAATAAAAAATTGCCTCTCAGGCAATTTATCCTTGTTCTCCCTCTTAAGTGAGCAAATGACTAATCATGAGAAAATATTCCGGGATAATAAATCATCCTTTCAGGTTCGCTTCGCCCCCTGAGAATTCTTACTACAGAAGCTCTTAAGGGAAGACTGGTGACAGATGGTCTCCTCCAGGGGAGGTGAGACTTCAGTGGCCCTGGCTCTTCACTCGGTGGTCAGCACAGAGCAGAATAAGAGAGTTGGGAGGGACCTTGAAGATCTTCTAGTCCAACCCCCTGCGCAAGCAGGAAAGCCTATAATATTCTGGGACAAATGGCTATTCTGTCTCTTCTGAAAAGCTTCCACTGATGAAGCTCCCTCAACTTCTGTTCCACCAGTTAATTGTTTTTCACTGCCAGGAAATTTCTCCTTAGTTCTAAGTTGCTTCTCTCCTTGATTAGTTTCCATCCGTTGCTTCTTGTCCTGCCCTCAGGTGGTTTGGAGAATAGCTTGCCTCCCCCCCCCCCTCTTCTCTGTGGCAGCCCCTCAAACATTGGAACGCTGCTATCGTGTCTCCCCTAATCCTTCTTTTCACTAGACTAAGGTAAAGGTAAAGGTTCCCCTTGCATATATGTGCTGGTCGTTCCAACTCTAGGGGGCTCATCTCCATTTCAAAGCTGAAGAGCTAGCACTGTCCGAAGATGTCTCTGTGGTCATGACTCAATGCCGAAGGCGCACAGAACGCTGTTACCTTCCCATCAAAGGTGGTTCCTATTTATCTACTTGCATTTTTCCGTGCTTTCGAACTGCTAGGTTGACAGAAGCTGGGACAAGTAACGGGAGCTCACTCCGTTACGCGGCGCTAGGGATTCGAACTGCTGAACTGCTGACCTTCTGATGGACAAGCTCAGTGTCTTAGCCACATTCACTAGACTAGACAAACCCAATTGCTTCATATGTTTTAGCCTCCAGATCCCTCATTGTCTTTGCTGCTCTTTTCTGCCTTCTTTCCAGAGTCTCTAAGTCTGCTTTATAATATGGGGACCAAAAGCAATATTCAAGTGTGGCCTAACAGAGCTTTGTAGAGAGTGCTAGGACCTCCCATGATCCTGATTCTGTCCCTCTGTTAATGCAAACCATTGGCACATTGCTGGCTCATATTAGATTGACCAACTGAAGATGTGGGTGCTGGAGGTTTTCAGGAAGAGACTGGGCAGTCTCTATCTAGACAGTCCTTTGTCTGGAATGATACAGGGTCTCCTGCTTGAGCAACAGGATGGACTAGAAGACCTCCAAGGTGCCTTCCAACCCTATTTTTCTATGTTCTATAATAATTCTATTTACTGTTATCTTTTTCCTGTTACCTGCTGATGCCTATTGGTATCTTGTGATTATATCTCTTTGTTGTTGAATGTACACTGAGAGCTTCTGTACTGGAGACAAATTATTTGTGTGTCCAATTAGACTTTGCCAATAACGAATATTCTGTTCTGTTCCATTCCACTCCAATCTGTTCTGTATTGTATTCTGTCCTGTTCTGTTCTGGTTTGTTCCATTCCATTCTATTCCACTCCACTCTATTTTCTGTTCTGCTCTCTTCTCCTCTCCGCTCCTCTCCTCTTCCGTTCCGTTCCATTCCATTCTACTCCATTCTACTTTCTCTTCCTTCCCTTCTCTTCTCTTCCATTCCGTTCCATTCCACTCTCTTCTCTCTACTCTTTTCTTCTCTTTTCTTCTCTTCCCTTCCCTTCTCTTCTCTTCCATTCCGTTCCATTCTACTCCATTCTATTTTCTCTTCCTTCCCTTCTCTTCTCTTCCGTTCCATTCCATTCCACTCTCTTCTCTCTACTCTTCTCTTTTCTTCTCTTCCCTTCTCTTCTCTTCCATTCCATTCCACTCTCTTCTCTCTACTCTTCTCTTTTCTTCTCTTCCCTTCCCTTCTCTTCCATTCCATTCCAATCCACTCTCTTCTCTCTACTCTTCTCTTTTCTTCTCTTCCCTTCCCTTCTCTTCTCTTCTCTTCCATTCCGTTCCATTCCACTCTCTTCTCTCTACTCTTTTCTTCTCTTTTCTTCTCTTCCCTTCTCTTCTCTTCCATTCCGTTCCATTCTACTCCATTCTATTTTCTCTTCCTTCCCTTCTCTTCTCTTCCGTTCCATTCCACTCTCTTCTCTCTACTCTTCTCTTTTTTTCTCTTCCCTTCTCTTCTCTTCTCTTCCATTCCGTTCCATTCCACTCTCTTCTCTCTACTCTTCTCTTTTCTTCTCTTCCCTTCCCTTCTCTTCTCTTCTCTTCTCTTCCATTCCGTTCCAATCCACTCTCTTCTCTCTACTCTACTCTTCTCTTTTCTTCTCTTCCCTTCTCTTCTCTTCTCTTCCATTCCGTTCCAATCCACTCTCTTCTCTCTACTCTTCTCTTTTCTTCTCTTCCCTTCTCTTCTCTTCTCTTCTCTTCTCTTCCATTCCGTTCCATTCCACTCTCTTCTCTCTACTCTTTTCTTCTCTTCCCTTCCCTTCTCTTCTCTTCCATTCCGTTCCATTCTACTCCATTCTATTTTCTCTTCCTTCCCTTCTCTTCTCTTCCGTTCCATTCCATTCCACTCTCTTCTCTCTACTCTTCCCTTCCCTTCTCTTCTCTTCTCTTCTCTTCCATTCCGTTCCAATCCACTCTCTTCTCTCTACTCTTCTCTTTTCTTCTCTTCCCTTCCCTTCTCTTCTCTTCCATTCCGTTCCATTCCACTCTCTTCTCTCTTCTCTTCTCTTCTCTTCTCTTCCCTTCCCTACTCTACCCTACCTTACCCTTCCCTTCCCTTTCCTTGTCTTCCAATTCCTATTCCATTCTATTCCATTCCCATTCCATTAATTTGCAAGACGTTCACATTGGTTTTGGAATACGTTTTAGTCATTTCTCTCTTCTAACATTACATAAGTGTCGAAATAGCCACCTGCCTGTAGCTGAGAGCTGTCTTTTAATTCCCAATACCTACTTTTAGTGAAGCTTACATCACAGATTATGCCAAGCCGCACAAGGATCCTATTCCAGGCTCCGATTATATTGTTTGCCTGATAAATATCGTTGCTAAGATTTTAACAGCTTAAGCTGGTCTGAAAATGACAGTTTGTTCTCCCTAAGCTATTGTGCGTTCAGCTCCGCCTGGATTTATGCAGAGCTGGCTGTCACAGTTTCGATAATAATAGATTTTTAACTGATGTAATTTCATGCAAAAGAGGCAGGATCCAGCCCCCAATGCTTCTCTGGCTGCTGATAGGATACGTTAAAGCAAGTTTTGAGTTGGTGTAGTTTTCTACCCTTTGGCACTTGGGAGCAGACCCGTTCTGCTCCATTTCAACTTACAACCCTAACAGAACCTAGGACAGTGATAGCTAACCTTTTTTGTCCTTGCGTGGCGAAATTGCGCACGCGTGCCCACTCCCACAATACAATGCGCCCCACCCACCTGTGCATGCACACAATACCCTCCTTAGCTCCCTCCCCCATGCATGCAGGTGAAAACCCCCTCCCCGTGCCCCATTTTGGGCCTAGCCCGCCCCCTGAAACCTCCCGGGACCAAAAGTGGCCCTTAGGGGAAGCACTGCACTGCCCTTGTGCCTCATTTTGGGTCTAGCACACGTCCCTAAAGCCTCCTGAGACCAAAAATGGGCCACGAGGGAGGGGGGCACCGCATAACCCCTGTGCCCCATTTTGGACCCAATACGCCTCCCTGAAACCTCCTGGACCAAAAATCGCCCTTAGGAGAGGCACTGCACCCCCCCTTGTGCTCTGTTTTGGCCCTAGGGGGTCTCCCTAAAGCCTCCTGGGACCAAAAATGGGCCACGAGGGAGGGGGGCGCCACATAACCCCTGTGCCCCATTTTGGCCCTAGCAGGCCTCCCTAAAGCCTCCTGGGACCAAAAATGGGCCACAGGGAGTGGCACATCACCACTCCTGCACACACCCTTGCCCCTCGCCAGAGGTGCATTGCTACTGGTTCGCACCAGTTCAGGCGAATCAGTAGTCGAATGTTGGCCTGGGTCACAGAACCTGCAGCGACCCAGGCTGGCCACACCTCCGAACTGGTTCCCTGGTGGTCATTGTCAGCATGTGTGTGTGTGTATGTGTGTGTTGTATTTGTGCTGATAAATAAATAAAGGGAGACTAGTATAGATCTATTTCAAGCTATTTAGCTCTCATCAGCTAGCCATACCCTTACTGGGAATTGAACCTGGGCTTAGACAGTTGTATTAGACAGTTGTATTAACCACTAAGCCACAGGCTCTCCTCCTTATCAGCTGAGACATATATATATGCTGGTTTTGTTGTGTTCGGGTCTTTTCCCGTGTAAGGTTGAGATTGTCTTTGCAACGTTTCGGCAGGATCACACCTGCCATCTTCAAGCTGTGGGCCCAAGCTGTGGTCAAGCTGTGGAAGATGGCAGGTGTGATCCTGCCGAAACGTTGCAAAGACAATCTCAACCTTACACGGGAAAAGACCCGAATACAACAAAACCAGCATACCTACACCCGTGACAATCTACGACCCTTGGAATGGGGTGGGAGTAGGAATGGATTTCCAGAGGGAAAAAGTTGCAGACTACAGGAACAAGAAGCACCACTCCGGGAAATATTTAGATATTTTATTAATTGCCCTCTTTTTTTTCTTTTTTTTTAAAGAATATGTTATGATGGTAATGCTACATGAGATTTGTTGAGATTGTCAATGAATGCCAGTGGGTGGCTGTGTTTTTGAAGGCAAATGATATCAGATAAAAGCACGTTTAAATAATTTCAGTTAAATGAGAATGGCGGTGTATTGATAGTAAAATACATGAAGATTGTTGATGTAAAATGTACTATTCAATGGGAAGGAAATATATGTAATAATTATGATGGAAACGCACAAAAACTGTTTGTAACCAACCGACACGCTTTCCACAGGATGTAATGAAGAATGATTCTTTTTTTGTGTTTTGGTTTATTCAAAACAATGAAAAATATTTCAAAAAAAAAAAAGCACCACTCAAGTGACCCACAGGTAAATCTCCAAGTGGCCTCAACGACCCTCTAAAAGGATGCAAATGACCAGCTGTCTGCAAGGAATATAAATCCTTCCATTCTCCAGTATCTTGTCAGAGCTGAAGAAGCTTCTTGGATAAGGAGCAAAATGACTTCAAAGGAAAAAAGAAAAAGAAAGAAAGTCCAGTTGCCTCCTCCTGAAAAAAGCATCTTTGGGACAACCATGTCCTGGGTGACGGAGAATCTCCACGGACTTCCAATCGGAGACAGTTTAATCCCAAACCTGCAGCCTGGACGCTCGTCCTTAAAATCTCACCAAGATCCTAATATTAATCACAGGGAATCGCATTTGGACCAGTAGCACCACTCACCAAAACGAAAAACACAAAAAAAGCTTTGAGATTTGTAAAAAAAAAAAAGAGGTGGGGGGGAGGAAAGAAAAGTTGAGTGATAGCTGGACAGTAATTGCTCGATGCCATTATGTAAAGTGAAGCAGTGAGGTTTGCCCACCCGTTCCCCGTGTGACATTGGAAATCGCTCATTGAAAATGCATTTTTGTAATACGGTTCCTAAGACCTATTTCGTTCCCTGCGGCCTGTCCAGCTCTCAAAAGCTTTTCTCTTCAAGAATGAATTTCATTCATAATTGATCGTCCCCACTGCAGCATGACTGTACAAATGGCTTACAACTTGCCACAGAGTTTCTATCCTCCCAACTCCTCTTCCAGGGACGGTTTGGGTTTTGAAGAGCCGCGATGCCCCTCGGGAGGGCGGGGTGGGGGTGGGGTCATTATTATTATTATTATTATTATTATTATTATTATTATTATTATTATTATTATTATTATTATTATTCCTCTCCACCATGCTGTAGAAGAATATGGCCTCCCGAAAGGGTTGCTGGGAGGAATGCCTAGTGGGCAGCACAAATCCTGGGAGAAACGTTGAGCTAGAAATATAATCGGAAAGGCCCAGCATTAAGGAAGATGCAGGATGCGGGCTTCCCTGCACTCTACAACTCCTAAAAAAAAAGGATGGACTTTCCCACCCCCCCACCCCGCCCACCCAGCCCCGCAGATCCAGAAAATCCTATTTGTGAGACTGCAAAAATCTCTTGAGCCTTGAAAGGAGCCAACAGGACCGTGGTTTACTCATCCGCAGAGGATTCCATACCATATAAAAACATGTCCAAAAAAAGAGAGAGGACTTGAGGCAGACCTGGAAGAAAATAGAGAAGCAACCTCAAGGACACGTTGCAACAACATCTATTAACAAGGGTTGGAGCTGCCAGAGGAGCAAGAGGCAGAACTTTGCTCCTCAACATCTGAAGAGTGGGTGTTGAGGAGGAAGGGGGGAGGAAAAGAAGGGGAGGAAGAAGAGAAGAGGGGAGGAGAAGAGGAGGAGGGGGAGGATAGAAGGAGGAGGAGGAGGGGAGGGAGGAGTAGAAGAAGGGGAGGGTGGAAGAAGGAGGAGGAGAAGATAAGGAGAGGAGAAGGAGAAGAGAAGAGAAGAATGGGAGGAGGAGGAGGAGGAGGAGGAAGAGGGAGGAAAAGAAGGGGAGGAGGAAGAGAAAGGGGAGGATAGAAGGAGGAGGAGGAGGGGAGGGTGGAAGGAGGAGGAGGAGATAAGGAGAGGAGAAGAAGAAGGGGAGGAGGGGGGAGAAGGGGAGGGGAGCAGGAGAAGAGGAGGAGGAGAAGGGGAGGAGGAAGAGGAGTAGAAGGGGAGAAGGAGGGGAGGGTGGAGGAGGAGGAGGAGGAGGAGGAGTGGGACGGGAGGGGAGGAGAGGAGAAGAGGGGGAGGAGGGAGAGATGAAGATGAGAAGGAGAGGAAGGGGAGAAGATAGGAGGAGGAGGGTGGGAGAGAAGGAGGAAAAGGAGGGGGAAAGGAGAAGAGGAGGAGATGGAGAAGGAGAAGAAGGGGAGGAGGAGGGGAGGGGAGGAGTAGAAGAAGGAGAAGGAGAAGAGGAGGAGATGGAGAAGGAGAAGAAGGGGAGGAAGAAGAGGAAGAGGAGTAGAAGCAGGGGAGACGGAGGGGGGTGGGAGGGGAGGAGAAGGAGGAGAAGAGGAGGAGATGTGGAAGGGGAAGAAGGGAAGAAGTGGGAGGAGGAGAGGAGAAGGAGAAGAAGGGGAGGAAGAAGAGGAAGAGAAGTAGAAGAAGGGGAGGAGGAGTGGAGGGTGGGGGGGAGGAGGAGAAGAAGGGGGAGAGGGAGAAGAGGAGGAAATGAAGGGGAGAAGGAGAAGAAGGGGAGAAGGTGGGAAGGAGAGGAGGAGGAGAAGAAAGGGAGGATGAGGAGAAGGGGATTGGGAGAAAGGGGAAGGAGGAAGACTGACCATAGTTTACCATATACTTTTCCATGGTCAAGTTGTTTGCTCCGTAGCCAATGACAATGGCTGTTTTTTTGAAGCCGGAAAACTCTTCCTCTTTTACTGCCTGTCTATCCGTCCTCACCAACTCTAAACCTTACTTACTAAAATAAGCATGATTCATCAAAAATAAATACTCACATAGGGACCAAAGTTACAATGCCACTGGGGGGAAAAAAGGTAACTGATGACAAAGCAAAGCCAATGGGGAGGGGGGAACACAAATGCATTTAATGACCGCATGGTTCCCTTAAGCACCACCGTTTTTTTGCTTCACTGGCCAAAAACATCGTAAAAGGGGGTGCAACTCACTTAAACAACTTCCTTGCCTGCCCCTTGGCTGCCAGCAACTCGAGCCTGGCCCAGCAAGTTTTTATGGAGTAGCCTAAACTGGCAAGCCGGTTCTCTGGATTATTTGCTTGGCTTTTGGCTCACGAAATAACATCCTAGACTTCCTTCTATTTCAGTTTCCTTCTGTAAAGCAGGAGGGGAATCTAGGGTTGGACATGGCCTGCTGTTCTCGTTTTTGTTGAAGTCAGCCGTTTAAGCCTCTGGGCTTTTAGACAACTTAATAAACTGCCAAGTTTTTTAAAAAATTGGAGGTTGGAATGACAAGCTTTTAAGCCTCTGAACCAGCACCTCCCAATAAGAGAGAGGGGGGAGAGAGGGAGGGAGGGAGGGAGGGAGGGAGGGAGAGAGAGAGAGAGAGAGAGAGAGAGAGAGAGAGAGAGAGAGAGAGAGAGAGAGAGAGAGAGAAGACTTTCTTGGCAACGCAAATGTTGTTGCAAAAAAATAAATAAGTCAGTCTTTGTCTCTGCAAAAAAAGCTGCTGCACAAAGAGAGGGAAAGAGAGACTGTTTGGTTAATTAAAAAAAGACACACACGGGATCGTTTAAAAACGCTAAAAGTTCAGGGCCATTGTGGATGCCACCTACCTCTCAGGGGAATAGGACAGACCAGAACAGAACACAGAGTAGGGTAGGGTAGAGGAAGAGAGGAGAGGAGAGGAGAGAAAGAAGAGAAGAGAAGAGAAGGAAGAGAAAAGAGAAAGAAGAAAAAGAAAAGAAGAGAAAGAAGAGGAGAAGAGAAGAGAAAATATGGGATGGAATGGGATAGAAGAGTAGAGTGGAGTGGAATGGAAAGGAGTGGAGTAGAGTAACCAGAACAGAACAGAACAGAACAAATGGCTATCCAACATCTTCTTAAAGGCTTCCAGTGTTGGGGCATTCACAACTTCTGGAGGCAACTTCTGTTCCACTGATTAATTGATCTAACTGTCAGGAAATTTCTCCTCAGTTCTAAGTTGCTTCTCTCCTTGATTAGTTTCCACCCATTGCTTCTTGTCCTGCCCTCAGGTGCCTTGGAGAATAGCTTGACTCCCTCTTCTTTGTGGCAACCCCTGAGATATTGGAAGACTGCTATCATGTCACCCCTAGTCCTTCTTCTCATTAAACTAGACATATCCAGTTCCCGCAACCGTTCTTCATATGTTTTAGCCTCCAGTCCCCTAATCCTCTTGGTTGCTCAGGATGAAGAGGGGGTTTTGTTCTCACCATCTTCTGCGCATGCTGAATGCTCTTGTTTAGGCCTGGTCAAGGCCAACCGTCTCTGCATACCAGATGGATGAGGCCACCTGAAGATGCACCTTGGGGGCTAGAGATTGGACATTTAACTTGGGGTTGTTGGGGGGAGGGATTTGAGGACACTTTTGATATGTACAATTTCGCACCTTTTAGCCTCAGATCTTGCTTTACTTCCGCTGCTTTCACATCATATCCAGGAAAAGTACCTTTTCTCTAAAACAATGGAGTCGAGGATTTTCCTTTCTTGGATTTTGAAGGAGGCACGTCTGACGTTTATTGCTATCACATAGCCTTGGACACTGCAAGCGTTACCAAAAGTTCTAATTTTGATCACTTGGCCATGGGGATATTGCGACCGTCTCAAATGGGAAAAACAGTCATCAGCCGCCTTTTTCAGAAACTTTGAACGGTCAATAAATGTAGTGTTGTAAGTTGAGAACTGTAATTGATTATGCCAATAACCAAAGGAATCTCAGTGCCATATATCCGGCAGAAACTTTGCCCGAAACCAATGCAGACAAACCATTTAAATGAATTTATTAAAAACATAGTTAGCAGCAAAAACGTATGCAAAACGTTGCGGTCCGATGTCCTTAGTGTCCTTTAGGCGTGAATGTTTTCACTTTGAAACAAAATAGGCTTTAAAGATGCAAATATTTTCTGGTTTAGCGTGAAGGGACTTGTTACAATTCAGCTGCTACCTTGTGGAGTTAGATGGACCGAAGATGGAAGGATGAGGAAGAAGCATCCTTATTTAAGAAGATTGCTCAAAGGCTAAAGAGCATCCTTCTCATTCCACATTACGTTGAAGAAAGGGGCATTTAACTAACTCCCCACAGTTACTGGATCTCTGAATTTTGAGTAGTTCCCCTTACAACATATCCAAAACATGATCCAACATATGTAGCTTGGTAGAAAACTTCAGAAAAGCAGCTTGCTCCAATGATGGTTTTTGCTTCCTAACCAACATGTTTTTGCTCAGATAAGGAAAAAATTTGGAAAACGGGGAGCCCTTAACAAGCATCTCTTACCATTAGCAGGGTAAGAATGACGCTTGCTTTCCATTCCCACAAACCTTTGACCTGCGTCCATCACGAATGAGGACCCCAGGGGTGTATGTTCACCTTCCCCCATAGGATCTTCTTGGGAGAAGGAACAGCTGTAAAATTAATATACACAACTCAGAAGGACAACATGGCTGGAATGCCGGTAGCTGTTCTGGATAGCTTGGCCAAGAATTTGGACCTCCCAAATCTGGATTATTTTTTTTTAGAGGGTCGAATTTAGGCCTGTCTGTTTATTTGGCTGACTGGAGTGGAAGGCCGTATCTGGCTCCCAGAAAGGACCAGTTCCTGGTATTTATCCACCACTTCCTGGTAAACAGGGCCACTGTTCTTCAGCGCAAACTTCACGGCAGAGTCTTGGTAATGGGGTTGAAAGCTCGGACAGGGATAATTCCAACATGCTTGAGAAGACGGTACTACAGGCTGTAGCGCCAGACAGACGGAAGCCGGGGGTTTTCCTGGAAGCAAATGTCTATACCTAGATAAGGAGAACAACAACAACAACGGTTACCGTTGTCTGCAGGGATTGCGTTAAGGAAGGCAGTGTACTTTGTAAGAGCTGTGGTGGCACCGTGGTCAAAATGCAGTCCTGCAGGCTGATTTCTGCCGACTGCCAGCAGCTCGGCAGTGCAATTCTCATTGGCTCGAGGTTGACTCAGCCTTCCATCCTTCCGAGGTGGGTCAAATGAGGACCCAGATTGTTGGGGGCAAGAGGCTGACTCTGTAAACCGCTTAGGATGCGCTGTAAAGCACTGCGAAAGCGGTATGTAAGTCTGAGTGCTATTGCTATCATCACACGCCTATTACAAGTTCATTAAGAGCCATGTGGTGCAGTGGTTAGAATGCTGTATTGCAGGATACTTCTGCTAACTGCCGGCTGCCAGCTGCTTGGCAGTTCGATCCTGACTGGCTCGAGGTTGACTCAGCCTTCCATCCTTCCGAGGTCAGTAAAATGAGGACCCAGGTTGTTGGAGGCAATAGGCTGACTTTGTAAACTGCTTAGAGAGGGCAGGAAAGTGGTATCGATGCTATTGCTATTCCTTCCTTCTTTCCTCCCTCTCTCCCTCCCTTCTTCCTTCCCTTCCTTCCTTATTCCCTTTTTCATTCTCCTTCCATGTGGCACAGTGCTCAGAATGGGAGTACTGCAAGCTAATTCTGCCCACTGCCAGCAGTTCGATTCTCACAGGCTCAAGGTTGACTCAGCCTTCCATCCTTCTGAGGTCAGTAAAATGAGGACCCAGATTGTTGGGGGGCAAGAGGCTGACTCTGTAAACAGCTTAGAGAAAGGGCTGTGAAGCACTCTGAAGGCGGTATATAAGTCTATATAGCTGTTGCTATTGCTATCATGCACCATATTCTACAGACTACTTTAAGAGGTACAGATAATCCTCAGCTTACAACCCTTCATTTAGTGTCGGGTCGAAGTTACAGCAACACTGAAACAAGTGAGTTATGACCATTTTTCACACAACCATTGCAGCATTCCTACAGTCAAATTCAGACGCTTTATATTTATGACCGTTTCAGTGTCCTGGGGTCATGTTATCCCTTTTTGCGACCTTCTGACTAGCAAAGTCAATGGGGAATCAAAAATTCATTTAACAACTGTGTTAGCAACTGAGCTCCTGCAGGGATACGTTCAACGACTGGGGCCAGAAAGGTCGTAAAATGAGGCACAAAACTTACGTAACAAAAGTCTCACCTGGCAGAAGAAATTTGGGAGGCTATTGTAGGTTGAGGTCTACTAGACTAAGATGAGATAAGACCTAGATTTGCCAGATCTCATTCCAAGCCACGGGGAAGCCATAAGTTTGTGTCTCGGCTGCTTCAGGATGAATCAAGATGATGCTCTCCTAGCGATGAGAACGGGGCTGAAGAAATCAGCCTAAATTCTCTGCCAAAGGGAAAGATGGGCCCCATTGCAGCTCACACACCGAGCGGACTCTATTTTCAGAGTTCCGCTAGGACACCAGGAAACTGAGAAACTCCCATGAGCATCACAACTGCTTGAACAGAAGGTACACAATTGTTGACCACAATAGCGCAAGAACTCCCTTTCAATAGGCAGCAGAACTGAGGGGGAAGTAGAAAAGTCAGAAGAAAAGAAAATGGAGGAGGAACAAAAGCAGGAAGGAAATGGACTCCAGATCTGGAGGTTGGCAGTGTCAGTCTATAACCCAACTACCTGGAGGTCTCCTCAGATAATGCAAAATCTCCAGCAATGAAAGGAGCTAGTGTGGTTGAGTGTAGTCTGGATTCCCAGAAGGGAAAGGCTGCGTTCCGGGTGACCGGAGAGAGAGCAAAATCTAGGTAGCTCTTCCAAAGGAAACTGGACTTTTTCTTTTTCCTTGAAGACGTTTCGCTTCTCATCCAAGAAGCTTCTTCGGTTCTGACTTCAGTTCTTCAGTCAGAACTGAAGAAGCTTCTTGGATGAGAAGCGAAATGTCTTCACACCAGCGGTGAAATCCTCTGAGGTCTGCTACCCGTTCAGTGAGTCTGCTACCAAGCGCACACTTTGGGTAGCTAAGGGGCACCCGTGCAGTGCTAAAAAAGGGAACATTTTTGAAGCCTTCCGAGTCCGCGAAGGTAAGTAGAACAGCGGGGAGGGAGGGGAATCCACTCTGCCAGGCGATTTGGATTCGCTAGAAAGCAGGAAATCCGACGATTCTAGCTAATATAAATCGCGTGTCACAGCTGATCGTCGCACAGCTGATCGTCGGAAATACTGGTTCGCCCAAACTGATAGCACTTTTTACTACTGCTTTGGGTGAACCGATCTGAACCAGTAGCATTTCATCCCTGCTTCACACACACACACACACACACACACACACACACACACATGTACCTTTTTTTTAAAGAAAGTACCTTTGGGGCAACCATGAACTGGATCTCCAGAGATAAAATTTAGATAGTTTTGTTGGGAAGAATAGAATCAACCCAGCTCCTCCCTCCAGGTTCTCTTGAGTACATTTTAATGATGAAAGTACTTTGCTTTACTTTGGCAAGATTCTGTCTGTAGGTGCGGAACAATTCTTTCTATAGGCGGGGACTCAATGGGGGAGCTCCATCCTGGAGGTGGCTGCTGGATTGATGGCAGCCTCCACCTCTCCCCTCACTCTCTGCTCTCCACCTGTCCCTCTTTTTGTCGTTGTATTGATATACGGATAGTCCTTAACGTACGGCCACAATTCAGCCCAATATTTCTGCTTTTAAGCAAGACAGTTGTTAAGTGAGCTTTGTCCCAATTTACGTCCTTTCTTACCAGTGAGATTTGAACTGCCGAACTGCAGCTATCAGGCAACTTAAATAGCCTGCAGTACTGCACTCTAACCACTGCACCACCACGGCTCTTATGACCCTTTTTCACACTAACGACCATTTCAGCATCCCCATGGTCACATGATTTACATTCAAATGCTTGACAACTGATTCACATTTATGACGAATGCCGCATCCCGGAGCCACACAATCCCCTTTGGCGGCCTCCCAACGAGCGAACTCAATGGGGGAAAGCAGATTCACCTAACAACCAAGTGACTCATTTAACAACAGCAGGGATTCCATTAATGAACGGGGGCAGGGCAAGTCGTAAGACGGGACGAAACCCACACAACAAATGTCTCAACATCGTAAATGTTGGGGAACTGTGGTCGGCCGCCAAGGACTCGCCGTATCTGGCAGAGGGGAAAAATATTGAGGAAATCCACGCATCTTACCGACTGAGCATGTCGGGAGGCATAATGTTTCCATGCTCATCCAAAGGGGGAGCCCGGCACTCGCTTCTGAACTTCAGCTGCTCGCACTTGTTCACTTCTTTCTTTGTTAGGCTCAGGACCCGTTTCTTGTGGCTGAGGTCCACAAACAGGCCTTCTCCTTCAATGAACTTGGCGTAGGTGTTCCCACCCAAGAGGGAAGGAGGTGGGACCGGTGGCTCAGTCAAGGTGGGCTTCCTGGGAGCAGTGATCCATCGCCATGTGTTGCTGTCGAAAGGCTGGTCCATTCTGGGCCGGTAGACGGGGGGCAGCCTCCCTACATCCAGCCAGGTGTGGTAGCCCCAGATGTGCCAAAGCACAGCTTCCTCGAGAGGGCAACGCATCTTCTGGAGAACTTTGATCTTGGAATCTGTGCACGGAGGCTTCTGAGTAGCTAGTTTGTGGTAGGGTCGAGGGGAAAATCCAGGCCATGGGATGTATTTCTCGGCACAGAGGTAGTGCCGCTCTTTCCAGGTAGCCATCTTGAAAAGGCCATCGGAGGAGTCCTGGGTTTGGGGGAAAACAAGAAAGCGGCTCACAGCCCTCATAAGCTCCAATAACATTACGATGTTTTATTTATGCATTCCATCTTGCATGCTGCCCACCTAGCCCAAGGCGACCCTGTTCTGACCTAGGCTTCCCCAAAGAGCACGAAGCAGATTCCTGGTCCCGAGAAAACCCCTTTTATTAAACAAATGTCAATTCCTCTCATTCACATTCAGCCAAGGCCTGGCGAACAGTCTTTCAAAGGAGTATTTATGACCACAGACCTCATCTAGCTTGGAAAGCTGCCATGTCAATATCTTCCAATGCTGTGGAAGAAAAGACTTGGCACAGAGTCTCTGAGATTCACGGACAGATCTTCACACTCCTGAAACGAACTCACGACTGGATGAACGAATTGTTTCCTGCTAATGCCCCCTCCCCTTTTGCTCCTCTTTTATTTCCTCTGGGAGGGGCCAATCCCCGTCCACCTGTGGCTTTACTCCCAAGTCGACCCTGATTTCTTAGCTGTTCTTTTCTTCTGGCAGCTCTGCGCATGGGAACAGGCTCCAGCTGTTCCTCTGCCTCACTGCTATCTAGCTCCAAAGGCAGCTGAGAACGGTTGGATGGCCTCGGCCCCATCTCTTCCTCTGACGCAGAGCCCTCACCTGAGCCTTCCTCAGCCTCATGTTCCTCCCAACATCCTCACTATCTGACTCTGCTGCCAGCCCCACTGGTCGCTGGTGGGCCGCAACTGACCCTCGGAAGCTTACAAACAATGAATAAAATGTCAATTTTATTCAATGAAGGGGGCTGGAGGCTAAAACATATGAAGAATGCTTGCAGGCCTTGGGTTTGTCTAGTTTAATAGAAAGAAGGACTAGGGGAGACATGGTAGCAGTGTTCCAATATCTCAGGGTCTGCCACAAAGAAGGGGAGGGGGTCAACGTATTTTCCAACGCACAAGCGGGTGAAACAAGAAACAATGGATGGAAACTAATCGAGGAGAGAAGCAACCTGCAACTAAGGAGAAATTTCTAGACAGTTTAGAACAATGAATCAGTGGAACTGCTTGCCTCCAGAAATTGTAGGTGCTCCTAACACTGGAGGTTTTTAAGAGGAGACCGGACAGCCCTCTGTCTGAAATAGCATAGGGTCTCCTGCTTCAGCAGGGGGTTGGACTAGAAGACCTCCAAGGTCCCCCTCCACCTCTGCTATTCTGTTAAAATGCTGGATAAAACATTAAAGCAATAAATGAACATCTAACATTTCAAAACGCAATTAAAAAAAACCAGGCAGGATGTCCATCTAGCATAGATGTCAGGCTAAGTGGGTTTGGGTAAACAATATCTTAGAAATTTATAAATTGTGTGCCTGCTTGGCCCGGGGAAAAGAGTTATATTATCTTTGAAATAGATTTATCGGCATTCAACTGGGGAAGGAGAGAATGTACGCATATACGTGGTCTGTTTTGCCCTGTTTATTCACATTTGGGGGGGGGGTGTCGTCTTGTTTAGCATTGTTTTGGTTTTGTGTACATATTTTTTTTTCTTTTTGGAACTTGCGTTTTAATATCTTGAATAAAATTAAAGATTGCTTTTTTTAAAAAAAACAAGCCCACGCACAGGGAGGGGGAGGGAGGGAAAGTGAACCCAGCGTGGAGTTGTTCCATCAGCAACCTCCAATGTGCCACACTCTCATTGGGGCCACAGGTTAGTTGGCATAGCCATGTCTCCAAGGCCATTCAGGAGGGCAAATGGATGGAAGTGGGCCTGACCTTGGATTTTCCAGAGAGTCGGAGCCACAACAGAAAAGGCTATTCTCCTGGATCCTCCCAGCCGAAATTCCCTGGTTGACATAATCCACAACGTGCCCCTTCTGCCAGCACATGTGGTTTGGGCTAATCCTATCGGGTGAGACAGTTTCTCAGATATGTTATTTAAGCATCCTTGACAAAACAATTCTGGCTTTTGTGTCCATGTCGCACTCTGCCATCTCCTTCTCTCCTCATCTGCCTTGTAATATCCTCTCTATTTTTTTCTAGTTTAAAGGGAATGCCCAAATCATCGAATAACAGAATTGGAAGGGACCTTGGAGGTCTTCTAGTCCAACCCCCTGCTCAGGCAGAAAACCCTACACCACCTCAGACAAATGGTTATCCAACATCTTCTTTAAAACGTCCAGTGTTGGAGCATTTACAACTTCTGGAGGCAAATTGTTCCACTGATTAATTGTTCTGACTGTCAGGAAATTTCTCCTTAGTTCTAAGTTGCTTCTCTCCTTGATTAGTTTCCACCCATTGCTTCCTGTTCTACCCTCAGGTGCCTTGGAGAATAGTTTGACACCACCACCCCCCCTGTTCTTTGTGGCAACCTTTCAAATATTCAAGTACCTTCAAATGTCTAGGTTCTATCATATCTCAAGACCTAAAATGGACACCTAACATCAAAAACATCATCAAAAAAGCAGAAGAAAGAATGTTCTTTCTGCACCAACTCAGGAAGCTCAAGCTGCCCAAGGAGCTGCTGATTCTGTTCTACAGAGGAATCATTGAGTCTCTCATCTGCACCTCCATAACTCTCTGGTTTGGTTCTGCAATTCAACAAGACAGACACAAACTTCAGAGGATAATCAGAAGTGCAGAAAAAACAATGGCTACCAACCTGCCTTCCATTGAGGACCTGTCTAATGCACGAGTCAAAAAGAGGACTGTGAAAATATCTACAGACCCCTCGCATCCTGGACATAAATTGTTTCAACTCCTACCCTCAAAACGATGCTACAGAGCACTGCACACCAAGACAACGAGACACAAGGACAGTTTTTCCCCCCCGAACGCCATCACTCTAGTAAACAAATAATTCCTTCACCACTGTCAAACCATTCACTAAAGCTGCGTTACTATTACTATTAGTCTTCTCATCCTTCCTATCACCCATCTCCTCCCACTTAGGACTGTATGGCTGCAACTTGTTGTTTGTAACCTTACGATTTATATTGATTGTTTTCTAATATGATTTGATTGCTTACTAGTAACCTATGACTATCACTAAGTGTTGTATCGTGATTTTTGATGAATGTATTTTATTTTCCTTTATGTACACTGAGAGCATATG
The DNA here is from genome assembly GCA_029891615.1 of Natrix natrix natrix. Classification (NCBI taxonomy): domain Eukaryota; kingdom Metazoa; phylum Chordata; class Lepidosauria; order Squamata; family Natricidae; genus Natrix; species Natrix natrix. The sequence continues at coordinate 901,081 of JAKRSK010006701.1, forward strand.
CACTAAAGGCTAATTCCCTGTGTGTCCAATCACACTTGGCCAATAAAGAATTCTATTCTATTCTATTCTATTCACTCTACTCTCTACTATCTTCTGTTCTATTCTATTCTACTCTACTCTATTATTTTCTGTTCTGTTCTATTCTATTCTACTCTACTCTGTTATCTTCTGTTCTGTTCTGTTCTAGTCTACTCTACACTATTATCTTCTGTTCTATTCTATTCTATTCTATTCTACTCTATTATCTTCTATTCTATATTACTCTATTCTATTATCTTCTATTCTACTCTACTCTATTCTATTATCTTCTATTCTACTCTACTCTACTCTACTATCTTGTTCTGTTCTATTCTATTCTATTCTACTCTATTATCTTCTGTTCTCTTCTATTCTACTCTACTATCTTGTTCTGTTCTATTCTATTCTATTCTACTCTATTATCTTCTGTTCTATTCTATTCTATTCTACTCTATTATCTTCTATTCTATATTACTCTATTCTATTATCTTCTATTCTACTCTACTCTACCCTATTATCTTCTGTTCTATTCTATTCTACTCTACTCTATTATCTTCTGTTCTGTTCTGTTCTATTCTACTCTACTCTATTATCTTCTGTTCTATTCTATTCTACTCTACTCTATTAACTTCTATTCTACTCTACTCTATTATCTTCTGTTCTCTTCTATTCTACTCTACTCTACTCTACTATCTTGTTCTGTTCTATTCTATTCTACTCTATTATCTTCTGTTCTCTTCTATTCTACTCTACTCTACTCTACTATCTTGTTCTGTTCTATTCTATTCTACTCTATTATCTTCTGTTCTCTTCTATTCTACTCTACTCTACTATCTTGTTCTGTTCTATTCTACTCTATTATCTTCTGTTCTATTCTACTCTACTCTACTATCTTGTTCTATTCTATTCTATTCTATTCTATTCTATTCTACTCTACTCTACTCTACTCTACTCTACTCTATTCTATTGGAACACTATTATCATGTCACCCCTAGTGACAAATGTAGCACCCTTAACAGTACACATGGTGTGACAGCAACTGGAGCTCTCGGAAATGCTCCTGGCCTGAAGCAAAGCTTGGACAGTTTTAGTCCAGAACTCCCAGCCTTAGAACAAAATGCACCGTCTGTGAACAATGTTGGTCCCTGATGTTCTAGACGTGACTGGCGTGTTGTCTTTAAAAAAATTTTTTTTTTTTTTTTACTGTCATTAATTGAATTTAAAAATTAAATCAAGAGGAAGAAAAAGACATCAGGAAGGAAATTACAAAGAAGGAAAACAAGTGAAACAACAACCATAAACCCATATTCAGAGATACTTATATATAAGTTCTAAACCTTTCAGTGAACGGTAGCCATATTCCATTATAATCACCCCTAGATAATCTACATATCAATGAGAGTGATTCATAAGTTGCTAACCACTTTTGCAGATATTAAGTTTTCTGGGTTCTATATTTAACCTTCTAATGCTGAAGAATTAAATATATTTTAGATATAAATAGGACATGGATAATCTATTTTAACAGAATAACAGAGTCGGGAGGGACCTTGGAGGTCTTCTAGTCCAACCCCCTGCTCAAGCAGGAGACCCTATACCATTCAAAACAAATGGCTCTTCAGTCTCTTCTTTAAAACCTCCAGTGTTAGGTGCCTCCACAATTTCTGGAGGCAGGCAGTTCCACTGGTTAATTGTTCTCACGGTCAGGAATTTTTTCCTTAGTTCTAGGTTGCTTCTCTCCTTCATCAGTTGGCATCCATCTCCTGTCTTCAGCTGTTTTGGCTGCCTCTTCTTTGTGGCAGCCCCTTAGAACTTCCCTTGTCAATTTCAATGCAATACAAACATAATTTTAAAAAAAAGAACATCTGAGAATATTAAATCTCTCATTGTTGAGTTAATATATGTAATAACATTCTCCCCCAAATGGAACAATTATAGGACACTGCGCAAGCTTCTTTAAAAAAAAAAAAAGCATCGCATAGCCAATATCAATAATTTATTCCAGCCCTTTTGATGTAAAGATAATGGAGTCCAATAAATCTATAATATTTTGCAGAAGAAAATAGTATTCAAGATCTTTTTAAAGGCCTGGCATTGATGTCAACACCTCTTCCCATTGCTCAGTTATCATAGGAATTGCTAATTCTTCCTTCTGTTCAACCATTAAAAGTTTGCAACTACTCAAACTGATTCATCGGTTTCCTTTTGTTCTTATTATAGCTTTCCTGGGTGACAAATCCCTTCGGTTTTCTTGGCATGATTTTGGAAGCGGTTTGTCCTGGCCTTCTCTCTCCTAGGGATGAGAAGAATGAACGGGCACCCAACTGCTTCAGGCCAAAGGCTGGACTAGAACTCACAGCCTCCTGGTTTCTAGCCCGGTGCTTAATCATCATCATTGTCTGTCAATGGCCCCATAATCCCTTGTGGGGTGGAGTCTGGGAAACTGAAAGAAGCTGAGTGTTTATTGGCCAGATGCCCTTCCTGTCGCCAATGCAGAGTTCTATTCAGCAGATAAATTCTCATTGTGCCCAGAGAAATACGTGCCTTTACCTAGGATTGAACTCACAGCCTCCCGATTGTGAGGCGAGAGCTCCACCTCTAGGCCACCGTACCACTCAGCCTGGTGCTTTATCCACTGACCCAAAATAGCTCTCTTATCATCCACTTTGCATGAAAAAAAAAATCAAAATGCCATTTTCTAAAAAAATCAAATGCCACAACCTTTGAGTCGATAAGAGTTTACTATCAAATATAGTTCGCTTATGAGCAATAGATATTCAAAGATAATTGAAGGCCTGGTGAAAGAAAGGTGTAACATTTCTCTTATTCCAAAAGTATGAGAGTTACGACCACAACTGAGACCCACATTTCTGTTGCTAAGTGAGACAGTTAAGGAGGTTTTGCCCCATTTGAGGACCTTTCTTGACTCAGTTGTTAAGCGAATCACTGCAGTTGCTCAGTTGTGTAAGTGAATCCGGCTTCCCCTTTGACTTTGCTTGTAAGAAGGTCGCAAAAGGGGATCGCGCGGGATACTGCAACCGTCGTAAATACTTGGCCAGTTGCCAAGTATCCGAATTTTGATCATGTGACCTTGGGGATGCTGGTATGCGTGAAAACTGGTTGTAAGTTCCTTTTTCGGTGCTGTTGAAACTTTGAACGGTCAGCAAATGAATGAATGTAAGTCAAGGACTACTTAAGGTAAAGGTTCCCCTTACACATATGTGCTAGTTGTTCCCGACTCTAGGGGGCAGTGCTCATTTCCGTTTCAAGGCCGAAGAGCCAGCGCTGCCCGAAGACGTCTCCATGGTCATGTGGCCGGCATGACTAAACTCCGAAGGCACATGGAACGCTGTTCCCTTCCCACCAAAGGTGGTTCCTATTTTTCTACTTGCATTTTTTACGTGCTTTCAAACTGCTAGGTTGGCAGAAGCTGGGACAAGTAGCAGGAGCTCACTCCATTACGCGGCGCTAGGGATTCGAACTGCCAACCTTTCTGATCAACAAGCTCAGCGCCTTAGCCACTGAGCCACCGCGTCCCAGTCAAGGACTACTTCTAAACAACTATATTGTCATCTGCAGGCCTATATACCTCGAAGACCTTGGAAGAAAATCTGTGTAAAACAACAAAGGGAGGAGGCGATTGTAAATATTTTGACGATGCGATTGGAAAACTGTATTTCCCCATGTATAAAGCCGAGGGAAGTACCTGCCTTCGTTCTGTGGTCTTCACTCCTCCTCTTTCTTCTACCTTCTAGCAAAGTTAGGTTTTCCCACTTTCATGAAGAATTGCCACAGCAACTAGTTGTGATGTCACATCCTAGCAACCGTGACCTCAGTCAAGGTCTGAAGGAAGAAAATTGTGATGTCTTTTTCCTACACCGAGATTGGGGGGTGGGTGGGATTAAAGACATTCCTGGCCTTCCAATTTTGCTTCCCGCTTATCAGGTTTTTAATTTCTGGTCGCAGATTGCTTACTCTTGACTTATTCGTGTTAATTGGTTAAAGGCAAGAGAAGCCTGTGTGACTTAGAAGTTTAATACGGGAATTAATATAAGCCAGTATTAACTTCTCTGTAATCCCATGCATACTTACCTGGACAAATCCCATTAAATTCAGAAAAACTATCCTTCCGAAGAGGCCCACCTTCAATTCAGACTGCTAAGGAGTCCATCCTTATCCCACAACTCCATCCGTGATCATGTTGTGGATACCCATTAGCGGTGCCCTGATCGAGATTGATAAAAAGTACCATTTGTCAGGGAATTGCTTAACTGAAACTAGAAGTAGAACACGTAAAAGAAACAATGATAGTGTGGGCAAAAAAAATTGGATAGTTAGATAAATGACAGCAAGTACGGGAACAAAATTATAAATTAACAATGGCAACTGCATATAAAGAGAATTTGTACAAAATGATTTATAGATGTCACCTGAAAGATTGGCAAAAAATGTTTAAAGACACATCAATCAAATGTTGGAAATGCCATCAAACGCTGGGGTCGTATTATCACATTTGGTGGACATGTACAAAGGCGAAAAAATGCTGGGCAAGAATTCGAATGCGGCTGGAGAAGATGACGCAGCAACATATTGACTTAAAACCTGAATTGTTCTTGTTGGGTATCTTATCAGGGAAATACAGCAAAGAAAATGTATATTTGATTATTCATGTAATAACTGCGGCTAGAATTGTATTTGCACAAAATTGGAAAAGTGAAGAAATCCCTAAAGATGAAAATGTGATTAAGAAAATATTAGATTGTGCAGAAATGAGTAGATTAACACGAGCAATCGAAGGAAAGGAAGAATCTGATTGTTATAATATAGGGGGGTTATTTTATCATTGGTTAGAAAATGAATAGGGATAAAAAAAGTATAAAATTAAATAATTTAGGAAGAGAAATGTTGTAACAGAAGATACGTTAAGTTGTAATGTTAAAATAGGGACAGATGCATATAAAGAATTTGGTGGTAAGCTACTATTATGACACAAAAAAAGTGTACTCAGACAACACAGATTGATGAATGACGAAATGTTTGTTTTAAAATTTTAAAAAAAACTTTTTTTTAAAAAGGAATTGCTTAACTCATCTGTCTGCTTTCACATCCCGACTCTTAACCCAGGTAGCTTCAAAGGGTATCCTTTCCAGTGAACTAAATATTGCAAACGGCCCCTGTATAGCCTAGAATCTAACATTTTCTTCACTTCAGATGTATTTAGAATAGCAGATTCCCTCATCTGCAGATTCTTCCTCATAAGAGTGTGTTTATTGTTGGTTTAGTACATGAAGGTCTTGGATGGATGGCATCAGAACTGGTCAGATGGGAGAACAGGGATTGGAGGCCATGTTGGGAAATCAGAAAAACATCCTGGAGGAAACAACGGTCCACATTTAGAATAATGGAGTTGGAAGGGACCTTGGAGGTCTTCTAGTCCAACCCCTTACTCATAACCCCTATACCATTTCAGACAAACGGTTATCCAATCTCTTCTTAAAAACTTCCAGGGTTGGAGCATTCAAAACTTCTGGAGGCAAATTGTTCTACTGATTAATTGTTCCGTCAGGAAATTTCTCCTTAGTTCTAAGTTGCTTGATTAGTTTCCACCCATTGCTTCTTGTCCTACCCTCAGGTGCTTTGGAGAATAGCTTGATTCCCTCTTCTTTGTAGCAGCCCCTGAGATATTGGGACAGTGATATGATCACCACTAGTCCTTCTTTTCATTAAATTAGACATATCCAGTTCCTGCAGCCGTTCTTCATGTTTTAGCTTCCGGTCCCCTAATCGTTATTGTTGCTCTTCTCTTTTCTAGAGTCTCAGGATCTTTTTTATATTGTGGTACTCAAACTGGACACAGTATTCAGAACTGCTAGGAACAGCTCCTTCCAAGGAACTTAGGCAATTCATAAGATTTCTTTTTTAAAAAGGCAACCAAAACCTCCTGCTTTAAATACCTAGACAAATCCTTAGATAACCGATGGTTTGGACTGGATGGATTGGAATAGCAGAGTTGGGAGGGACCTTGGAGGTCTTCTAGTCCAACCCTCTGCTCAGGCAGAAAACCCTACACCATTTGAAACAACTAGTTGTCCAGTCTCTACTTAAAAACTTCCAATGTTGAAGCATTTACAACTTCTGGAAGCAAGTTGTTCCACTGATTAATTGTTCTGTCAGGAAATTTCTCCTTAGTTGCTTCTCTCCTTGAGTTTCCATCCATTGTTTCTTGTCCTTCCCTCAGGTGCTTTGGAAAATAGTTTGACTCCCTCTTCTTTGTGGCAACCCCTGAGATATTGGAACACTGCTATCATGTCTCCCCTAGTCCTTCTTTTCATTAAACTAGACATACCTAATTCCAGCTACTGTTCTTCATACCTTGTTCACAGCCATCAAACCAACAGGTGAAGTCTCCTTTGGTTCAACAGCACAGGGGAGACCCCTGTCCTTCCTCCTTATTTCTATTAACAGAGTTCTTCATGATAAAACTTCATGATCCCACTGGGACATCAGACAAAGCGTTCGTATTTAGAAGAAGGTAATGTTTTTCAGAATTATTTCCCCCCATTGCTTCTTGTTCTACCCTCAGGTGCTTTGGAGAATAGCTTGGCTCCCTCTTCTTTGTGGCAACCCCTGAGATATTGGAACACTGCTATCATGTCTCCCCTAGTCCTTCTTTTCATCAAAGTAGACATACCCAGTTCCTGCAGCCGTTTGTGTATTTTAGTCTCCAGTCCCCTAATATTCTTTGTTGCTCTTTCTCGAGTCTCCACATCTTTTTTACATCGTGGCGACCAAAACTGAACGCAGTATTTATTTATTCTAAAAAGTATTTATTAGTTTCCATCCATTGCTTTTGTCTTCAGGTGCCTTGGAGAATAGTTTGACTCCCTCTTCTTTGTGGCAACTCCTGATATATTGGAACAATGCTATCCTGTCTCCCCTAGTCCTTCTTTTCATTAAACTAGACATACCCAGTTCCTGCAACTGTTCTTCATATGTTTTAGCCTCCAGTCCCCTAATCCTCTTTGTTGCTCTTCTCTGCACTCTTTCTGGAGTCTCCACGTCTTTTCTGACATTGCGGCGACGCAAATGAAAAGCACACCAAAGTCACACAGGATCAGGGCGACACAAAGGGGGCTTTTATTTACCATCGCTAGATTTACATTTGCATGAATTTGCAACAAGCCAGGGCGAAGAAAAACATCAGAAGAGCTATTGCACGGTTACCTGAATTCCGAATTTAAGAGCATTCCCCTCACTCCCCCGTTAAGAATTCACGAGAAAATGGCAACATCCCATGTTACGGGTGGGAGCTTCGAAACATTTAAAGGATCGCAGGTGCCTGATATGGATTAAGGAATGGGTGCTATGCTTTTTTTTTTTTTTTTTGCCGTTGAGGAAACTGGCCAGAGACAAAGGGTGGGGGGGGAAAGCAAGAAAACAAGCATTTTTGTGACCTTCCCCATCTCCCTTCCCGTCATGCCAGCCAGCTGGTCCTGAAGGGATTAGGTTGCTGCAGTTATCCCAACCTGAGGGAAATTTTCCCAGTGATTTCGTTTCCCTGAAGATCAGAGCCGTCCAGGCAGAATCTAACAGAGCCGCCTTGGAGTGAGGCCTACCAAAACAACGAGAAAGTAACAGGGTTTGCTCAGAACGGAAGAGGCAACAAGCCTGGATGCTTAGGAGCCATGGGCTCCCTCAAAACCCAGGTGGAAGCATCCTGCTTAATCCGTGGCCAAAACTGGGGCGGTTAGATGCCTCAGCCCGTCTCTTCGCCTCCTCTGCCTAGCATCGCTTAGGACAGAGGCCTCCAACCGTGGCGACTTTAAGACTTGTGGACTTCAACTCCCAGAATTCCTCAGCCAGCAAAGCTGGTTCGCCATCAGCAAAACTGGCTGAGGAACTCTGGGAGTTGAAGTCGACAAGCCTTAAAGTGGCCAAGGTTGGAGGCCCCTGCTTTAGACCACCCAAACCCCTATTTTCAAACACGTTTCAAGGGAACTATCACTGAATCGGAGCTGCTTAAAAGTCCCCCCCTCCTTCTGAGATTCGGAGCCGCTCAGCGCGTCTTCTTCCGAAGCACCGTTTCAATCTGGAGGCGTCCGGTTCGAGTCGAGATCACCGTGCTGTGCCTCGAGCTTCGTTTAAGGCTGCTCCCTCCGCTTGCACTCCTTCTTCTGAGGAGGCCAAAGCGGGATTTTAAGAGAATAACATTGTGTGAAAAGGACAGACATTCGGGTTTTACTGCCGTGGTGAGGATCGTGAACGCGGACCGGCCCCGACGTGGCTCCATTTCTGCTTTAGACACCTTTAAAAAAGAGCACGCTGGACCGTTTCGATGGAGGACTACCTCTGTTGAAAGCTTTTATCCAGAATCTTACAGGGATGAACCTACCAGCTTAGGGCAGAGACGCTGAACCTTTTTGGCATCAAGTTCCCAAACTGGAGCACACGCCGGAGTCCCGGAAACTCAAAGACCACCTGGCCTATGTGCATGCATGTGCCAACCACCTGGTCTTGTAGTTTCCGGCACACACATGCACTCTGGCCAGCTGGTCTTTGCATGCGCCAAAGCTCCAGAAACCCAAAGACCAGCTGGCCAGTGCGCATGTGTGCAGTGGCCATCTGGTCTTTTAGTTTATGGTGCGTGCATGTGTGCTGAACAGCTGTCTTTGCACATGCTGGAGTACCGGAAACCCGAAGAACAGGTGGCCAGCATGTGTATTCCCACTAACCAGCTGGTCTTTGGGTTTACAGCTCTCCAGCACACGCGAAGGTCAGCTGGCCGGCACCCATGCTCACACCAGAAACTAGGAGCAGCTGGCGACAGCGTGCATTCCCACAGAGGGCTATGTATGCCACTTCTGTTACATATGCCATAGGCTTGCCATCATGGGCTTAGAGCGTCCTTTCACCCTATATCGGGATTCCTGGCTTCGAGGCTTCAATTGCTGGAGACTATCAAGGCCATCGGAACTATTCAATCGAGGAATTCAATCTACTTCCAGCTCCAGGGGGAAAAACTTTGGCCTGCAAACCGAGACACCCAGCTTTTCAGCAATCTTTGGGACAGCCGCGGCCCCTGGGTTTTTCTTTTAAGCTTGCTATGTCTGGCCTCAGGAAGGACGCTTGAGGATTTCGTGGCGCCTTCGTGGCTTTTAAGTGCTGGCGAGCCATGCAGAGGCAAGGGACATTCCAGCTGGGCCTAAAATTGCAGCCTTTTCTGGATAAGCAAATCCCACTTCGGAGATAGCTAAATACGGCTCCTTAAAATATTTCTCTTGATACATTAGGCCAGGGGTCCCCAACCTGTGTGGGCCGCGAGGGATTTGCCGCCCGGGTGGTGGAAACGACCGGCGAGCAAGCGTGCACGTCCTCAATTACACGAGCAACGGGCGAGCACAGCACATGTGCTTCCTTTGTGCGAGGGGCAGGCGCACGAACACACCGCTTGTGGAAATGGAACTGTGCCAGCTGCTGGCGTGAACCATTCCCTTCTATCCCCCCCCCAAGCCAGAAACGTTGGCGAATTCTGCTTTAGGCTACACATGTGGCAGAAACCCTGTGAAGTGGCAGCATTTTTTTTAAATTGTTTACTGACTGTCTGGCATCCTTGAACCTGTTGCTGTCTGCTTGTCAGACAGAGATGTGAGACTGGTATAGATCAGGCTCCTGTTATTAGAATAAGTTAAGGGAGAAGACAAGCAATCACCCCCCCCCCCAAAAAAAAAGCATCAAGAGGGGTTCAAGGCTAGGAAAGATGGTATTTTGGCAACCCAGACACTTTCCCACAGATGAAACTTTCCTGTTGAAAGAAGGAAATGGTCTCCAAAATGATTGACGGAATCTGGAGCTTTCGACCTGACCCCCTTACAAGATGTTGCGAATTTGCCAAAACCATCATTGGACGAAGAAAAACAGGAGAGAGAGTTTTCTTTCAAACTTCATGGGTTAAGGCTTCCTTGATCATTCATACGGGGGACCTCCAAGTCACTCAATTTGCTGAAGTGCCAGTATTTTGGTACAGGGCTGGATTTTCTGAACGGGTGCCGCCGATGAAGTTATTTTTCGGCGAACCCCAATAGGGTCATTTCAGCTGAGGAAGGAGCTGGGACCAGCTCAGATCGGTCTCCAAGTTGTCATCCTCGGCGTCCGGAAAACTGATGTCTAGCGAGAGCTTGCTCCAATTCTCGGGCATGTTGTCCAAGACGAGGTCCCCCAGGAAGGAATTGTCCCCTGCAAACTCACAGGCCACCTTGCTGGATGGGGAAGAAGTGTTCAAGAGCCCAGGGACCATCTCCCCCATTTCTGCGTTCAGAAGTGGACACTGGGGAGAATCACCCAGGGATTGTCTCAGAGGGGTCTCGTTAAACTCCAGATCTAAATTATCCGGGAAGGACAGGAATGGCAAGGGAGAAGATCTCGGAGAACTGAAATCAACCTTGCTCCTTTCGTCGACCAGAGGGGTCAACCTCCACTGGTCGGTAGTTGGCAGGGGTGTAGAGGTGGTTACGGGTGTTTTACTTGGAGTGGAAGCAATCGGCAAACTGCAAGTCACTGGAGGGTCGTCTTCTGGACCACAGAGAAGGGTTCCTAGAGGTTCCTTCTGAGTGGAAGGACAGTGTCCCATTGGGAAGGAAGTTGAGCCACCACCGCTGAGGGGCAGAAGGAGAACCGGTTCTTCGGAGGAAGAGAAGTGCTGTTTCCTTCTGGATCTGCCCAATTCTTGTCTCCTTATAACCAACTTGCCCTGGGGGGATGACCGGAGACCTGTAAGGAGACCTCTCTTTTGTTTTATGGGGGATGCTTGGACACAGAGGTCCTGCCCCTCACCAGTTCCTGCTGGTTCCTCCTTTACAGGCCACACTGGGACAAAAGAGGGGACCCAGTCCCGGGTGTGAAAACTGTCCCTCAGAATTCCCGTCGATGGATTTCCACCGTCTGTACAGCTGCCTTCCTCAAGAGGGCGATGGAGGGTTAATGGAGAAGACTCTTCCCTGCAAAAGCGTTCCACCTTTATGGAACTCGGAGGAGGCGACAGGATGGGGTCTTCGCTGGAGCGCAGGATCTGCAAAACAAACATGGGAAGGGAGAAGCTGAACAACGCCTTTGATTTTTAGATACCGTATTTTTCGCACTATAAGATGCACCGGAGTATAAGACGCACCAAGATTTTGTAGAGGCAAATTAAAATAAAAATTTTTGCACTCTGCAGATCTCTCAAAAACGGACCCGATTTTTGTAAAAAAAAAAAAAAAAGGGGGGGGGCATGAATAAACTTTAGGAGGCTTGTAGAGTGCTCCTGGGGGCTGGGGCAAAAACTAGCAAAAAACTTTTTGTCCCCCAAAAAGGGCCATGCATAGCCTTTAGGAGGCTTACAGAGTGCTCCTGAGGGGGCAAAATCGAGGAAATCCCAGGGTTTCAGGAGGCAGAAAAATGATGTATTCGGTGTATAAGATGCACCCAGATTTTCCACCCTCTTTTTTGAGGGAAAAAGGTGCATCTTATGCTCCGAAAAATATGATGCATTCTCCTGGGGGATCAGTTATCTTTTAGGCATGGAAATTTATTTCTGCCCTCTTAAACTGACCATTGTTCTTGGCCTCCATTTATACAGGCATTAGAGCTGCAGTTTGAGCCAAGAGGGATAGCCAACAACTTCTAGGGAATCTGTACATGAGCCAGAGTTCTTGTAGAGGGAGTCCTCGACTTACAACCACAATGGAGCCCAACATTTATGTCGCTAAGCGAGACGGTCAAGTGGATTTTGCCCCATTCTACAATCTTTCCTAGCCACAATGATTAAATGAATCACTGCGGTCGTTAAGTTAGTATCCCGGTTGTTAAGTGAATCTGGCTTCCCCATTGGCTTTGCTTGTCAGAAGGTTGCAAAACGGGATATGATCCGGGAAACATTGCAACTGTCATAAATAGGAGTGGATTGCCAATCATCCGAATGGGGATACTGCCACAGTTGTAAATTTGAAAAATGGCTTAAAGCCATCCTTTTCAGTGCCGTTGTAACTTTGAACGGTCACTAAACAAGGGTTGTAAGTCGAGGACTGACCGTATGGACCAGGGGTGTCAAACTCAATTTTATTGAGGTCCGCATCAGGGTTGTGTTTGACCTCAGGGGCAGACTGATGTCACTCATTTTGCAGGCACATGTGGTGGCCTAGACATGAATGAAGGGATCCATTATCCTCCCGGGCTCCGTTTTTGGCTGCGAGAGCCTCCGGTAACCCTCTGCCACACGCACCCCTCACGAGTTCCGTTTTCACTAGCAGAAGGCTGCAGGAGGCTGTCGCAGCCTAAAACAGAGCTTGGGAGGGGCACACGTAGGTCTCCCGGGCTCCGTTTTCACCGGCAGAAGCCTGCAGGAGGTTGTTGCAACCTAAAACTGAGCTTGGGAGGGCCACACGTAGGTCTCCCGGGGTCCGTTTTCACCGGCAAAGGCGTGCAGGAGGCAGTTGCAGCCTAAAACAGAGCTTGGGAAAGCCACACATAGGTCCCCCCGAAACTTCATTTTCACTGGGGGCTGGTCCTTCACTGTTTCCAGAGTGGTCCCATGTGCCAGATCTGAGCACCCTGTGGGCTGGATCCTGCACGCAGGCCTTGAGTTTGACACTCTATATCCAGACAAAATGCACCCGAGAAAAACAATGAGACGTGGGAGACTGACCTTTGGAGCAGGACATTCCCCTGTGTTGATCTGCGTGGTCACCAAAGCAGTCTGGCCTGCAGGCAGAGGTAGCCTTGAAGGCAACTGAAGATGAAATGGCTCGCTTGCTGGGAAGTGGACCGGAACCAAGTAGGAACTGACCCGTGGCAGCAAGGGCTTAATCCTCGGTCCTAAGAAAGGAAAACTTCATTGTCAAGAAACAGGACCAGATGAGCTAAATGTCAACTCGCAAAGCATTCCTGACCTGCTCTGCAGTTGCCATAGGCAGGGGGATGGGGAACCAAGCCTCACAGCTACAGGGAGGGAATCGCACTTCAGTCAAAACAAAAGCACATTCCAGCCATCTCTATATCAAGGCCATCTCCATGGATTCCCACAATGGCCGGAGGGAGGGACTCTACAACCCGCGAAATTGCTTTGTTTGGGAATGTGACTGATGACACACCTTGGGGGGGAGGGGGGAACAGGGTCAGAACCGGAGCATGAATTAAGTGAGGTCAGAGTTGGCCACACTTGGAACCTGCTGATGTGAAAGGTAAATGGTAAAGGTTCCCCTCACACATATGTGCTAGTCATTCCTGAATCTCGGGGGCGGTGCTCATCTCCGCTTCAAAGGTGAAGAGCCAGTGCTGTCCGAAGACGTCTCTGTGATCATGTGGCCGGCATGACTAAATGCCGAAGGCACACGGAACGCTATTACCTTCCCAACAAAGGTGGTCCCTATTTTTCTACTTGCATTTTTTACATGCTTCCGAACTGCTAGGTTGGCAGAAGCTGAGACAAGTAACGGGAGCTCACTCCGTTACGCGGCATTAGGGATTTGAACCCACCAAACTGCCGACCTTTCTGATTGACAAGCTCAGCGTCTTAGCCACTGAGCCACCACATTCCTTATTAAGCATTCCCCACTGAGCCACCGCATCCCGCCGACATGAAGCTCCTAATAAATAACTGGATTTCTTTTGAATCTTGTCTCTACGCTCATGATTTAATTAGGGCATCAGTTGGAAGCCTGATACAAAAAGTGTAAGGCAACATAAAAAAGAGCTTGTGAGTCTGAAAGTACAAATCATCTACTGTCTCTTTTTACAGCCTATTAAGTTAGGGCGCATCCTACTGATTTTTTTACTCTGCCTGTTATGCAGCTGCAGGCTCCCCTTCCTCTTATCTAATCATTCCCTAGGCAGCATCTCTCCTTCCAGTCCGCAGTTCCCAAGATAATTCCGATATACCTGTGATGGGGAACCTATGGCACACAGAGCCCTCTCCGTTGCACACACGCCGTTGTAAGCTGCTCTTCTGGTTTCCAGTGCGTGCATGCACGCCGGCCAGCTGATCTTCGTGTGTGCCGGAGCCCCGGATACCTAAAGACCAGCTGGCCGGTGTGCATGTGCACGCTAGCCACCTGATGTTTGGGTTTCTGATGCTCCAGCACGTGCGAAGACCAGCTGGCTGGCGCAGGTGCGCACCAGAAACTAGCAGAACAACTGGTCTTTGAGTTTTCGGAGCTCGGGCGCGCGTTCTGGTTTGGGCACGCGGTGCCAAAAAGGTTTGCCATTACTGCTGCATACACTTATAGCAGTATACTTCCTATCAGCCAAACGGCTTCCACTTGCTTCCTCCAATGACCAGGGTGGAAAAGGGATTTTTGCAAAGACGCAAATATATACTTACGGGAAGTCTGGGGCTCCGCTTTGGTGAGTTTTAAGTTCTTCTGCAGATCCAGAGTTGGACGCTTTTGCTGCTGCATTTAAGATTGAGACACAAGCAAAAGGAAAGTTAGGGTCCAACGGCGCAGGACTGATGGAAGGTAAATCAGCAAGTCAGTAGTGGGTTTCGGATCCCGTCACAACTGGTACGCTGCGATGGGGCCAGGCGTCCTCGGCTGCTGCGCACGCATGCACACGCCACCGCCCAGAGACAGCCAGTTGCTCAGTGGAAGCCACACAGGCGCCGCACGCTATGCTCGCGTACGCAATTGGCCCATTTGCCTCAAAAAGCAGTAAGGAATGCGGGCGCACAGTTCCGGTACGGTAGCTGCTGCTCCCAGCTACCACTGGTACATCCGTACCAGGCCGAACCACCTGGAACCCACCACTACAGCAAATGGATTTGATACAGGACTGGGGGTTCCTGATGAGCCAGCCATGTGCTGCATTTTATATACCTTTTCTGATATCTAAGGACCTTTCTACAGGCAGCAACCCTGACGTGCGTTGCCATTTCAGGTTCAAAATAATGAAAAAGGGGTAGACATAATACAAACATCTGTTTAGTGACCATTCTAAGTTATAACAGCAGTGAAAACAAGTGACGGATAACCCTTTTTCTCACATACAACCGGTGCCGCCTCCCCTTGGGCACGGGATCAAAATTCACTTGGCAACTGGCATGTCTTTATGACGGTTGCAATGTTCTGGGATCATGTGACCCACAATTCATGTCCTTCTGACTAGTAAAGTCAGCAGGGAAGCCAGATTCAATTAACGACCGTGTTACTAACTTAACAGCTGCAGTGATTCACTTAGCAACATGGCAGGAAAAGGTGGTAAAATGGAGCAAAACTCACTAAACAAATGTCTCGTTTAGCCAGGGAAGTTTTAGGTGCAATTGTGGTCATAATTCAAGGACTACCTACCATGCAATGGGCCTAAATCTTTGGGTTCCTAAAGGAGCCCTTCTGATCCTTTAATCCAGGGGTTGGCCATTTGCGACTCTGGAGCCACATGTGGCTCTTTCATTCCTCTGCTGCGGCTCCCTGTTGCCAATCGGCTCCACAATTGATAGGGCTTTCAGTTAGGAGAGGTAGAGGAAAAAGGACGGCGTACTAGGAACAGACTCTATGGTGGGGGAACTGGATGTCCGGTCGATAGAGGAAAAAGGATGCCACGCTGGGAGACTCTATGGTGGGAGAACCGGACTTCCAGTCAGCTCCGGGGGTGGCTTCCGGTTACGACTTTTGTGGCTCTTTGAGTATTTAAGATTGCCGACCCCCGCTTTAATCGCATGGCTCTATTCTTGGGAATCGTGTGTGTCTATGTATTTGGTGTACAAGTGTCAGACTGCAGGGATCTCCCACCAATCAGATTCACTTAATGATCGTTACTAACTTAATGTTTTTTTATTTTTACTGGATGGTCGATGTGTGTTTATCTCAAGCATGTTTAAACTCAGTTGCTGATGATTAACCAACCACCTCTGCGGAAAGTTGCTTCCAAGCTTCCACTACTGTTCCTGCGAATACTTTCTGCCATTACTTTTGTTGTGGCCCGCCAGCGATCAGTGGAGCTGGCAGCAGAGTCAGATAGTGAGGACGTTGGGAGGAACATGAGGCTGAGGAAGGCTCAGATGAGGGTTCTGCGTCAGAGGAAGAGGTGGGGCCGAGGCTGTCTGACAGTTCTCAGCTGCCTTTGGAGCTAGACAGCAGTGAGGCAGAGGAACAGCTGGAGCCTGTTCCCAGTGTGCGCATGCGCAGAGCTGTCAGAAGAAAAGAACAGCTAAGAAATCAGGGTCGATTTGGGGGTAAAGCCACAGGTGGACGGTGAATGGTCCCTCCCAGAGGAAATAAAAGAGGAGCGAAAGGGGAGTGGGCTTTTGCAGGAAACAATTCATTCATTCGTTTCTTTGTTTCAGGAATGTGAAGATCTGTCCATGAATCTCAGAGATTCTGTGCAAAGTCTTTCCTTGCGCATCTCTGCGTTTGGAAAATATTTACATGGTAGTTTTCCCAGCTCTATAGCCCATAGGATATTGTACATAAGAATTATCTAGTGTAGGATGAGAACATGACACAAGAGAAGTAAACATATATAGGTAGTCCTCTATTTACAACAGTTCATTCAGTGACCGTTTCAAGTTACATCGAGGATATTCTATATGGCATATGCTATATTTTTACAGTGTGTGATGCAAAATGCACCTGAGCCTTATTCCAGGGTTATTTTCCCTACCAAACACAATAGAGTACGTTGAAATGTTTCAGCTGTCAGGCCTGCAGCCATATTCCTTGCTGGATTTTTGGCCTGTCACACTCTCTCTTATTTTACTATGCTGTTTCATTTATGGGGTAATTGGGAGGGGGAATAGTAAGGAGTAGAATGTGTTGTTGTCAAAATAAAACATTCCTTTCTAGAAGCCCAAGGTCATCCTTTGTCTCTGCACCTCTGCACCTTACCAGAAGTGGATGGGCAGAGATGCCAGCGTGGCAATGGAAGATTTGACCATGTGATAGACTTGTGGGTGTGGGGGCAAGATCGTGAACTTTCAACTGGGAGGGGAAAACCCAGGAAGCTTTCAGATTCGGGTTTCCCACAGATGTGCCAACATGTCTCTCTTAATAAATTGGAACTTTGAGGAAAGCTCTGCCTTGGACTCTGATTTAATTATGGATGAGATTTGGAACGCTGACATTAGCATTACCTCCATGCCTTGTTGAGTTTGTTGGCTTTTGAAGTTTTCTCTTGTTATGAGGCTTCTCTTTATGGCAAGGATGTCCAACCTTGGCGTCTTTAAGACCGGTGAACTCCAACTCCCAGAATTCCCTAGCCAGCCATGCTGGCTAGGAATTCTGGGAGTTGAAGTCCACCGGTCTTAAAGATGCCGAGGTTGGACACCTTTGCTTTATGGCTGGATGATTGACAATCTCCATAGGCACCAGATCTATGAATTTCCACCCTGCGGAGGAAGAAGGATGGAGACTGTTGATTCTCGTCCAATGGAGAGCGGAAGGGATGGACCGTCCCTCTCAATGGTCAATAGAAAAACCTCCTCACTCCTCTCACAGGAGTTTTGTCTGAGTCAGTCCGTTATCCGATGCCATTTCTCTAATCACCAAATTCACCTTGTCATGGAGATTAAATTTGGACAGGTCTCAAATAAATGCTGAAGCCTCATTTTGGAAGGACAAGATCCTTCATGCCACTTGGATGATTGCGACGAGACACAGCACTTTTTATTTTCCTAAAGGACGAGACTATAAATCGATTTTTTTCTCTCTCTCCAAAACGTTTGAAATTCTGCTCAAATTCATGCTCCCAAGAGAGTTCTTAGAAGAGAACTCAATAAAATGTGAGAGGGATCTTGGAGTCCTAGTGGACAACCATTTAAATATGAGCCAGCCATGTGCAGCAGCTGCCAAAAAAGCCAACACAGTTCTAGGCTGCGTAAATACAGGTATAGAATCAAGATCACGTGAAGGGTTAATACCAATTTATAACGCCTATTTTAAGCAAAGGCTGCTACATAACG
Source organism: Natrix natrix natrix (assembly GCA_029891615.1). NCBI lineage: Eukaryota > Metazoa > Chordata > Lepidosauria > Squamata > Natricidae > Natrix > Natrix natrix. The sequence continues at coordinate 919,025 of JAKRSK010006701.1, forward strand.
TGTAAATTCCAATATAAATCATCCTCAGCTTACAATAGTTTGTTTAGTGACCATTTGAAGTCTCAACGGCTCAGAAAAAAAGATATTTCTTGATGACCTTTTTTCACACTTACGACGGTCGCAGCCTCCCCGTGGTCACTTGGCAAAATGCAGACACTTGACAACTGACTCGTTTTTATGATGGGGTCACGAGATCTTTCGCGACCTTCTGACGGGCAAAGTCAATGGGGAAACTGGATTCATTTAACGACCGTGTTTACTGACTTCACGACGGAAGGGATTCGCTTACCAGCGTTGGCAAGAAAGGCCGTAAAATGGGGCAAAGCTCACTGAACCGATGTCTCGCTTAGCCATTTAGCCATAAAATTAGCCAAATTTTAAGTCTCCATTGGAGTCGTAGGTCGAGGACGGCCTGTACAATCGGAATCCCGTCAGATCCATAAAAAACAGGTGGAACTGGACCAGGGTGATTGCTGAAGCCTTAGTATCTAAGGAACTAAGGCTTTATTTAAAACATTTAATATTCCTGATATTAATTTCAATAAGAGTAGGAGGCTGGATTTGTCAGAAACGGGGTGGATTTGATTTAGATCAAGTCGATTTTACATCACGATTTAAACCACCAGTAAAAAGGCTTGATTTAAATCAACTCGACTGAAATCATACTTTTAAGAGCCGCCGTCATTTCTGTCCCGCAACGGCTCCTTCTCTGACCCGCTGTTGATTCACCAACAGCCCCAATATTGCAGAATATACAGCCTCATGCTGCAGAACTAAGCTCCATTTCATGCTGAATAAACTACTGTATTTTTTCGGAATATAAGACGCACCTTTTCCCCTCAAAAAAGAGGCGGAAAATCTGGCTGCGTCTTATACACGGAATACAGCATTTTTTGCCTTCCAAAACGCCACTCCCTTCACCAAAATGGCCGCGCATAGTCTTTAGGAGGCTTCTAGAATACTCCTGGGGGCTGGGGAGGGCAGAAATGAGCAAAAAACAGACCGTTTTTTCCTCACTTTTGCCCCCCAACCCCCAGGAGCTCTCTATAAGCCTCCTAAAGGCTGAAAAAAAACCAGGCCTGTTTTTGTGAAAACCGGTCCATTTTTTGCTCGTTTTTGCCCCCCCCCCCCCCCCCCCCCCCGGAGCACTCTACAAGCCTCCTAAAGGCTATGCATGCCCTTTTTTTGAAAAAAAAAATGGGCCTGTTTTCGCGAAAAACGGGTGGTTTTTTGGAGGTTAACAGAGTGCAAAACCTTTTTTCTAAAAAAAATTGCCTCTTCAAAACCTTGGTGCGTCTCATACGCCGGTGCATCTTATACGCCGAAAAACATGATAAATCCGCGATGGCGAAACCTATGGCATGCGTGCTAGAGGGGGCACGTAGCGTCTCCTCTGTGGGCACGGGCACCGTTGCCAGCTGCTCTTCTGATTTCCAGCACACACACATTGCCAGCTGCTCTTTGCGGGCACCGGAAAACAGCCTTAAAATGGCTAGAAAAACGGCCTCAGAAACGGCTAAAAAGAGGCATGCGCGCGCACGACGGCCGGCTGGTCTTCATGTTTTCGGAGCTGCAGCGCGCGCACATACAGGCACGTTCCGGTTTGGGCACTTGTTGCCAAATGGTTCGCCATCGCTGAACTAAATGGTTAATGCACCTTAAATAGAAAACTATCTTTAGGTACGATTTTTACTCTAAAAACATTTCATTAAAATAAATTTGATTTTTAAAAAAAATAATAAACCTGATTTAAATTTTAAAAAATATCTGATTTGTATTTATTTTTTTAAAAAAAGTCATCAATTTTTACCCACCCTGGTCAGAAAAGTCACCAACCATTTCTTCAGAGCGAAGCCACGCTTCCTCTGCCTACATGAGCTTTCAACTTTTTAACTCTCATAACATCAGTAACCTTTACTCGGGCATTTCTCCAGGGACCGCACTGCTACTACAGGATTAGCTGAGGGGTGAATGTCATCATACTGATGAAACAACCTTGCAAGCGGTTCAATTATTGATCGGCCTCCCCAGGGAGCAGAGATGCAAGAGCAAGCGAACCTCTTCTGACCCTGCTCCCCAAACACGAAAAGCCCTCTGAAGTTAATCCGAATATTCCTTTATTAGGAGCACCGGCAGTCCCGGCAAAAGTTCCTCTCTCACCGCGGGCTAGCAAGTCCGTCCGACTGAAAGATGAATAGCTGTCTGCCACATCTATTCATCTCCGCCTCCTGCCTCTTATCCCCAGAGCTAGGGTGGGGTTTCGCTAGCAGCGGTGGCTCTTCCTTCCCAAGGACCGGCCCATAGATTTCCACTGCTCTCCTCTCCTCTGCCTTCTGCACATCCGCACGTCAGGCACTGGACCCAGCTGTTCCTCCTCTTCCTCATCAGCCACCTCCAGACCTGGGGGCTGTTGACTCTCCATTTGAGGGCTGACGGACAGCCCAGGCTCCGCCAGCTCCATTCCCTCTTCTCCCCTCGGAGCTCTCAGGTTGCCTTGATGTTGACCCACGCCTCCTCATCTCATTCGGCTGTGGGGCGGGCGATGGGGCAACAGGCCACAACGGAGCCAAATCCAAATCATATCACACTTCCAGGATAAGGATGGGGGTGACAGATCTACCATATGATTGTGGAACAAACCCCTGAACCCACACATCTCCCCAAAAGACTTGGTACAATGCGGCCGCCATTTTTAAAATTTCAGGAAAATAAGCGGAGATGGATTAGTTTGGCTCTTACCATTCTCCAGGCCTCTAAAACGATCTAACATAGCACATTTTATTTTTGCTCACGATTAAAGTAATCTCTTGTTCATAAGTACTTAGCCCAGGTAGTCCTTGACTTACGACCCCAATGGAGGCCAAAATGTCTGTTGCTAAATGAGACAGTTGTCCAGTGAGATTCGCCCCATTATACGATCGTTCCTGCCACGGGTTGTTGACTGGATCCCTGCAGTTAAACGAGTTGCACGATTGTGAATTGAATCTTCACTTCCCCCACTAATTTTGCTCATCAGGTGGTCACAAAAGGGACCCCAGGACACTGCAACCGTCATAAATATGAGACAGTTGCCAAGCGTCTGGATTCAGATCTGGTGACCATGGGGATGCTGTAAGATCTGTGTGAAATAGGGCTGGGTCTCAAGACCCATATAGAAATCTACATTTTATGTTTTCTTTCCCTCAACAAAAGACCGAAGCCATTTGCAGTTCTATTCTTTTCTTTTCTTCTTTTTTAAAACTATGCGCTGAGTGGAAATACAGGTAGTGCTCGACTTCCAGCAGTTCATTCAGCGACCGTTCGAAGTCACAACGGCACTGGGGAAAAAAGGGACTTAGGACCGTTTTTCACGCTTAACGACCGTTGCAGCACCCCCATGGATCAAAATTCAGACGCTTGGGAACTGATTCGTGTGGATGACCGTTGCCGTGTCCTGAGGTGATCATCTTTTGCGACCTTCTGACCAGCAGTGACAATGGGAAAACCAGATCCACTTAACAACGGTGTTAGTCATTTAACAACTGCAACGGTCCACTTGACAACGGTGGCAAGAGAGGTGGCAAAAATGGGGCAAAATTCACTTGACTAATGTCTCAATTAGCAACAAAAATGGCGAGATGGCTCTGGAGCCGCATGTGGCTCTTATCTCCCTCTGCTGCGGCTCCCTGTCGTAAGTCGGCTCCACAATTGATAGGGCTTTCGGTTAGGACAGGTGGAGGAAAAAGGATGCCGTGCTAGGAGGAGACTCTATGGTGGGGGAACCGGACTTCCAGTCGGCTCCACAATTGATAGGACTTTCAGTTAGGACAGGTGGAGGAAAAAGGATACCGTGCTAGGAGCAGACTCTATGATGGGGGAACCGGACTTCCGGTCGGCTCCAGAATTGAACGGGGGGCTTCCGGTTGGGACCTTTGTGGCTCTTCGAGTGTTTAAGGTGGCCGACCCTGATTTAGATAATTACATTGTAGGGAGAACAAGCATTGGGAAGATTCCTTCCCTACCTGGTAACTTACCTTGAACACCTGGTCCAGCGTTAGGTAGCGGTTTGCTTCAGGGTGAATGGTCCAGAATGCAATTTTCCCATTGGCAGAGGTCTCCCGAACAAACATGTCGTGAAGGGAAAGGTTGTGACGGACAGAGTTCTGCGTTGCAAAGATAAAACGTTCATTGGTTTCCGTTACAAGACAGGTAGCCGGGTTAGGAGGGAAAGACGTACATAAAGTCGAAGCATGGCTATGGCCACACTGCGGGGTCCCTGGTGGTCTTTCAGCACGGTGGCTTTCTTGCAGACGTCTCGTTACCAAAATACCGTATTTTGGGGAGTATAAGATGCACCAAGGTTTTGAAGAGGCAAATTAAAAAAAAAATTTTCCCACTCTGCAGACCTCCTAAAAACGGGCCGTTTTTGGGGAAAACGGGCACAATTCTGTTGTTCAAAAAAAAGGGGGGGGGCATGAAAAGCCTTTAGGAGGCTTGTAGAGTGCTCCTAGGGAGGGGTGAGGTGCCCCCAAAACGAGCAAAAAACGGGCCGCATTTTGTGGAAAAAAAGGGCATGGATATCCTTTAGGAGGCTTATAGAGTGCTCCTGGGGGTTGGGGGCGGTAAAATTGAGCAAAAAGCAGGTTGTTTTTTGCTCATTTCCGCCCTCCCCAGTCCCCAGGAGCACTCTACAAGCCTCCTAAAAGCTATGCAGGGCCATTTTGGTGAAGGGGGCGGGATTCTGGGAGGCAAAAAATGCAGTATTCAGTGTATAAGACGCACCCAGATTTTCAGCCCCTTTTTTGAGGGAAAAAGATGCGTCTTATACTCCGAAAAATACAGTAGGTAATATCATCAGTGCTAGAAGGGAATAGGGTTTGAGGGATGATGATGATGGAGGAGGAGGACAACGACTGTGGGGTCCTTGGTGCTCTCTGAGCTTGGTTGCTTTCTCGCAGACGTCTCATTACCAAACTAAGTAACATCATCAGTGCACTGATGGCGTTAATTTGGCAATGAAACGTCTCCAAGAAAAACAACCAAGCTCAAAGAGCACTACAAATGTACAAATATGTGGTCTACAAATATTCTTGCTTTCACGGATCGTAGCCCATTGAACCGGATGGATGGAATATGAAAGAGAATACTGAATATGCCCATGGAGAGTGGGACAAGAAAGGAGAAAGGAAGGATGAAATTATTTTAGAAGTGGGACATAAAGAGGCAGAGTCACTTGCAACAGCGTCCATAAATAAATGACCAATCAATTTGGCCCAAAAGAAGAAGAAAAAAACACCTTTTAGAGCAATTTTATTTCACAATAAAATTGAAGAGGCCAACCATCTATGATCGCATGTATTTAATGGCCTTGGAACGAAAGGGGAGCAGAATTGCTATATAGGTAGTCCTCAATATAGGGACGCGGTGGCTCAGTGGCTAAGACACTGAGCTTGTCGATCAGAAAGATTGGCAGTTCGGCGGTTTGAATCCCAAGCGCTGCATAACAGAGTGAGCTCCCGTGACTTGTCCCAACTTCTGCCAACTTAGCAGTTCGAAAGCACATAAAAAATGCAAGTGGAAAACCTTTGGTGGGAAGGTAACAGCGTTCCATGCGCCTTCGGTGTTTAGTCATGCTGGCCACATTACCACAGAGACGTCTTCGGACAGTGCTGGCTCTTCGGCTTTGAAACGGAAATGAGCACCGCCCCCTAGAGTCCGGAATGACTAGCACATATCTGCAAGGGGAATCTTTACCTTAGTCCTCAAATTATAACTATTCGTTTCGTGACTGAAATTACAACAGCACTGAAGAAAACGTTTGTTTTTCACACTTATGACCATTGCAGCATCCCCGTGGTCACATGATCAAAACTCTGGCACTCGGCACGTATTTATGACGGTTGTGAGGTATCCCTGGGATCACATGTTCCCCTTTTGCGACCTTCGGACAAACCAAAGCCAAGGATCAGATTCACTTAACAACCATGTTATTAGCTCAACAATTGCAGTGATTCGCTTAACAAATGTGGCAAGGAAGGTCTCAAACAACTGCCTTTCTTAGCGACGGTCCTCTGCTGTGGTCGTAAGTCGAGGACTGAGCTGTAAGCAATCCGGCATCAAAGCAGCTGTGGGGGATCCTCTTTTTGTCTAATTAATCGCTGGGTTGAATGCGTCGTGGAGGAGGCTGGATCTTCTAAACGAATTTCCTGTTCAGCAGTTTTTGCGAAAACGATCAGTCCTTCGGGAGCTATTTTTCTTCCTTAACAACCATCTGGAGATCAGAGCCTGTTGGGAATTGAAGCGCCCAGGATATAAACACTTATGCTCTCAGGTTTTCTATCCATTTTCCCATTGAACGGAGATTGGCTGGTTCTGCTGTAGAGCTGGCAGCAGATTCGGACAGTGGGGAGGTTGGGGAGGAACCTGGGCCAGTCCTGGACTCTGGTGAAGGCTCTGAGGAGGGCTCTGTGTCAGAGGCAGAGAGGGGGCCAGGGCCGTATGCCAGTTATCAGCTACCTTCAGAGTCAGACATCAGTGAGGCAGAAGAACAGCTGGAGCCTGTTCCCAGTGTGCACATGCACAGAGTTGCCAGACGAAGGGAACAGCTAAGAAACAGGGGACGACTTGGGAGTAAGGCCACAGGTGGACAGTGAATGGCCCCTCCCAGAGGAAATAAAAGAGGAGCGAAAGGGGAGTCGGCTTTTGCAGGAAGCAATTCGCTCATCCGTTTGTTCATTTCAGGAGTGTGAAGATCTGTCCGTGAATCTCTGAGACTCTGTGCCCAATCTTTCCTTCCACAGCATTGCATTTGGAAAATATTGACATGGCAGCTTTCCAAGCTAGAGAAGGTCTGCGGCCATGAATTCACTTTTGAAAGACTGTTTACCAGGCCTTTGCTGAATATGAATGAGAGGAATTCACATTCGTTTAGTTAAAGGGGTCTTGTTGGGACCAAGAATCTGCTTCATACTTTTGGGGGAAGCCTAGGTCAGAACAGGGTCGCCCTTTGGCTGCCTTCAGAGTCAGAAATCAGTGAGGCAGACAAACAGCTGAAGCCTGTTCCCAGTGTGCGCAGACGAAGGGAAGAGCTAAAGAACAGGGGTCGACTTTGGAGTAAGGCCACAGGTGGATGATGAATGGCCCCTCCCAGAGGGAATAAAAGAGGAGCGAAAGGGGAGTGGAGTTTGCAGGAGACAATTAGTTCGCTTAATTGGTTCGTGACTCTCCCAAGACTCCTTGCCAAAGTTTTGCAGATATCGGCCTGGCAGTTCTCCAAGCCAGATAAGGTCTGTGACTGTAAATCCTCCCTTGAAAGACTTTGCTGGATGCGAATGAGCAGAGGTTACAGTCAATGATTAAAAGGGGATTTTGTCGGGACCAGGAGTTTGCTTCATGCTCTCGGGAAGCCTAAGACAGAACATGTCCTGTCTGCTGCAAAGGACATAGGGAGGTTTGGGGAGACAGACGACGGCAAATCTTACACTGGAGGACGAATATATGACATTAGCGGCTCCCAAAGTGGCACTAACTCGAAATGGAGATTTTTTTTTTACAGGTTCTTGGAGGCAGGGATGCCATATGGATTATTCGCTGGTCCGTATCGCTGTGAGAGTAGCCTTTCGCTGGTGAATTATTCAGGATGATGTGAGCAAGATTTCAATGTTTTATTTATTTGTTTGTGTTCTGATTTAGGAAAGAGCTACCCCCACACTAGTGGTCCCCCTCCACACACACAAGCCCTAGATTTATTCTACCCATCCCTAAAACCGGGTCTGCAAAAACTTTGGCAGCCAAATCTCAGAGCAGTGTTCTTCATCTGGGGTGGCTTTAAGATATGCAGACTTCAAGTCCCAGAATTCCCCAGTTAGTTATGCTATGCTGGCTGGGAAATTCTGGGAGACTGAAGTCCCCACATCTCCAAGTTGCCAAGTGTTGTGGCCCACCAGCAACCAGCAGAGCTAGCAGCATAGTCGGACAGTGAGGAGGTTGGGGAGGAGCATGGGCCAGTCCTGGAGACTGGGGAAGGCTCTGATGAGGGCTCTGCATCAGAGGCAGAGATGGGGCCGAGACCGTCTGACAGTGATCAGCTGCCTTCTGAGCTAGACAGCAGTGAGGCAGAGGAACAGCTGGAGCCTGTTCCCAGTGTGTGCATGCGCAGAACTGCCAGAAAAAGAGAACAATTCAGAAATCAGGGTAGACTTGGTTGTAAAGCCACAGGAGGAAGGTGATTGATCCCTCCCATAGGAAATAAAAGAGGAGCGAAAGGGGAGCGGGCTTTTGCAGGAAACAATTTGTTCGTTCGGTCGTTAGATTCGTTTCAGGAGTTTGAAGATCTGTCCGTGAATCTCAGAAACTCTGTGTTTACGATCATTGCTGTGTCCCAAGGTCACGTGATCCTCTTTTGACAAGCAAAATCAATGGGGAAGCCAGATTGACTTCACAACCTTGTTACTAACTTATCCACTGCAGTGATTCGCTTAATGACTTCTGCAAGAAAGGTCGTAAAACATGCTAAAACTCACCTTAACAAAGGTTTCACTTAACAATGGAAGTTTTGGGCTCAGTTGTGGTTGTAAGTCGACGACTATCTGTGTTGTACATTTTAATAATCTCTCTATGTAAAAATGGGTGTGTCTGTGTGTGTGTTCCATCATTACTCTGGAACGCCTCGAGCAATTTCAACCAACTTAGTACACAGATGACTTACTCTCTGGAAACAAATTCTGTGGGGTACGACACCCCTAAAACCATTCAGGGTGTGTGTTAAAATACACCCTGTTGTGCCTTAAAATGGCTTCTACTGTACTGCCGTAAAATGGCTTCTACTGTACTGCCGTAAAATGGCTTCTACTGTGCAACGCTGTGGAGTTGCCATGGGAACGGCTTCACAGTACTCCACAAAGGGGCTCCCTCTGGTAAGAGGAAAAATCCAACATTAGAAATTATGTCTGGTCTGGATATTTTCCCCCTATAAATAAATACCTGGGCAACACCGGGTTATCAAGCTAGTAGCTTTTAAGAATACATCGTCTTTACCGATACTTTTTTTTTACAGATCAAAAGATGTTTTACCTTCCAGCCTGGCTTGGCAACATGCTTGAAATAGGGGAAATGATCCTCAATCCAGGTGTAGATGTCTTTCAGCATCATGCGCTTCTTGTCCGTGCTGTTGATGGCGAACTGGATCATGGCCATGTAAGAGTAGGGAGGCCGTTCAGAAAAAGATTCCTTCCATAGAGCAGAAGAGGCGGAGGCTGTGGGACTTCCCTCAGTCTGGGAGTACAGGAGCAAAAGTCAAAATTAAGACAGAAGGGCATGGTACAAAACTCCTCTCCAACGTTGCAGTGGTGTCAAACTCAAACCCCGACAGCTGGATCCAGCCCGCAGGGTGCTTAGATCTGGCCCGTTTTGCCTGCTTTGCCAATGAAAATGGAGCCGCCCACCCTGTCTTTGGCCATGATTGGTGGGGGATGCACATGGGCTCCATTTTCGCTGGCAGAGGGCTAGCAAAACCAACTCAAAACAAAACAAAAGGAGAAATGTTTCTCCCTTTTGCATTTGAGCGTGTAAGAAGGGACAGAAAAGAAGAAAGGGAAAGAGGAAAGACAAGGAAAAAGAAAAAGAAGGAAGCGCGGGAAGAGAGCAAGGAATGAAAAATAAAGGAAGAAGGAAAGGAAGAAGAAAGGAGAATGAAGAGGAAAGGAAAAAGAAAAGGAAGATGATGGATGGATGGATGGAAGGAAGGAAGGAAGGAAGGAAGGAAGGAAGGAAGGAAGGAAGGAAGGAAGGAAGGAGGAAGGAAGGAAGATTATGAGAGTAAGGGAGAGTCTCAGGGAAGTCCTGTCTTAGCACTTGGCGACCACAGGTACCTCCGACACAAGTGATGTTGAGCTGGCCACATCCACCTTCCCTGCCCCCAGCCCTCCGAGGTCAAACACAACCCCGATGCGGTCCTCAACGAAATCAAATTTGACACCCCTGCTCTAAAAAGATGCAAATGACCAGCTTCCCTATAAATGATTCCCCGCCCCCATGCATGCACGTGCGTCTCCCGCCTGCGCAGTAGCGACCCAAAAATCAGCTGGCCAGCAGGAGGTGGGGGAGCTGAGCTGGGCTGAGGGCTCGTGTGCCACCTGGGGCATGCGTTCCATAGGTTTGCCATCACAGCCCTAAGATATTGGAACACTGCTATCATGTCATCTGCAGCTACTAACCTGGCTAGATTTTGACATTTTCCCAAAAGGAAAGAAAAATCTTCATTTAGGGCAACCACGTCCCACCATAACAGATATTAAACATTCTTCTATGTACCAAAGGTGCTTTTTTAACAAGAGTGAGCTGGACCGTTGTAAGTCGAGGACTGTATAAAGCTGCACGTTTGCAGGCTACGATGATGACTTTTATCGCGGAAAGCACCACCCAAATAGTTCTGGTCCACAGGTTCAGTAGATAAAAGGATCTGCCTGTCTCCGCAATTTTTCCTTCTGTATTTTTTTCCCCTTAAGCAGATGTGTATTACCGTATTTTTCAGAGTATAAGACGTACCTTTTCGCCCCAAAAGAGAGGGAAAATCTGGGTGTGTCTTATACACTGAATACAGCATTTTGGGCCTCCCAAATTCCCCCCCCCCTTCACAAAAATGGACATGCAGAGGGTTTGGGAGGCCTGCAAAGTGCTCCTAGGGACTGAGGAGGGCAAAAACGAGCGAAAAAAGGGGCCATTTTATGCTTGTTTTTGCCACTTCCCCAGCCCCCAGCAGCACTCTACAAGCCTCCAAAAGGCTATGCATGCCCTGGGGTTTTTTTTTTTGCAAAAAGGGGACCCATTTTCACAAAAAACGGGCCGTTTTATGCTCGTTTTTGCCACTCCCCCAGCCCCCAGCAGCATTCTGCAGGCCTCTCAATCTCTCTGCATGCCCCGTTTTTTCACAAAAAACGAGGCGTGCAGAAGGTTTGGGAGGCCTGCAGAGTGTAAAAACTATTTTTTAAAAAATTTACCTCTTCAAAATCTTGGTGGTACTCGGGTGCGTCTTATAGTCTGAAAAATACGGTAATTCCCCCCCCCCCCTTGCTTTTTTTTCCTGATCAAGAAAAAGCTCATCTCCTTCCCACCTAGAGCAATTCTTCCACGCCTAATTCACAGTCTTGTGCCTACCCTTTTAACTTTCTCAAAAGCTATCGTCCTACGTGGTCGATGTGCTCTTTTGTGAAGGCATGCTCAGGTGATTGGAAATTTTGAGTCATCCTACCACATTATGACAATACACTGCAATCGAAAGCCTGACTCACCGAGCACTCTTCACGGCGGCTTATGAAATGGCAGGGAATTAGTAGGAAGAGAGCGGATTAACAAGAGTGGGAAGAGGACCTATGGAGGTCATCTAATCCAACCCCCCCCCCCCCCCCCCCCTGCTCCAGGTAGGAAACCCTATACCATTTCGGATGAATGGGACTCCTCTTAAAAATGTTTAAAAAAAAAAGAGCCATGAGGATAATTCTGGGGTCCTCTGCTTTTCAGAAGTCCATTAATCAGTTGGGTATCAAAAAAATTGTTTATCAGAATATAAAATATGAAGGAAAATGAAAATAATGGGAAACTAGGAGAGAGGGGAAGGAGGAAAAAGAGAAGGAGAAAGGGAAGGAGGAGGAGGAGAAAGGGAAAAAGGAGGAGGAGGAGGAGGAGGAGGAGGAGGAGGAGGAGGAGGAGGAGGAGGAGGAGGAGGAGGAGGAGGAGGAGGAAGAAAAGGAGAAGAAGAGGGAAGGAGAAGGAGAAAGGAAGGAGGAGAAGAAGAAGGAGAAAGGGAAAAAGGTGGAGGAGGAGGAGGAAGAAAAGGAGGAGAAGAAGAGGGAAGGAGGAGAAGAAGGAAAAAGGGAAGGAGAAAGGGAAGGAGGAGGAGGAGAAAGGGAAAAAGGAGGAGGAGGAGGAGGAGGAGGAGGAGGAAGAAGAAGAAAAGGAGAAGAAGAGGGAAGGAGAAGGAGAAAGGGAAGGAGGAGAAGAAGAAGGAGAAAGGGAAAAAGGTGGAGGAGGAGGAGGAGGAAGAAAAGGAGGAGAAGAAGAGGGAAGGAGGAGAAGAAGGAAAAAGGGAAGGAGAAGAAGGAGAAAGGGAAAAAACTGGAGGAGGAGAAAGGGAAAAAGAAGAAAGGGAAGGAGGAGAAAGAGAAAGGGAAGAAGGAGAAGGCGGAGGAGAAAGGAAAAAAGGAGGAGAAAGAGAAGGAGAAGAAGCAGGAGGAGAAGGGGAAGGAGGAGGGGAAGGGGGAGGAAACAGAGAAGGAGAAAGGGAAGAAGGAGGAGAAGAAGAAGGAGAATGGGAAAAATGTGGAGGAGGAAGTAAAGGAGGAGAAGAGGGAAGGAGAAGGAGAAAGGGAAAGGAGGAGGAGAAGGAGAAAGGGAAAAGGAGGAGGAGGAAGAAAAGGAGAAGAAGAGGGAAGGAGAAGGAGAAAGGGAAGGAGGAGGAGAAGAAGGAGAAAGGGAAAAAGCTGGAGGAGGAGAAAGAGAAAGAGGAGAAAGGGAAAAAGAAGAAAGGGAAGGAGAAAGGAAAAAAGGAGAAGGGGAAAGAGAAGGAGAAGAAGCAGGAGGAGAAAGGGAAAAAGGAGGAGAAGAAGATGATTTCACTTTCATTTTTACAGCTTGCCCTTCCTCCTCACACTTAGAGCCCGGTGGTACAGATGCATTTCTCTTCAAGCAATCATACAGTTTTGTCCTGTACATCCATTTGCAAAACAACGGGGTAAAGGAATATTCCTGGACTTCGTTTTATCGCTTCGTCTCATGGTTACTGTGAAATTGGGTGAATGCCTCAACGCAGGGCATGTTATCTCAGCTTGCAGAGCTTGGATTCATTGAAGGAGTTCACCCACCCACCCCCAAAAAAAATGTAAACACTGCAGAATAGACATCTTCCTGCTACATAACTAAGCTCCACTTTCATGCTGAATCAACTAAATTATTAATGCATCTTAAAATAGAAAAATCTATCTTTGCATAGACGTTTACTCCAAAAGCATTTTATTCCAATAGATTTGATAAAAACAATTTTTTTAAAAAAATCCAATTTAAATCAAAACATTTTTTTTTAAAAAAAAAATCCACCCCTGTGTGTAAGGCTCCCCTTTGGGCTCTTTGGCTCACCTTAATTGTCTTGGGTTTTGGAGTCTGGTTTTCCTTCTCCGTGTCTTTTTTCATGCTACAGGAGCTGAGCGGGGTTGAAGTCATCTTCCCCAACCACTGGATGTTGGTCAGGCTGCTGTTCAGGCCAGAGTTGGCTGCCTCCTCACTGCCTACGTGGATACAAACCCAGAGTTTTTAGATTGTATGTGTAGATCCTTCAAGAGGAAGCTTGAAATTAAGCCTTTCAGCTGAAAGAGGTTGGGTATAACTCTGAGAGGGATCTTGGAGTCCTAGTGGACAACCATTTAAATATGAGCCAGCCGTGTGCAGCAGCTGCCAAAAAAGCCAACACAGTCCTAGGCTGCATCAACAGAGGGATAGAATCAAGATCACGTGAAGTGTTAATACCACTTTATAATGCCTTGGTAAGGCCACACTTGGAATATTGCATTCAGTTCTGGTCGCCACGATGCAGAAAAGATGTGGAGACTCTAGAAAGAGTGCAGAGAAGAGCAACAAAGATGATTAGGGGACTGGAGACTAAAACATATGAAGAACGATTGCAGGAACTGGTTATGTCCTGAAAAGAAGGACTAGGGGAGACATGATAGCAGTGTTCCAATATCTCAGGGGCTGCCACAAAGAAGAGGGAGTCAAACTATTCTCCAAAGCACCTGTGGGTAGAACAAGAAGCAATGGGTGGAAACTAATCAAGGAGAGAAGCAACTTAGAACTGAGCAGAAATTTCCTGATAGTTAGAACAATTAATCAGTGGAACAGCTTGCCTCCAGAAGTTGTGAATGCCCCAACACTGGAAGTCTTTAAGAAGATGTTGGATAGCCATTTGTTTGAAACGGTATAGGGTTTCCTACTTAGGCAGGGGGTTGGACTAGAAGACCTCCAAGGTCCCTTCCAACTCTCCTATTGTATTGTATTGTATTGTATCAACAGTCACAGAAATATCTGAAAAATACGGCTTGAAGCTTAGCACCTCAAAAACCAAGATCATCAGCAAACAACCCATTCATTTACCACCGATAAATTTGGAAGGAATGCCACTAGAAAAAGTTTAAAGGATCACGTACCTCGGTTTTAATTGACACGAAACTTCACTGGGACATGACCAGTGAAGACAAGGATAGAGAAAGCTCAAACAGCCTTCTTCAACACGGAAAAGGTCTTCTGCATTCACGACATAAGCCGAAGACTGAAAATCAGATGTTACATCTTTTCTATTCTGCTCTAAGGAGTAGAGAGTTGGTCTCGGACAGAAAGCCAGAGACTAGAAGCATTTGAAATGTGGATTTACAGGCGGCTGGTTTGACAAAATAAGAAATGAGGAGGGGGATAAGCCAAGGGAGATCACCAAAGCCATTAAAAAGCGGAAGTTAAAAGATATGGGATGCGACCCCTGAAAAAATACAGCATCCTTCACTTAATCCTCCAGGGAAAGATTGAAGGCAAACGAGGTCCAGGCAGAAGAACTTCATGGCTTCAAAGTCTAAGGGACCGGTTTGGACAAAACACAGCAGCACTTTTTCGTGCGGCTGTTGACAAAAATAGGATCGCCAACACGACCACCTACCATGGAGGAGGAGGAGGAGAAGTAATAGTAGTAGTTGTTGTGGGTGCTTCATCATTGGAGGTTTTTGAGAAGAGAAGAGGAATAGGCAATAGAATAGAATAGGGGACGAGGGTGGTGGTGGTGGTGGTGGTGGTGGTGGAGGAGGAGGAGGAGGAGGAGGAGGAAGAAGAAGAAGAAGAATTAATTCCCCATAAGGAATATATAACACACAATCCGCACTCATGGCATGAGAAAATACCCAGGTTACACAAGACAAAGTGTGTGGACACAACTGGTGAGATGCTTCCATGAGGTTTCTTGGGGCTGAGCTTAATAGCAGCACCAAACACCTTTCGCAGAAAACCAGCAAGCATTTTCTACCAACTACTATTATTCCAAAATCCATTTTGCTGCCCCAAATGGATTATTCAGAAACTAGTCACGCATGTTAACTCTGAGCCCACGACAGATAGTCCTTGATTAGCAACCATTAGAAGAGGAAATGGCCCAGGAAAAAGTGGGCTATGGCCGTTTTTTTCACACCAATGACCCCTGCAGCAGTCCTATAGTCATGTGATCAAAATTCAGATGGCTCATATTTATGACGGTTGCCGCGTCCCGGGGTTGTGTGATCCCCTTTTGTGACCTTCTGATAAGTCAATGATGAAGCCAGATTCACTGAGCAACTGTGTTACCTACTGAGCAATTGCAGTGATTCATTTTACAACGATGGCAAGGAAGATTGCAAAATGGGACAAAATTCCGTTGACTCTCTTGCTTAGCCACAGAACCTTTGGGCTCAATTGCGGTCGGAAGCCGAGGACTATCTGTATTCCTGAACTGCTCACCGTCTTCCCCAGAGAGAGAACATAGAATGATAGAGTTGGAAGGGACCTTGGAGGTCTTCTAGTCCAACCCCTCGCTCAAGCAGGAGAGCTTATACCGTTCTAGAAGAATGATTGTCACAAATCAAGAAAACCTGACAGAGCTGTCATCACATAGATAGGGTCACCATTTCCCCCCCCCCCTTCCTTTTTTTTTTTAAACCAGAGCTCTGCCAAAAATTATTGAAAGTTTCTCAGAACCAGAAGCATTCTTCTTAGTGAGGGAAACAGCCAAAGAAATGCAGCCCAACAGCAACATAATAATAATAATAATAACAACAACAACAACAGCAACAATGATAGACTATAAAAATAAAAACACTGATAGACTATACCTGCCCCGAAAATCAGGTGGCAGAGGATTATTACAAGTGAAGCAAATAGTTGAAGAAGAAAAACATGCACTGGCTGATTATTTAAAAGAAAGTCAAGAACATCTATTAATCGAAGTAAAGAACAAAAATCTACTGAAGGCCCAACAGACGAAACAAGAATACAGAAAAGATGTGATAAAATCAAAAATGGAGAGTTGGCAGAACAAAGCATTACATGGTCAATTTCTGGAAAAAATAAAAGCTAAAGTGGACAGTGAAAAAACTTGGTTATGGTTAACAACAGGTACATTAAAGAAAGAAACAGAGTCACTAATCCTGGCTGCGCAAGAACAAGCTATCCGAACAAATGCCATTAAGGCCAAAATCGAAAAATCCTCTGATGATGCCAAATGCAGACTCTGCAAAGAAGTTGATGAAACTGTTGACCACATACTCAGCTGCTGTAAAAAAATCACACAGACTGATTATAAATTGCGGCACAATTCAGTAGCACAAATGATCCACTGGAATTTGTGCAAAAATTATAATATTAAAACAACAACAAACTGGTGGGAACATAAGCCTGAAAAAGTCACCAAAAATCAGATGATCAAGATCCTATGGGATTTTCATATACAAACGGACAAAATACTGGCGCATAACACACCAGACATCACACTGGTTGAGAAAAATAAGAAAAATAATAATCATAGACATCGCAATACCAGGTGATAGCAGGCCGACGAGAAGGAACATGAAAAAATTGCGAAATACCAGGACTTAAAAATTGAAATTCAACGATTATGGCACAAACCAGCAGTGGTAATTCCAGTGGTAATCGGCACACTGGGTGCTATTGCAAAAGCACTGGAATTACATTTAAAACAGTTAAAACTTGACAAAATCACCATCAGTCAAATGCAAAAAGCTGCACTGCTTGGATCTGCACGTATATTACGAAAAGACGTTATGACGTCCTAGGCCCCTGGGTGGGGCCCGACTAGTAATCAATGCCAAATCCGGCGAAACAATTGGCCGCTGTGATACAATCATATAATAATAATATATTAATAATAATAATATATAATAATATTATAATTATTAATTATAATATAATATAATTTTTGAATGTTCAGTTGGCTGTGTTTCGTTTAATGAATAAAGTATATAACAATAATTGTATAATAAGGGTCAAAGTCTACAGTTTATTGATAGTGCTGTACCAGGAAATGCCAGAGTCGAAGAAAAAGAACTAGAAAAAAATCATGAAATATCGCGACCTGGCCATCGAAACTACACGGCTATGGATGAAGCATGTAGCAGTAATACCCATTGTCATCGGGGCACTTGGCACCATGTCCAAGAATTTTATAAGATGCATCTACAAATTGCAGCTTTCTGCAATAACACCAGCGGAAGTGCAAAAAACTGCGCTGCTCGGAAAATCTTATATTTTAAGAAGGTCCTTGGTTGATACCTACGACGCTGGCAGCAAACCGTATGAACCATTAGCACCAGTCACTGGTATTTGTGATGCATTTTTGAATGTTCAGTTGGCTAAGTTTCATGTTTAATGAATAAAGTATATAATAATAATGAGGAGGAGGAGGAGAAGGAGAAGGAGGAGGAGAAGAAGAAGGAAGAGGAGGAGAAGGAAGAAGGTGGTACTTAGTTGATACCTAGGATGCTGGCAGCAACCCTATCAACCAGCAGTACCCGTCAATGGTATTTGTAATGCATTTTTGAATGTTCAGTTGGCTGAGTTTCATGTTTAATGAATAAAAATGAACATCTTGGGTTTTGATCACGCAACCATGGGGATGCTGCAACAGTCGTAAGTGTGAAAAATAGCCATGTCACTTGTTTCATTGCTGTTGTTAACTTTGGTCACTAAACGAATGGTTGTAAGTCTAGAACTACCAGTAGCAGTCATTACATTGTATTATATAATTATATTGTATAATTATGATATATTATATTATGAAAATTAATTATATAATATAATAGTATTATATACTGCACGAGTCAAAAAGAGGGCTGCGAAAATATCTACAGACCCCTCACATCCTGGACATAAACTGTTTCAATTCCTACCCTCAAAACGACACTATAGGGCACTGCACACCAGAACAACTGGACACAAGGACAGTTCCCCCCCCCCCCGAATGCCATCACTCTGCTAAGCAACTAAGTCCCACAACACTGCCAAATTATTTACTAAGTCTGCATTACTATTAATCTTCTCATCCTTCCTATCACCCATCTCCTCCCACTTATGACTGTAATTTTGTTGCTTGTATCCTTACATTTATATATTGATCGTTTCCTAGTATGATTTGATTGCTTATTTGTACCCTACGACTATCATTGAGCTCTTATGATTCTTAACAAGTGTATCTTTTATGTACAGAGAGCATATACACCAAAGACAAATTCCTTATGTGTCCAATCATACTTGGCCAATAAAAAATTCTATTCTAATTCTATTCTACTCTATTCCATATATTTTAATTCTATTTATTCTACTCTATTCTATGCCATATATTCTAATTCTATTCTACTCTATTCTATGCCGTATATTATATTCTATTCTAATTCTATTTCATATATTCTAATTCTATTTATTCTATTCTATTCCATATATTCTATTCTAATTCTATTTTACTCTATTCTACACCATATATTATATTCTATTCCATATATTCTAATTCTATTTATTCTACTCTATTCTACGCCATATATTCTATTCCATATATTCTAATTCTATTTATTCTACTCTATTCTATGCCATATAGTCTATTCTAATTCTATTCCATCCTATATATTCTAATTCTATCCTACTCTATTCTATGCCATATATTCTATTCTAATTCTATTCCATATATTCTAATTCTATCCTACTCTATTCTATGCCATATATTGTATTCTAATTCTATTCCATATATTCTATTCTAATTCTATTCCATATATTCTAATTCTATTCTATTCTATGCCATATTTTTTATTCTATTCTATAGAGCTCCAGTTCTCTCTATTCCCCAAAAACACCTTTACGGGGCTCCTCATGGCCCATCATACAAAAAACTTCCCAATGAAAAGGTCTACATACTGTTTTTTTCCTCTTCTTGGTTACCCAAAGATTGGGAGGCCAAAAAATCCAACTCTTCCGTGGTCCAGGT
This sequence comes from Natrix natrix natrix, assembly GCA_029891615.1. Classification (NCBI taxonomy): domain Eukaryota; kingdom Metazoa; phylum Chordata; class Lepidosauria; order Squamata; family Natricidae; genus Natrix; species Natrix natrix. The sequence goes on from JAKRSK010006701.1 coordinate 938,052, forward strand.
CAACATCCCAGCCAGTTTCTCTTCCTCCGGGCCCCCCTGCTTTGCAGCGACGGTCCCCCCTCCAGATCCGGATCCGTTCTCAAACGGCTTGGTCTCCAGGCCCAGAGAGCTACCGCAGAGACTCCCCAAGCCTGGGTCCTTCCTAGGAGACTGTTCAGCGCCTAGCAAGTCCAGAAGGCGGCTTTGGGCTTCCGCTGGGGCAGGGCTTCTGCTGCTGACCCCGCCAGGGTTGGCCAGGGCCAAGCGGTCACCTCCTGCGGCCGTCTGGCTGGGAGATCCCAGGATGCCTTGGCGATCGAAGGCGATCCCTTGCTGCTCCTGCTTGACCCGGCCCGCTGGGCTCCTGGCTTCTTCGTCCTCCTCCGCGGGACTGCCCGGCCGAGAGGGCTTCCTTTTCTTGAGGATCAGCGGCTGATGAGATCGGCTCTTCATGCTGCAGAGCCCAAGGGAGCCTCATCGGGAGGCAGAAGGGATCCTGGGAAAGAAGCAACCGATCCCACGATGGGGGACAGACAAGGAAAGCGGATCCCGAATTTTCGGGGGGAACCCACTGACTTTCCCCGGTGATCCCACGAGATCTGGGCCGGGGGGGGGACGTGGGGAAGGGGGGGAATCACCCTGGGCTTCCCCAGGGAAAGAGCATCGATCCCGGGCTTTAGGCGACCCGCTCCCAATGCAAAGCCAATCCCCGTTTGCAGCCGCTTCCAGAGCGGCTCCTGCCGACCAAGCCTTGCCTGCCTGCCTTCCTCCCACCCCGCCTTACCGGCCGCCGCTCCAACGGGCTGCGCGGCGAGGCCGGAGCTGCCGGGCGAGCGACTCGGCACCGCGGGTCGGTTTGAATTTCGCGCCGGCAAGCGCGCTGCGATCACGTGGACGGGGCGGCCAATGGCGGCGCCGCCAGGGAGAAAGGGGCGGAGCTGGACTTTTTCCCGGCTGTTGCAGCTCGCTGCTCCTCCTTGTTTATAGTTGAGTTGACTTTATTGTCGTTGCGCAATATTGCGTAGCCACGCAATGATCCAAGTAGAATAAAATAGAGCTGGAAGGGACCTTGGAGGTCTTCTAGTCCAACCCCCTGCTCAAGCAGGAGATCCTATAAATTTTTACTTTACTTCAGTTGCGTTGACTTTATTGTCATTGCATAATATTGCGTAGCCATGCAATGATCCAAGTAGAATAAAATAGAGCTGGAAGGGACCTTGGAGGTCTTCTAGTCCAACCCCCTGCTCAACAGGAGACCCTATAAATTTTTACTTTAGTTTACTTTAGTTTACTTTATTGTCACTGCACATCATACAACGACATTAAATGCCACCTTCAATGCACTATGCAGTGCAACTATAAAGTACATATAAAAAGTACATATAAAGTATAAAGTACAGTGTAACTGAAGTAACCTTTTATTTAATTTACAGCGAATTCCTCTCCAGCAAAGTCCCAGCCCACAGTCTTTCAAGATAGTTGACAATTACCAATCTTTATCAGGCTTGGAGAGTGGCCAACTTGCCTCCAGAAGTTGTGAATGCTCCAACACTGGAAGTTTTTAAGAAGAGATTGGATAAACATTTGTCTGAAGTGGTGTAGGGTTTCCTTCCTAAGCAGGGGGTTGGACTAGAAGACCTCCAAGGTCCCTTCGAACTCTGTTATTCTAAATGTAGTAGGGCAGCAAAAATCACACACAGACACACAAACTCACACACCCAAACATTCCTGAAGGCTGCTGAAGCAAAACATGTTTTAGGCTTGCATTCTGCTTCGTTTTGAACAGATGTAAATGAGAGAAAAGGGACGTGGAGGCTCAGTGGCTAAGACGCTGAGTTTGTCGATCAGAAAGGTCGGCAGTTCGGCGGTTCAAATCCTTAGCACCATGTAACTGACTGAGCTCCAATTACTTTCCCAGCTTCTACCTACCTAGCAGTTTGAAAGCATTTAAAAAATGCAAGTAGAAAAATAGGAACCACTTTTGGTGGGAAGGTAACAGCGTTCCGTGCGCCTTCGACATTTAGTCATGCCAGCCACATGACCACAGAGAAGTCTTCGGACAACGCTGGCTCTTCGGCTTTGAAACAGAGATGAGCACTGCCCCCTAGAGTCAGGAACGACTAGCACACAGATGCGAGGGGAACCTTTACCTTTACCTAAATGAGAGAACCCCACCAAATTCCAAAAGACTTCTAAATTAAAACGAGACGGCTATTTGCAAGAAGAAACTTTATTCTCTAGCACTGAAAACGTTACCTGGTCAGGTAAGCAGACATCTGAAAATGAATGACCAAGCATAGAGAGCACCAAATTTTATTTTATGTTTGTATCCTCCTTTTCGTATTTGTTCTGAAACAAACTGGAGATGCTACAATGGCCAGCGAGAAGAGCAGATGCCATTGTGGTGCTAGAGACCGACAACTTCAGGTCACACTGGATCTGCTGTGTGTGTGTGGTGGTGGGGGTCTTCTTTTTCTCTTTTGTTTTGAGGAGGGGGTATAAAGATTTTGTTTTAAAGCATGTTCAGCTTATTTTGGGAGAGTACGTCACCCTCTCTTACGTCCTGCCTCAAAATAATGAAACTCCACCCTTCCGCTTTGGCAATTCCACTGAGTGTCACAACTGAATACAGAGAGTCCTCGACTTACAACAGCCCATTTGGGATCCAAAGTTACCACAGCACTGAAAAGAAGTGACTCATGACCGTTTTTCACACTTACGACCGTTGCAGCATTCCCCACCCCCACCCCCCACCCCGCGTTCGTCTGATCAAAATTCAGGTGCTTGTCAACCGACTCGTATTTATGACGGTGGCAATATCCCGAGGTCAGGTGATCCCTTCTGGCGACCTTCTGGCAAGCAGCGTCCATGGGGGAATCCAGATTCACTTAAACGACCATGTTACCAATTGAACACAGGGCAGAGATTCGCTTAACAACGGCGGCAAGAAAGGTCGTCAAATGGGGCACCGAAAGAACGTCTCGCTTAGCAACAGAAATTCTGGGCTCAATTGTGGTCTTAAGTCGAGGACTACCTGTAGGAGGTTAAAGAGGAGGCCGTTTCCTAAGACAAACTTAGGAATTGATAGTATCCCAAAGGCGGTATCTGAGGTGGGTTCATACCGGTTCGGCCTGCCACATCCCCAAAACGATTTTCTTACAGGGCCGCCATCTTGATTTTCGGTTCTGCGCATGCGCAGAACAATTGCAATTGCACAAATTTATTTTTCCCCCTTTTTTAGCGTTTTGCGCATGCGCAGACCTATTTTTGTGCAAATGTGCACGCGCGCACCGAACCGGCAGTATTGCCGGGAGCAACCCACCCCTGGGCTGCGTATTAAAAAAAAAAAAGAGCCACGAAAGCTTGCGGAAAACATAATACAACTACATGAATATTATTTGCACACGGGTTTGTTTTTTTAAAAACGAAACGAAAAAATAAATGGTGAAACTAAGAAGATGATACCAGTTTTCTCAATTTGGTTGCCCCCCTTAAATGTGTCGGGATACAAGTCAACACAATACCAGGGGCCTGTAAAAGTGATATGTATACAATCCTTTATAAAGGGAGATTGTAGCTACTCCTTGGATGGTCTTGGCAGGGCGAGAGAGATGAGCAAATTCCAGAGAACGTCCGGGCGGCGAGGGTTTTGCTAGCGATAAAGCTCACCCCCTCCGAATGTTGTCAAAGTCCGGAACTGCACTTTGTGTCAAATCCAGAACTGTACTTCTTCCTCTTTTGTGGTTACGAAGACGGCCGCCCGTTAGCGCATCCTATAGTCATTAGATATGGAAGCTTCGCAAAGCTGCCCTTTAAAATCCAACTCCACCGTGAAGTCCAGGTCCCGCTGCAAAGAACATAGAGATCGTCAGATGCTACGAACGAGAGAAGGCCTGCGGTTAACACTGCACATGGGGTAGATCCTCGACTTACGACACTTCGCTTAGTGACTGTTCGGTTACGAGTTATGACGGCATTGGAAAAAAAATTAATTTACCGTATTTTGGGGGCCATGAGAAACTCCAAAGAATAAGGCTCACCTAGCTTTTGGGGACGAAAACAAGGGGGGAAAATCTGCCTCTGCCTCCTAGCAATTTGCCTCCTTGCAGCAAAGAGCAAATAGCTTGGTCAGCTTCACCACAGCCTGATTTAGCATGAGTAGCTGATTGGCAGTTGGATATGCCGCCCGGAATACCTCCTATCGGCTGTTCCAGGCTGTGAGGATTACCGCTGCCCATCAGCACCGGGCTGCCCATTGTTGCTGCCACCTATCGCCACTTCTGCACGCCCCATTTTCATCCTCCACGCATCCCATTTTCAGCTGACTCCAGGCGGCAGTGGCAGGCGGCGGTGATCCCTGCAGCCTGGAGCAGCTGATAGGCAGTATTTCGGGAGGCAGATCCAACTGCCAATCAGCTGCTCATGCTAAATCAAGCTATGGTGAAGTTGACCAGGCTGTTTGCTGCAAGAAGGCAAAATGCTGGGAGGCATAGGCTGAAGGGTGGGGACCAGTTGGTGGGCGGGCGGAGCTTTGGCTACAGTACATTCTCTGTATAAGACATTTCCACCCACTTTTTTTTTGGGGGGGGGAGTGCATCTTATTCTCTGAAAAATACGGTACCTCAAAATAAGTTCCTTTTAACCAATAAAACTTTGTTTTAAAAAAAATAAGTTCCTTTTTTCCCATTGCTGTTGTAACTCATAACTGAATATTTTGAGGTATGGGATGTCTTTTATCGGTGGTTAAATAAGAGAAACAGAATTTAGAACTTCTAAAACTGCAAGAGAAAGATTCATTTCATTATTAGGGTTGATTACTGTAACTTATTAATGTTCATTTATTCTGATTAGTATTAATTAATATGTATTAATATTATGATGGGAAAAACACTGTTATTGTGAGATTACTATTAGAGGACACTATTATTATTATTATTACTGTGATGAATATTACTGAAAATAATTGTAACCAGTCATACACTGCCTATATGGATTTTGAACAGGTTGCTCTTTCCATTTGTATTAATTTTTTTTTAAAAAAGTAACTTACAACCATTTTTCACACTTAGGACCGTCACAGCCTGTTCAGGGTCAAATTCAGATGCTTGGCAACTGACTCATACTTACGACGGAGGCATGCAGTGACGCCCGTGAGGAAGCCAGAGTCACTTAACAATCGTGCTGCTAACTTAACAGCTGCAGGGATTCACTTAAGAAACGCAGCAAGAAAAGTTGTCAAAATGGGGCAAAGCTCCCTTAACAGGTGTCTCACGTAGCCACATAAGTTCTGGATTCTGCTGTGGTCGTAAGTCGAGGACTACCTGTAATCTCTGAGAATCATTGGATGCTGAACGTCTCCCATACTACTAAAATGACCAGTTGTGGCCTCAGTTGTGGTCATTAGCCGAGGAGTAACTGTGTATTGGTCAATTGTGGGGAAAAAGAAGGTCTGACAACGTGATCAAAAATTTTTTGGAATGCGCTGAAATAGACTCACAAAAGAGCTAAAAGACAAAAAGGAATCCAAATACTATTCAGTGTGGGATTTATGGTATAATTGGCTAGCCCAGGGGTCGGCAAACGTAAACACTCAAAGAGACATTTGGACCCATTTTCCCACCGAAAAAAAAACACAGGGAGCCACAAAGTTCTTAACCGGGAGCCCCCTGTTCAATTCTGGAGCCGACCGGAAGTTCAGTTCCCCCACCATAGAGTCTCCTCCTAGCGCGGCGTCCTTTTTCCTCTACCTGTCATAACTGAAAGCCCTATCAATGGTGGAGACAACTGGAAAACCCTCCCCTTGCCATAGAGTCTTCTCCTGGCGCACTGTGTTTCTCTCCCCCTCTACCCCCCGGAAGCTCCTCTCAAAATTGTGGCGCCGACCGGTGACGGAGCCGCAGCAGAGGGAGGAAAGAGCCACATGCGGCTCCAGAGCCGCAGTTTGCTGACCCCTGGACTAGAGGAAAGAGGAATAAAATATAGGAAAGTCATAAAGGGAAGAAAAAAGATCAAGAAATTTACAAAACAAATACAAAAACCACGAGATTCATAAGAGGGGAAATATAGGACTGATTGTAGATAAAAACAGTATGAAAAAAGGAAATATAAGAGAATCAAATGTATACAAAAGATGCAATGTATGGAATCAGTGGGGAAAAAAGATGTAAAAATGTATATAGATATATATGGGATATATATGTATGGATAAGAGAAACTCAATGGATATGTAAAAGATGTAGAAGTGTTGCAAAGAAGATATGAATGAGTGAGTGAGTGAGTGAGTAAGTAAGTAAGTAAATAAATAAATAAAAGAAGGAGGTCTGAAATGTTTTGAGAAGCATTTTTCAACCTCCTGGCTGGGTAAGGATTCTGGGAGTTGAAGTCCACATATCTTAAAATCGCCAAAGCCTGAGAAACGCTGGTTTTGAGCATCAAAATATTAAATCACTTAGCAATATCTAACACACCCGTTTAGATCAAGAGTGGGGAATGATGTCCCTTTTAATGATTTGTGGATTTCAATTCCCAGAATTCCACGCTGGCTCGGGAATTCTGGGAGTGGAAGTCCACAAGCCATGAAGATGTCGAGACTCTAGAAAAAGTGCCCGCGCACAGAACCGGCAGTAATGCCAGCAGCAACCCACCCCCTCCCACCTGTGGCCTTACTCCCAAGTCGACCCTTGTTCCTTAGCTGTTCCCTTCGTCTGGCAACTCCGCGCATGCGCACACTGGGAACAGGCTCCAGCTGTTCGTCTGCCTCACTGATGTCTGACTCTGAAGGCAGCTGATAACTGTCAGACGGCCCTGGCCCCCTCTCTGCCTCCGACACAGAGCCCTCATCAGAGCCTTCCCCAGACTCCAGGACTGGCCCATGTTCCTCCCCAACCTCCTCGCTGTCCGAATTCGCTGCCAGGCGGACCACCACAAGCAGGGGGTTGGACATGGTCTCCAAGGTCCCTTCCAACTCTGTTAATCTGTAAGGGGGGGGCATAGTTCCCCACACCGCTGATTTAGATCAACGGTGGACCTGCTTTGGATCCAGGCAGGGCAATGCTTTGTATTTTATTGCTCAATTGAGCACTGAATTTTGTAAAAGTTTCACAGAGTTTGCCATCAATACATATATCCATCTGGCTGGAAATCTTAAATGAGGCTTATTTTGGGGGGTAGGGCTTATATTAAAAACATCCTGAAAAATCATGCTAGGACTTATTTTCCAGGTAGGTCTTATTTTGGGGGGAACAGTGTGTGTGTGTGTGTGTGTGTGTGTGTGTGTGTGTGTGTACACATACCAACCTAACTTACCTCGTTTTTTTCATTTGGTTTCATAGAAATGGTGCCATAGATTTCTTCCCCTCTTCGGACAGTTAGATAATCTTCCAGGTAAAAGACAGTTTGCTTCCAGTGAGTGTAAGGCGCGTCTGGAGCTACCAAAAGAAGGAAAAGGTATATTTGCTTCCTTTTAGGAACAGTCTTTGTTTATCTGCAGATTACCTGAGAAGACAGTTCTGCGAAGCGGCGCTGAGATATAGGATAAAGTCCAGGGATTTTACTTCCCCAGAAAATGTACAAAGACTTCGCAATCGCAAGGTTTTTACAGCCAGTTGCTCTGATCTGGATTTTACCCACGCTCTGTTTATAATCGGTTTGTCTGCCTATAAATCGTGAGTTCTCTGATATCAAAGTTTTCGAAATCCTTGCTTTATTCATATTGATCTAGTTCTGCAAACTAAAGAGCAAAGAAACAGTTCAGGATGTACAGGTAATCCTTCACTTACGACCACAATTGAGCCCGGAATTTATGTTGTTAAGTGTTCTGACCTAGGGTTCCTGATACAGTAAAAAGCACACGCTTAGTCCCCCAAACCCTCTTTTTATTTCAAAGGCCATGAATTATGTTCATTCACAGCCCGTAATGAGTCACAGATAGTTTGTAAAGAGTCCGACAGAAGTCTGCCAAAGTCTTTCGGGTTAAGGCTGATAAGCACCCGCCTTTATCTCCCTTGAAACACTGCCAAAGACCTAATTGCCAATTAGCTTTGCAAGGCTACATGGAGCACAGAGTCAAAACGGAGCTTCAGAGTTTAAACCGACCAAAACGAACAAAGTTGCTTCCTACAAAGGCACATCGGCCTTTGCTCCTCCTTTATGTCCTATGGGAGGGGCCAATCATCTCCAAGCCTTACTCCTGAGTCGCCCCTTTTGTCTTAACTGTTCTTGCCTTCTGGCAGCTCTGGCAACAGGCTCCCCCTGTTCCTCTGCCTCACTTATGTTCGACTCTGGAGGCTCCGGAGGCAGCACATAACTCCCAGATGGCCTTGGTCCCATCTCTCCCTTTGACACAGAGCCCTCGTCCGAGCCTTCCCCAGACTCCAGGACTGGCCCATCTTCCTCCCCAACCTTCCTCACGCTCCGACTCTGCTGCCAGCTCTGCAGGCCACTGGCGGACCACAACACTAAGTGAGAAATTTGTAAAGTGAGGTTTTGCCCCATTTTACAACTTTGCTTGACACTTTTGTCCAGGGATTCACTGCAGTCATTAAATTATCAACACAGTCAGCAAGTGAATCTTTCTTCCCCATTAACGTGGCTTGCCGGAAGGTCACAAATGGGGATCAGGTGACCTTGGAATACTGTGACCATCATAAATGTGAATCTGTGGCCAAGCATCCTAATTTAATTCACATGCAGCGGTCATAAGTGTGAAAAATAGTCTTAAGTCACTTTTTTCAGTGCCGCTGGAAACTCTGAACTGTCACTAAACGAGTGGTTGTTAAGTCGAGGACTGCCTGTATTTACAAATAAAGTTATGGAATTAAAAATCTTGATTTCTTACTTGCTTTATTGTCATCGTACGTATGTACACAGTATACACATACAGGTGAACCTTGAAAAATTAGAATGTCGTGCAAAAGTTCCTTTATTTCAGTAATGCCATCACTGGAGCACACGCGCACACACATTGGAGACCAAAAGGTGAAGAGGAAGACCTAGACAGCTACCCTGTCCTGAGCTACAGATCCAGTGAAAGTCCAGGGCAGTGGAAGCAGAGGAGAAGGCACTCTAAGAATGAAAATAAATAAATAAAGCTTCCTGCACCACTGCCTGAGTGCAGTTATGTGCTGGCATTTGGGGCTGAATTGTTAGAATTACTTTCATGGAAACCTTCCTTCCCCCAGAGAGCACCCTGGGCAGTAAAAGTGAAAAAGGTGGTAGTTTAAAATAATAATACCACGTAAAGCACGTTTTCCACATGAGTAAAGCCATCGCTTTTAGGTTTCAATTGCAAAGCATCAGTTTATTCCAGCGTTGTGATGCCAGATCAGAGCCAGCAGCCCTGCGTTGTTCCCAAAGCAACCGACAATACCGCTTTATAGCTCCCCATGAAATCTGCAATAATTCAATGCCAACTGCAGGGCAAGGCTGAAACTAAGGGGCATCAGAGCACAGTTAATCGCCGGAGAACTGAACATTTTGGTTACAAGAAATGAATTAAAGTATGGTGGGGCGAACCATCATGCCTACAAGGAAGGAAGGAAGGAAGGAAGGAAGGAAAGGAAGGAAGGAAGGAAGGAAGGAAGGAGAGAGAGAGAGAGAGAGAAAGAAGGAGGAAGGAGGAAGGAAGGAAGGAAGGAAGGAAGGAAGGAAGGAAGGAGAGAGAGAGAGAGAGAGAAAGAGAAAGAAGGAGGAAGGAGGAAGGAAGGAAGGAGGCAGGGAGGAAGAAAGAGAGAGAAAGAAAGAGGGAGGAAGAGAGAGAGAGAGAAAGAAAGAGAGAGAAAGAGGGTGAAAGAAAGAAAGAAAGAAAGAAAGAAAGAAAGAAAGAAAGAAAAGAAAGAGGAAGGAGGGAGGGAGGAAGAAAGAAAAAAGAAAGAGGAAGGAAGGAAGGAAGGAAGGAAGGAAGGAAGGAAGGAAGAAAGAAAGAAGGAAAGAAAGAAAGAAAGAAAGAAAGAAAGAAAGAAAGAAAGAAAGGAAGGAAGAAAGAAAGAAAGAAAGAAAAACTTACCTGTAGAAAACCCAATTTTCTTATGGCACTTTGTAAATTCTATATTAAAATAGGTGACCAAGGCATGGATGTAATCGTTGCGTTGAATCTGGAGGCAAAACGCAGAGGTGAAGGTCAGGTCTTCCGTCTTTACGATGTAAAGGTCAACATCCTGCATTGACGGGGAGATGAAAAAAGAGTTTAATTAAGTGTTACAGATTTCTTGGTCTGCAATATTTAAAACAGGCCTTAGGAGAACAGCACAGCCCAATCAGAAGATGCTTAAGTCTCAAAACATCTTTAAGAACAGGAGCTGCTGAATAAAGTGATACCTCGGGACTCATCTTTAATTGGTTCCGGGGGACACAATGAATACCAAAAAAGCTGAGTACCAAACAAACTTTTCCCATAAGGAATGGAGTGGGATGAATGCAATGGGGTGAAGTAGAGTGGGATGGGATGGGATGGGATGGATGGATGGGTTGGAGCGGAGTGGAGTGGAGAGGTGCAGAACGGAATGGAACAGAATAGAAGGAGGAGATTGGAATGGAATGGGTTTGAATAGAATGGGAGAGGAGGTCAGGGGAGGGGAGGGGATTGAATAGAATGGGATGGGATGGGATGGAATAGAATAGAATAGAATAGAATAGAATAGAATAGAATAGAATAGAATAGAATAGAATAGAAATTAGGGGTCAATTGTGATCATAAATCGAGGACTACCTGTAATAGAAATAATATATCTTAGGTTCAACCCCCCTGCTTGCTTGGAGAGGTTTCTGAGACCCTCGAAGTCCTTCCTACTCAAATTCTGTAGCATAAGTTGCTGAATTGTTGAAGGAAAAATAGCTAGCAAGTGGTAAACGCTTTGCTATTTTGCCTTTGTTTTCATGGCATTTCTCTGACTGTGTGTTTGTGTGTAACAGAGAGGGGGGAGAGGGAGAGACAGAGAGGGAGAGAGAGACAAACAGAAAGAAAGAGATTGAGAGAGAGAGACAGAGAGAGAAAGACAGAGAGACACAGAGAGACAGAGAAAGTGTCAGAGAGATTGAAAGACAGATTGAGAGAGAGAAAGATTGAGAGAGTTTGAGAGAAATTGAGAGAGAGAGAGAGAGAGAGACAGATTGAGAGAGACAGAAAGAGATAGAGATAGAGAGACGGAGAGACACAGAGAGACAGAGAATGAGACAGAGAGATTGAGAGAGATTGAGAGAGAAAGATTGAGAGAGGGAGAGGGAGAAAGAGAGAGAGTTAGCTGCATTCATACAGCGAAATGCCCCACACAAAGAAAAACGTGGAAAATTACATTAAAAAGTTGTAATCTTTAGGCTTTCAAAACTAACAACCTTTTAGCTTCTCAACAGATTTTGCTGTGTTTCTGTCTCAACAGGCTACGGATATAAAATAGAACATTCTACCCTTGATTGAAATTCTACTTGAGTTTTACTATGGGGAATAACCGAAATAATCTGACACGAAACTCTTGTTCATTCAAAACCGATCCATCCTTTATTGGAATTCCTTTTCTTTTTTCATGGTAGGGATTTTTTTATTTCATTTTTTGCAACCCAGCATATCGTGTTTCCTTAGTGCTGCCAACACTCAGCTGCAGTTCTCACCTCCTCTTTTTTCCCCCCTTTCACTGCTTGCAAATTTCTGCTCCTTAAACAATTTGTTAACTTGGCCTGGATTTCTTAGAAGTGGGACTAAAATGGGAACACAGCAGCCTCTAAACAGCAGACGCACCAAAGCCAGCTCTCATAATCCAGAAAGGATCTATGGGCTCAAACGGGGCAAACAATTCAAGAAAAAGTGCTGGGTTTTCTTTTTCTCTTCATATTCAGTTACAATTCTTTGTACACAAGAACTGCAATGCCCATTTTGGCACAAGGAGCTAGGGACTGCCAGAAGCTGCCATCCAGAAGCCTTTAGCTCTGTGATGTTTTCGGTTCCCCAAAATCATTAGGGAGCATATATATTTTATTATAAGGCCTTGGTAAGGCCACACTTGGAATCCTGCATTCAGTTTTGGTCGCCACACGATGTAGGAAAGATGTGGAGACTCTGGAAAGAGTGCAGAGAAGAGCAACAAAGAGGATTAGGGGACTGGAGACTAAAACATATGAAGAACAGTTGCAGAGGAACTGGGTATGTCTAGTTTAATAGAAAGAAGGACTAGGGGAGACATGATAGCAGTGTTCCAATATCTCAGGGGTTGCCACAAAGAAGAGGGAGTCAAGCTATTCTCCAAGGCACCTGAGGGTAGAACAAGAAACAATGGGTGGAAACTAATCAAGGAGAAAAGCAACTTAGAACTGAGGAGAAATTCCCCTGGCAGTTAGAACAATTAATCAGTGGAACAACTTGCCTCCAGAAGTTGTGGAAGTTGCTCCATCTCTGAAGCGGTATAGGGTCCCTTCCAGCTCTATTCTGATGTATAGAACAGAGTAGAGTAGAGTAGAGTAGAGTAGAGTAGAGTAGAGTAGAGTAGAATAGGAATGGAATGGAATAACAGAGTAGAGTATAGAACAGAATAGAATAGAATAAATAACAGAGTAGAGTAGAATAAATAACAGTAGAGTAGAGTAGAGTAGAGTAGGATAGGATAGGATAGGATAGGATAGGATAGGATAGAATAGAATAGAATAGAAATGGAATAAATAACAGAGTGGAGTGGAGTGGAATGAAGTGGAATAGAATAGAATAGAATAGAATAGAATAGAATAGAATAGAATAGAATAGAATAGAATAGAATAGAATAGAATAGATAACAAGTAGAATAGAATAGAATAGAATAGAAATGGAATAAATAACAGAGTGGAGTGGAGTGGAAGAGAAGAGAAGAGTAGAGTAGAGTAGAGTAGAGTAGAGTAGAGTAGAGTAGAGTAGAGTAGAGTAGAGTAGAGTAGAGTAGAAATGGAGGAAGAAACTCAGCTCCCCCTCACCTTTGTCAATGAGCCATTAAGGCCTGAGTCAGTCTACTCTACACAACAAAGATAGGATTAACCCTCTACCGATCTCACCACATGGCACTTGGGACGAAGCAATGCTCCACCAAACATGGACTCAAAACACAGTCTACAGAGTTGGCCCTGCATGGCCCCATGGGAGACTGACAACCAGTCAGAATACAAGCTCAAGTCCTTCTGGTCCTGTCTACCATGAAAACCATCTTTCCAAGAGGCCTCCGTGTTTCCAGTGTCTTTCTCCCCACTTGGAACTGAACCCAAAAGGGCATTTCCTCCAACACATAGTAGAAGCTAATAGCAAAGATGAGAAGGGTAGAGTAAAACAGTCCTACGACATGATTAGATCTCCTTAAGCTTAAGACAGGACTGTGGGAACCAAATGTTCTGCAGAGAGATGGCACCGGGGGGGGATGGGACGGGATGGGGGGACGGACGGTGTGTCTAGTTGTTCTGGCAAGCCATGCCTCATAGCAGTGTCCCAAAGGGAGAAGATGAAACCGTTTCTGTCCAGGATGTGAGAGGTCTGTAGATATTTTCTCAGCCCTTTTTCTGACCTGTGCAAGTATACAGGTCCTCAATGGAAGGTAGGCTGGTTGCAATTTATTTTCCTGCAGTCCTAACTATCTGTTGAAGTCTGTGTTTGGTTGCTGAGCCAAACCTGACAGTTATAGAAGTACAAACAAACTGAGAGACAGAAGAAAACCAACACGTACAATTTAGCAGCAGCATGCAAAGACAAATGAAGGAGCGGTGCAGTGGCCTAGAGGTGGAGCTCTCGCCTCCCGATCCGGAGGCTTTGAGTTCAATCCTAGACAGAGGCAGATATTTCTCTCTCTCCGGGCACAATGAAAATATATCTGCTGAACAAAACTCTGCATTGGCGACAGGGAAGGGCATCCGGCCATTAAACGCTCGCCTCATTCAGTTGCTCAGACTCTACCCCGCAAGGGATTATGGGGGGGGGGGGGTCATTAAATGATGATGATGCAAAAAAAAGGGGGAGTTTAAAAAAAATATAGCCTTGCCGAAGGACCTTGTTTTAAGGTTTTATATTTTGAAAAGCACCAAACCTTTATTAAACAAGCATTGGTCACCACTTGCTTTGGGTCAACGATGTCCACCAAAGGCTCCTTCATGGCCACATCTCGGATGCAGGTCATGTCAAAACCATAGACGTTCTCCCACCCTGTCAAAGCAAAGTGGGAAATTGAAGGGCGCGTTTTTCTCATTTGCGTAAGTCAGCGCCTGCAGCAGCCTTTCTCAGCCTTAACAACTTTCAAGCGGGTGGACTTCGTCTCCCAGAATTCCCCAGCCAGCAAAGAATCCTGGGAGATGAAGTCCATGGATGTATATGCATAGATTTAAACGCATCCAAGGTGGAGAAACACTGTCCGTGGGTAAATTAAGAGTGACCTGATTTCAATTAGTAACAATAATAATTTCGTTTTGATTTTGTCTCTGCCTTTATTATTTTTACAAGTAACTCAGGGGGGGGGGTGAAAATATCCATCACATTTTTCTTCTGTGTATTTTCCTCATAACAACAACCCTGTGAGGTGGACTGAGAGAGAGGGACTGGCCCAAAGTTTACTCAACTGTTCTTACGTTGTTTCAAGGTTGAGGCGGGATTAGAACTCCCAGTCTCCTGGCGATTGGCCCAAAGTCACTCAGCTGACTTTCAAGGCTAAGGCGGGATTAGAACTCCCAGGGTCCTGGTGATTGGCCCAAAGTCACCCAATTGGCTTTTATAGCTAAGGCGGGATTAGAACTCCCAGTCTCCTGGCGATTGGCCCAAAGTCACTCAGCTGACTTTCATGGCTAAGACGGGATTAGAACTCCCAGGGTCCTGGTGATTGGCCCAAAGTCACCCAATTGGCTTTTATAGCTAAAGCGGGATTAGAACTCCCAGTCTCCTGGTGATTGGTCCAAAGTCACTCAGCTGACTTTCATGGATAAAACGGGATTAGAACTCCCAGGGTCCTGGTGATTGGCCCAGTCACCCAATTGGCTTTTATAGCTAAGGCGGGATTAGAACTCCCAGTCTCCTAGCAATTGGCCCAAAGTCACTCAGCTGACTTTCAAGGCTAAAGCGGGATTAGAACTCCCAGTCTCCTGGCAATTGGCCCAAAGTCACTCAGCTGACTTTCAAGGCTAAGGCGGGATTAGAACTCCCAGGGTCCTGGTGATTGGCCCAAAGTCACTCATCTGACTTTCATAGCTAAGGCGGGATTAGAACTCACAGCCTCCTGCTTTCTAGTGCCATAACCACTAGATCAAACATTTTTTTTAAAAAAAATGCTGCAGACAGGTCTGTGTTTTGCTTAACATTTTACTGCCTCGCGTGCTATAACAGGTCCTAATTTTGCCATTCATTGAGACTTTTGTTGTATGCAGCTACAAGCAAATATACTGGTTAAAACTTACGGACAAACAAAATCAGTGCATTGCCTGGCAAATTGTGTAATTTGCACAATAATTGTTTTACAAGAAATGGCTGCTAAGGCTGTTTTTCCCCTTTGAAATGACCAATGGCTGCTTAAGGAAAATGACCTGCCTTCAAAATATTGGCAGTGCTGAATAAGCTCTCATTTCTAAATCTTTCTGCCCAAATTAACATTTTAAGCTTTAGTGCGCGGTCAGAAAAATGAAGGAAAAAATACAGGTAGTCCTCAACTTATGACCACAATTATGCCCTAACGTTTAGGTTGCTGAGTGAGAAATTTGTGAAGTGATTTGACTCCATTTTACAACTTTTCTCGCCACATTTGTTAAGTTGATCACTGCAGTTTTCACAGATTTTAACAGATTAACAGAGTTGGCAGGGACCTTGTAGGTCATCTAGTCCAACCTCACCACCAACCCAAGCAGGAGAGCCTATGCCATTTCTGACAGATGGCAGTCCTGTCTCTTCTTGAAAGCTTCCAGTGATGAAGTTCCCACAACTTCTGAAGGCAACTTCCGTTCCATGGGTGGATTGCTCTCAGTTCTTAAATTAGTAACACAGTTATTAAGCAAATCGGGCTTCCCTGTTGACTTTTATTTTCAGAAGGTCACAAAAGGGACCACTGCAACCGTCATAAATGTGAGCCAGTTGCCAAGCGTCTGAATTTTGATCACGTGGCCATAGGGATGCTGGAACGGTCGTCATAAGTGTGAAAAACATTCCCAAGTCACTTTTTTTCGGTGCCTGCATAACTTTGCACAGTCACTAAATGAACTGTCGTAAGTCAAGGACTACCTGTAGCATCTGGCGTTCAGATGAAATCCATCCCCCATCACCCAACGCAGGCAGTCCTCAAGTTACGACCATAATTGAGCCAGGCAATTTAGGGCCTTAAGTCACAGCAGCCATATCCCATGTGACTGACCAGATTTTACGAGTGTGGGAGGACGATATGTTAAGCGAAACTGGTGGTCGTTAAATGATCATTAAAGTATCTTTAAACAAACCTGAGCCCATCGTTTGATATGGGGCATTTTTGACTTAACCCGGAAATAAATGCTGGCTTTTGGCAAAAACCATAATCAATCGTGGTCACGCATGGTGAGACACTGCAAAGGGCTGTAATGCAGACCGGATTGCCACGTGTCCAAAATATGGCCGCACAACCAACAGGACTTAGAAACCAGGTTGTAAATACATTTTTTTGCGGGGCCTGTCCTAACTTCGGACAGCCGCTAAGCCTCCCCCGTCGTAAGTCGAGAACTGCCTGTGGCAAGTTGGCTAAAATCCACCAACCAAGCGGGTGAATTGTGAAGCCATGTAAGTTGTCTGCGGACTCACAATGGATTTTGAAATCCTTGTATTGTCGGTCTTCGATAGCCACCATGTACAAAGCCGCTCGGTCTGGAAACATTAACCCTCCGGGTTTCTGTTGACGAATTGTGTGGAAATGGATGTCTTAATCTATTCACCTGACAAAAACATCACATTTCTTTGAAGGCGGATACAAAACCACAACAGACAACAGCCAGACAAACATCCCTTCCTCTTTCATGTCACTTCGCACACTTTTGGAAAGGGTTTTGGAAAGATGACATCTGGGGCAGTGGTGGGTTTCAAATTTTTCTTACTACCTATTCTGTGGGCGTGGCCTATTCTGTGGGTGTGGCCTATTCTGTGGGCGTGGCCTGGTGGTCATGTGACCGGGTGGGAGTGGCCAACTTGTAAAGTGTGGTGAAACTCACTTAACAATGCTCTTGGTTAGCTACCAAACTTTTGGGCTCAATTGTGATCATGTTCTCTTTCTTTTTCTTTCTTTCTTTCTTTCTTTCTTCCTTCTTTCTTTCTCATGTCTCTCTCTTCCTCTTTCTCTTTGCTTTCTTTTTCTTTCTTTCTTTCTTTCTTTCTTTCTTTCTTTCTTTCTTTCTTTCTTTCTTTCTTGTGTCTCTCTCCCTCTTTCTTTCCTTCCTTCCTTCCTTTCTTTTTATTTCTTTCTTGTGTCTCTCTCCCTCTTTGTTTCTTCCTTCTTTTCTTTTTCTTTCTTTTCTTTCTTTCTTTCTTTCTTTCTTTCTTTCTTTCTTTCTTTCTTGTGACTCTCTCTCCAACTTTCTTTCCTTCCTTCCTCTTCCTCTCTTTTTTCTTTATTTCTTTTTCTTCCTTCCTTCCATCCTTCTTTCTTTCTTGTGTCTCTCCTACTTTCTTTCTTCCTTTCTTTCTCTTTCCTTCTTTCTCTTTCTCTTTCTTTCTTTCTCTCTTTGTCTCTCTCTCTCTTTTCTCTCTCTCTCTCCCTCCCTCCCTTCCTTCCTCTTTCTCTCTCTCTTACTCTTTCTCTTTCTTTCTCTCTCTCTCCCCCCCCCTCTCTCTCACACACATCCCTTCCAGTTGGCAAAAATTTCTGTTTTGCCAGCTGGGAGGCTGGCAAAGAAGCCTCACTATCCATTAAAAACTAACCCTATCACCCTACGCACATTTAACTGAAGTGAGTGGGGTAGGGGTGATTTTCATGGGGGCAGAAGGGGAACTTGGCACCAAAGGCTTCACTCCCGAGACGCCCCTGTCTTCCGGGGGCCATCTTGGGCCTGGAGTTGGTAGACCAACTTTCTTTGGTCTAGGGCAGAGGTGAGGAACGATGACTCCTGCCTCCCTTCATGACTTGTGGACTTCAATTCCCAGAATTCCCAAGCTGCTATGAGATGCTGGGAGATTGGGATTACAGATTAACAGAGTTGGAAGGGACCTTGTAGGTCATCTAGTCCAACCCCTTACCCAAGCAGGAGACCCTACACCATTTCTGACAGATGGCAGTCCAGTCTCTTCTTGAAAGCTTCCACTGATGAAGCTCCCACGACTTCTGAAGGCAACTTCTGTTCCATGGGTTGATTGCTCTCAGTGTCAGAAAATTTCTCCTTATTTCCAGGTTGAACCTCTCTCCTTGGTCAGTTTCCATCCATTATTCCTTGTCTGGCCCTCGGGTGCTTTGGAAAACAGCTTGACCCCCTCCTCTCTTTGAAATCCACAAGTCATAAAGGACCATATTGCCCATCTTGGATCTAAATGGTGCGTTAGATATAGCTATGTGATTAATGCTTTAACGCCCAAAACCAGCATTTCTCAACCTTGGCGATTTTAAGATGTCTGGACTTCAATTCCCAGAATTCCCGAGCCACCATGGAATTCTGGGAGTTGAAGCCCACAAGTCATAAAAGGGCCATAATTCCCCACCCTCGTTCTATAGCAGTGTTTCTCAAACTTGGCGACTTTAAGTCCTGTGGACTTCAACTCCCAGAATTCCCCAGCCAGCTATGCTGGCTGGGGGATTCTGGGAGTTGAAGTCCACAGGACTTAAAGTCGCCAAGTTTGAGAAACACTGTTCTATAGGGCCATTGAAATGGAAGAGAGCACAAAGGGGAAATTAAACCAAATTAGAAATTAGATCCTGACTGGAGAAAGACAGTGAAAATCACCCCATCTGTGTCACATTAGAGTTCCAGAGAAGAGGACGATCTTCCTTGTGAAGCAGTTTCTATTTTGGAAAAAATAATTCCACTCTCCTCCCCACCCCACCCCACCCAAAAAACCACCCCAAGAATATAATAATATGGAGTTTCCCAACCATCGTAACTTGAAGACATGTGGACTTCAATTCCCAGAATTCCCCAGCCAGCATGGAATTCTGGGAGTTGAAGTCCACCCGTCTTCGAGTTGACAAGATAGGCAAACCCTGATCTAGAAGCTTTACATGATGGGAGAAACAATTTTACCAGAAGTGAGGCCCAACTAGCATTTCCCCCGCACTTCCCAAAAATAAAATGAAAATATGTGAAGCTGGTCTTAAGGGTCTCTGGTTTTGTTTAACTTTTAAGATCCTGACCAGATCGATGCCAGATATTTTCCCCGCTAGTTTTTAAAAAAAAACACAATTAAAAACTGGACCAGAAAAGCACGGTAGGCAGTGAATAAAGGACATTTTGGAAGCGTGAATAGCCCTCGGGGTGGCTAATTGACGCCATTCTTAGTGAATAAAGTTTCTCAAGTAAGCCTGAATTAAAATTCTAACATTTGGAGAGGGCAAGATTTTGACAGCTTCATATGTTTGTTTGTTTGTCTCTAGTTTGGAGAGGTTGGGAAGGATAGGTCTCAGTTTTTAGTTTTCATTTGAATGTGATTTAACTGGGTTTCCCAAAAAAAGAGAGAGAATAATTGTAGCTCAGAACTAAACTGCAGGGAGCTCTTTGGTGGTCTCTGAGCTTGGTTGTTTTCTTGCAGACATTTCATTACCCAACTAGGTAACATCATCAGTGCTGGTAAAGTGGGGTTTGTGGAATGGAGGAGGAGGACAAGGAGAAGGAGGACAAGGAGAAGGAGGAGGACTGTGAAGGATCTGGTTGCTCTTTGAGCTTGCTTGTTTTCTTGCAGACATCTCTTGACCCAACTGGGTAATATCATTAATGCTAGAAGGGAGTAGGATTTGCAGAGAGGAGGAGGAGTGGGGGGGAAGGGAGGAGGAGGAGGAGGAGGAGGAAGAGGACTGTGGGGTCCTTGATGCTCTCTGAGCTTGCTTGTTTTCTTGCAGACGTTTCATTACCCAACTAGGTAACATCATCAGTGCTAGAACCATTGCATTATAACCAATATACTTTACACATGATACATCGTATAGTGATGATTATGGAAAGGTGATATATACATCAATTTTAACAGGCACAACAAAGTAGTAAATATCCTTGGCGTTAATATTTTAATTGCCACTGAAATCAGGTGACACCTGTCACTCTGGAACCAACTTTTAAAAGACCTTCTAAGAAGCTAATACGGTAGAAGATACCAAACGCCTACCAGCCACTTGTCCCGAGCAAAGATGACTGTGTTAAGCATGGACTCATAGAAAAGGGAGTAGCCCATCCATTCACTGATTATGATATCAACTTTGTCCACAGGCAAGTCAATTTCTTCCACTTTGCCCTTAAATATTGTGATGACTGGAAACAGAATCAAAACAACATGAAGTTACTGGAGTGAAGCTGATACTCAAAAGGGGGCCAGTGAGCAGCTGAATTTGAACCTGCATCTTCTTCCCATAGAGAAGGCCACCTGTATTATCATATAATAATATAATATCATATGAGATTAAGGTTATAATAATATGTATCATTACATAACAATATAATCTTGTATAATATTAACACCGTATTATAGTAATACAATTGTATTATTACATTATAATATAATTTTACAATACTATATAAAATTAATATTAGTAATAGAATTGCATTATTATGTAACAATATACTATAATACTATATAATATTAATATTATAGTAATATGTATTATATAATAATATAATCTTACAACACTATATAATAATATTACAGTAATAACCGTGTTATTACATAATAATATAATCATATAATATTAATGTTAATTAATATTAATATTATAGTAAAGTATTATATAATAATATAATCTTACAGTACTATATAATAATATTACAGCAATATAATTGTATTATTACATTATAATATAATCATATAATATTAATATTACAGTAATATAACCGTGTTATTACATAATAATATAACCTTAAATAATACTAATACCGTGTTATATAATTTTAGTAATATAATTGTATTATTACATTATAATATAGTTTTACAAGATTATATAATATTAATATAGCAATCTAATTGTATTATTATACAATGGTATCATTGTATAATATTGTATAATTTTAATATTATAATACAATTGCATTATTATATCATTGTATAATATTATATAATAACATAATTTTTAGAATAAATAATTTAAAAAGACATTTTCGTTTGACTTTTTGTCTGTTTGTTTCTTACTGGTTTTAAATCTGGATCTGTCTCTCAAGGAGGAGCTAGAATCCCTACTCATACAGGTAATCCTTGATTTCGGCTGTGATTCTCTTAACAACTACCTTGGAAGTCCTGGTTCCCATTGTAGTCGTAAGTCAAGGACTAACAGTAGTTACATGAATATACGGTTCTTATTTTAAACCTTTTCTCTCTGGGAACACTGAGATTATTATCTGCTGAACAAAACTCCGCGCTGGTGACAGGAAGGGCATCTGGCCATGAAAACACTCTTGTTAGCTCCATTCAGACTCCAGCCCGTGAGAGATTTGGGGGTCATTAAATGGGGATGATTTTAAACCTTTTCCAATTTCCTATAAACTAACCCCCAGCAGAAATAAGAAACTCCCTGGATTACCCTTCATAAGATGAATGTAAGGTGGCGGTTTTCCACCTTATTTCATTCTCCATCTTTTAGTAAGATAAAACCTTTTGGGGTTTTTTTTGCAATAAAACAATACCTTTGGAGGTTTATCTCCCTTATTAACAGGAGTGGAGCAACGGGAGTGGGCCAGGGAAGAAAAATCACCCTGTTTCGCCGAAAATAAGACCTCCCTGGATAATAAGCCCAATCGGGCTTTTGAGCGCATGCACTAAAATAAATCCTGCCTTGAAAATAAGCCCTCCCTGAAAATATTGCCACCCAGCAGCCGCCATGAGGTGACCACGCTCGCCGCCTCCTGCACCTCAAAAATAATAAAACCTCCCCGAAAATAAGGCCAAGCGCTTATTTCGGGGGCTCAGAAGAAAATTAGACCCTGTCTTATTAGTTCGTGTCACTGTTTCCATGGGATTCATTTCTCTTTTTTTATTAGATGGAGAATTTTTAAGCAACAGGACGCGATTTTAATGGTAACGATTATCAACAGGGGAGGGGGCTGGGGGGGGAAGGTATCCTTTCAAGGTGATACAGAAGGTTTTAGTGGATTAAATCATGCTGGCACCAATTTACGCTTTGATGGCAAACTTCTGACAGACCTCACCACAACCAGTTTTGAATTGTCGAGGAGATAATAGGCTATTAAAAAAAATATGGCACAGCCTTTTCAGGAAATGGCACCGATGGAATCTAAGCATCTAAGTGGATTTTAATAAGCTCGGACACCCAATGGGGAAGATCAAGGAAAGGAGAGAGAGAGAGAGAGAGAGAGAGAAAAGGGGGGGTTGTGATGGGTGAGATATCTTTAAAAAAAAAAAAGACCTTTGAGAAGCACAATGGAAATAAGAGGGGAAAAAATCATGAGGAAAAAAAGAGTTGAAAAGCAGCAAAAATGGCATACGTAGCTATACAAACCATTTAGGGAGAATCTCTATCTATCTATCTATCTATCTATCTATCTATCTATCTATCTATCTATCTATCTATCTATCTATCTATCTATATATATATATATATATATATATATATATATATATTTATATACCGGTATATATATATACACACACACATATACATATACACATATACATACATACATACATACATACATACATACATACATACATACATACATACCAGTGGTGGGCTCCGGATCCTGTTCCAACCAACCGGTACGTAACGGTACCCGGTGCTCCGGGCAGGCTCCGGTATGCCTGTACAGGGGCATACCTCCTGCAAACCACCACTGATACGTATATACATATCAGAGGTGCGTTGCTCCTGGTTCCGTCCGCATTGGGCGAACCGGTAGTAGCAGTGGCGGCAGGAGGCTCCGCCCACCCACCCGGATGCTTCTCCGGTTTCAGGCGGGGGTTACTACCTAACCAGCAGTAAACCAAACTTGGTACACAGATGACTTACTCTCTGGAAACAAATACTGTGGAGGCAAGACACCCCTAACATCCTTCGGGGTGTGTGTTCTGTTATGATACATCCTGTCGTGCCTTCAAATGGCTTTTACTGTACTGCCATAAAATGGCTTCTACTGTACAGCGCAGTGGAGTTGTCGTGGTAACGGCTTCACAGTACTCCACGAGGGGGCTCCCCCGGTAAGGTGGAAAATCCAACATTAGAAATTACGTTTGGTCTGGACATTTTCCCCCTATAAAAAAATATCCGGGGAACGCCAGGTTATCGGCTATTTTTTTTTTTTAAAGGGCATACTGTATGTATGAAATGGAAACGTGACCAGGTTGGCAAGGAAAATGTGCAGAAAGGTAGCCCAGAACTGTAGAAATGGTGCCAGGAAAGAAACGCAGAAGGTACTGAGGTTAGCAAAGGATGCTGAGTATTTTTTTAAAAAATAGACTTATTTAGATATGTTCAAAATAAAGGGAAAAGCAAAGAGTCATTGTATTGGCTGCTTGGTGAAGAAGGAAGATTGTTAAGTTAACCAAACCAAGGAGTTAAAGAGCTAATCAACTTCTATTGGGTTCACGCTTTTCCAACAAAACCTGTGTGTTCCACTAGGAAAGCAAACAGCAGGATGGAGAGAGAGAGGATTTGAGCTTTAACATTGACAGAAGCACAAGGCGGGGAAAACCTCTTTCGTCTGATTATGTTTAAAGCGTCACGGAATCACATGAAAGTCATCCAAGGCGGCTGAAGGAAGCAGCTGATAGTTGGGACGAATTCTTGTGTACTATCTTGGCAAAATCCTCAAGTGGTGCAGTGGCCTAGAGGTGGAGCTCTTCGCCTCACAATCAAGAGGCTGTGAGTTCAATCCTAGGTAGAGGTAGGTATTTCTCTCTCTGGGCACGGTGAGAATACATCTGAGAAAAAAAAACTCTGCATTGGCAACGGGAAGGGCATCCAGCCAGTAAACTCCATTCAAGGGATCATGGGGTCATTAAAAGAAGAAGAAGATGATCTGGGAGAAATCCTGCTGAAGTGAAATGCCAGATCTGCAAAGAACTGGTTGGAGTAGACATCAGTTACCCATGGCTTAGATCTAAGAGATGTTTAAGAAGATGTTGGATAGCCATCTGTCTGAAACGTTATAGGGTTTCCTGCCTAGGCAGGGGGTTGGACTAGAAGACCTCCAAGGTCCCTTCCAACTCTACTATTGTATTGTATTGTAGCTATCTCTTCTTGACCACTGCAATAGGCTCCACATGGGACTACTCTTGAAAGTCTCTGGAAGCACTTGGCTGCTGAACAGTGCAGGGTGGAAGCATTTCAACATGCCAAATTGGAACAATTGCTAGTTGATTGCTAGGCACAATTTAAGGCAGGGCTCCCCAAGTCTCAGTCCATGGACAGGCACTGGGCCACGGCATGCCAGAAACCGGGCCGCACAAACAATCAAAGCTCCATCCGCGGGATACAGGCAGCATGGGAAACCATACTCCCTGCGATCCACGGAGAAACTTCTCTCCATGGAACTGAAAACGCCCTCCAACACAGCCCTGCGTTTCTGCTCCCCCACTTTCATATACGTACAGTATGTGTGGTACCTTGCTCAATAGTAGTAACTGTGAGAGGGATCTTGGAGTCCTAGTAGACAACCATTTAAATGGGAGCCAGCCGTGTGCAGCAGCTGCCAAAAAAGCCAACACGGTTCTAGGCTGCGTAAACAGAGGGATAGAATCAAGATCACGTGAAGGGTTAATACCACTTTATAATGCCTTGGTAAGGCCACACTTGGAATACTGCATTCAGTTTTGGTTGCCACGATGTAGAAAAGATGTGGAGACTCTAGAAAGAATGCAGAGAAGAGGAACAAAGAGGATTAGGGGACTGGAGACTAAAACATATGAAGAACGGTTGCAGGAACTGGGTCTGTCTAAGTTTAATGAAAAGAAGGACTAGGGGAGACATGATAGCAGTGTTCCAATATCTCAGGGGTTGCCACACAGAAGAGAAAGTCGAGCTATTCTCCAAAGCACCTGAGGGCAGAACAAGAAGCAATGGATGGAAAGCAAGGAGAGAAGCAACCTGAAACTAGGAAGAAAGTTCCTGACAATTAGAACAATTCATCAGTGGAACAACTTGCCTCCAGAAGTTGTGAATGCTCCAACACGGGAAGTTTTTAAGAAGGTGTTGGATAACCATTTGTCTGAAGTGGTGTAGGGTTTCCTGCCTAAGCAAGGGGTTGGACTAGAAGACCTCCAAGGTCCCTTCCAACCTCTTTTCTTCTCTTCTCTTCTATTCTAACACTGGAAGTTTTTAAGAAGGTGTTGGATAGCAATTTATCCGAAGTGGTGTGGGGTTTCCTGCCTAAGCAGGGGGTTGGACTAGAAGACCTCCAAGGTCCCTTCCAACTTCGTTATTCTATTCTATTTCTGAGAGGTTGCATTGTCCCACACTTCTGGGTGGTTAGAAAAATCTGTAAACGCACCTCTTATTCACAACATTTTTAGTTATCCGTGCCAATCTCAGTGTTAATTGTGTAGGGCGTTAAAAAAGAAAGAAAAGCTTTCTATCCTGTTATTGCTTTAAATGTTTTGCTAACTGCTCTCAATATTCATCAAAGGAAAAAAAAGGGCTAATACAAATAAATACATGAACACATAACCTTCACTTATTTTTATAATCAATTAGCTTTCTTAAAAGATGGGCTGTGGTCAGCATAACTCACAGCCCTCCTGTGGTGATATTCTGTATTTTTTAGGGACAGCATGGAAGACATATCGGAGAAATTAGAATCATCAGGAAAACTAGACTCCCAACGTAAGGTCATAGCAGTTCTGTATCACACTTACAAGAGGTGTGTGTACCAGAAGCTTCAGTCCTATAACTGAAGAGTCTTTAATCTATTACAGAATCACGGGGTGTAAAAATGAGGATCAACCTAATTAAACTGAAGGAATTTATTTGTTTGTTTTCAAATAATTAGCCCTGACAAGCTGGCATAGGTTCAGACCAGGGGTAGCATTCTGCCCAGGGGTAGGTACCCGGCTGCTGCTACTGCCGACTCTCTCTGGGACGCATGTGCAGTGCTAAAAAAAATGTTTCTGTGCATGCGCAGAAGCAAAAAAAACAAGATGGCGCTACCGAGAGAACCAGTTTGGGGGGGTGGCAGGCCGAGTTGCTACCTGCTCGGCTGAACTGGTCCGTACCGGTAGGAACCCACCTCCCGATTCCGCCGGTTCGGACTGGTTCATCCAAATGGATAGTAGAAATTGTGTGGGGGCACGCCCACTGCCCACCTGCATCGGCTCTATGCCATCCCATTTGGGCACATTTTTTAGCCAAAGCGCATCGCGAAAGGCTGAGCACATGCATGGATGGGGCACATGGGTGAGTGTAGTGAGAGAGCGCATGCATGCGCTCACATTTGCGAACCGGTAGGGAAGGTGAGTGAATATCACCCCTGGTTCAGACAAAATTCTCAACTCATGCCTCAAAATCAGGTAGAGTGTGGTGAAACCGGTAGCTAATAAGCAATTAAAGAACAGGAAAGCTATGGAGTAAATTATATATCTCGACTTCAGCAAAGCATTTGAAAAAAGTACCCCATTACATGCTGATTAACAAGGGAGTTAAGCCTGATCTGGATGGGTATGTAGCTGACTTGAAAACCGTCCTCAAAGAATTCTCAGCGGGGGCTTCCTCATCAGCCTGAAGGAAGACAGGTTGATATGGAAGGAAGATAGTGGAACAAGAGTTAGTTCTGCGCCCTCAGTTCTTCAGTGCTTTCATAAATGATTTATCGTATTTTTCAGAGTATAAGATGCACCGGAGTATAAGACGCACCAAGATTTTGAAGAGGCAAATTTAAAAAAAAAAACAAGTTTTTGCACTCTGCAGACCTCCCCAAAATGGCCCGTTTTTCACGCAAACAGTCCCGGGTTGTTGTTGTTTTTCAAAAAAAAAAGGGCATGAATAGCTTTTAGGAGGCTTATAGAGTGCTCCTGGGGGCTGTGGGGGGCAAAATAGGAGGCTTGTAGAATGCTCCTGGGGGGTGCACCCCCCAAACGGGCCTGTTTTTTGTCAAAAAAGGGGCATGCATAGCTTTTAGAGGGCTTAGAGAGTGTTCCTGGGGGCTGGGGGGGGGGGAAATTGAGCAAAAAAACAGCCCTTTTTCGCTCATTTCTGCCCTCCCCAGCCCCCAGGAGCACTCTGAAAGCCTCCTACAGGCTGTGCATGGCCATTTTGGTGAAGGTAGCAGGGTTTCAGGAGGTAAAAAATGCTGTATTCCGTGTATAAGACACATCCAGATTTTCAGCCTCTTTTTTGAGGGAAAAAAGGTCCGTCTTATACTCCGAAAAATATGGTAGATGGAGAGATGGAGGGAATGCTTATCAAAATTGCAAATGACACCATAGAGTGGAAGTAACATAATTCAAATGATGTTTGGTAAGCTACAGAAATGGGCCGAAGAGAACACAGCGAAGCTTTAACAGAGACACATACAAAACGCTTCATGGGAAACCCAAGTCAAATGTACACCTATAGAGATTTCTATAACACTTCGTACACAGTAAAAGTGTTGAAAATGGTGTGAAAAAGGTTAAAAGAAAACTTAAGACATATGGAAAACGTCTGATCGGTCTTCCTATTTCTGTCCGAGCTGCTCTGGTGAAAAATAATGAAATGGAATAACTACGCATAAGGGACCCGGAAAAGCAACTGCATCTACAAAATTAATTTAGGCAATTCATTTATACCCGTGGTAAGGCAGGCGGCTTTTGGAGTAAGTAAGTTTATCGTGGCTATTAAAAATGGAATCAAATGTTCCTTTTCAGAGACTTTGATCGTGGAAGAAATAATTGGAGGTATTGACTTCATTCCAAGTTCATTAACTGCTACTAGTGAAATTAAGAAGAAAGACAAGGTCAGAGTGATTAAAGGCACAAATCCAGAGGGTTCTTTAAATATTGGAAGCCGCAAAAGTTCAGCAGTCTTTTATCCCTTAAGTTAAAGGTAAAAGTTCCCCTCTCACATATGTGCTAGATGTTCCTGACTCTAGGTGGCGGTGCTTATCTCTGTTTCAAAGCCGAAGAGCCAGCGCTGTCTGAAGGCATCTCCATGGTCATGTGGCCGGTATGACTGAACGTCGAAGGCGCACGGAATGCTGTTACCTTCCCACCAAAGGTGGTTCCTATTTTTCTACTTGCATTTTTTTACTTCCTGTCGAACTGCTAGGTTGGGACAAGTAACAGGAGCTCACTCTGTTATGCAGTGCTAGGGATTCGAACTGCTGAATTGCCGACCTTTCTGATCGACAAGCTCAGCATCTTAGCCACTGAGCCACCGCACCCCTATTCTTTTATCCCTAAGAAAAGTTAAATAATCATAGGAAAAGTTAAGTAATTTATTTATTAAAGTCACCTTAAGACCACTTTAACCTAATGAAAGGCAGATAATTTTAATAATTAAATTCTTTTTGCTGAAATAATGTCCATAATAAACATTAAAAAAACAGCCCCTACAAAATCTAATGTTAGCAATAACGTAAAAGTAGAAAGTCTTTCCATCATAAACACCATAACACCCATCTACAAAGCATCATTTAAGAGACTGAAAAATCAGGGAAATGGAAACAGCGGATTCAAGCGATGTTCTTACTGTGATCCAAGTGGTTGGATTTGATTATCTTTTCGGAGTAGTCAGATATACTGGAGCATTCAATCTGCAAGATAGAAAAGAGAAAGGAAGGAAGTCCAACGCTAAGAATGTCAGATGAATAGTCAGAAATCATAAGCTTATTCCAGAGAGTTTGTCCTGCCAAGACAAAGGTTGTAGAAGGCCTTCACACCTCGTGTCGTTGTCTAGTCCAGGGCTCCCCAAACTTGGCAACTTTAAGACTTGTGCAACAGAAATTTTGGGCCTCAACTGTGTGCCGGCGTTCCAAATATCATGCAGAATTAAATCAGAGTCCAAAGCAGATCTATCCTTAAAGTTCCAATTTAATAAGACAGACACGTTGGCACGAACTGTGGAATCCCAAATCTAAAAGCTTCCTGGGATTCCACCCAGTTGAAAGTTCATGATCTTATCCCCACACCCATCAATCCATCACATGGTCCAATCTTCTTCGCCCACGCTGACATTTCCACCCATCTAGTTCCGGTCAGATGCACAGGTGCGGAGACACAAGAATGACCTTGATTTCTAGAAAGGAATGACAACAACACATTCCACAATTCTACTCCTTACTATTCCCCCCTCCCAATGGCCCACTAATGAAGCAGCATAGTAAAAGAAAGAGAGAGAAAGTGCGGCAGGCCAAAGATTCTCAAAGGAATATAACTGCAGGCCTGACACTGTGGATGTAAGTCGAGGACTAACTGTACTACTTTTCCTTAAGCATTCCTTAAACCAGTGGTTCTCAACCTTCCCAATGCCTCGACCCTTTAATACAGTTCCTCATGTTGTGGTGACCCCCAGCCATAAAATTGGTGTCTCAGTTCCTAAGACCATCGAAAATATGTGTTTTCCGATAGTCTTAGGCGACCCCTGTGAAAGGGTCGTTCGACCCCCAAGGGGGTCCCAACCCACAGGTTGAGAACCACTGCCTTAAACGTTTGTGAAGTGAGTTTTGCCTTGTTTTACAACCTTTCAGGCCACGGCAAATTGCTGCAGTCGTTGAGTTAGTAGCAGGATTATTCAGTGACTCTGGTTTTCCCATCGACATTGCTTGTCAGAAGGTTATAAAAAGGGGGGGAATCACGGGATCTGCTGGGACCAGAGGTGCGTTCCTACCGATTCGGAACGGTTCAGCCGAGTAGGTAATAACTTGGCCTACCACGCACCTGAACCGGTTCTATTATCGACGGCACCATCTTTATTTTTGCTTTTGCGCATGCGCCGAACATTCTCCATTGCAGAAATGTAATGTCCCCCCCTCCTCATTTCTTACATTCTGCGCATGCACAGACCTTTTTAGGTGTAAACGCGCACACAGCGGAGCGCACATTTGGCCTGTGAGCCAGCGAAACGAGTCTGCTGCGCGCAAATTGTTTTGCCCGCCGAACCAGCAGTAATGCGGTAGCAACCCACCCCTGCCCAGGACGCTACAACTGTCATAAATGTGGGTCAGATCAGATGCCAAGGGTCTGAATTTTGATCACCTGACCACGAGGATGTCTCAGTGGTCGTAAGTGTGAAAAAATGGTCCTAAGTCACATTTTCCAGTGCCGTTGTAACTTTGAATGGACGCGAAATGAACTGTTGTATGTCGAGGACTCCCGGTGCTTACTGTACATGCTGAAGCGTCTAAGGCTCCCTTGTGCCAAACGAAGCCTCTACTTATTCCTAAAGCCAGTCATTTCTCCTGCCTGCAGATCATTCATAAACATGATGGAAGATCAAATCGTGGAGTGTTCCAATTAATATTTCACTCCAGGCTGAAGAGGAGTCCTTGATGAGCGCTCTCTGAAAATGATTGTCTCGCCAGGTAGGTGTCCATTCAATTATCATCCCCTCTAATCTACAGTTAGCTAGCTTGCTCATCGTAATGTCGTGGGCTCCTCGGTCAAGTGCTTTACTGAAAGGAAGACAGATGGTGACTAAAGCATTCGTACTACAGAAGCCAATTGGTAAAGGAGAATATTTGTGGCTGAGCGTTGAAAAGAGGAGTCCTTGGTACTCCCTGAGCTGGGTTGTTTCCTTGCAGATTTTTCCTTAACCAAACTAATTAACATCAGCAGTGCTAGAAGGGAGTGGGTTTTGTGGAATGATGGGAGGAGGAGGAGGAGGAGGAGGAGGAGGAGGAGGAGGAGGAGGAGGAGGAGGAGGAGAGGAGGAGGAGGAGGAGGAGGAGAACGACGATGACTGTGGGGTCCTTGGTGCCCTCTGAGCTTGCTTCTTTTCTTGCAGACGTTTCATTACCCTAGCTAGTTAACGTCATCAGTGCTAGAAGGGAGTAGGTTTGTGGAGAGGGAGTAGGAGGCGGGCTGTGGAGTCGATGGTGCTCTCTGAGCTAGGTTGTTTTTGTTAAAATATTCATGACTGGGAGAGACATGGAAATAAGGCCAGCCAATGAATAGGCAGAGCAACTAAGTCAGCCAGTGGGAGCTTAAACAGATCTGAGTCTGTGCAGAGAATTGAAAATGAAACTTTAGCAGTCTGCTGCTCTGAGAAGTAAACTAGCAATCTGTCTGGCCTTGCCTGCTGAAACTGGAACTAACTCCTTGTGTTCGCCTGTAACTCTCCTGCCTTGGGTTTACTTGGAAGAACCCCCTGTTGGTATTGTACATTTATTCATCTATTACTATGTATAGAAAGAAGTTAATGGACTCAGCTGAACCAGTTCTCTGCGTGTGCTTTCTGGATTTGATTTTTTTTTCTGTAACAAACTCCGTCAGTTTTCTTGCAGACGTTTCATTAACCGGACTACGTGACATCATCAGTGTTAGAAGGGTTTGTGGAATGGAGGCGGAGGATTGCGGATGAAGGAAGAGCAGGCATGAAAAGACCTGCCCATTAAGTTAGGACACTTCCCAGGCGACCTCCCCCATGCCAGATGTTTGGGAATGCAGCTGCCAAAGCGAAACGACAGCCAGCATCCGTTCTCCTTACCCCATAGACTTTCTTGGCTCCCGCCTTGGCAGCAAACATGGAAAGGATGCCCGTGCCACTCCCCACATCCAGCACAACCTTCTCCTTAAAGACGTGCTTATTGTGATACATGGAATTGCGGTAGGTTAGCGTGCGCACCTCGTCCTTCAGCATTTCCTGGGTTAGGGGAAAAAAAGACACCGTCCGGTCACATCGAAATCGGAATGTACGTTGTTTCTTCCTGCGACTTAAATCTCTTTCTCTGAACCAGCAAAAAGGCTGTTGCCAATTTCGCAGAGGAGATGCCGAGGGTTTCTATACCATGGCAACACGAATACGTTAATCAGTGAGATCAACCTTCAAAGTGCATTCTCTTTCATCCAGCCGGCAGCTGTTCCATCCGTGTCCCCGACAACAAAATTGTCGCCGAGGACGGGATCTCAAAAGTGCCCCAAAATATCTAGAGCATTGGATGTAATTAGTTTGCAGCACAGTTTAATATCGCCATTCTAATCACATCTGGATGAATGCCGAGCTTGTGAATTGAGCTAATATGCTTTAATAAATAAAGAAATCTATTCTGACCCAGCTCCCCCAAATGAAGTTTAACTCAAAGATTCCTTTATTTGGACTGCCGGCAGCCCCGGGAAAAAGGTTTTCTCTCAACGCAGGCTAACACATCTGTCCGGCGGGGAGATGAATAGTTGCCTGCCAAATCGATTCATCTCGGCCCCCTGCCTTTTATCCCCAGAGCTAGGGTGGGGCTTTGCTAGCAGTGGGGGCTGTTCCTTCCCAAGGACTGGCTCATAGATTTCCACTGCTCTCCTCTCCTCTGCCTTCTGCACATCTGCGCATCAGGCACTGGACCCAGCTGTTCCTCCCCTTCCTCATCAACCACCTCCAGACCTGGGGGCTGTTGATTCTCCATCTGATGGACAGCCCAGCCTCCACCTTTCTCTTCCTCTCTCTCTCTCTCTCTCTCTCCTCCCTCCCTCCCTCCCTCCCTCCCTCTCTCTCTCTCTCTCTCTCTCTCTCTGCCAGCTCCATTCCCTCTTCCCCCTCGGAGCTCTCAGGTTGCCCTGATACTGAACCTGACTCCAACCCTCCTCCACTTCCTCCTCCTCCTCCTCCTCCTCCACTTCCTCCTCCTCCTCCTCCTCCTCCACTTCCTCCTCCTCCTCCTCCTCCTCCTCCTCCTCCTCCTCCTCCTCCTCCTCCTCCTCCTCCTCCTCCTCCTCCTCCTCCTCCTCCTCCTATTTGGCTTTTGGAGGCCAAGAAAGGCATGCAGAGTTGCTTCTAAGTAATCTCCTTTATTGTTCCTGACCCACATCTTACTCAACTATAACCACTGCAAGTAGAGTTTGATTTACGACCACAACGAAGCCCAAAACTGCTAAGTGAAAACATTTGTTTACATGAGTTTGGCTCCATTTTAAGTCCTTAAGTGGATGTGGTAAAGGCAAGAAGGGAAGCTTCCTTGACCTATGGATGAAAGAGACACACTTCTAAAACCCAGTGTCACCTATTGTGGTAAAGGTTGCATTTAGCTGGATTCTGGTTCATTAACAAGGAACCCACCGTTCTTGGTTTTCATTTCTCTTGCTACTTAACAGTAAATGTCTCCCTTACCCTTCAGGATGGCACGTTCAAACTCTAATTGAAATGTCATCTCTCTCTCTTTTTTTTTGTTCAAGTTCTGACTAGTAATGAGCAATTAGAGAGAACTGTGTCAATGTCCCCAAAGTATTTTAAATTAACTTCTTCGTTCACTGGATTTGCAGACTACGTTTCCTCTGCAGCGTTCCAGGAAGGTGCACTGAATTCTTAGCAGCAACAGTGAATTTATTTACTAAACAGTGGATTTATTTCAAGCTGAGCATTCCTGCAACTGCCTTCAGGCAATGGTCTACTACTTGGCTTTTGATCCTGTTGGGATTCCACTTTCCACAATTAGGTGTCTCATTCCCAAGAGGCTAATAGCACCGGTCTTTCAATCCTATACAGTTGCAATTTCACCCTAGTCCAACTAGTTAAATTAGTTATCAGGCTTACTTAACAACATGAAATTCAACAGTGAAAAAAGTAAGGTTCTGCATTTAGGCAAGAAAAACCAAATGCACAGGTACAGTATAGGTGGTACCTTGTTCAATAGTAGTAACTGTGAAAGGGATCTTGGAGTCCTAGTGGATAACCATTTAAATATGAGCCAGCCATGTGCAGCAGCTGCCAAAAAAGCCAACACATTTCTAGGCTGTATCAACAGAGGGATAGAATCAAGATCACGTGAAGGGTTAATACCACTTTATAATGCCTTGGTAAGGCCACACTTGGAATACGGCATTCAGTTTTCGTCGCCACGATGTAGAAAAGATGTTGAGACTCTAGAAAGAGTGCAAAGAAGAGCAACAAAGATGATTAGGGGACTGGAGACTAAAACATATAAACAGTTGCAAGAATTGGGTATGTCTAGTTTGATGAAAAGAAGGACTAGGGGAGACATGATAGCAGTCTTCCAATATCTCAGGGGTTGCCACAAAGAAGAGAGAGTCAGGCTATTCTCCAAAGCACCTGAGGGTAGAGCAAGAAGCAATGGATGGAAAGCAAGGAGAGAAGCAACCCGGAACTAAGAAGAAATTTCCTGACAGTAAGAACAATTAATCAGTGGAACAACTTGCCTCCAGAAGTTGTGAATGCTCCAACACTGGAAGTTTTTAAGAAGGTGTTGGATAACCATTTGTCTGAAGTGGTGTAGGGTTTCCTGCCTAAGCAAGGGGTTGGACTAGAAGACCTCCAAGGTCTCTTCCAACTCTTCTCTTCTCTTCTCTTCTCTTCTCTTCTCTTCTCTTCTATTCTATTCTATTCTATTCTATTCTATTCTATTCTATTGGTTTGCTGTTCTGGAGGCCATAGAAAGTAGAAATCCTTTCATTCTCCCGAGTTGGTTGGAACTGAAGAAACGTCTTGGAAGAGAAGCAAAATATTTTGAAATGGGGGGAGGGGAAACAACCAATAAAGTTCAGTTGCTTTTTTTGGAAAAAGCACCTTTGAAATGTGTGTTCAGGAAGAAACTAGAGCCCAATTAAACGCTGGTGGAAAATCACCGGCTGGATGTTTGACAGCATCTCACTCCAGACAGCTATTGTGAATTTCTGAACCTGTTCCCATTATTCCGGGCTGCGTTGCAGGTGCTGACCTATATCAATCTCGCAAAACGGGGCCGTGGCGGCAGTAGATTGGTTTTCATTAGAACTCTTTGTTCAATATGTGTCTCCAAAATCTTCTTTTCGGGTCTCCCCCGGGGGAATCTCATCTCCGCAACGGCGAGCTCGAGGACAGCTTTGGCAAAGAAGGTTCTGAATTTATTTTCGCGGGAGAATAGGACGAAAAAAACAAAAAAAAAATCACTCCCTGATCTCCCCTGTACAATACCACCGGCTGCCAAACCAGAAGGCTTTTATGCAATCTCAACGCATCACAGAGGGTAGAAATCGTAGAAATTCAGAGTCAGTAGTTGTAATATAGTTGGAAGGGACCTTGAAGGTCATCTAGTCCATCCCCCTGCTCATGCGGGAGACCTGTACTAGGGATTCAACTGAGACCCGTGGGTTTATTTTTTGACCAGGACAAGAGAATGAAAAACAAAGCATTCACAGTTTGTCTTGTGTCCTGCATTGGCTTATGAAAAGCAACCTACAGTAGTGGCCAAAATTGTGGAAACCTTTTGGGAAAAGTGTATTTTCTAAAACTAGTTTAGTTTAGTTTAGTTTAGTTTATTAGACTTCTAGACCGCCCCCTCTCCCCGAAGGGACTTGGGGCGATGTACAGGTACCAAATTAAAACCATACAATCGATAATAAATATAATTAAAATCGGATTAAATTAACTAGCTAATAACGCCACCTTTTGGGGGGGGGCAGTAGTACCATAAAATTAAATATCAATGGAAAGATGATTTAATCAAGAATGTAATGCAATAATTTTTATGAAGGATTTTGCTATTAGAATAGCAGTTGTAAAGAAGAAAAGTGAAACACATAGAAAAAAACAAGATCTACAAAAATGATCACCAGGTCAGTTAATCCTTAGTTGGGTAACCTTTCGCATGAATTACGGCCTTACAACGTCTTCCCATGGAGTGAACCAAGTCTTTTAGCTCTGCAGCTGTTACAATGTGAAACCAAGATTGAATGATTGCTTCTATTAACTGAGTTTTATTGCTGGGTCGCTTTTGACTAGCAAGTTTCTTTAATCGACTCCATAGATTTTCAGTTGGGTTAAGGTCTGGGCTATTTCCAAGCTGTTCCAGCAGTGGAATATGATTACCTTGAAACTCCCCCCCAAAAAGTGGTGTTATTACCATATTTTTCAGAGTATAAGACGCACCTTTTTGCCTTCTAAAAGAGGGTGAAAATTTAGGTGCGTATTATACACCAAATGTAGCCCCACCCACCGACCGACCCCAAACCCTTTGGCCTCTGCCTCCCAGCAAGTTACCTCTTTGCAGCAAACGGGGGCTTGCAGAGGCTTCAATACCCTATAGCAATCCCTGCAGCCAGTAACAGCTGATGAGCAGAAGAAATTGAAAGTGAAACTTGCTGTTTGCTCCTTGTGGCAAATTGCTGGGAGGCAGATTTTTTTTTCTTGTGCTAATCAGGCTGTTCGCTGCAAGGAGGCAAATCAGCAACTATAAATGCCTATAGAATGTTCAAATTATTAGACTTATTTTTTAAAGACTGCTTTATTGTTGTTCTGGACAACTTAACAAAATGAAGGATCTTTTAAAAATAAATGCTTGATCTGAAGAGGCCCCAATAGCGCTTTTAAAAAGTGCTGTTCTTTTAAATAGCAGAGAATAACTATACTTCCAGAAAGCACATCAATTTTAACAGCATCTGTAGAAGTATAGTCTGAAATATAACACTACAAACAGTGTATATTGTCTGTACTGTTTGTTGCAAGGGGGCAAATTGCTGGGAGGCAGAGGCAGATATTTTTTCCTTGTTTTCCTCCCTAAAATCTAAGTGCGTCTTATACTCTGAAAAATACGGTAGCCATCAAACCTCAAAAATACACTTTCCCCAAAAGATTTCCACAATTTTGGCCATTACTGCAGGACGCAAGTCGTGATAATTATATTGCTGAGACTTGTTATAACGCAGTTGGCTAACTCAGTGGCTAAACATTGACTCAATAACGTATCAACAGTTTTAATACCAAAGCTGCAGGCTTCAGTTGGATTCTGCTACAGAAATGCAGCGCGAGTGTTTGGCAGAAAGAGGCTCCAGTGGGACCAAATTATACACAAATAGGGAGGTGGGAATCACTTTTGGAAAGCAGATTTCCCACGACGGAGAAGTTTAGGGGAGGAAGCCAAGTCTACAACCTACACAGTCCAGTCCATGGTTGTCCCAAAGCAGCTTTGTTTTGTTTTTTTGTCAAGAGACAAATGGACTTCCTGTTTTTTTTCTTTGAAGATGTTTCGCTTCTCATCCAAAGGTTTATGCTATTCTCGCTTAGAAAAAAAAATTGGAAGGGACCTTGGAGGTCTTCTAGTCCAACCCCTTGCTCAGGCAGGAAACCCTACACCACTTCAGTCAAATGGTTGTCCAATCTCTTCTTAAAGAGTGTTCGAGCATTCACAACTTCTGGAGGCAAGCTGTTCCACTGGTTGATTGTTCTAACTGTCAGGAAATTTATCCTTAGTTCCAGGTTGCTTCTGTCCTTGATTAGTTTCCATCCATTGCTTCTTGTTCTACCCTCAGGTGCCTTGGAGAATAGCTTGACTCCCTCTTCTTTGTGGCAGCCCTTGAGATACTGGAACAATGCTATCATGTCTCCCCTAGTCCCTCTTTTCATCAAACTAGACATACCCAATTCCACCAACCGTTCTTCATATGTTTTAGTCTCCAGTCCCCTAATCCTCTTTGTTGCTCTTCTCTGCACTCTTTCTAGAGTCTCCACATCTTTTTTACATCGTGATGACCAAAACTAAATGCAGTATTCCAAGTGTGGCCTTACCAAGGCCTTATAAAGTGGTATTAACACTTCACGTGATCTTGATTCTATCCCTCTGTTGATGCAGCCTAGAACCGTGTTGGCTTTTTTGGCAGCTGCTGCACACGGCTGGCTCCTATTTAAATGATTGTCCACTAGGACTCCAAGATCTCTCTTGCAGTTACTATTAGTGGTACCAGATTCCACCTATTCTATAGCTGTGCATTGGGTTTCCCTTGCTTTTCTCTACATTGAATTTCAAGTGGATTTTTCAGGTTGTTTCAGCTTAAGTCCACCCTCAAACTCCCGTAAGACACCGTTCTGGGTGTTGTTACCAAAACACTCTTGGACCGATTACCTCATGGATTCCAAAATGAGCGTACGAATCAAAGTAATAATCCCTCGACGTCATTTCTTCTGGATTCAGGAGTTTCGCCAGCTTGCCTCGGCCGGGACAACTTGGCACCAATGGAGTTTGAATGGCAGGCGGGACAGGATTCGGCATGGCAACAGGCTGGAGAGGCTTGGGGGCGCCGCTGTACACCTGAAAGACATCACGAGGAAAGTAAATAGTCATCGCATTTTTGCGCCCACATGCCCTTTTCATTGTATTTCGTTGTAACCAATTTTGTTGTATTTAAGTACAATGAGAGTAAAGATTATACTTATACTTTACTTCTGCACTTTCAATATTTGATTTTCTTTCTATTCATGTTTTGCGGTGTTTGGGGATCTTACTTTTTACCAGCTCAGACACCTCTTCTTCCTGTCTTGGTCTCTTTAATGGGTGGAAACTAATCAAGGAGAGAAGCAACTTAGAACTGAGGAGAAATTTCCTAACAGTTAGAACAATTAATCAGTGGAACAGAAATTGCCTCCAGAAGTTGTGAATGCCCCAACACTGGAGGATCTTTAAGAAGAGGTTGGGCAACTATTTGTCTGAAGTGGTGTAGGGTTTCCTGCCTAGGCAGGGGATTGGACTAGAAGACCTCCAAGACCCCTTCCAACTCCGTTATTCCATTCCATTCCATTCTGTATAAAAGCAGATAAACATCTATTCTATTCTATTCTATTCTATTCTATTCTATTCTATTCTATTCTATTCTATTCTATTCTACTCTACTCTACTCTACCCTACCCTACCCTACCCTACCCTACCCTACCCTACTCTACTCTATTCTATTTTTCTGTTCTGTCCTGTCCTGTCCTGTCCTGTTCTATTCTATTCTATTATTCTATTCTATTATTCTCTTCTCTTCTATTTTTCTGTCCTGTCCTGTCCTATTCTATTCTATTTTATTATTCTATTCTATTCTATTGTAACAGGTACTCCTTGACTTAATGACCACAACTGATCAAAACGTCTGTTATTAATGAGATATCAGTTAATAGCACTTAGCAATAGACTTATATACCGCTTCACAGTGCTTTACAGCCTTCTCTAACCAGTTTACAGAGTCATCCTATTGCCCCCAACAATCTGGGTCCTCATTTTACCCACCTCGGAAGGATGGAAAGTGGAATCAACCTTGAGCCCATTGTGATTGAACTGCCGGCAGTCGGCAGAGTCAGCCTGCAATACTGCATTCCAACCACTGTACCACCACCGCTCTTAAGTTAAGTGAGCTTTCAGTGAGCCCCTTTTACAGCCGTTCTTGTAAACAGTCATTAAAGGAATCATTGCAGTTGTCGTTAGTAACACGTTGTAAAGTGAGTCTGACTTTGCTGGGTCAGAAAGTCACAAAAAGGGGGGGGTCATGTAACTGCGACCCTCATAAATATGGATCAGTTGCCAAGAGTTCGAATTTCGATCGCGTGACCGTTGTAATGCCAAACGGCACTGAAGATATGACGGCACTGGAAAAAAAGTCACTTATGACCGTTTTTCACACTTTGTAACCGTTGCAGCATGTGATTGAAATTCAGAGTCTTGGCAACTGACTAAATCAGGGGTCGGCAACCTTAAACACCCAAAGAGCCATTTGGACCCGTTTCCCACAGGAAAAAAAAACATAGGTAGCCACAAAAATCTTCCCGTGCCTGACTATTTCCTGAGTGGCCACAAAACTATCATATGTAGTTGAATTAAGCATTCTGTTTCCTTCTGCAACTTTTCTTTTCCTGGATTTATCCATGGTTGGCCTACCTGGGGGTCGAAAAGCTCAATAAATCACGTGCCAGTGGGAATCACACATTGGCCGTTGTGAGCAACAGGGAGCCGCAGCAGAGGGATGAAAGAGCCACATGGAGCTCCAGAGCCGTGGGTTGCTGACCCCTGGACTACATGAACCATTGTAAGTCAAGGACTATCGGTAATCTCCCAGATATCCTGGCACCTTCGCTGCCTCTCTCGCTGAAGCCTGCCAAAAAAACCTGGCCACTCTCCTGCCATAGGGCTTATACAACCTCACTCAAATGGAGAAATGGTCCATTATGGTTGTTAACAGCATCTTTAATTGCTTTTATATCTCTCTTGCATTTCCGGGACCTCGAGGATGACATCTTTCTCGGGAGCTGCTCAAACCATCCTCCTTTCGCCAGCAAAGTTTTTCCTTGGGCACCGTCCAAGCAAACAATAAATAGGTCTTTGTCAATATCTAAAACAGAAAAGCGGCGAATTGGTTGTGGGCTGCAAGAGTGGGAGCTACAATAGCCCTGGAAATATTAAGGGCAAAATGAGTGGGGTGGCTAGATAAAGTCAACGAATAAAGAAATAGCAGAACGACAGAACGAAGAGAGTTGGAAGGGACCTTGGAGGTCTTCTAATCCAACCCGTTGATCAAGCAGGAAACCTTATACCATTTCAGAGAAGTCTCTTCTTAAAAACCTCCAGTGATGGACTATTTCTGAAGGCAAAGTTGTTCCACTGGTTGATTGTCTTCCGTTAGGAATTCTCTTAGTCCTAGGTTGCGTCACTCCTTGACTATCTCCCATCCATCGTTTTTTGTCCTGCGTTCTGGTGGTTGGAACACAGGTTGACCCAGGGGTGGGTTCCTGTTGGCATTGCAACCAGTTTGGGGCGCAATTTTTTTTGCGCATGCGAGACGTGCATTTTGCGCACACGTGCCTT
Source organism: Natrix natrix natrix (assembly GCA_029891615.1). NCBI lineage: Eukaryota > Metazoa > Chordata > Lepidosauria > Squamata > Natricidae > Natrix > Natrix natrix. The sequence continues at coordinate 978,756 of JAKRSK010006701.1, forward strand.
TGCACCTAAAAAGGTCTGTCCATGAGCACAACGTTTAAAAAGGGAGAGGAAATACATTTTTTCAATGAGGATTGTTCTGCACATGTGCAGAATAGAAAATCAAGATGGCGGCCCCGAGGATAGAACCAGTTCGGGGCGCTTGTCTGGCCGAGTTACTACCTACTAAGCCCAACCGGGCCGAACCCATAGGAACCCACCTCTGGGTTGACCCCCTTGTCTTTGTGGCAGCAACTCAAACATTGGAACCTCACTATCAAATCATCCCTAGTCCTTCTTTTCATTAAACTAGACCTACCCAATTCCTACTTAAAGTTATCTCATTGTGACATCCCCTCAAATATTGGAACACTGCTATCATGTCACCCCTAGCCCTTCTTTTCACTAGATTAAGGTAAAGGTAAAGGTTCCCCTCGCACGTATGTGCTAGTCGTTCCTGACTCTAGGGGGCAGTTCTCATCTCCGTTTCAAAGCCGAAGAGCCAGCGCTGTCCAACAACGTCTCTGTGATCATGTGGCCGGTATGATTGAACGTCGAAGGTGCACAGAATGCTGTTACCTTCCCACCAAAGGTGGTTCCTATTTTTCTACTTTTTAACGTGCTTTTAAACTGTTGGCAGAAGCTGGGACAAGGAACGGGAGCTCACTCTGTTATGCAGCGCTAGGGATTCGAACTGCCGAACTGCTGATCTTTCTGGTAGACAAGCTCAGCATCTTAGCCACTGAGCCACCACGTCCCTCATTAAACTAGACATACCCAATTCCTACACAAGGTTGTCTACTTAGCCCCTCAAATATTGGAAGACTGCTATCGTGTCACCCCTAGTCCTTCTTTCCACTAGACAATTCCTGCAACTGTTCTTCATTTTGGTCTCCAAGCTCTTAATCATCTTTGTTGCTCTTCTCTGCCCTCTTTCCAGAGTCTCAACGTCTTTTTTTTACAATCTGGTTAGCAAAACTGGATGCAATATTCCAGGTGTGGTCTTGCTTACCAATTACTACAGTTCTGCTTTCTACCTAGGTCCCTGTACCTCAACTATGGGGATGCTCAAGAAATGTTTGATATGTAGGAGCCAAATGACATCCAGCCCTATAAATCTCTTCCACAGGATGAAGGGAGGTGGGCAGGAGGCCAGCTGGCCAGATGTTTGCTCTCTCTCTCTGTGGAGCGTAATGAAGGCCCTGAAATAATTTATGGACAACAGTTTGCAGATCCATCCTCACCTGGACCTGCCCTCTCTTCTCTAAAAAAGAAGAGACAGAAGGAGTTAGATCCCCATGAATCTAACTCCTGGCGGTTGGTCTCAGAACTTTGAGATTTTTGTAGCGTTTCCAGTTTTCCTAAACTAGATTTCGAGGGACCTCACAATTTTAACAGAAGAGGGAGACAGGATTCCTTTTTTTGGGGTGGGGGGAAGAAAGTTTTATTTCTTTTCTCTCATAAGTACATTCACAAATATACATTCTCATAAGCACTGTTAATATTTAGGTGTTATCTTTTAACCTTCATCACAATTCAATGAAGAATTTAAAAATATAATCGGGGTAGCCTTCCCTGCCCCCCCCATACATCCATCTTATTTTACAACAACCTTACTTCTTCTCTCTCCTTTCCCCCCCCCCCACCTCCCTTCTCTATCTTCTTCTTTCCTCCTCTCCTTTCTCTCTCCTTCTTCCCATCCCTCTCCCCCACTCATCCTCTCTTCTTCCCCTTCCTACCCTAACTCCTACTCTTCCAACCCCTCCCTCACCTCCTCTCCTTTTCCCTTTCTTCTTTCCCTCTCCTTTCTCCTTCCTTCCGTTGTATTTCCTTATTTTCTTCTTCACTCTGATGGATTTTCGGTGTGGGATTCAAGCAAATCCCGTTCTATATTTACATAAAAAATCAATTCCCTTTTCCACATTTTATTTTCATTGTAATAGTTCCACATACGTCATCTTTTAACGGTATATTCGTATATTAATACTTTTCAATTTTCCCCTTCGCTTTGTTTAGTAGGGTGTCGTCTGGGTTACTCAATCTATAATCGTTTATTCATATTCCTTTTCTAGCCAATCATAAAATCGCCCCCGTCTCCTGAAGTACACCGATTCCTCTTTATCCTTTATTCTCAAAGTTAGCCAAGACAGGATTCCTTTATCACCATGAAATTGATAAAACCTGTAGTAGGAGAGCCAAAAGTTTATGCATTTAAAAAAAAAACCAACGGGTTAGAAAAGATGCCACCAAGATTGATTTTATGATTACACAGAGATATTTCTCACTGTGGACAAAGCTGTCATTTGGGAGGAGATGCCTAAGGTTAACTAAATCAAAAGGCCGAATGCTTTAGCACAGGTAGTCCTGGATTGATGGCCACAATTGAGCCACAACATTTCTGTTGTTAAGTGAGACATTTGCTATCTGAAATGTTGTCCCATTTTACGACCTTCCTTGCCATCGTTGTTAAGTAAACCGCTGCAGTTGTGACATTAGTAACATGCAGGAGTGGTATTCCCTTACTTTCCCTACCGGTTTGCAAGTGTGAGTGCATCCACAAATATACTCAGCCTTCCACAGATGCTCTTTGATCGCATGTGTGGCTTGCACACCTGCGTGGGTCTTGAAAACGGATGCCTAAATAGGACGGCATAGAGCAGTGATGGCAAACCTTGGGGGAGCGCAGGGGGGGTCGCGCGCAGGCATGCCACACCCATAATTCTACGCTCACGACCCCAGCGCTTCCCCCATTTTATTTTTATTTTTTATTCTCTTACATAGCATTTTAAGTATACATTCACATAGTTGTTATTCTTCTATATATTTATTATTCTTATACATTTATTCGTTCATTTAATAGGTTATAATATGCAATTTGGGTTGCTTTATTTACCATCCCTTCCCCCTGTTGTAACACCACCTCATTTTCCCTTTCTTTTCTCCCTCCCTCCCTTCTCTACTTCCTTCCTTCTTCATCTCCTTCCCCTTCCTTCTTCCCTTGCCTTTCTCCCGCTCCTCCTCTTCCTCTTCCCCTTCCTACCCTCTCTCCTTCTCTTCCTCTCCCTTCCACCCTCCTCTCTTTGCCTCTTTCTTTCTTTTCCCCCGTCTTCCTTTCATTTTCTCCTCCTCTCTCCCTTTCTTTTTCTATTGTTGTAGGTGTCTCTTTCAAATCTCAGTTTATATTTCCTTGGGATGTCCGACCCAAATATAATTTGATATCATTTCTTATTCCCTTACCTTCGCTAATCTATCCTAGCTATATTTCCCTCCCCTTTATATCTCGCTTATGGCGGTATACTTATATATTTAATATTTTCTTTTCTGTTTTCCCCTTCTTCCCCCGCTTTTCCATTTAACAGTGCCTCGTCTGCATTCTATATCTTCTCCCTATTTTCTTTTCTAGTTTCCTTTCTCTAGCGAATCATAGAATCTTCCCCATGTCTTGAAGTACTCCGATTCCTCTTTATCCTTTATTTTCATTGTCAACATATTCATCTCTGCACAATCTAATATCAGGAGGTTTCCCTGAAGGCTTCGGAGGGCAAATAACGCCCCTACGAGACTTCCGGTTTGCTCGTAGGGTCGTTTGCCTTCCGGAGTCTTCAAGGAAGGCTCCTGAAGGCTCCGGAGGGCTAAAACCGGCCCTACAAGCAAACCGGAAGTACGTTCCTGAACTTCCGGTTTGCCCGTAGAGGCGGTTTTTCGCATTCCGGAGGCTTCAGGGAAGCTCCTGAAGCCTCCGGAGGGCACAAAATGATCTCAAAAGAAGGCTGAAGTCAGCTGGTTAGCTGACAGGGCAACGCCTCGTGTGCCCGGACAAATGACTTTGCGTGCCATCTGTGGCACGCGTGCCATAGGTTCGCCATCACGGGCATAGAGCCAAGGTGGAGGATCCCCCGCAATTTCCACTACTGGTTCGGGCAAACCAGCCCAAACCGGCTGAATACTACCTCTGGTAACCTGGTTGTTAAGTGAATCTGTTTTCCCCCTTCATTTTGCTTGTCAGAAGGTTGCAAAAGGACCTTCCAACAGTCAAAAATACGAGTCAAGTGCCGAGCCTCTGAATTGTGATCACGTCACCACGGGGATGTTGTTGCAAAGGTTGTAATTTGTGAAAAACGGCCGTTAAGTCACTTTTTCAGGGTTTTGCAACTACAACAGTCACTAAATAAACGGTTGCAAGTTGAGAAATACCTGTACAACTATCTGTGTTTGTAGTTATAACAGGCCCCAAAGAGGATCGGTTGCAATTATTGGGTTTGTTACAGGGGGGAAAAAAAGTATTAGAGAAAATAAAACACATAAGCACAAAATCCGAAGTATTGCCACAGATTAAACTAGTCCTTGTCCTCAGTTAGCACTTGAATTCCCCATTTAGGAAATGAGAGATTAAAAAATAAAATCTCCATAAACCTGAATTGATCGCCTGCCACTCTCTTTCTGTCAACACAAAGTCCCTTCCCTGGGGGAGAGCCCTACCCTCGTCCTTCTTGCCAAACACAGAGTTAATCGCGTCCTAGCGATGGCCATTCATTAATTTTGCTCCTAGTTTCTCCCCAAGGCCTCTGTGTGCTGACCGGCTAGAGAAGTCTGTTCTAGCAGTCTGCAGCTGCCAAAAAAGCCAACACAGTTCTAGGTTGCATATACAGAGAGATATAATCAAGATCACGTGAAGTGTTAATACCACTTTATAAGGCCTTGGTAAGGCCAGACTTGGAATACGGCATTCAGTTTTGGTCGTCACGATGTAGAAAAGATGTGGAGACTCTGGAAAGAGTGCAGAGAAGAGCAACAAAGAGGATTAGGCTAAAACATATGAATAACAATTGCGGGAACTGGGTATGTCTAGTTTAATGAAAAGAAGGACTAGGGGAGATATGATAGCAGTGTTCCAATATCTCAGGGGTTGCCCCAAAGAAGAGGGAGTCAAGCTATTCTCCAAAGCACCTGAAGGCAGGACAAGAAGCAATGGGTGGAAACTAATCAAGGAGAGAAGCAACTTAGAACTAAGGAGAAATTTCCTGACAGTTAGAACAATGAATCAGTGGAACAACTTGCCTCCAGAAATGAATGCTCCAACACTGGACGTTTTTAAGAAGATGTTGGATAACCATTTGACTGAAGTGGTGTAGGTTTTCTTGCCTAAGCAGGGGGTGGAATAGAAGACCATCAAGGTCCCTTCCAACTCTGTTATTCTATTCTATTCTAACCAAGGACAGAAGCAACCTAGAACTAAGGAGAAATTTCCTGACAGAACAATTAATCAGTGGAACAACTTGCCTCTGGAAATTGTGAATGCCCCAACACTGGAAGTTTTTAAGAAGATGTTGGATAGCCATTTGTCTGAAACGGTGTAGGGTTTCCTGCCAGAGCAGAGGGTTGGGCTATAAGACCTCCAAGGTCCCTTCCAATTCTGTTTTTCTATGCTGTTATGATATGGATTCACAATGGTGTTGTGATCACACTTGAAGATACACATTTCGACAAAGAATATTTGTAGCTGAGGGTTGTTGGTACAGGAAGTACTTGACTTATAACTACAATTGAGCCCCAAATTTTGGTTGCTAAATGCTTTTGATTTTGCTGCTTCCCCATTGATTTTGCTTGTCAAAAAGTTATTCTATTCTATTCTAAATCCCCCCCCCCCCAAAAAAAATGGCAGCATAATAACGTTTGACTTCGAATCAGAGTTCAAGTCATTCTGCTGTTTTTGGCCACACGCTGCCAATTTACAACAGCAAAACATTCATTTCGACGAGGCGACAACCTGTTAACACAACTTTTTAATCTCGTTTTCAGAAGAGATCGGTCACGAATATCAAAATGGAAGCTTTTGGTCGGGCTTTGGCTAGAAACAGAGGAAAGGCTGAAAGGGTAGCCTTGTTGCCGTATTTACCCACCAGTCTCTCTCAAAAGAGCCGCAAGGTAAGCAATGGTTTTGAACCAAACTGCCTTTTCTGGTTGCTAGGTAATAGTCTTCCTTCCCCTCGCGAGTCACAACATAGTAATTAGACCTTTCTGTTCAAACACAACATAGACATTATCCTCTGTTGGAATTTTTCCAAGAATGCGAACCTATTAAAGAATCCCTTTACAGGAGATTTAATATTCTTTTCAATCTAATCTTGGATTTCCAGCAGCCTTAGGTGGGTGTGGGGAGAGAGACGAAGGTGTTGGGCTGAGCCTCTGATCCCTAAATGATGGTTTGAGAGATGTGTTCCTATTTTGAGGGAAAGTGTGCTATTTTGAGGACCTTGAAGGTACATTGAGGACCTGTGCCCTGCAAGAGTCAAAAAGAGGGCTGTGAAAATATTTACAGATCCCTCGTGTCCTGGACATAAATTGTTTCAACTCCTACCCTCAAAGCGACACTATAAAGCCGTGATGGCGAACCTATGGCATGCGTGCCACAGGTGGCATGGGAGCCAGTTCTTAGGGCACGTGAAGCGTTGCCCTGTCAGCTCCAGCTCATTTCGGCTTTCATTTTCGGCCATTTTTTTGTCCTCCGGAGGCTTCTCAGCCTCCGGAGAGAGAAAAACAGCCCAACCTGCAAACCGGAAGTCGGAAAACAGGCCTCCAGGGGGGGACGGAAGAGGCCGTGTTCGCCCTCCCCAGGCTCCTAGAAAGCATCTGGAGCATGGAGAGGGCAAAAAATGGGGTCCACCGTGCCATTGTGTGCCAAAAGTGGGGGGAGGGGCGGTCACACACGCATGTGCAGGGGTTTGAGCATGCATGCGTGGGAGCTCGTGCGCATGCGTGGGGGCTCACACACATGCATGGGGTCTCACATCTATGCACGGAGGGAGGGTTCATAGAATTATGGGTGTGAGCACATGCACACACAACCCCTTCCTCACACTCCCCTTGCTTTTGGCACGCGATGGCAAAATAGTTAGCCATCACTGCACATCAGAACAACTGGACACAAGGATAGTTTTTCCCCGAATGCCATCACTCTGCTAAACAAATAATTCCCTCAACACTGTCAAACTATTCACTAAGGCTGCATTACTACTACTATTAGTCTTCTCATCGTTCCTAACACCCATCTCCTGCCACTTATGACTGTAACTTGTTGCTTATCTCTTTACGATTTATATTGATTGTGTCCTGGTAGGATTTGATTGCTTACTTGTACTCTACGACTATCATTATGATTCATGAGGAATGTATCTTTTATTTTATGTACCCTGAGAGCATCCTGCACCAGAGACAAATTCCTTGTGTGTCCCCATCACTCTTGGCCAATAAAGAATTCTATGTCCTATGTTTTCTGCCTCTAGTAATCATAATAAGTAATTCCGCCGTGTGAAAAAGCCTCGGGATACGATAGCTGGGGAAAAGTTACTGGGATTTGTTATCCTGTTCGTGATTCAATAAACTTCTGGTGTCAGTTGGTCATTTGCCTGGCGCAAAGTTCAGATGTCCCATTTTTTCACCAAGAGGCAAGCCGTAATGAAGGTCAGGCTTTTGTTTAGAGGAAGGCGGGAGAAGCCGAAGCCAAATCATAAGTAAGTTGATTTTGCAGCCCTCAAAGCTCAAATATCAGAGGAGCTGTAAGAAGCACAAGAGATGACAGAGAAACACCAGTCTGGAAAAGAACAAGGGCTGCAGCCAGCAAAATGGATCCATTGAGATTCATCTTCCTCTTATTGATCGTGCAAAGTGCAACTTTTCATCCTTCTCCTTCTTGTATTTCTAGAACCTCACAGCTCTTTCTCTGCTGTTCCCATTTCCCCTATTTCTCTTCTGGGAAATAACAGAATAACAGAGTTAGAAGGGACCTTGGAGGCCTTCCTAGTCCAGTCCCCTGTTCAAGCAAGAGACCCAATACCATTCCAGACAAATAGCTGTCCAGTCTTTTCTTTAAAAACTTCCAGTGTTGGAGCATTCACAATTTCTGGAGGCAAGTTGTTCCACAGGTTAATTGTTCTCATTGCCAGGAAATTTCTCCTTAGTTCTAAGTTGCTTCTCTCCTTGATTGTTTCTTGCACTGCCTTAAGGTGTTTTGGAGAATAGCTTGACTCGCTCTTCTTCATAAGGTAAAGGTAAAGATTTTCCCGCACATGTGTGCTAGCCATTCCTGACTCTAGGGGGCAGTGCTCATCTCCGTTTCAAAGCCGAAGAGCCAGCACTGTCCGAAGATGTCTCCGTGGTCATGTGACTGAGACACAGGATTTGTCGTGAGCCATGTGAGACGGCTCGGAGTCTGGGCGTGGCTTAGCTTAACTGTTCTGTGTATATAAGAGTTCTTGTCTTTGCTTGAGTGCATTCTGACCGAGGCTTCCCCAAAAAGAACGAGGCAGAGTCCTGGTCACGACAAAACCCCTTTTATTAAACGAATGTGAATCCCTCTCATTCACATTCCGCAAAGGCCCGGTGAACAGTCTTCCAAAGGAATATTTATGACTACAGACCTTATCTATCTTGGAAAGCTGCCGTGTAAATATTTTCCAAATGAGGTGCTGTGCAAGGAAAAGACTGGCACAGAGTCTCTGAGATTCACGGACAGATCTTCACACTCCTGAAATGAATCTAATGACTGAACAAATGAATTGTTTCCTGCAAAAGCCGACTCCCCTTTCACTCCTCTTTTATTTCCTATGGGAGGGGCCAATCACCGTTCACCTGTGACTTTACTCCCAAGTCAACTCTGATTTCTGAGTTGTTCTTTTCTTCTGGCAGCTCTGCGCATGCACACACTGGGAACAGGCTCCAGCTGTTCCTCTGCCTCACTGCTGTCTAGCTCCATAGGCACCTGATCACTGTCAGACGGCCTCGGCCCGATCTCTACCTCTGCTGCAGAGCCCTCGTCCGAGCCTTCTCCAGCCTCCAGGACTGGCCCATCTTCCTCCCCAACCTCCTCACTGTCTGACTCTGCTGCCAGCTCTGCTGACCGCTTTGCAGGCCACAACAGGGTGCCCTCACTTCTTGTCCTTGTCCTTGCTACTTCTTCTCTCTACCACATTGCAAGAGCTGCATGGGTATTGTATACATGCATCATGTTTTATATTATTGTATATAAAGAAGTTTATTCCATAAATGAACCCTGCTGAATTATTTACTTGTGTGCTGGCTGGATATCTACAGACTCTGACACCTTCCCTGCCTAGAGATATATAAGCTTCCAGCCTTCTTATTTTGGCAGTTAGCCTGCTCACTTCAACTTGCCAACATGAAGGCCATGTTTAGAGAGAGACTGGCCATTCCCACAAGAAGCTTCCATCCTGATTTCTGTAATAGCTATTCTTTCTGGTAAGCCCAGCCTTTTGATGTCCTTGCTCTTAACTTTTGGCTATGGATGAATCTGATTGGGTTAGGGCAGGGGTCAGCAACCTTAAACACTCAAAGACCCACAAAGGTCCTAACCGGAAGCTCCCCGTTCAATTCTGGAGCCGACCGGAAGTCCGGTTCCCCCACCATAGAGTCTCCTCCTAGCTCCGCATTCTTTTTCCTCTACCTGTCCTAACCGAAAGCCCTATCAATTGTGGAGCTGACCGGCGACAGGGAGCTGCAGCAGAGGGAGGAAAGTGCCACATGCGGCTCCAGAGCTGCAGGTTGCCATCCTTGGGTTAGGGTGAAGGATGTCTCTACGTGACTGAAGACAGAACACTGAAATCTATTTCGGATCTCTCCGTGGCTTGGCTTCCCCACTTTTCACATTCTTGAATGTCAGCAAATGTGATTTGTTTCCTAAATGTTATGGTTATAAATGTGGGTGCTGAAGAAAATCGGTATCATGTGTCAAAAATAGTAAGAGTGGGCATTTCAAGCTCTTTCGAAAGGTTGGGCGGGGGGGAAATAGCACCATAGCAACCAAGTGAAGTGATACAACTTGCAAATAGAAAGAAAACTAGCAGGTTCACCCCTAAATGAAATGACCTCTTTGTTCCAGCTTTCCGCAGTTTATAAATAGCCTGAAACCTATTTTCAAAAGCACCCAGGAGGGGTGCAAAAAATGACGCTGCCTTCAAAGCCACATTCTTATTCCAACTGACTGATGGACAGAGATGAGTAAGCTAAGGGTAGGATGATCTAATAGGTTCAGGTTCCTCTCTCTATTTTGAGGCCAGTGGTTCTATCGACCACACCTCTGGAATTTGAACAGTGAAGTAGGACTGACAGATGACCAGAGGTGAGCACCAACCAAAGCACCTGCCAACACTCGCCTTCCATGTGTAATATGTGCAGGTTTTTTTAAAAGAAACAAGCGAGAAGAGAAATCAGGGGGGAAATGCATGAAAACAGAGTAAGGTTCTACATTTAGGCAACAAAAACGGAATGCATAGGTACAGTATAGGTGATACCTTACTCAGTAGTAGTAACTGTGAAAGGGATCTTGGAGTCCTAGTGGACAACCATTTAAATATGAGCCAGCAGTGTGCAGCAGCTGCCAAAAAAGCCAACACAGTCCTAGGCTGCATCAACAGAGGGATAGAATCAAGATCACGTGAAGTGTTAATACCACTTTATAATGCCTTGGTAAGGCCACACTTGGAATACGGCATTCAGTTCTGGTCGCCACGATGTAAAAAAGATGTGGAGACTCTAGAAAGAGTGCAGAGAGGAGCAACAGAGAGGATTAGGGGACTGGAGACTAAAACATATGAAGAACGGTTGCAGGAACTGGGTATGTTTAGCTTAAGAGAAAGAAGGACTAAGGGAGACATGATAGCAGTGTTCCAATATCTCAGAGGTTGCCACAAAGAAGAGGGAGTCAAACTATTCTCCAAAGCACCTGAGGGTAGAACAAGAAGCAATGGGTGGAAACTAATCAAGGAGAGAAGCAACTTAGAACTGAGGAGAAATTTCCTGGCAGTGAGAACAATTAATCAGTGGAACAGCTTGCCTCCAGAAGTTGTGAATGCCTCCAACACTGGAAGTCTTTAAGAAGATGTTGGATAGCTATTTGTCTGAAACGGTATAGGGTTTCCTGCCTAGGCAGGGGGTTGGACTAGAAGACCTCCAAGGTCCCTTCCAACTCTACTATTGTATTATTATTGTATTGTAAAACAGTTCTGGCTGGATATCTACAGACTCTGACACTTTCCATGCCTAGAGATATATAAGCTTCCAGCCTTCTTATTTTGGCAGTTAGCCTGCTCACTTCAACTTGCCAACATGAAGGCCATGTTTAGAGAGAGACTGGCCATTCCCACAAGAAGCTTCCATCCTGATTTCTGTAATAGCTGTTCTTTCTGGTATATCCAATCTTTTGATGTCCTTGCTCTTAACTTTTGGCTATGGATGAATCTGATTGGGTTAGGGCAGGGGTCAGCAACCTTAAACACTCAAAGACCCACAAAGGTCGTAACCAGAAGCCCCCCGTTCAATTCTGGAGCTGACCAGAAGTCCAGTTCCCCCACCTAGCGTGGCATCCTTTTTTCCTCAACCTGTCCTAACTGAAAGCCCTATCAACTGTGGAGCTGACCAGCGACAGGGAGCCGCAGCAGAGGGAGGAAAGAGCCACAAGAGGCTCCAGAGCTGTAGCTTGCTGACCCCTGGTATATGAGTTTGGTTAACGTCCCTTCCCATTTCCTTATTCAAGTCCTTCCTGCAAAGAGTACAAGGCTAGGGAAGAATCTTAGTTAATCATAGAAAGTGCAATTGGAAGGGGTCTTAGAGATCATCTACTCCAACCCGTTGCTCAGTGCTGGGGACCACTAAATGATACCTAACAGGGGGATCTCCAGCCCGTGTTCATAAACCCCCAGCGAGGGCAGCCCACCGTCATCCTCAACAGACCTTTGGCCTACGCAACACCTTGCCAATTCAGGAAGTTCTTTAGATTTTAGATTAGATTAACAGAGTTGAAAGGGACCTTGTAGGTCATCTAGTCCAACCCCCTGCCCAAACAGGAGACCCTGCACCATTTCTGATAAATGGCAGTCCAATCTCTTCTTGAAAGCCTCCAGGGATGAAGCTCCCACAACTTCTGGAGGCAACTTCTCTTCCATTGGTTGATTGCTCTCCCTGTTAGAAAATTTTCTCCTTATTGCAATGGCTTTTTATGCTGCCGCGTCACATTGCTTGCTCATGCTGATGCTCATGGTTGAGTAGAATCCTAACCTTTTCCCCCATGCATCTTCTCAAAAAAAAAAAAAACCCCACATAATCCAGGAGTTCTATAGGAATCTATACAGTGATAACGATAGTTTTACAGAGGAAAAAGAATTACACTTTGCCCAAAGTTCCAGAAGAAATCAAATGTATGCTAAATGAGGAAATAAAGATGCCAGAACTAATAGAGGCAATAAAAAAGCAAGAGAATAATAAAACACCAGGTCCTGATGGGTTACCAACAGAAATTTACAAAGAACATCAAGATGTACTAGGACAAATAGTATTGGAGGTATGTAATGCAGCTTTAAGAGAAACGAAGACACCAGCCTTATGGATGGAAGCTAATATTACGTTAATTCTGAATTATATAATTCCCACATTCCTTCATTCCTCCTCCCTCCCCACCTCCCTCCATCCTTCCCTCCTTCCTCCTTTCCTTCCTTTCTTCCTCCCTCCCTCCTTCCTCCCTCCCTCCCTCCCTTCCTTCCTCCTTCCTCCTTCCTTCCTTCCTTCCTTCCTCCTTCCTTCCTCCTTCCTTCCTTCCTCCTTCCTCCTTCCTCCTTCCTCCTTCCTCCTTCCTTCCTCCTTCCTTCCTCCTTCCTCCTTCCTTCCTCCTTCCTCCTTCCTTCCTTCCTTCCTTCCTCCTCCCTCCCTCCCTCCCTCCTTCCTTCCTTCCTCCTTCCACCTTCCTCCTTCCTTCCTTCTTTCCTCCTTCCTTCCTTCCTTCCTTTCTCCTTCCTTCCTTCCTCACACGCCCCCCTCCCCCGAGCTCCATTTTCACTGGCAGAGGCATCGCAGGCCAGTCCTTTGCTGTTTCAGGTCAGCCCTGTGGGTCAGAGCTAAGCACCCTGCAGGCCGGATCCTGCAATGTCAAACTCAGACACCCCAGTAGTAGCTGGTTGGGTGATCGGTAGCTTTCCAGATCTTCCTCCTTCCCTTCTGAGTATCCTACAGGCCAGCAGTCCCCAATCTTTTTGGCACTGGGAACCGGTTCCACGGAAGACAATTTTTCCACGGACCGTGGGGTGGGGGAAGGATGACTGTGCAATATAAATTCCTTGAACCCCCAGTTTACAGGGGGGGGGTGATGCTCCTATGAGAATCTGGTACCTGATGATCTGAGGTGGAGCTGAAGCCAGTGGTGAAATCTAATTTTTTTTACTACCGATTCTGTGGGCGTGGCTTGGTGGGGGGGTCATGTGACTGGGTGGGCGTGGCTATGTAGCCATGTCCCTGGGGAATCAAAAGGCAAAAACTCACTTTAGCAATGTCCTGCTGGAGCAGGGTTGGACTAGATGACCTCCAGGTCCCTTCCAGCCCTGGATTATTCTCTGAAGCTGCGTCTAGTGCCAGGTTTGTAGTCCTGCCCTTCCACTCCTTTTTCCCTCCCTCTCTCCCTTTCTTTTTCTTTCTTTCTTTCTTTTTCTTTCGTTCTTTCTTTCATTTTTCTTTCTTTTTATTTCTCCCCCTTTCTTTCTTTCTTTCTTTCTTTCTTTCTTTCTTCTTTCTTTCTTTCTTTCTTTCTTTCTTTCTTTCTTTCTTTCTTTCTTTCTTTCTTTCTTTCTTATCACCCCCTACCCTCTCTTTTGGATTTAGAAGGCCTCAGGGAAGCCTGCTGAGAGCAAAAACGGACCCCCACCCCTGCTGTAGTAAAAAAAAAAAAAAGCTTAAAAAGTAAAAAAAAAAGTTCCAAAGATCAGCTGTGTGACGTGCGATCATCAGAACTTTTTTTGAAAGTTTTTTTTTAGTATTTTGTACTACCGGTTCACCCCTGCGTGAAACTGTGACGCTAGTGCTGTGAAACATCTGCAAATACAGATGAAGCTTTGCTCAGGTGTGCAGCCTACTTACAGCGTACCGGTCCCTCCTGGCCCGAGGGTTGGGCACTCCTGCCATAGAAGGAACTCATTTGAAATGCAGAGCTATTTATTTCTATCACCTGAAGGAGCAGATGTAAATATATATATATGAAAACAAATATATATATATATATATATATGTTTGTGTGTGTGTGTGTGTATGTATGTATGTGTATATATATATATATATATATATATATATATATATATATATATATATTATATATATATATATATATATACACATACATACATACACACACACACACACATACACACACACACATACACACACAACACCAAAGTCCAGCTTATGCCCCTTAACTTATTTTCAAGTCAAAGATATTTCATTCCTGGCCTGCTTTTTACAATCGTGCGAAAGTAACGGTTCAGAAATCATAACCAGAATAAAATGTTCTTTCTTTTCTCGAGAAAATCAATCAAAAGGGATTCACGGTGAGTTCAGAACCAGACGCAATCCTTCCACTCAACTCATGGCTGCTAAAGAGCTGATATCAGCTTCTGGTTTGGAAAATCTTAAAAGAGAATCAGAACCACAATGAGAAAAGCTGCAGACTCTAAATTTGGAGAGGGGACGTACTTGGTTACATTTGGGGCAATTATTGTTCCTAGGATGATGGGATACATTTGGGGCAATTCTTGTTCCCAGGACGATGGGATTCTTTTCGTTACCATCACAATCTGAATTGGCACTGGCATTTGAACTGATATCTAATAATCATCAAGGAATGGAGGTTATTTTTTAAAGAGGCATTAAAAATATCATGGGTAATCCTTGCCCCCTAAAATTGCCTTAACCCAATTTTCTTTCTTTCTTTTTTAAATGATAAATCTTTTTTAAAAAAAATATAATCATTCCATCTTTAGCTGAACACTGTGTTGTCTGGGTGCAAACATCTTTGTTAAACAGTAATCAAAATTACAACATCCTTCGTTAAATTAATATCAATTCTGCAATCTTTAACACAATAATATTCCACATATTAATTCTACAACATTAACATAATAATATTCAATGTACTAGCCATAATATTTACTTATCTCTTTTAACATATCTTCTTTAGTTTGTTTCCCTATTTCTAACTCCCTTTTTATTATTTAACCATTGGTAAAATAGATCCTATACGATATAGTAGACAGGTTGCTCATTCTCCTTAATTGTCTTAACCCCAATTTTACAACTACAGTTGGTAGTAACGTTGATATCTGAGAAAGATAGGATGGCACTACCCTTATGCTTTGGTTAGGCCAGGGCGCCCTCTTTCTGGAGGGCATCTCTGTTTCGAAGTGGAAGTTTTGTGTGGGTTAAGAAACAGGAAGAATCAGAGAGATGCTAAGGAAAAAAAAACTGAGACGAGCATTCACCAGAATCACTTTTATAAGGATTATAATTATGTTTTCCTTTGGATTGCAGAAGAGTGATTCTAACAGCCGCAAAAGGGACGTGGTGGCTCAGTGGCTAAGACGCTGGGCTTATCGATCAGAAAAGTTGGCAGTTCGGCGGTTCGAATCCCTAGCGCCACGTAACGGAGTGAGCTCCCGTTACTTGTCCCAGCTTCTGTCAACCTAGCAGCTCGAAAGCATGTAAAAATGTGAAAATAAGAACCACCTTTGGTGGGAAGGTAACAGCATTCCATGCACCTTCGGTGTTTAGTCATGCCGGCCACATGACCACAGAAACATCTTTGGACAGCCCTGGCTCTTCAGCCTTGAAACGGAGATGAGCACCGCGTCCTAGTGTCGGGAACGACTAGCACATATGTGTGATGGGAATCTTTACCTTTACCTTAACAGCCATAAGACTGAGACCTTTGTGAACAACATTGGCTAGACTTTACTCCAGATGTTGCAGTTATTTCTGTTTGCATCCCTTGCACTAAGATGCTGGCCAAGATGATTCCTCCCAGTCAAAGGGTAGCAAAACCCAAGAATCATGGCAAGATACATCCAACTGACAATCTTATTAAAAACCACCCATACGTTTTCTGCTAGGGGAAAGGGGTCTCCCCACCCCCACCCCAAATAAACCCCTAAACCCAGGGCTGTCCTGCAGCTCCTGCAGAACCGCGAGACCTCAATGACATCCCATCCACCGCTGCTCTCTCTCGAAGGATTACAGATGTGCCACCACCTGCTTCACTGGTGCTATTTTTAACTTCCCTCTACTACAGCCGCTGCCTCACAGCCATTAGCACCTCTCTTGCCCTTTTTTAATTTTTATTTGATGGATTGCTTCAATTAGCTTCTCCGCATCCTTCTGCTCCCATTTCCTCAGTTGACGGGAGTTTTCAGAAAAGCTTCCCTGCATTTAAGTCTTGGGAGGGAGGGAGAGAGAACCGGGCAAGGCAACCGTGTTGGGAGAAGGCAAAGGAAAGCACCCCACGCTCCACACAGGGCAAGAAAAACTCCCTGAACCCCTAAGTTTTGGGAAGGGCTACGAAACGGAGACGCCGGTGGTGTAGAAAGACACACGCACACGCATTTACACACAAACACGCGCGTCCTTTCTGGGTTCAGCACCCTGGACAGAAAGAGGCGTCCTTTCTGGGTTCAGCACCCTGGACAGCTCCGCCGCCGGACGCCGCTCGCTGCCTGCTTGGCCGCCGAGAAGCGAGCCCGGCCGGCCCGGGACGAGGTGGCTTGGATCGGCCGCTTGCAGTAGCCGCGGAAGTCCCAGACTGGCTTCTCCTTGGCCGGGAGCGGGGAGACGACCAAGCGGCGCCGCTGGCTACCTACCTCGGCGTTGTCGGTGGCGTTCTCCGCCATTTTCCTCCGGAGGAGCAGGCAGCGGGACGAGTGTTTCATGCCCATAAGAGCGGCCCTTCCCGTGCCCGCAGACGGCGCCCAGCGAGCGGCTCCGCTCTGAGCCAGCCGACCCAGCGCCGCGAGCCTCCGCCTCCTCCTCCTCTTTCTCCTCCTCCTTTCCTCCTCCTCCTTTCCTCCTCCTCCTCCTTTCTTCCTCTCCTCTTTCTCCTCCTTTCCTCCTTTCCTCCTCTTCCTCTCCTCCTCGTCCTTCTCCTCGTCCTTCTCGTCCTTCTCCTCCTTCTCTCCCTCCTCCTTCTATTCCTCCCCCTCCTTCTTCTTTTCCTCCTCTTCCTCCTCCTCCTCCTCTTCCTCCTCCTCCTCCTTCTCTCCCTCTTCCTCCTCCTCCTCCTCTTCCTCCTCCTCGACCGACCGCTTCCCCCCGCCGCCTCTCCCTCTGCTGTTTCCCCCGCAAGGTCGCTCGCTCGCCGCCTCGCTGGCGCTCGGGAGGAGTTGTCCCCGGCCGCCCCCTGCGGAGAGGATCCGAGCCGAGCTGAACTGAGCCGACTCCGGGAGTCCTTCCTCCTCCAGCGACTAAGGGGCTCGCTCGCTCCTTGGCCCCGCCGGACTGCTGTCCCACGGAAGGCGCGGCGAAGATGGGAAGCTTTCTAGGTCAGCCCGGCGGCGGCTCCCGCCTCCCTGCCGCGGACTGGAGCCGCGCTCCTAATCGGAGCTTCCCTCCCCGACTCCGGGCCCGTCTGTCCCGTCCGCCCCGGCGAGACTGTCCCTATCGGAGACCCTCTCCCCAACCCCCGGGGACCTTTCCCTGAACCGGCCCCTTAAGCAGCTGGGGTCTCTGGAAATGGAGCCCGGAGGAGCCTTCCCGGCCCAAATGGGAGGGTCCCCCCCCCCAAGCCTGGAGAGAGCCGCCTCTCCCCAGTTTGCCCGACGGTCTTGTCGCCTGGGACCAACGCTGTCCTGACTGCGGACCCGCAGGGCAGAATAGCAGAGTTGGAAGGGATCTTGGAGGTCTTCTAGTCCAACCCCCTGCTCAAGCAGGAGACCCTATGCCATTTGAGACAAAGGGTTGTTTCAGACAGAGAGGAGGTTGGGGAGGAACATGGGCCAGTCCTGAAGTCTGGGGAAGGCTCTGATGAGGGCTCCGCTTCGGAGGCAGAGATGGGGCCAGTTATCAGCTGCCTTCAGAGTCAGACATCAGTAAGGCAGAGGAACAGCTGGAGCCTGTTCCCAGTGTGCGCATGCGCAGAGTTGCCAGACCAAGGGGACAGCTAAAGAATAGGGGTTGACTTGGGAGTAATGCCACCTGTGGATGATGCATGGCCCCTCCCAGGGGAAATACAAGAGGAGCGAAAGGGCAGTGGAGTTTGCAGGAAACAATTAGTTCGCTTCATTGGTTCGTGACTCTCGGAGACCCCTTGCCAACTTCTGCAGATATCGGCCTGTCAGCTCTCCAAGCCAGAGTTAGTAGAATGAGCCTCTGAAGGATCCCCTGCCTAGGGGTTGCCCCAACGGGCAAGGAAGAGTCCCCCTCCTACCAACACAGTGAAGGTAAAGGCTTCCTTCCTTCATCCAGGATAGCCTCCCTCCCTGGATGGAAGCCAAAGGCCAGAAAGTGCCCCACCCGCCCCTTGAAAAGAACAGAGCCAGGGGGGCTTCACAGGATCCCCCTGCTGCAGCAGAAGCCATCTGAATGCCTCTCCTTTTTGCTGCCTTGCTTCCGTTTCCCCAAAATATTTGCTCTCCTCAAGGGGAAAGAGCTGGTTTCCATTTGCCTTTAGCCCCAAAATCAGGAGATGGAAGAGCTTAGCTTTTTGCAGTCCTGGGACAGCCAAGAAGGGAGATGGGAAGTCTCCTCTTTTCTCTGCATTCAACACTGCAAGAAAGACCATTTGTCTCCTGCTCCCATCCTGAATCTGGGTTGCTATTCCTCCCTCACCCCCCCTCCCACCTCCCCACCCTCTCCCCTTCTGGTGTTCCCCCAGTTAACACTGATTGGACCTGATTACCCCCCCCCCCAATTTAGTTCTCAGCCATGCCCATCTCTTTCTGTAACTTGTGAATCAGTGGTGAAATTCAATTTTTTTTTTTACTACCGGTTCTGTGGGTGTGGCCTGGTGGGCGTGGCAGGGGAAGGATACTGCAAAATCTCCATTCCCTCCCCACTCCTAGGGGAAGGATACTGCAAAAACCTACTTCCTCCCAATCAACTGGGACTCAGGAGGCAGCAACTAGATGGGGGTGGGGCCAGCCAGAGGTGGTATTTGCTGGTTCTCCGAACTACTCAAAATCCCGCTGCCGGTTCTCCAGAACCTGTCAGAACCTGCTAAATTTCACCCCGGGTGTGAATGGTTTTGGGGGGAAGAGGGGGGGAGAGAGACTGCCTAGGAAACCATCAGAGAAGAAGACAGGGTGCCCCCAGTGGTGAGAAGAAGAAAGTTAAGGTGAAGTTGCCCTAATGCAGTGCTTCTCAAATAGTGGGGCGGGCCCCCCAGGGCGGGGCGCGAGGCTCCGTAAAGGGGGGCTTAGCTCAAATTATTTTATATATTTTGGTTTTGCAGGTTAAAGTTTCTTTTTAATATTGTGTTCCTTTAAATCCTGTGCTCCTTTAAATCTTTTCTGCTACAGTTAATAAAGCTATTCTTTGTTGTAAATTGATCCACATTTCTTTCTTTTTTTATTCTCTTATACGTTAATTAGGATACAGTGTTATGCAGAGGTGTACTTATAACAATTTTATAGACAAATGATACTATTTACAGTTGCGCGGGGCGCGCGAAATGTTTTCTTCTTCCTAGGGGGGGCATGACAGAAAATAATTGAGAAGCACTGACTTAGGGTAAGGGTTAGCTCCCCATGAATTCACAGAGTAAAACCGACACTGCCATTGGATTCAGAGCCCATCGGTATTGTTAGGAGGGGGGACGCCTTTTGAGCCTGCCTTATGTACATTTCCTGGCAAAATAAATGGGAAAATCCCATTGGGGAAAATTCCACTAAGGGTTAGGGTTAGCTCCACATGAATTCGTAGAGCAAAACCGACACTGCCATTGGATTCAGAGCCCATCGGTATGGTTAGGAGGGGGGACGCCTTTTGAGCCTGCCTTATGTACATTTCCTGGCAAAATACATGGGAAAATCCCATTGGGGAAAATTCCACTAAGGGTTAGGGTTAGCTCCCCATGAATTCACAGAGCAAAACCGACACTGCCATTGGATTCAGAGCCCATCGGTATGGTTAGGAGGGGGGACGCCTTTTGAGCCTGCCTTATGTACATTTCCTGGCAAAATACATGGGAAAATCCCATTGGGGAAAATTCCACTAAGGGTTAGGGTTAGCTCCCCATGAATTCGTAGAGCAAAACCGACACTGCCATTGGATTCAGAGCCCATCGGTATGGTTAGGAGGGGGGACGCCTTTTGAGCCTGCCTTATGTACATTTCCTGGCAAAATACATGGGAAAATCCCATTGGGGAAAATTCCACTTAGGATTAGGGCAGTGCTTCTCAAATAGTGGGGCCGGCCCCCCAGGGCGTGCGCGAGGCTCCGTAAAGGGGGGCTTAGCTCAAATTATTTTATATATTTTTGTTTTGCAGGTTAAAGTTTCTTTTTAATATTGTGTTCCTTTAAATCCTGTGCTCCTTTAAATCTTTTCTGCTACAGTTAATAAAGCTATTCTTTGTTGTAAATTGATCCACATTTCTTTCTTTTTTTATTCTCTTATACGTTAATTAGGATACAGTGTTATGCAGAGGTGTACTTATAACAATTTTATAGACAAATGATACTATTTACAGTTGCGCGGGGCGCGCGAAATGTTTTCTTCTTCCTAGGGGGGGCATGACAGAAAATAATTGAGAAGCACTGACTTAGGGTAAGGGTTAGCTCCCCATGAATTCACAGAGTAAAACCGACACTGCCATTGGATTCAGAGCCCATCGGTATTGTTAGGAGGGGGGACGCCTTTTGAGCCTGCCTTATGTACATTTCCTGGCAAAATAAATGGGAAAATCCCATTGGGGAAAATTCCACTAAGGGTTAGGGTTAGCTCCCCATGAATTCGTAGAGCAAAACCGACACTGCCATTGGATTCAGAGCCCATTGGTATGGTTAGGAGGGGGGACGCCTTTTGAGCCTGCCTTATGTACATTTCCTGGCAAAATAAATGGGAAAATCCCATTGGGGAAAATTCCACTAAGGGTTAGGGTTAGCTCCACATGAATTCGTAGAGCAAAACCGACACTGCCATTGGATTCAGAGCCCATCGGTATGGTTAGGAGGGGGGACGGCTTTTGAGCCTGCCTTATGTACATTTCCTGGCAAAATACATGGGAAAATCCCATTGGGGAAAATTCCACTTAGGGTTAGGGTTAGCTCCCCATGAATTCACAGAGCAAAACCGACACTGCCATTGGATTCAGAGCCCATCGGTATGGTTAGGAGGGGGGACGCCTTTTGAGCCTGCCTTATGTACATTTCCTGGCAAAATACATGGGAAAATCCCATTGGGGAAAATTCCACTAAGGGTTAGGGTTAGCTCCCCATGAATTCACAGAGCAAAACCGACACTGCCATTGGATTCAGAGCCCATCGGTATGGTTAGGAGGGGGGACGCCTTTTGAGCCTGCCTTATGTACATTTCCTGGCAAAATACATGGGAAAATCCCATTGGGGAAAATTCCACTTAGGGTTAGGGTTAGCTCCACATGAATTCACAGAGCAAAACCGACACTGCCATTGGATTCAGAGCCCATCGGTATGGTTAGGAGGGGGGACGCCTTTTGAGCCTGCCTTATGTACATTTCCTGGCAAAATAAATGGGAAAATCCCATTGGGGAAAATTCCACTTAGGGTTAGGGTTAGCTCCCCATGAATTCGTAGAGCAAAACTGACACTGCCATTGGATTCAGAGGCCATCGGTATGGTTAGGAGGGGGGACGCCTTTTGAGCCTGCCTTATGTACATTTCCTGGCAAAATACATGGGAAAATCCCATTGGGGAAAATTCCACTTAGGATTAGGGCAGTGCTTCTCAAATAGTGGGGCGGGCCCCCCAGGGGGGGGCGCGAGGCTCCATAAAGGGGGGCTTAGCTCAAATTATTTTATATATTTTTGTTTTGCAGGTTAAAGTTTCTTTTTAATATTGTGTTCTTTTAAATCCTTTGCTCCTTTGAATCTTTTCTGCTACAGTTAATAAAGCTATTCTTTGTTGTAAATTGATCCACATTTCTTTCTTTTTTTATTCTCTTATACGTTAATAAGGATACAGTGTTATGCAGAGGTGTACTTATAACAATTTTATAGACAAATGATACTATTTACAGTTGCGCGGGGCGCGCGAAATGTTTTCCTCTTCCTAGGGGGGGCATGACAGAAAATAATTGAGAAGCACTGCCCTAATGGATGGAGTAAGTAGGTAAAAGTAGAAGGAGGGAGTTTGGGTTTTCAGATTTGCATGATTCTTTAAAGCTTTAAAGATAAAGGTAAATCTTGTCGTATCTGGTTGTTTCTGAGCGAGGGGGGTGGGGAATGCTCATCTTTCTTTCTTAGCTAAAGGAGCCACCATTGTCCAAAGACATTTCCGTGGTCACATGGCCAGCATGACTATACGCCAAAGGCGCATGGGATGCAGTTACCTTCCCACCAAAGTGGTACCTATTTATCTACTCGCACTTGCATGCTTTTGAACTGCTAGGTGGGCAGGAGCTGAGGCGAGGGTGGGAGCTCACTCCGTCCACATGGTGCTTGGTTCTCGAACCCGGGCTGTCATCTTTCCAACTGACACACTTGGCCTCTTTCACTCTGAGCCATCACGTCTGTAATGTAGCTTTAAAGGTAAAGGTTCCCCTCGCGTATATGTGCTAGCCGTTCCCGACTCTAGGGGGCGGTGCTCATCAACATTTCAAAGCCAAAGAGCCAGCGCTGTCCGAAGACGTCTCCGTGGTCATGTGGTTGGCATGACTAAATGCCGAAGGAGCACGGAATGCTGTTATTTTCCCACCAAAGGTGGCCCCTATTTTTCTACTTGCATTTTGGACAACAGCTTTGAAGACATCCAGGTACATCCAGCTGGCTTGAATCTGGCTGAAGTTCCTTGTGGCTTTGCTGGTCATAAATCCAGATAGTAATATCAGAATGGAAGCCCTTCCAACAGTTGATGCTACCCACTCACCTCTTACAACCTCTTGGCTTTTAATGTTGGCGACTTTTCCTTCTGACCTTGCCCTACTTTGTGCCCGTTGCTTTTCAGCGATTATGCCATTCCCCCCTCCCCTTTGGAAACCCTTGTTCCTCACGGATCTCCTGCAATGCCATCTGAGCCCCCGAGTACCTTGTGCTTCCTCCCAGCGCTATTGGGGGTGGGGTGGTTCTCGCTGCTCTCTGTAGTATTGTATTTGTTCCCGTGTTGCTTAAAGCATAATTGTCAGAGACGGTGCGACGACTCAGCAGTTCAAGGTTGTTGAGATGGTCAGCTGGAAAGCTGACCGCCCGGGGTTCGAGACCCGAGTGCTGCGTAATGGGGGCGAGCTCCCGTTCCTTGCTCCAGCTCCTGCCCATCTAAGCAATTCGAAAGCCTGCAAATGCGAGTAGATAAATTGGTACCACTTCGGTGGGAAGGTAACAGCATTCTGTGCCTCTCGGCATATAGCTATGGTGGCTACATGAACACGGAACTGTATTTGGACAAGGCTAGCTCCCTCGACTAAGAAACAGAGATGATCATCACTCCTTAGAGTCAGGCACGACTGGACAGGGGAAACGTTTACCTTACCTCAATTGTCAGATAATCTGTTAAATCATGATAGGATTTTCTTCCCACCACATTCCTGACCCATGATCCTGATCAGAGGTGGGTTGCTCCCGGATCGGGCGAACTGGTAGTAGTGGCACCATGAGGTTCTGCCCACCAGCTGGATGCTTCTGCACATGCGCAGAAGTGTCACACGCATGTGTGAGCACACGTGTGAGAGCACCCCAACCGGTAGTAAAAAAAAATTGCAACCCACCACTGATCCTGAGAGATGGCTCAGTTCATGAGACAGTTTCCACAGGCATCCGGTTCCTCAGTTAGTCAACTGCTCTGGCTGTGTGTGTGTGTGTGTGTGTGTTGTGTGTGTGTGTGTGTGTGTGTTTATGGGTACTTCTTGAAAGCATTGCTCTTTTGAGATCCACAAGTTGTCTTTCCAATTCTACAAGGGCTCTTCCTCTTCTCCCGAACCCTCAAAAACTCCTTCGCATACAAGTCCCTCAAGAGTTCCTCTGTTTAGTTGAAGTTCTCCAGATTGAAGGGCATTGGTACTGAAGGAGAGACCATAATACTTCAGAAGGGGATTATTTTCTAAGTTTCTTACTTCTGGTTGTTCCCCCGCCCCTCTCTTTCTCCCTCCCTCCCTCCCTCTCTAATCATCCCTCTGTCTCTCAGTTTCTATCAATCATCTATCAATCATGTATCTAGATCAATTATATTTATGTCTATCTCTATTATTTATATATCTATATATTTGTCTATATCTGATCTATTATATTAATCATCTATATATTATCTCTATCTACTGCCTGCCTGCCTGCCTGCCTCTCTCTCTCTATCTCCTATCTGTCTGTCTGTCTGTCTCTATCTATCTCTTCTCTATCTATCTTGTCTGTCTATATCTATCTCTATCTATCATCTATCTTTCTATCTATTTCTATCTTCTGTCTGTCTGTCTCTCTCTCTCTATATATATATCTTGTCTGTGTATCTGTCTATATCTATCCATCCATCCATCCATCCATCCATCCATCCATCCATCCATCTATCTATCTACTTCATCTTTTATATATTATCTATCATCTATGTATCTTTCTATCATCTCTCTGTCAATATCCCATCTATCTATCTATCTATCTATCTATCTATCTATCTATCTATCTATCATCTATCTATCTATCTATCATCTTTTATATATTACATATCATCTATGTATCTTTCTATCATCTGTCAACATCCCATCTATCTATCTATCTATCTATCTATCTATCTATCTATCTATCTATCTATCTATCTATCTATCTATCTATCATCTATCTATCTATCATCTATCTATCTATCATCTATCTATCTATCTATCTATCTATCTATCTCTATCTTCTCTGTCTCTGTATCTATCTATCTCTATCTTCTCTATCGTCTGTCTATCTATCTATCTATCTATCTATCTATCTATCTATCTATCTATCATCTATCTATCTATCTATCTATCTATCAATCAATCATCATCTATCTATCTCTATCTAATTTCCAATCAATCAATTTAGAAACAACCCATCTGACTCCCAGTGGCCCCTTCCCAAAAGTGAAAGGCCGCTTCCTTCTTGCATGTCCACTTTCTCCGAATGAATAAATCCTCCCCTGTTCTCTCTTCAACTGGAGGGAGGCCATTTACTGCTCCAATCTTCTGACCTCTTCAGGGACTGTTCCAAGGTAGCATTGGCTGCAAATGTACCCCAGCTTATTCCTTTGGGCTGTGCCAAAACTGGTGGCTCCTCCACCACCTTCCCTCAGTAGCAAAACGTGGAAAGAAACACAACTAACTTCTGTGTCGCAAGAGGCACCAGAGAAATCAGACCGACACCATTCAAGTGGCTGAGAACAGGGAAGGACAATGTGGGGGGAAACACGTCATAAAACGTTGGAATATTTATTTCTTTGTTCCATCTCACAGGTGGTGGGCAATTTTAACTCAAAGCGGAGAAGATTCTCCCGTCCTCTCCAACTCATTGGTTGTCCGGTGCTTCTCTCTGGCTTGTTCCTATTTCTCCTAACCTCCTTCAGTTTTTCACGTCTGTTCTGGAAGGCTTCACCTTTCCGAGCGGTTGGGGTTGTTTTTAGCTCCTCCTGCGGAACAGCTGGGTTAGGTCTTTCTAATTTGGAAAAGAAAAGGCCAAAAGGAAAAAAAAGAAGGAAAAAGCCTTCTGAGATCATTGGCATTCAAAGCATCCCTTGCTCGGTGTCACACTGTGGCCGAGGCAGGAGGACTGAGGTTCAAAAGATAAAGCTAGACTTTGGTTTCTAAAAGCCTCTCAGCCACTTTCCTGGGGGGAAAGAGGGGGGGGATGAGGGTTTAGTTCTCCGGCGATGATCGGATCTCCTCCTTCGTGGAAAACATTGAAAGCAGGGCGACGATGTGCGAGGCAGCCTCAGCCTTCGGGTTCTCTCTGTTCTTTCCTCCGAGGGCTCAGGAAAAAAAAAAAAAGTGACGGAGGCTCATTTTACCTAGAACGAATTGCGGCTGCCCTATTTTGCAAGTCCCCTGTTCCTCCAAGTAACTACGGATAGCGCCTCCCGGCCTCTTTCTTAATGCAATAGATGTGTGGGTGGGTGGGTGTGGGTGGGTGCTTTTCCAAGACTGTCCAGGGCATCTGCTAATAGCAGGGGGGGCATGAGGAGGAGGAAGAAAAAGAGGAGAAAGGAGGAGGAAGAGAAGGAGGAGGAAAAGGAGAAAGAGGAAGAGGAGGAAAAGAAAGAGGAAGATAAAGAAGAGAAGAGAAAGAGGAGGAAGGAGGAGGAGGAAAAGAGGAGGAGGAAGAGAAGGAGGAGGAAAAGAAGGAAGAGGAGGAAAAGAAAGAGGAAGAGAAAGAAGAAGAGAAAGAGGAGGAAGGAAGAGGAAAAGAAAGAGGAGGAAGCAGGAGGAGGAAAAAGAAGAGAAGGAGGAAGAAAGAGAAGGAGGAGGAGGAGGAAAAGAAGGAGGAGGAGGAGGAAGAGGAGGTGGGAAAAAAAGAGAAAGAAGAGGAAAAGAAAGAGGAGAAAAGAGGAGGAGGAGGAAGGGGAGGAGGAAAAGAAAGAGGAGGAAGAAGAGGAGGAAGAGAAAGAAGAGGAAGTGGAGGAAGAGAAAAAGGAGAAAAGAGGAGGAAAGGGAGGAAGAAGAGGAGGAGGAGGAAGAGAGGTGGAAGAGGAAGTGGAGGAAGAGAAAGAGGAGAAAAGAGGAGGAGGAAGAGAAAGAGGAGGAAGAGAAGGAAAAGGAGGAAGAGGAGGGGGACAAAGAGAAAGAAGAGAAGGAAGGGAAAGAGAAGGAGCAGGAATGTGTGTGTCCTGGTTGTGAACAATTAAGGGGGTGGGTGGGCAGGATGCTGGGGAAGGAGACACTACAATAGGGATAAGTTCCCTATCCCAGCTGTCCAGTGCACCTGCTACAAGTGAGGAGGAAGAGGAGGAGGAGGAGGAGGCGGAGGAGGAGGAGGAGGAGGAGGAGGAGGAGGAGGAGGAGGAGGAGGAGGAGGAGGAGGAGGAGGAGGAGGAGGGGGGAGTGTGTGTCCTGTTGTGTGAACAATCACAAAGGTGGAGGGGGGAACACAATATGGTGGGGTAGGACAGGCTGCCGTCGGGACAAACTTCCTGCCCCAACTGTTCTTTGTCTGCTTCTGCATTTGGTCCTTCAGGCCATCCATCCTCTCCTCGGTTATTTCAACCGTCTTCTAAGTTTTGATCCGAAAGTAATGGGTGACTTTTTAGGTCATCCCCTTTTAGAGTCTAAGAGGAGGGTTGTTTTATTTCCCCTCCTGCCCCCTTCTCTCCCAAATGAGTGCTGCTTCAGTGGATTCTCGTTTTGTCTTTGCTCCGGGCACCTCTTCTCCAATGTTCTCCCCACACCACCCTCACTGCAAACCCTTCTTCTTCTCATGCTCCTCCTTAGACACACACACACCCATTTCCCTCCATCGTCCCCACCGAAGATGTCTAAGACGCGAGGGAGGAAAACCATCTTCGGCTCCGCTGTTGCATTGATCTTCCTCCGACAGAAGATCACAGTCAATTGGGTCAATTTAATTTAAGGCATTTGTTTGATTCCCCACCCTGCCTTTCTAGCTAACTGAACGCTCAAAAGCAGCCAGAAGCATTAATTATGATCAAAGTAGACCACAACCGTGTTTAAGCAGTGAGAATTGGGCAAACGGGATCGGATGAAATGAGAAGCAGGTGATGCTTTTGCAAACGGAGGGGAGAACATGACCGAGGTTGGCTTGATTGGCACCTGTCATACATTCTCACATGCGCCCCAAACATATCCCTGGACTTACTACTTTGTCCTGGATTCCGGGCATGGGTGGGCCAACTCAACCAACCAGTACAATTGATCAGTTATTTATAGGTATTTATAGGTATAAGGGACGTATTGGCTCGGTGGCTAAGACGCTGAGCTTGTTGATCAGAAAGGTTGGCAGTTCGAATCCCTAGCGCCGTGTAACGGAGTGAGCTCCCGTGACTTGTCCCAGCTTCTGCCAACCTAGCAGTTCGAAAGCACGTAAAAATGCAAGTAGAAAAATAGGAACCATCTTTGGTGGGAAGGGAACAGCGTTCCGTGCGCTTTCAGCATTTAGTCATGCCGGCCACATGACCACGGAGACGTCTTCAGACAGCGCTGGCTCTTTGGCTTTGAAACTGAGAGATGAGCACCGCCTCCTAGAGTCGGGAATGACCAGCACATATGTGCAAGGGGAACCTTTACCTTTAAGGGACATTATTCAACGTTCGATTTGCGTGGCAAGCTTAGCAGGAATACAGAAGCCGTGTTTAATTCAGTATCCGGTTTTATTTAAAACATGCTAAAATGCATAGTTAAATCATCAAAACGATAATTGCTTCCTTCTGCACAGACGTGCAGTTTTGTTACGAGTACCCCTTGGGTCAATAGTTGCGGACAGCTGTATCTTTGACAAGATGTCCTAAGGAGGGGGGGATTAGAGAACAGTGAATCCTTAATAATAGGTGTTATTTTTTTCCAGCGGATTTCTTGGTGCGTCCACCTTCCCACCCTTGCCCCCAAATTTGGAGTCGATTTCTCCTTGCCCAGCTGTGCCCAAAGACACTGCAAAAGAAAGCCAGACATCTCTTCTACTTAAAACAATCGCACCTCCCTTAAGCCACTTTTCCCCGTAGTCAGGCTATTATCCCAAGCTTTTCTCTGGTAATATCAGCAGGTGTGATGGGTTGGCTTCAGTTTCAGCAGCGTCAAAGGCACACAATCCCTCTTACATACTGTACTTCACATTTTTGGAGCTTACGAACGCTTCCGGGGAGGGAGTGGGGTGGGTGAAATACATGCTGTTAATTCTTTAAATAAAATTAATAACGCTCTTCCAAAAACAAAACAAAAAAAAAAGGTTTAAAAATGGCCTGCTACCAGATTCCCAGGCTTAAGCCTCCTAACTAGCTTATATGTACAGCTGGACGCCCCTCCCCCCTCCCACTTTGCGTCTCTGAGCAGATATTCCTGCTTAGAATTTATTCTAAAAATGTACTCCCTGTAGAAAATTAGCACGTCGGGCGATGAGGCTGATTGGAAGACCCTGAAGGGCTTGGCAGCTATGGTTTAAAACTCGGGATTGGGCAATGGGGAGGGCGGGGGGGGACAATGCAAGATATACAATACCATTTTTGTGTTTTTGGAAAGCTTGGGTGCCCAAACAAAGCCCTTCCATTCTCATCCCACCCTTGTCCCATCCGTGCTGGTCATCTAAAGTATTTCTAGCAAAAGAGGGTAGGGGTGGGCTACTGGGGGCTCAGGAGAACCTCTACCTAAGATTCTGTGCAGTTCGGAGAACCCCCAAATCCTGCTCCTGGCTGGCCCTGCCCACCCCACCCCTCCCAGGAGTCCCCAAATGGCCTGTTTTGGATGCAGGTAAGTGCAGGGCCCGCACGGAGGCTCGGGGAAGGCAAAAAATGGGCCTACCAGAAGGGTAGAAATGGGCCCCTGTGGCCTCCAGAGCTTGAGGAGGCTGTTTTGGCCCTCCTGGAAGCTCAAGAAAAGCCTCTGGAGCCTGGGGAGGGCAAAAAATCCCTCCCCCCGCTGTGGTACAGGAGGCCGACTAGGCCACGCCCAAGCAGCAACTGGGCAGAGAACCCCTTGCTAAAATTTTGGAAGCCCACCCCAGAAAGAGCCAGGATTTGGCACTCCTCAGAGGTGCCAAAAAGTTTAGGAGACCCATGGGGGAAGAGGCCGGTATGTCAGCACACGGCTTCACAGGTTTATTTGTCTGTAGCAGGAAATGCGCAAGTGCTCAACTGCTTAACAAATGTGTAGCAAGCCGACGTAACCAGGAGAAGTACGGTCGTATTTCTTAGCACATTTTACAAGCGTTAAGTATATTTTAATTCCTTCCTCCCCCTCCCTCCTCTGCATCGCTTTCCCCAAAGTCCAGGAATAACCCCGGTCCTGAAATATTCAAGAGGTAACAGCTGTGAGATTTGGAAGCGAGGTTGCAACACATGGGTGATCTGATCCCATTCCTTCCTGAAATCTAGAAAATAATAATGGCTTCTCAGAGAGCGCAGGTAGCAGCTTTATTCTGGAGCCAATTATCCAGAAGTCAAGATGGGACGGTGTAATGCTCCAAGGCTCAGGCACACAACTGCTACCTGACCTCAAGCAGAGAGAGATTCAATCAGGTTGAATGGAACAATGATGCGCTGTTTCTCCCCAGATCTCACAATAATAGACCATTGGACATTTTCATGGCAAAGATCATCCTTTCTTGCCATCCTTGATCCATTCTACGTTGGGGAAGGAAAATGAACAATATGCTCTTGCATTTCCCTTAACTATGAAGGGGAGAAAAGAGGAAACTGAATACATAGTCAGCAGAAGTGCAGTATTTTTCAGGACGTCTACCGTGTTCCCCCGAAAATAAGATTAATTTTTTTGCTCCAAAAGATGCATTAGAGCTTATTTCCCAGGTAGGTCTTATTTTCGGGGAAATGCAGTAACTAAGCTCATCTTACCTGGCTGGCAATCTTAACTGGAGCTTATTTTTGGGGTCAGGCTTATATTACAAACATCCTGAAAAATCAAGCTAGAGTGTCAACTCATAAAGTTGCCACGGTGAGGAAAGGAGGAGAAGCGCATTCCATGCATATCTTTGTCTAGAGTCGGATGGCAGATTACTACAGCAGGCTTGTGAGGCGTGCATCTCATTGGAGAATGTGATTTATGACACAGACCGAGGGGAGGGGAGGGACAGCGGTAAAGTTCAACCATAATTCTAATGAGGTTTAGATCTGACTCCAATGGTG
This sequence comes from Natrix natrix natrix, assembly GCA_029891615.1. Classification (NCBI taxonomy): domain Eukaryota; kingdom Metazoa; phylum Chordata; class Lepidosauria; order Squamata; family Natricidae; genus Natrix; species Natrix natrix. The sequence goes on from JAKRSK010006701.1 coordinate 1,009,482, forward strand.
CATGGCCGAAATGGTGTGCCTAATAAATGACTGGTTTTCTTTTGAAAAGTGGCTTGAGGCTCATGAATCAATTAGGGCATCTTTCGGAAACCTGACGTAGAGCTTAATTTTTAGTTGGGTCTTATTTTCGGGAAAATGCAGCAACTCGATGCATCTGATCTTACCTGGAGCTTATTTTTGGGGTAGGGATTATATTACAAGCATCCTGGGGGGAAAAATCATGCCAGGGCTTATTTTCCAGTCGGGTTTTATTTTCGGGAAAACACGGTAGTTTAACTAATCGTGTTCTCCATCCTTCTGAGAGATGTTAGTTCACACCGTGAAGTGTGACTCTTGACTCTCTATGCTTGCATCGTACCCTCTCTACACTTCCCCCATCAAATTAGTAAAGATATGTCGTCAACATCAATTGTGCTAACGAACCCTCGATAATTAAGCTAATCAACGACGTTTCAGCACATGGAAATCAGCTGCAAGCGGCGATTTGAGAAAGCTCTGGAATGAACACCCCCCCCCCAATCCTCTATGCTCGTTATTTTTTAACTTTTAAAACCGCGGCTCAAAATGCAAATGGTTTGTGTGATATACAGGCAGTCCTCGACTTACGACAGCTCAATTTAGTGACCGTTCAAAGTTACACTGAAGCGCTGTGGGGAAAAAGTGAAAAGGCACTGAAAAAAGTGACTTAGGGCCGTTTTTTTACCTCACACTTACAACCGTTGCAGTGTCACGGGGAACCGGTTCACATTTATGACGGTCGCAGAGCCCCGGGGGTCACGTGATCCACTTTTGAGACATTCTGACAAGCAAAGTCCAAGGGGAATCCAGATTCACTTAACAACCGGGTTACCCACTGAACGGCTGCGATGTTTCGCCTAACAAGAAAAGTATAAAAATGGACAAAAACTTGCTGAACCAATGTCTCACTAAGCGGGCATAAATTTTGGGCTCCGTTGTGGTCGTAAGTCGAGAACTACCTGCATACTGAATGTAAATGTTTTGTTTCATTTCACAAGACAATGGAAACCTGTAGGAGAAAACAAACCGTACGGTAAGACAGAGGCAGAATGTGTTACAAGGTTTAAAGCATTCGTTCTTCCTTTCCTGGTTTTTGGTTTTCTTTGAACAAACATTGCTTCTTTCAAGAAATTCCATCCCTTCAAAATTCCATCCCTTAACTTGTTGGATGAAACTTCTAGCACAGTGAGCACCTTTTCAACACTGAGTGCCCAAACTGCGCACACCGCAATACCAGAAACTTGTGGCCAATGCGCATGCCCGTCCCGGCAACTTCGTGTTTCTGGTGTGCGCATGTACACCGGCAAGCTGGTTTTTGCACGTGCTGGAAACCTGAAGACCAGCTGGCCGGTGCGCACACATGCGCCGGGTTTCCAGCGTGCGCAATGGCCGCTGATCTTCAGATTTCTGGTGCTCTGGCACGTGCAAAGACCACCTGGCCATGCGTGTGGCGGAAACCAGAACAGCAGCTAGCAACGGCACGCATGGCCACAGAGGGCTCGGCGTGCCACCTCTGGCAAGCGTGCCATCGTTTCCCCATCACGGTTCTAACACATATGATCGCATCATCTTTCTTTTTTTATGAAACCAATGGATTGGGTCAATGGATCATATTTTTGTTTATTGTTTTTACAAATTATACCTCGCCTTTCAACCTATAGAGCACTCGGGCCAGCTATTAACTTTATCCAAACCTTGGGAAGGTATAATATAACCTACTGTATTTTTCGGAGTATAAGATGCACCTTTTTTCCTCAAAAAAGAGGCTGAAAATCTGGGTGCATCTTATACACTGAATACAGCATTTTTTGCCTCCCGAAACCCCGCCCCCTTCACTAAAATGGCCGTGCCGAGGCTTTAGGAGGCTTCTAGAGTGCTCCTGGGGGCTGGGGAGGGCAGAAATGAGCGAAAAATGGGCCGTTTTTTGCCCAATTTACCCCACCCCAGTCCCCAGGAGCACTCTATAAGCCTCCTAAAGGCTCTGCATGCCCTTTTTTTTGGAAAAATAAACTAGCCCTTTTTCGTGAAAAATGTTTTTGGGAGGTGTGCAGAGTGCAAAAACTTTTTTTAAAATTTGCCTCTTCAAAACCTTGAGGCAACATATACTCTGAAAAATACGGTATATGTTATTTGGGATAGCACACCTAGGGATGCCAGAAAACCCACCGTAAAGTGCATAGAAGAATGTGCTTGGAGTAAAAACTTTGGTGCATTGGTTGTGCTTGTGTCACTCTGGTCCCAGTGGGCCAGTTTTGATGAGTTTTGTGTCCTTATAAAAGCAAGGAATGCCGCATCGCAGCCGGTTCTATCTTGGCGCTTGAGGCGAAAGCTTTGACTGACCAACGTTGAGATGGACAGCGGAGGTGATGACCGTAGCGTATGGAAGATGGACACTTGGAATGTAAATGGAGTAAACAGGGTTTATGAATTCACGAATGAAACGACAAAAAGATAACATTGTGTGTGTTGGAAGAAATCTCCATCTGGTTCATTTCCAAGCCAGAAGGAAGGCACTGGAGACAAAATGGAGGCTGGAGGCTGATTGGAAAGAGGATTCATTTATTGATGAAGCAGAACCACCAAGTATGTGTGATTCTGGGTAGCTGACCACATGGAGTTGAGAGGGGGGGGGTATTTTATACCTTCTCTTGGGCTTTGCACTTGAGCTTCCTATTCCTGTGCAAGGACATTTATTCTATTGGCTGCTGTCAGACTCCCATGGGGCCATGTGGGGCACTTGTGAAATTCAATTTTATTTAAGTATCGGTTCTGTGGGTGTGACTTAATGGGCATGGTTTGGTGGGTATGGCAGGGGAAGGATACTGCAAAATCCCCATTTCCTCCCGATCATCTGGGACTCGGGAGGCAGAGAATAGATGGGGACGGCGCCAGTCAGAGGTGGTATTTACCGGTTCTCTGAACTACTCATAATTTCCGCTACCTCTTCTCCAGAACTGGTCAGAACCTGCTGATTACCACCTCTGATGTGGGGTCATGTTGTCTGAGACAGATTTGATTGACGTTTGCTGGGGGATGCAAACTTTTCTTAGGGGATTGCAATGCAAGTGGGCTCTGTGTCTTCTGTTGGATAATCCTATTGTGTCCTAGAGGCTCATGTCTTAATCCCATCACCCTGGAGCTTGAAGGTCTTTTGTCTTATGGATAGGCTGGCCCAGTCCTTCTCAATGGGCAACCAAATATCTCCTGGGGGCAGAGAGCTGAAGCTCTGAGTTTCTGTCTCCCTTAAGATTTTTTATTTCTCTTTTAGGCATGAAAATTCTGCCTTTTTAACATTTCCCAATTTATTTCATTCTTCTAGGGCGAGGGGTGGGTGCTAACTCTGTACAAATTAAGAAATTATATACAGATCTGAAGGAAGGTGACTCTGATATTACGGAATGAAGCTGACGAATCCAGGTAGAGGCCAAAGTTAAACTTAATTGGGAATGAAACGTTCGTTCATATCAGAAAGTACTAAGCGGTGTCGTTTAAATTACAGTTGGTCCTCAACTTGCAACAGTTCATTTAGTGACTGCCCGGGGTGACGATGGCACTGAAAAAAAATGACTTGCAGCCATTTTGCACACTTATGACCCATGGCAGCATCCCCATGGTCACCTGATCAAAATTCAGACCCTTGGAAACTGACTCATACTTATGACAGTCGCAGCGTCCCGGGGTCATGTGATCCCCCCTTTGCGAAGTTCCGAGAAGGGGAAACCAGATTTATTTTGACAATCGCGGGACTCACTTAAGGGCCGCAGCGATTCACTTAGACACCATGGCAAGAAAGATCGCAAAATGGGGCGAAACCCATTTAACAACGGTCAGAAATATGGGGCTCAATTGCAGCTGTAAGTTGACGATTACCCGAAATGTATATTTTAAAAAAAAGAGACTCCATAGATGGCTGATAATTTGCAAGTTACACTCCAGTGAATAGTGATGATGGAAGAAGCAGAGATGAGTTTAGAGGGATTCGAACTTGGGTTGTTTTTACATGTTAGTCAGTTATATTAACCTCTAAGCCACAAGCTCTCCTCTCTTATCAGCTGAGCCAGGGGAATGATTAACTGTTTTGTCAAAGCACCTGGTATGCCCAAATAGGCGAGGGAGCATACTGCATTGAATATATATATATGACCCAATATGAACAGATAGACCTGCGATAGTGAACCTAAGGCATGCGTGCCGGGCGTGGCATGCAGAACAGTGGTGAGTTATGACCGGTACGCCCCGATACAGGCGTACTGGTGCCTGCTGGGAGCACCAGGTTCCGTTCCGTTCCGGTGCTCTGGAGGACCCACCTGCCTGCCCTCCTTACTGGTATTTGAGGTTTTGGGGGCTCCCACGCACGTGGATTGGGGATACGGCGCCTGTGCAATGCTTTGCCGAGCAGCTGGAGCATTGCGAGTGGTAAGTACGTATGCATGCGCTGTGATGCATGCGTGCTGCGCACGTTCAAGTGGTGGACGCCCGGCCCCGTTGCACCGGGATCCGGAATCCACCACTGATGCAGAGCCATCTCTCCAGGCATGTGAGACATCACCTATTGCTCTTCAGAGTTCCAGCATGCCGGCCAGCTGGTCTTCATGCATGCGGGAATGCCAGAAACTGGAACAGCAGCTGCTCAGTGCGCATGCCTGGAACATGATTTTCAGGTTTTCGGCATGGGCAGGTGCACCGGTCACTCGGTCTTCTGGTTTCTGGCATGCATGCAACCAGCTGGCCGGGGTGCATGCATGCGCCAAAACCGGAAGATCATCTTCCTGGAGCGCAGATGTGCCCTGGGCGGCTGCTTTACTGGTTTTCGCCATGCAGGTGGGCGCGGACGTGCTCCCGTTTCAGCACTCGGTACCAAAAAAGTTCGCCAACACTTTTGTTGGCGAGAAAAGAAGTGGAGGGAACCGTTTGGAGATTCACAGACAAAAGAGAACGGTTAACATCTTTTTCAAAAGCATTTTAAGAAGACGTACGCACAGAGAGGGGAAGGAAAAGTCACAAAGCACGTCTGATTTGATTGTTCAGGATGAAAAACCGAAAAGAATCGCTGAAGGATAAAAGGGTAGCGATGGTTTCTTAATGGGAGGCAGACTACGGTGTAGTAATTCAAGAGCGCCGTTGCCTTTCCATCTCAAAAGGGAATATTTGAAGGGAAATGAGCTTGAAAGAAAAGGGAAGGCGTTGGGAGAAATGAAAGCCCATTTAGAAGAAAACAAAGTAGGAGTTCTATACAAAAAATAGTGTTAGACAAGATAGACAAACTTCTCAAGACAATGGCTAGAAACGTGTTGTGTCCCACCCGTGGCAGCAGATTCGGACAGTGAGAAGGTTGGGGAGGAACCTGGGCCAGTCCTGGTGTCTGGGGAAGGCTCTGATAAGGGCTCTGTGTCGGAGGCAGAGAGGGGGCCAGAGCCGTATGCCAGTTCTCAGCTGCCTTCAGAGTCAGACATCAGTGAGGCAGAAGAACAGCTGGAGCCTGTTCCCAGTGGGCGCATGCGCAGAGCTGACAGGAGAAGGGAACGGCTAAAGAACAGGGGTCGACTTGGGAGTAAGGCCACAGGTGGACGATGAATGGCCCCTCCTAGAGGAAATAAAAGAGGAGAGAAAGGGGAGTGGAGTTTGCAGGAGACCATTAGTTCGCTTAATTGGTTCATGACTCTCTGAGACTCCTTGCCAAGTTTTGCAGATATCGGCCTGTCAGCTCTCCAAGCCAGATAAGGTCTGTGACTGAAAATCCTCCCTTGAAAGACTTTGCTGGATGTGAATGAGCAGAATTCACAGTCAATTAATACAAGGGGTTTTTCTCGGGACCAGGAGTTTGCTTCATGCTTTTGGGAAGCCTCGGTCAGGACAATAACGATGCCAACTCTGTAGTGTACGGTATATAGTTACAGACTTACTTGACTTACATCCGCAATAAGAACTGGACTTTTGGTCATAAGTAAAGGCACCCACCTGACTGGGCCCAAGATTTTTGTATAGCAGTCATTACAGTAAGTGAACTGCGCAGTTGTAAGTCTGAATCCATGTGGCAATAAATAAATAAATAAAACCACTGGTAACTGAGGGGGGGAAAAACAATAGCACATTGCTGTCATGTGATCATGGGACATTACATGTGACCCTGTTGCTAAGCGCCAGAAATGCAGCCGTGTGGCCCTCGGGGTGGGGCAGGTACAATGTTTTACAAGAAGTATTTTACAGATCATAAGGAGCCTCTTCCAAGACTGTTCTAATCCAGAATGGCCATTAAATAATGAATCATTTAATGCTTCATTAAGTGACCGTCTGAAGTGACAATAGCCCTGAAAAATAATGACTTATGACCATTTTCCACACTTACGGCCATTATAGCATCCCTACGATTGCGTGACCAAAATTCAGACGCTGGGCAACGGACTCTTATTTATGACGGTCGCAGTGCGCTGGGGTCATGGAAGCCTCTTTTGCAACCCTCTGACAAGCAGAGTCAATGGGGGGAAGCCAGATTCACTTAACGACCGTGTTACTAACTTAACAATTGCCGTGATTTGCTTAACAACCGTGGCAAGAAAGGTCGTAAAATGGGGCAAAGCTCCCTTAACAAGTGTCTCACTGGGCTCAATTGTGGTCGTAAGTGGAGGAGTGCCCCGTACATGGGCAGTAATGAAAACCTGAACAACAGTGTTTTAGTGGAATGATGAAGTGAGAGGTGCTATGGATGGGGAAAAAACCACCATGTATAACACAATGACAACTAAAACAGGGAACAAACTGCAAAGATAGAAAATAGTAGGTTCCGAAGAATGTAGCCAAAGAGAACAAGGAACCATTATAATTTAAAGAGGCAGAGAAAACAGTAGGGTGATTTAAATGGAAAATGAAAATAAGTCTGTGGAAGAGGTTTTTTTTTTAAAAAAAGGAAGATTCCGTAGACTGAATGGGATCAAAAATTAAAGTGAGACAGTGATATGTAACAAAAAAAAAAAGGACCCGAACGCCACAAATATTAGCACGCGTGAAGATTTGTGAAAAGGAAGTCATAATGTTAGAACGTTGGGAAAATAGTGAGAAGTAGAAGGTTGAACTGGAGAAATGTAAAAATATGTGTATGCTTTGTGTATGCGTGACTCAATTTAACATTGCGCGGAAGATGGCATCTGTGCTTGGAAAAATGGAAGAATGCTACTATTGTTCCCCTGTGTAAGGAGAGATAGCACATCTATGTCACTTAAATGTGGGTTTTTTTTTAAAAAAACAAAAGGAAAGAAAAAAAAAGTGTTAGGACTAAGATTGAATGAGCGCTGAATAAAGCGCAGATTGAATAATACCAAATTGACTCGTTAACATGGAAGAACTATGCTTGAGGTGGCCTGATCCTGGAGAGAGAATGAATAAAGAGCGGTATTGCAGCACAATTACACAAAGGAAGTGTGAATGGGTTGAGGGGAGGGGAGAGAAAGTCACAATGGGGAATGGGTTGAGGGGAGGGGAGAGAAAGTCAGGACTGGATGGGGTTTGATGAATTTCTCACAACACAGAAAGAGAGAGAGAGAGAGAAAGAGAGAGAGAAAGAAAGAGAGGGAGAAAGAAAGAGAGAGACAGACAGAGAGAGAAGGAGGTTAAGAAATAAAACAAAAGCCAATTATGAATTGGTATCTATGGGTGTGGAGAAAGAAAAGATGATTTTTGCAAGGAGAAAAAGCCATGAAAAGATATCATAAATTATTTTGGTGCAAACTTGATTCAGTTAGTATTCCTTTCCCCCTCCCCCTCCCCCTTATCTCCTGCCTTTGCTTAGCCCGAAGGGTGTATGTATATTTAAGCTACTGTTGACACAGTCAGTAAGTAGGTGTGATGTACTGAGAACAGAATTTCACAGCAAGAAATTTTGTGGATATTTCTGTGATTATTGAAAGCTAAGAGAGTAATGTGGTGGGTTTTTTGCTTTTTTTTTTTAGAAATTCAGGCTCTCCAATCTAATACACCTGTAGTTAAGAGTTCCAGAAAAGCAGAGAAGAGCTGATCTGTTCCTTGCAGGCAAGACTATCTAGCTATCTAGATACCATCGTTATCATTCATAGAATCAGTCAAGCTTCTTAGGAATCCAAGAGCTTTCCTCAAGCATCTACGCCAGGGGTCGGCAACCTTAAACACTCAAAGAGCCACAAAGGTCCTAATTGGAATCCCCCCCGTTCAATTCTGGAGCCAACTGGAAGTCCGGTTCCCCTACCATAGAGTCTCCTCCTAGCACGGCATCCTTTTTCCTCCACCTGTCCTAACCGAAAGCCCTATCAATTGTGTAGCCAACCAGCGACAGGGAGCCGCAGCAGAGGGAGGAAAGAGCCATGTGCGGCTCCAGAGCTGTGGGTTGCTGACCCCTAATCTAGCTGATGGAGACTCTATTCTAAACATTTAATTTGAAAGTCCCGTTTCCTAAAAACTTTATTGGCTGTCCTGGAGGTAGCAAATTATGGAAGTGGAATAGGGACCAATCAAGGTATCCCTTTAGCACAGGGGTGTCCAAACTTGGGAACTTTAAGACTTGTGGACTTCAACTCCCAGAATTCCCCAGCCAGCATGGCTGACTGGGGAGTTCTGGGAGTTGAAGTCCACAAGTCTTAAAGTCCCCAAGTTTGGACACCCCTGCTTTAGCAGCACAATTTTCAAATTCTGCTTGCAAATTATTATTCTTTCCCGTGTTCATTGTACGTGAAGCGTTAACACCACTTTATAAGGCCTTGCTAAGGCCACACTTGGAATGCTGCATCCAGTTTTGGTAGCCATGATGTAAAAAAAAAGATGCGGAGACTCTAGAAAGAGTGCAGAGAAGAGCAACAAGGACGATTAGGGGAGGACTGGAGGTGAAAACGTATGAAGAACGGTTGCTGGAATTGGGTATGCCTAGTATGATGAAAAGAAGGACTAAGGGAGACAGGATAGCAGTGCTCCAATATCTCACGGGCTGCCACAAAGAAGAGGGAATCAGGCTATTCTCCAAAGCACCAGGCAAGAAACAATGGATGGAAACTAATCAAGGAGAGAAGCAACTTAGAACTAAGGAGAAATTTCCCGACAGTTAGAACAATTAATCAGTGGAACAGCTTGCCTCCAGAAGTTGTGAATGCTCCAACACTGGAAGTCTTTAAGAAGATGTTGGATAGCCATTTGTCTGAAGTGGTGTAGGGTTTCCTGCCTGAGCAGGGGGTTGGACTAGAAGGCCTCCAAGGTCCCTTCCACTCTGTTATCCTGTCAACAGACTGACATGGCAGGTTGAGGAAACCGTGTGTAAAAAGAGCCATAAAAGAAAATCGCTTGAGGGAGGAGGAGGAGGAGTTCGCAGAAGAGAAAGGAGCAGAAGTAGGAAGCAAAGCTAAGGCCATGCGAGGTGAACTGGGCCCACTAAACAAAGGAAAGACAGAAAATGCTATAAATAAGACAACGGACTTAGAGAATACCATCTGGGAGCTGATGTGTTAGAGATAACAAACGGATTAAGACTTGATCTTAGGCAAATGTAAATGCTAGTTGTATATTTACAACTAGCGATACAGTAGAAGTCCTGTGGGATAACACCTGGATTATCTCTCTGGACCATCCAAAACACACCTATAACAGGCTTTTGGCTATTCCAGGCAATGGCCCAGTGACTTTTGTAGCTTTATTTGATGATAATAAACTACATTATTTTTCTACCTATGATATAGGAGAGGCAATTTGCAGATTACTCAGGGTGTGTGTGTGTGTGTGTGTGTGTGTGTGTGTGTTTTTTAAAAAAAAGAAATCATCTCAAATTGTAGTTTTTTCATCAACAAACGCAAGGATAAAATCCTTTCCCTAAAGAATGTAAGGAGATACCACGTGGCTCCTTTCGTTCATTTAAAAGATGGTGAGCACCATGTTATTTATGAAACCGTGGAAAGCTCTAGAACGGATGATTTTTCTGTGCTGACAGGGCAAAATAATACATTGGGGCTGTTATCTCATTTTTTAAAAAAAAAATTAGAAATGCACACTAAAGTTTTGTCAAATAGATTCCTACCTCATTGTTTCAATGAAGCAAAGGCTATAGTTCTGTGATGGCGAGCCTATGGCAAGCGCATAAGGCGTGTGCACCACTGCCAGCTGGTCTTCATGGGTGCCGGGGCACCAAAAAGAAGCCTGAAAACGGCCCCAAAAAACAGCCAAAACCCAGTCATGTTCACACCAGCCACCTGATCTTCAGGTTTCAAGTGCTCTGGTGTGCACAAGAATAGCTGGCTGGTGTGCATGTGCATGCCGAAAAACTAAAAACCAGCTGGCTGGTGCAGCCAGCTTGGGCGCTCGGTGCCCAAAGATTTTGCCATCACTGCTATAGTACTTTCCAAGCCAATGTTGTTTGTTCTGATGAAAAACCTAGTTTGATACACACTCTATTGTCAAAAGTATTCGCTCCCCCAATCAAATAATCAGAATCAGGTGTTCCAATCACTTCCATGGCCACAGGGGTATAAAACCAAGTACCTAGGCATGCAGACTGTTTTCACAAACATTGGTGAAAGAAGGGGTCGCTCTCAGGAGCTCAGTGAATTCCAGCGTGGAACTGGGATAGGATGCCACCTGGGCAACAAATCCAGTTGTGAAATTTCCTCGCTCCTAAATATTCCACAGTCAACTGTCAGCTGTATTATAAGAACGTGGAAGTGTTTGGGAACGACAGCAACTCAGCCACAAAGTGGTAGGCCACGTAAACTCATCCAACATCAGTGTGCGACCTCCCAAATGCGCTTCTGGAAGAATGGTCACAAATTTCCATAAACACACTCCTAAACCTTGTGGACAGCCTTCCCAGAAGAGTTGAAGCTGTTATAGCTGCCAAGGGTGGACCGACGTCCTATTGAACCCTATGGATTAGGAATGGGATGTCACTTACAGTAAATTCATATGCGAGGAAAGGCAGGTGAGCGAATACTTTTGGCAATATAGTGTAGGATTAGACAATGTTTTTTTGCCTACTGCTTACCACTACTACTGATTAGTATATCAATGCTTTTCAGGTTATTTTTTCCTAGGCTACGATTTTTCCTTCAGGTAATTGCTTTAGACAGAATCTAAGAGTCTACTATTTCTTTAGAAAATGTTTGGTGTAGTTTCTTGGATGTTTTCTGAAGCGGATTCTGGCTAATTTTTGATTTCCAATTATTATTATTATTGTGGAACAACTTATTTTATTTTACCGCCAAATCACATTTAATGATGTGCCTTCAGTTGTGGAATGAATCAAGGATTTATTCTCCTTGTCTGCACTACTAAAAAAATGGAAAATATTCCAAGGGACCACAGAAGATGAAGGAGAATTTAAGATTCTGTCAGACACAGATAGTATGTTTGATAAAGGTCAGAAATGTTCGTTTTGCTCCTCTGAGGCTGCACTCCCCCGAGTAACTACGTACTATAAATCAGAAGAAATTCATGAAGCCAATGGATTCATTACCACCAAGGCTTTCAAGGATTTTCTGATCCTTCTGGTTGGCCTTGGGATAAAGATCCACTATCATCTTTTTTTAAGCGCAACTTTGAAATCTTTTCCAATTTTGGATCAGACGTTTCAGTTGCTTGCACAATTAAACATGCGTTAAGGTCATTTTAACTTTTCGTGTATTTTAAAAGATCTTCTTGTGCTATTGATATTCTTTCAAGCACGTTTGTCTAATGACTTTCTCCGGAAAGTTATCTTAAGATTTCCACGGATTGAATTAGAATGACCAGCTGGTAAATATGGGTTTAATTCCCCATCTTTTCAGCTGATCATTTGGCATTTGTTTTAGATTCAGAATTCAGCTCCTCTTTGCGTTCAACTGGAGGCATTTTGTGTCTTCTGAAACCTTGGTTTGTTCAAGGATTAGTTTCAATATTGGAAACTTAATGTCACAAGATAAATAGAGGAGAGATTTGGTGGTAGACAAAACTAACCTTCTTATGCATCAGAAGCCTCCGTGATGCCACGCTTCCCATTTAAAAAATAGATATTAATCTGCTTCGTGCTTTAATTTTTCAGTAAATTGAACCTTTACTTTGGTAAAACATAGCTCAGATTAAACTGTTTTTTTAAAAAGTCTACTAAAAAGTGAATTGGATTTAACAGATTGCATCTTAGCAATTTATTCTGCTGAAGTGTTTGGTACCTGTAGCGTTTGGTCCTGATGCTTTTGAGATATTTTAGCTACTATCCATCTTTTTTAAAAAAAAGATTTTAGCGAAACGGATATTAATTACTTAGATAGTAACTTGGAACAACTGTTCTTTCAAAACCAATGGATTTGCACTGAAGAAGTGAAATTATTCTTATCTTAAAATGTGGTTAACATGGCAAAAAAACCAAAACCCACCCCTATTTTATCTTAAATATCTCAGGGTTGTTTAGAAATGGCCACTATTGGAGACTTAGTTCAAGACAGAGATTAATTTGACATTTGTCCCATTGTTACCATGTTTTGGGCTCAAATGTATAAAATTGCAATAATGATTTGAAAATGAGAATGATGATAAGGTATGTTTGGCTGTATTACTACTGTTCAGAATCTGGGCATCAAGAACTATAGATTTCTTGTGCATGGAGATGGTAAAAATAATTATTTTGCAGCCGTAGAATGCTAAATCTGCACTAGTTTGCACACTGAATGCAATTTTGATTTCTGTTACTCTGATATAATTTTTTTTTTTAAAGTAAAGGGGCCTTGGATCATGCTTGTTTGCACTCTCTGGTATTAATTAAGAGACTCCTGCCAGGATAGATGGCACAGGTACTCACTTAATGACTTACAACCCCTCCTCAAAGTTATGACCGTCCCACACATACAACCGTAGTCACATGATTTGCATTGGCCTCACATTTAGAACCGGCTGTGATGTCCGATATTATTATTATCATTATTTTGCCAATTTCTGGCAAAAAGAAAATAAATTGTCCATTGGAGCAAATGGATTTGCCTAATGACCACATAGTTTGCATAACGCCCACAGTAACCTGCTTTGCGACCGTCGTAAAAATGATTGTAAAGCCTAGTCAGTTTGTGCCATGACCTGTTGAGTGACCGCAACGACTTAGAACGGACATTCCCAGCTCAACTGTGGCCATTGTGAAGACATTTCCTTCTCTCTCAGAGGAATCCTAGGAATTATTTCCAAGGCTACAAAAAAGGAACTTCAGTTGCACTCCATAGGTAAGGGATGTCGAATTCAAGGTTGGGGGGGCGAATCTGGCCCACGGGGTGCTTAGATCTGACACGCGGGGCCACCCTGGAAACAGTGAAGGTCCAGCCCATGAGCCTCTGCCAGTGAAAACGGAGCTCGGGAGGGCCGCGTGACGTCCCGTGACGTCCCGTGCACTCCATTTTCTCTGACAGAGGATTGCAGGAGGTTGCCACAGCAGAAAACGGAACTCGTGAGCCCGTTTTCACTGGTAGAGTGCTCGGGTCACCACAGGCGCTCCCGGCACAAGTAACATCGAGCTGGCCATGCCCATCCTGTGGTCAAACACAACCCTGACGTGGCCCTCAATGAAATCGAGTCTGACACCCATGTCATTGATTATCTGTCAGCTCACCCATCGTTTTCCTTTACGCCACCACTGTGTAGCTCAAACTGAGCCGCCACGCTCTTAATCGTACAAAAAAAATGCAAATGTTTTCCCTTGGCCTTATCTACTACCCGGAAGTAAAAGAGGAAGAGGAGAGGCCACTGGTTAATCCTTCACGAGTGGCTATATTTCCTGAACGATGTTTTCACTCTTACACCCCACATTCTGTTTTAGAGGATGCACAGATGGGGATGACTTTTTTAAGCGCCAGAAACCCAAAGACTAGGTGTCTGGCATGTGCATGCCTGTTTTGGGGCCATCTTGGTCCCAAAATGGCCTGAAAACAGCCTGAAAAATGGCCTGTTCTGGGGCATTTTTTTGGCCATTTTTAGGCTGTTTTCCGGGGCATTTTCTGGGGCTCTGGCGCCCGCAAAGAATAGCTGGCTAGTGTGTCGGAAACCAGAAGAGAAGCTGGCGATGGTGCACATGCCCACAGAGAGGTTGCCGCATGCCAAAGGTTTGCCATCGCAGTCCTAATGGAAGGACGCAACTTCCTCATAGCTGCCTACTTTTTGGCACAAATAATTCCTACCCGGCTTCTCTCAAGGGGGCCACCGAAGCACCCATAGCGGGCCAGCATAATTTGCTATATCACTAGGGCAGGGAAATTCTGCAGGCCCCTTCTGGATGTGGAGAAAACCTGACTTGCCAAGGAGATCTGTGGTTTCTTTATTTTTGCTCAGTAATTTGATACCCCCTTTTGGAAATTGCTCTTTTATTCTGCTAAGTATAAAAAAAATCGATTGCTGGTTCTTGCTAGGGAGGTTTGCTCTCCTTTGACAGAAATTGCAGAGATATACCGTGTTTCCCCCAAAACAAGACAGGGTCTTATTTTCTTTTGACGCCCCCGAAATAATCTAATAATCTTATTATTTTTGAGGCGCAGGAGGCGGCGAGCGTGGTCACCTCATGGCTGCTGCTGTGTTGCAGTATTTCCGGAGGAGTGCTTATTTTAGTGCATGCACTCAAAAGCCCGATTGGGCTTATTATCCGGGGAGGTCTTATTTTCATGGAAACAGGGTATATTTTTTAAAAGAGCAGAGAGTGAAGCCTCTGTAAAGGCGTCTTAGCCTAATTATCAAAAGTATGTCATTCCTACCCTATTTTAAGACTACCAGAAATAAGAACCAAGGCAGGGATACCGACCGAATCTCATGTGTCAATTTGCCATCAAGAAGCAGTAGCAGCAATCATTCTAACATTTTTTTTTCAGAATTAAGATGCTTCCACAGAAACATTTGCTTTATGGACAGTATGTTTTATGGCAGAGTTGGGGAACGATGGCCCCTGTGATATATAGGCCCAAGTGCTATTTGCTACGGTCCTTTTATGACTTGTGAACTTCAACTCCCAGAATTCCGCCAGCCAAGCGGGCTCAAGAATTCTGGGAGGTGAAGTCCACAGGTCATAAAAGGACCGTAGCAAATAGCACTTGGGCCTATATATCGCTTCATAGTATTTCACAGCCCTCTCAAAGTGGTTTACAGAGTCAGCATATTGCTCCCCGACAATCTGGGTCGGCTATTTTACTGATCTCGGAAGGACCGAAGGCTGAGTCAACCCTGAGCCAGTCAGGATCGAACTGCTGGCAGTGAGCAGAGTCAGCCTACAATGCTGCGTTCTAATCACTGTGTCACCAGGAAGGAGAATGAGAAAGGGAAGCAGAGAGGAAGGAAGGAAGGAAGGAAGGAAGGAAGGAAGGAAGGAAGGAAGGAAGGAAGGAAGGAAGGAAGGAAGGAAGGAAGGAATAGCAATAGCATTTAGACTTATATACTGCTTCATAATACTTTATAGTCCTCTCTAATCAGTTTTACAGAGTCAGCCTATTGCCAACAATGTGGGTCCTTATTTTACCGACCTCGGAAGAACGGAAGGCTGAGTCAACCTTGAGCCAGTCAGGATCGAACTGCTGGCAGTGAGCAGAGTCAGCCTACAATGCTGCGTTCTAACCACTGCACCACCCTGGCCATAGTTCCCCACCCCTGTCTCATGGAAAAGATCTCCAACTGAAAAAATATGAGGTATGTATCCGAGAATCTGCCCTGGTCCCAGAATTCCCACTGCATGATTGCAGCTTAAGCCTGGTTTAGACTTCAGCGTCATTACACACAGCAATACCATTTATATACCACTTCACAGCCCTGTCTAAGTGATTTATAGAGTCAACATATTCCCCCCCCTCCCGCCCAACAATCTGGGTCCCCATTTTAACGACCTCGCAAGGGCGGAAGGCTGAGTCAACCTTGAGCCTGGTGAGATTCGAACTGCCAAATTGCAGGCAGCAGAAGCAGCCTGCAGTACTGCACTCTTAACCACTGCGCCACTGCGGCTCATTGGGGAATGTCTGCGTCTGTCGTTCGGAGACGGTTGCATAGCATTTATTACTTTGGCAAAGGTTAACGTGTCTGGGTAAGGGGCGCTCAAACAACAAAGCACAGAGAAGGTCGCTTTGCCATCAGCCCGCCTCCCAACAGGAAGTTGGATCAACCAATCGGCATGCAGGGTGCACGTCTCCACACAACCAGTGGTTGGGATTTGGGAAGTGTGCGCACTGGCCCGTCTGCAACCTCCGTTTATCCATCCACTCCTTCGCAGCGTGGAGACCCAACGATCGCCTACGTCATAGTAGCTGAAGTCTAAATCAAACTTTAGCGCGAACTCACCGACTGCCGAGTCTCTTTTGAACTTATTATAACAGAAACAGCCACTTTTTTCCCCTCCTGGTTTTAAATTTAAAGCTGTTTTAAATTTAAAAACAGTTAAAAAATATTTTAAACTGTTTTTTTAGAAAAGTATTTTTAAAAAGTATTTTTTTTCTTTCTTTCAAAGACTGCACCATTGAGTTCCGGGGGAGAGCAGGGGACATGAGGGGAAAAAAGGGAACAAAGGAAAAATAGTTAATATTCTGTAAGATAAAGTACCCCCCGACCCCCTCACTCCCCCCCCTCGCTCCCCAAACCACTCTTGTCCAAGCAGATCCAATTCACCGGGGTGTCATCCGAATGGCTTCGTTCAAGTCCCAGAACCCGGGTTGGGTACGAGCCATTTAAAAAAAGATTATTTTAAAAAGTTAATAGACACATCCGTCAGCTACCTCAGTGATGTAATGCCGATCAGCACTAGAATGTTATTCCGCCTATAAGGTTACAAACAAGGAGTTTTGAGAAGGAGTAGAAAAACTGATTTGAGTTCAGGGAAGTTCTCCTCTTCTTTGGCAAAACAATGACCGAGAAGATACAAAAAAGGTCCTTGTAAATACTTGCGTTCAGTTTAATCCGTCTTGGAAAAAAATGAACTAAGCGGGATAGGCAGCCCCAAAGTCAGACAAAGTGATTCAAGGTATACATATATATATATATGTGTGTGTTTTTTGCAGTTGTTGTTCTGTCCTAATGGGAACAGTTAAGGGCTGATGCAGTTTTAAAAAAAGAAGCATTTTAGGCATCGTATTTTTTACCGGTCCTGTGAATTTGCTGGAAGAGAGTCATGGAAAAGGCCATGCCAAGAATCTGGAAGACAAGCGAGAGAAAAAGGATGTCGGAATTAATTGCGGGATACAAACGGCACTTTTACCGAGGCTCACACCCGCACAATCTCTACCAAAGTCACCAAAGACAGGCCCCGGGTGGTGGGTCTCAATTTATCTTACTACTGGTTCCCTCGTGTGTGCGTAACACTCCTGTGCATGCGCGTCTGGGCGGGCGGGCGGAGCCTTCTGCCGCCACTTCCGGTTTGCCCGATCCAGCAGAAACCCGCCTCTGACGGGCCCCATTGCAGTAAGATCTTAATTCCCGCTATGACTTCGAATTTATTTTCTTTTTAGGACCCTGTAATCCCTGAATTCAGGGTAGAGTCGGGGCAGCGGAATAGAGCTGAGCATTTACTGGCCCGATGCCCTTCCTGACGCCTACGTGGATTTCACAACAAATATTGCCTGAGAGAGAGAGAAACGTCCGTCACGACCTAGGATTGAACTCTCTACCTTCCGAGCGGGAGGTGAGCATCTTCACCGCTAGACGCATATATATCATCACTATTAAAACTGTTTCAAAATGGTCCTAACCGGAATCCCCCCCACCCCCCGTTCAATTCTGGAGTTGACCGGAAGTCCAGTTCCCCCACCATAGAGTCTCCTCCTTGCACTGTGTCTTTTTTTCATCTGCCAACAGGAAGTCCGTTTCCCCCACCATAGAGTCTCCTCCTTGAGCGGTGTCTTTTTTTCATCTGCCGACAGGAAGTCCAGTTCGCCCACCAAAGAGTCTCCTTCTAGCATGGCGTCCTTTTTCCTCTACCTGTCCTAACCAAAAGCCCTATCACAATTGTGGAGCCGACTGGCGACAGGGAGCCACAGCAGAGGGAGGAAAGAGCTACATGTGGCTCCAGAGCAACAGTTTGCTGATCCCTGAGTTCGCCCATACCTGTATTATGAGGAGACACATCCCGACGGCCCCAGGGATATGCTTGTTATCTTCAAACCACGTCATGACCTTCTCGTAGCACCCCTGGAGAAGAAACATTTTTTAAAACATTGTTTGATAGCAACAGCATTCTGAGCAGGAGAGAGCGGCCGGGGTGGGGGGGTGGGGGTGGGGAGGAAGGGTTGACTTCTCCCTACTGTCTTCTCCGTTTTGGAGACTCCTTGTAAGCAAGAGCCGTTGGCAGGAGTTGAAACCTTCAAATGAAATTTGACAAGGACTCGACAAGGAGGTGGAATTTTGCTCTTTTGTACACGTACAGTGTTTTTGTTTGTTTATAATTACATGATTTTACATGCTTGGCAACTGACTGCAAAACATGTGTGAAGGCAAGGTTATTTTCATTCAGAACGTGTCTGTGGCGCGCACGCACACACACACAAAATCAAACTAATGTTTTGTGTGAATCTATAACTACCGTATTTTTCAGAATATAAGACGCAGCTTTTTCCCACAAAAAAGAGGGTGAAAATCTGGGGTGCGTTTTATACACCGAATACAGCATTTTTGGTCTCCCCAAAACCCCGCCTCCTTTGCAAAACTGGCAGTGCATAGCTTTTAGGCGGCTTTCAGAGTGCTCCTGGGGGCTGGGGAGGGCAGAAATGAGAAAAAAACAGGCTGTATAAGCCTCCCAAAGTCTATGCAAGCCCCTTTTTTTTGACAAAAATGGGCCCATTTTCGCAAAAAATGGACCGTTTTGGGGAGGTCTGCAGAGTGCAAAATATATTTTTTTTATTTGCCTCTTCAAAATCTTGGTGCGTCTTATACTCCGGTGCACCTCATACTCTGCAAAATACGGTATATATTTAATCCCTGGAAGGAATATTTCCAGAGAATTTTACTGTCATAAGGTTGGGTGGGAAGGTGAAAATGCCTCCCAGAAGACAGAAGGTAACTCCATCTGTAGCACTGCTGGAGAAACCTGTGCAAAGAAACCTCCAGAATGAGTAGAGATCGACTTGAAGGTGACTTTACTTTTTATGTACTACACAATACTTAAATCCTCTCTGGTGGAACGTAAGGGAGCTGCACAAGCTCCCTTCTGCAATCTGTAATCTAAGCATCAACCCGAGCCGAGTATTTTTAGCACCAGATCAATTCCTGGATAAATGGCTGAGTGAACAACAGTTATTATCTATTAGCAGATTTATGCCTCGCTCCTATCCTGATTTACCTACAGCGGGGGTGTCAAACTGGATTTCTTCAAGAGCTGGACCAGCATTGTAGTTCTCCTCTGTGAGCTGGCTGGCTGGGGGGAGTGGGAGGGATACGAGATTGGCGCCTCCTGCAGCACTTTGCCAGCTGAAAACAGGCTGCGGGGGGGGGGGGGAAGGGCCCATGTGGTCCCTTTTCAGCCTCCACAGCCTCCTGCAGCACTCTGCAGGATGGAAACAGGTGACGGGAGTACTCATGAGGCCCCCTGCAGCTCATTTTCAGCCTCCATGGCCTCCTGCAAAACTCTGCCAACTGAAAAAGGGTTGCGGGGGGGGGGAGGCGCCTTGCGGTTCATTTTTGGCCTCCACTGCCTCCTGCAGCACTCTGCCGGTTGAAAATGGGCCATGAGGGGACTCGTGAGGCCCCCTGCAGCCCGTTTTCAGCCTCCACGGCCTCCTGCAGCACTCTGCCAGCTGAAAATGGGCCATGAGGGGACTCGTGAGGTGCCCTGTGGCCCGTTTACAGCCTCCACGGCCTCCTGAAGAATTCTGCCGACTGAAAAAGGGTTCGGGCTGAGAGGACTGGCGAGGCCCCCTGTGGCCCGTTTTCACCCTCCATGGCTTCCTGCAGCACTCTGCCAGATGCAAATGGGCCATAAGGGGACTCGTGAGACCCCCTGCAGCCCGTTTCCACCCTCCATGGCCTCCTGCAGCACTCTGCCGGCTGAAAATGGGGCACGGGGGGACTTACGAGCCTCCCCCCTGGCCCATTTTGGCTGGCAGAAGCACCGCTGGCCAGTCCTTTTGTTATTTACAGGCCAGCCCTGGGGGCCAGATCTAAGCATCCGGATCCGGCCCACGGGTCTTGAGTTTGACACCCCTGACATAGAGGTCATTCCCACTGAATTCGACAGGACTGAAGGATTCACGATGGAGACTTCGATAGGTAGTTCTCGGCTTACAGGCATTCGTTTAGCGACCGTTCGAAGTTACCACGGTGCTGAAAAAAGCGAGGGGACCATTTTTCACCCTTAACAATCCCCACATCCCTGTGGTCACGTGATCAAAAATTCAGACGCTTGGCGACTGGCGTGTGTTTATGACGGTCGCAGGGTCCCGGGGTCCCGTGATCCCCTTTTGCGACCCTTCGACAAGCAAAGTCAAGGGGGAAGCCAGATTCACTTCACAACGTCAGTGTTGCTAACTGAACAGCTGCAGTGGCTCGCTTAACAACTGTGTCAAGAAAAGTCGCAAAATGGGGCAAAGCTCAGTTAACCACTGTCTTACTTCGCACTAGAAATCTGGGTCTCGGTTGCGGCCGTACGTTGAGGACTACCTATCTATATTCCTAGTCAATGAAGTAACCCTGTTGGAAGGATCTAGGGGCGAGCATACATTCGGGTGATGAGTTACCGTTTTCCACACCAAGTTTGTGTTGTTGAAATTCCGACCACAATCTTGGGAATTCTCCATACAGCATCTGTCAGGGACAACGTTATCACCCAATACGGGATACCAATCTCTATAATCAGTTACCCCACAGCAGTGCATCTATTGGGGGAGGAAAAGGAGGAGAATGAGCTGGAAGTTGTTTTTTTTTTTTAAGTATTTCTGTTCCTAAGAAAGTTACTTAAAAGTTCACAACATTACTAGAGAAACGAGAATATATTTCAGAAATGGATGTGTGATACGTGTAAAACAAAAGCAAGAGATCAAGCACCTTATTACAGGTAGTCCTTGATTGATAGCTGCCTTGTTCAGTGACCTTCAAACTTGTGATGGCCCTTCCTTCCTTCCTCCTTCCTTCCTTCCCTTTCCAGCAGGCATGCAAAAGGCTGCTGCTGGATGGGGAGGAAGGGAGGGATTGTGAGAGTGGCTGGGAAACTGTCACAGAATATCATGTGACCACAGCAATAGTAGCCAGTAGCATTGAAGCAGGGATAGGTTGCTGCTGGCGCAGAACATTATAAAATGATTCAAAAACATGCCAGCAATAGCATGGGTGACCGGGGAACCAGTTCGGGGGCATGGCCAGCCTGCCGTCCCTACCAGTTCGGCGACCCAGTCCCAATTTCTACTACCGGTTCGCCCGAACCAGTGTGAAACGGTAGCAACCCACCTCTGCACTGAAGTAGCTACACTTCCCCAAATTTCATTTCCCACAAAAATCATGGGTTCTGGATTTTGGATACATTCTAACTTGTTTCCAACATTATTGCCCGACAAATAACCATTTTGCGCAGATCGCGAGAATGAGCATTTTAGTACTACATAAGATAGAGGAGCCTTATTAGCTTTTAACATTGGCTGGATTTATATAACCATTTGCAATGAGTTTCGTTTGGTTTATGTTTTAATAGAGGGGGGGTCGTTAAAAGGGAGTTTTTATATGGTACGGTGGTTATGGAAATAACAGTTTACTGCAATTGGGAGTCACGGAAAGCAGTTTTCAGCAATGAAAACATTGTTCTTAGTTGCGAAGTTGTGTCCGACCCATCGCGACCCCACGGACAATGTTCCTCCAGGCCTTCCTGTCCTCTACCATCCCCCGGAGTCCATTTAAGCTCACACCGACTGCTTCGGTGACTCCATCATTCTCTGCCGTCCCCTTCTTCTTTTGCCCTCCATCTTTCCCAGTATTAGGCTCTTCTCCGGGGAGTCCTTCCTTCTCCTTAGGTGGCCAAAGCATTTGAGTTTCCTCTTCAGGATCTGGCCTTCTAAAGAGCAGTCAGGATTACAGAAGGTACAGACTGTACGTAGATGAGTGTGTGTATTAAGTTCAAAAGGAAAGAAATTGCGGATTGCTAACGCTACCAATTGCCACTAGATGGCAGCACCAGAACAGCAAAGCCTTCTTGCCTCTCCTGCAGCGGTGGTCTACTTTTTGACTCAAGAGTTTGATTTGCAAAGACGTAATATTATATAGTTTACCTCTGCTTGAATGATATTCCACGCGTTCTTCAGCCCAACATTATTTTCTGTTTCATACAGCTTGAGGCCCTCCTTCAAGTCCTGCTTTGCGCTTTCACTCACCTATTTCATAAAAAGAATGTTTTTTTAAAGAGTTCTAATTGTTAACAATCTGCAGGTATAATTTTTCATTTGGCTGTTTGGTTGGACGCGGTGTGACTGCCTTGTTCAGTGACCTTCAAACTTGGGATGGCCTTTCCTTCCTTCTTTCCTTCCTTCCTTCCATCCATCCATCCATCCATCCATCCATCCATCCATCCATCCATCCTTCCTTCCTTCCTTCCTTCCTTCCTTCCTTCCTTCCTTCCTTCCTTCCTTCCTTCCTTCCTTCCTTCCTTCCTTCCTTCCTTCCCTTTCCAGCAGGCACGTAAAAAGGCTGCTGCTGGATGGGAAGGAAGGGAGGGATTGTGAGAGTGGCTCGGGAAACTGTCACAGAATGGACTAAATGGAACAGAATCTCTTTTGCAAAGTCATCCTTAATGGGTAGAGACTCCGGGCTTCCAAAGTTGCCCTGGAGAAAAATTTCTCAATGCAGGAGTAGTATCTGCGGGGTCAAAAAAGTCAAAATGGAAGCCGCAACAGCATGTGAGTGAGCGCACATTTTGAAATGCGCACTGCAACCGCACGGAGGGTGCACTGCGGTAGTCCACAGAGGAAGAAACAAAGGCAGGAGTGACCGTACGAAGGGCAGTGGTGGCGCAGTGGTTAGAATGCAGCATTGCAGGCTAATTCTGCTGACTGCCGACTGCCAGCAGCTTTGGCAGTTCGAGACTCACCGGCTCAAGGTTGACTCAGTCTTCTAGCTGACTCTATAAACTGCATAGAGAGGGCTGTAAAAGCACTGCGAAGCAGTAAGTAAGTCTAAGTGCTATTGCTATCTAAGCCGTGGTGGCGCAGTGGCTAGGAGGTGGTATTGCAGGCAAACTCTGTGGACTGCCAGCAGTTCGATTCTGACTGGCTCAAAGTTGACTCAGCCTTCTGTCCTTCCAAAGTCAGTAAAATGAAGGACCCAGATGGTTGGGGGCAATACGCTGACTCTGTAAACTGCGTAGAGAGGGCTGTAAAAGCACTGTGAAGCGGTCTATAAGTCTAAGCACTATTGCTATCTATCGATCCTCTATCTGTGGTGGTGCAGTGGTTAGAATGCAGCATTGCAGGCTGACTCTGCCCACTGCCAGGAGTTCGATCTTGACCAGTTCGAGATTGATTCAATCTTCCGCCCTTCCGAGGTTGGTAAAATAAGGATTGTTGGGGGCAATAGGCTGATAGTATAAACCGCTTAGAGAGGGATGTAAAGAACTGTGAAGCGGCATATAGGTTTAAATGCTATTGCAATTTCGTTGTATTTAAGTACAATGACAATAGAGATTATACTTACTCCTAATCCGGGAAGGACTGCATTTCGACACAAGATGGATCTGTGCAAAAGGTTTTCCTGGCTGCGCTTGCTACCCGCTCTTTTGAAAGGAGCTAAGGGGGCGCGGTGGCTCAGTGGCTAAGATGCTGAGCTTGTCAATCAGAAAGGTTGGCAGTTTGGCGGTTCGAATCCCTAGCACCACGTAGTGGAGTGAGCTCCCGTGACTTATCCCAGCTTCTGCCAACCTAACAGTTCAAAAGCATGTAAAAAAATCCAAGTAGAAAAATAGGAACCACCTTTGGTGGGAAGGGAACAGCGTTCCGTGCGCCTTCGGCATTGAGTCATGCCAACCACGGAGACGTCTTCGGACAGCGCTGGCTCTTCAGCTTTGAAACGGAGATGAGCACCGCCTCCCTAGAGTCGGGAACGACTAGCGCATATGTGTGAGGGGAACCTTTACCTTTAAGGGTGCAGGAAGACACACACAAACACAGAAACACATCCCAAATTGTAGACGTGTTTGGTCTGGGGAAGCAGAGCTCACTCAGAACTAGGAAGGGAAGGTCCCTGAATTCAGTGGGCAGGCAGCCACCCTGCCCTGCTCGTCTTCATTCTGCTCCTCCCTTCCCCCATCCAAGGACGGAGGGAAATCCTTGGCTGCATCCCTCAAAGCAGCCAGAGTTTGATTGATGTGTCTGAGTACCAGCAGCCTACGGGCGATACCTGATCTCATGCCGATGGATGACCTCCCCAGAGGCCTCGCGTAGGGGTGGATTGAGAGGACTGAACCTTCAAGGACCCCACAAATCAGGGGTCTTCATTCGACCTCTCCCCAATTCGGGCTTGGAAAAGAGAGAAGAGCCACTGCAACGCTGCACTCACACCCAGTTCCCTTAGTTGATCTAGAAAGATCCCCCATTGATGGGGAGAGATCAAGGACAGCCAGAAGGGGCGCATATCTGAGCTCCCCCCGAGGGGGATAAATGCAATGTACCATGTTTTTTCGGAGTATAAGACGCACCCTTTTCCCTCAGAAAAGAGGCTGAAAATCTGGGCGCGTCTTATGCACTGAATACAGCATTTTTTGCCCCCCGAAACCCAGCCCCTTTTGCAAAAATGGCCGTGCAGAGCCTTTAGGAGGCTTCCAGAGTGCTCCTGGGGGCTGGGGTGGGCAGAAATGAGTGAAAAACAGCCCGTTTTTTGCTCGTTTTTGCCCCCCCTCCAGGAGCACCCTACAAGCCTCCTAAAGGCTATTTATGCCCCCCGTTGTTTTTTTTAAAAAGGAGCCGCTTTTGGGAGGTCTGCAGAGTGTAAAAACTTTTTTTTTTAATTTGCCTCTTCAAAACTTTGGTGCGTCTTATACTCCGGTTCATTTTATACTCCAGTGCGTCTTATACTCCAAAAAATACAGTATGTCAATCCAATGTCACTGCCCACCACCTCAAACCTAATTGGAAAAGATCCCAGATAACATTAATTGTACTGCTGTTTAATTATTATATTAGCGTTCACATTAATAATTACAGATATTAACAATACAATTACTAATATTAATGTCTAAGACAAGGGCAAGGTAAAGGTTCCCCTCACACATACGTGGCTAGTTGTTCCCAACTCTAAGGGGCGGTGCTTATCTCCGTTTCAAAGCCGAAGAGCCAGCGCTGTCCGAAGACGTCTCCGGGGTCATGTGGCCAGCATGACTCAACGCCGAAGGCGCACAGAGCACTGTTACCTTCCCCACCAAAGATGGTTCCTATTTTTCTACTTACATTGTTACATGCTTTCGAACCGCTAGGTTGTTAGAAGCTGGGAGAAGTAACAGGAGCTCACTCCGTTACGTGACTCTAGGAATTCGAACTGCCGACTGCCGACCTTTGTGATCGACAAGCTCAGGGTCTTAGCCACTGAGTATTTTTTTTGAAGCATAATCCCAAACAAAGGTGTATTTTCAAGCCATTTTCCCCCCTCTCTCTCTCCACCTTTTTATGCCGTAAACAGATTTTTCTTCCCTTTTTTTTTTTTTGAAGTGAGTTGATTAAGCGGTAAATACGCTTAGTTGGTTCTCAGTTAGGAACCGGTGTGCAAATTAATGTTTCAGCAGCCTTTTCTCCTTCTATCGTGACTTAATTTTATCCCAAGAATTATGGTTTGGCAATGACCAACAGCTGTTTTGTTGATGGGTCATGCATAGCACCATAAATAAACTGCTAATTTCTTTCTCGGTTGACCTAGATCTGGAGTCTTTCTTGATTCAACTGAATGTACAAGAATGCTTCGGTCACCGTCTTGCCTCCATGCTCATTATCTTTTGAGGGAATATGCATGAATGTATACGTATATCCCCCCCCCCTCCCCCCAAGGAATTAGATGAAAGAAAAGAAGCTTTGGCTTCCGAAGATGAGCTAACCAGCTTAGTGGTAGGTTTGTCTGTGGCTATATAAATACTTACCTTGTCCATATAAACAAAGAACAAAATGAGTAATATCAGTTCAGCCAGGAGAATGATCAGCAAAACGACAAAAAACTGAAAGAAAGTGAGAATGGAGGGTCAGAATCGGATCGCGGAAAGCGCTGAGAGAATCTCACATCAATGATATCGCTGGAGAGGAAAACACGAGATGCATAGTTACATTAACCTACTTAGGGATAATCAAAACAACAAGGGAAATGAGCTCTGATTAAATTCCACCCACCCACCCACCTCCAGACAGCTGGGGCCCAACATCACGTGGCCTGCGATATCGGTCCAGCGGTCCCTGAATGGGGTCACAATTCCCTCCACGGCAGCTGGACTGGGAACAGTGTGTGTGTGTGTGTCTGTTCTTGGGCTAACGGTCCCTGTTTAAATCACAGCTGGAGGGGATGAGCTGGGGGGAGAAGCTCTGTCAACTGACCCAAATGGTTCTGATTCCACCTGGGACCGAAAGCTTCGGTGATGGCAAATCGACTCTGGATTGGTTGACCCTCAAAAGTGCTTTTTCAAGAGGCAATTTGGACTTTCTTCTTTTTCTTTTGAAAAAGTTTCGCTTCTCACCCAAGAAGCTTCTTCAGTTCAACCCTAACCCAGAGCTGAAGAAGCTTCTTGGATGAGAAGCAAAACCTTTTCAAGTAAAATAACCAAGAAAGGCGACACCCAGGAGTAGGGCCTTCTCTGTGATGGGCCCAGCCCTGTGGAATGACCTCCCCCTCGACATTAGGATTACCTCCGATCTCCGCTCCTTCCGTACAAAACTCAAGACCCACTTTTTTCAATTATCCGGCCTGGCTCAACCATAGTTCCATCTTATTCCTCCTGACAGTCTTTTTAAATTCGTAATTTTTAAACTGGCTTTTATTTTATTGGCTAATAATTTTATTATTATTATTTTATGTATTTAATGATTATTACCTCCTTCCTGTATGTGTATGTGTATGTGTTTATGTATATTTATCTGTTTTTTATTGTATGCCGCCCCGAGTCCCTTGTGGAGAGGGAGCGGCTAACAAATTGAATAAATTCAATAAAAAAAAGTCTATGGAGATTCTCCGTCATGCTTGTCCCCAAAGTGCTTTTTCAGGAGGCAACTGGACTTTCTTCTTTTTCTTTTGAAGATGTTTCAAGGATTGATACTCCTTGCAGACAGCTGGTCATTTGCATCCTTTTAAAGAGTTGTTGAGGCCACCTGGAGGTTTGTCTGTGTCCCCAGGGTCACCAGAGTGGTGCAAATGGGTGTGGAACCTTCTTGAAACTGCTGAAAGGACTGTGTTGTAGATTGGAGATATAGCTGATGTCCTATGCCTCCCACCTCTGGGGCCTCTTTGACCCCTTCTTTCAAACCAGCAGTCCTCTCTCTCCAAAATGTGGACTTTGCTGTCTTCAAAGCAAAATGTCTTCAAAAAAACCCCCAGAAAGTCCGGGTGCCTCCTGAAAAAGCACTTTTGGGACAAGCATGGCAGAGAATCTCCATAGACTTTCTTGGTTATTTTACTTGAAAAGGTTTCGCTTCTCATCCAAGAAGCTTCTTCAGCTCTGGGTTAGGGTTGAACTGAAGAAGCTTCTTGGGTGAGAAGCAAAACGTCTTCAAAAGAAAAAGAAGAAAGTCCAGTTGCCTCCTGAAAAAGCACTTTTGGGACAAGCATGACGGAGAATCTCCATAGACTTTCTTGGTTATTTTACTTGAAAAGGTTTCGCTTCTCATCCAAGAAGCTTCTTCAGCTCTGGGTTAGGGTTGAACTGAAGAAGCTTCTTGGGTGAGAAGCGAAACGTCTTCAAAAGAAAAAGAAGAAAGTCCAGTTGCCTCCTGAAGAAGCACTTTTGGGACAACCATGACCTGAATGACTGAGAATCTCATAGATGTCTTGATCAGTTGGATTGCTGAAATGTGACCAACCGGCGCAGTCTTTGAAGGCAGCTCAATAGCCATAGATCAGGGGTGTCCAAACTTGGGAACTTTAAGACTTGTGGACTTCAATTCCCAGAATTCCCCAGCCAGCCATGCTGGCTGGGGAATTCTGGGAGTTGAAGTCCACAAGTCTTAAAGTTCCCAAGTTTGGACACCCCTGCCATAGATGGTCAAGCAAACTTGCAATGATGGCAATGAGTTGGCCAGCCTCCTGGCAATCATGAGGATGCCCCAGTTTACATCAGGCTCTACCTTGCCAGTACTGATACAGGTAGTCCTTGACTTATAGCAATTCATTTAGCGACCCTTTGAAGTTACGACAGCACTGGAGAAAAAAAAAAGACTTATGACCGTTTTTCGAGCCGTTGCTTATCGGAAGGTCGTAAAAATGGGATCACGTCACCCCAGGACACTGCGACCATCATAAATGTCAGTCAGTTGTCTAACGTCTGCATTTTGATCAGGTGACCCTGGGGATGCTGCAACGGTCGTAAGTGTGAAAAACGGTCATAAGTCACTTTTCAGCGCCGTTGTATCGTCAAACGGTCACTAAAGGAACCGTTGCAAGGCGAGCATTATTGGTACTGTAGTGGAGGCTTTGGCGGCGAGAAAAAAAAGGCAATTCCTCAAGTCCCTGGTAGTAAAAAAAAAAACAGAATCCAACTTACGCTTAAAAGTAGGCACTTGTTTTCTTTGATGGCACCCAAACAGCCTAAGAAAGCTGTCACCATGACAATGGTCCCAATGGCAATGACCAGGTTGGCAGCCGACAGCGACGGGAACGTGGGAGAAAACGTGGCGAAGTTTCCTTGGGATACCGAGAGCCATATTCCCACGCCCAGGAGCCCACAGCCGCAAAGCTGAACAGAAAAAAGAAAGAGACAAAAAAAAAGAGAGGAGAGATGAGGAAGGGGAAAAACCTTCCGCCTTTGCGCTTTGCCACACGCAGACTGGTAGAAGACTGGCACTTGGCCTGGTGAGAGGAGGGAGACGCACCTTGTGTCCCTTAACGTGGTGGGCCCTGCCAAAAATATCCTAACAGTGAGACGGTTAACAAGTGAATGGCTTGCCTCCAGAAGTTATGGGTGCTTCAACACTGGAGGTTTATAAGAAGAGACTGGGCATCCACTTGTCTGGAATGGTAGAGGGTAGGGGTGTCAAACTCAATTTCACTGAGGGCCGCATCAGGGCTGTGGTTGACCCCTGGGGGCTGAGCAGGCATGACCAATTGGGTGGGTGTGGGCAGCTTGACATCACTCACTGGGTGTGGCCGACTGGGTGGGCATGACCGGCTGGGTGGCCGTGGCCAGCTTGATGTCACTCACTGGGCGTGGCCAGCTGTGTGGCTGTGGCCAGCTTGACATCACTCACAGGGCATGGCTGACTGGCTGGGCATTGCTAGCTGGGTGGCCGTGGCCAGCTTGATGTCACTCACTGGGCGTGGCCAGCTGTGTGGCTGTGGCCAGCTTGACATCACTCACAGGGCATGGCTGACTGGCTGGGCATTGCTAGCTGGGTGGCCGTGGCCAGCTTGATGTCACTCACTGGGCGTGGCCAGCTGTGTGGCTGTGGCCAGCTTGACATCACTCACAGGGCATGGCTGACTGGCTGGGCATTGCTAGCTGGGTGGGCGTGGCCAGCTTGACACTACTCCCCAAACTGCTGACCCGATGTTTCCTCTTCGCATTGTGTAGACCGGGCTGAAGCGACATGGGGAGGCCCCTTACATTTTCCAGGACAGCCTCGCGGGCAGGCGTGTCATTGACTTCCCTACCGCTTCGCAAATGTGACCACGTACGCACTTTGGCTTTAAAAAAGGGTGTAAATGGGATGCCATAGAGTCAGAGCAGGTGGGCGGTGCCACCTGCAATTTCCCGTACCAGTTGGGGCGAGCTGATTTGAACCACAGAATACCACCACTGACCGCGGGCTAGATCCAAGCACGTGGCGGTCCGGATTTGGCCCGCGGGCCTTGAGTTTGACACCCCTGGTACAAGTTCTCCTGCTTGAGCATTCAATGTCTAAGTGACCATTATATCTTGCCTGCATCAGAGTTTTGCACTTAGGCAAGGAAAAACCAAATGGACAAATGCAGAGGAGGTGAAATCTGGCTCAAGAGCCGTTAACTGCTATACAGAGATCTTGCAGTCTTAGTAGGCGATCAATTAAATATCAGACAGCCCTGTGCTGCAGCCATAAAAAAAAAAAACACCCCAAGGCAATCCTAAACTGCAATTAACAGAGGGATAGAATCAAGATCATAGGAAGTGTTAGTACCGCTTCATTATGCCTTGGTAAGGCCACTCTTGGAATACGGCATCCAGTTTTAAGCATTATACGGTAAAAAAAAAATACTCTGGAAAGAGTGCAGAGAAGAGCAGCAACGATGATTAGGGGGCTGGAGGCTAAAGCCTATGAAGGACGGTTGCAGGAATTGGGTACGTCTAGGTCAGGGGTCAGCAAACTGTGGCTCCGGAGCCGCATGTGGCCCTTTCATCCCTCTGCTGCATCTCCCTGTTGCTCAAACTATGTGTCACAACCACCAATGTGTGACACCCGCCTGCGCGTAATTTATGGATCTTTTCGACCCCCGCTAGGCCAACCATGGATAAATCCAAGAAAAGTTTCAGAAGAAAACAGAATTTTTAATTCAACTACCCCATTTTTCGGAGTATAAGACGCACCGGAGTACAAGATGCAGGTTTTGTGTCTTGAAGACTTTTTGAAGAGGCAAATTTTTTAAAAAAGTTTTTGTACTCTGCAAACCTCCCCAAAACGGCTCGTTTTTTGCGAATACAGGCCCGTTTCCCCGCCCCCCAAAGGCATGAATAGCCTTTAGGGAGCTTGCAGAGTGCTCCCGGGGAGGGGGGATGAGCAAAAATGGCCCATTTTTCGTAATTTTAAAAAAAAGGGCATGGATAGCCTTTAGGAAGCTTATAGAGTGCTCCTGGGGGCTGGGGGGGCAAAATCTTTGCTCATTTCTGCCCTCCCCAGCCCCCAGGAGTTCTCTAAAAGCTTCCTAGAGGCTATGCATGGTCATTTTGGTGAAGGGGGCAGGGTTTCAGGAGGCAAAAAAAATGCCGTATTCAGTGTATAAGACGCACCCAGATTTTCAGCCACTTTTTTGAGGAAAAAAGGTGCGTTTTATACTCCGAAAAATACGGTGCATATGCTAGTTCTGGGGCCACTCAGGAAATAGACAGGCATGGGAAGGTTTTTGTGACTCCCGGTGTTTTATTTTCTGTGGGAAACTGGTCCAAATGTCTCTTCGGATGTTTAAGGTTGCCAATCCCCAGTCTAGTTTAATGAAAGGAAGGACTAGGAGTGATGTGATAGCAGTCTTCCAATATTGAGAAGCTGCCACAAAGAAAAGGGGGGTCAAATTGTTTTCCACAGAGCCCAAAGGCAAATCCAGAAGCAATGGATGGAAACTCATCAAGGAGAGAAGCAACTTAGAACTAAGGAGGAATTTCCTGACGGTGAGAGCAATTATGGAACAACTGGCCTCCAGAAGTTGTGAATGATCCAACACTGGAATCTTTTAAGAAGAGACAAGACAGCCATTTTTCTGAAGTGATCGCGTGGTCTCCTGCTTGAGCCTAGATAGAAGACCTCCAAAGTCCCTTCCAACGCCGTTATTCTGTATCCCGCTAGAAAGATCAAGCGACCAGATCTGGGTGCCAAGATCCAGCTGATCACTCGATGACTCCAGAGGGACAGAAAAACGCCAACTCTCTGTTCCTTTGGGGGATTTTGGCAGCCCAGATCTGGTTGCCCTAAGCAACTATGTCTTTCCTTTAACACGCTGGCAAGCCTTAAAAGAAGCTCCGTTGGTTTTAGGAGATGGGGAAAAAGTTACAATGTTGGTGCTGGGAGCGGCTTTGGGTGGGGGCCAAGATCACTGACTTCCCCAGACAAGAGTCCGTCCGTCCCCCCCACAATTCCTCCTTCTTAAAACCGACTCTATGTGCTTCTTAATTAATTCATTTTTGTTCTGATATACACGGTCCTAAACAGATGGCGGATTATCTAAAAATATGATATTCCTCATCATTCATGTATATATGTGTGTGTATTTATTTATTTATTTATCGGCGTAAATGCAACACAAATGTAACAAGGCAATATTTTAAAAAATGGCTTTCTGCCTGGATGGCTCCTAGGGTGAGCCGAAAGACAGAAAAGGGAAGCAGTATGCTCCCTCCCATATTTGGGCATACCAGGGGTTGTGACACAATACACACACACGTTTAAAAAAATTGAAAAAAATACATATATTTTAAAAATTGTCACGTGAGAACCTTGCTGTGGGTCACTTGCAATTTTGCAACAGAGCCCCCGTTACAGCAGGTTCTAACAGATTCTGTTAGAACCGGAAATTCAGCAGGTTCTGACCGGTTCTGGAGAACCAGTAGCGGAAATTTTGAGTAGTTTGGAGAACCAGCAAATACCACCTCTGGCAGGCTCCAGAGTGGGGAGGGAATGGGGATTTTGCAGTATCCTTCCCCTGCCACGCCCACCAAGCCACGCCCACCCGAACCAGTAGTAAAAAAAAATGAATTTCATCATTGCCTCCCTTACTAATTTTTCATACTTCATTCACACCTGCCCACCGCTGGATGAGTTGATCAAACAGTGCACGAGAAATAGCCTGGTGACTGACTATCCAAGTTAACCAGGGCAAAAAATGCAAAGATTGTAAGGCACTTTCGCCTGCGAGCTTAGAAAAGATCCTAGGACCTTAAATCCTTCCAAGGCCGCTAAAACAAGGCGCCAGATTGTTGGGGGGGGGGCAATAGGCTGACTCTGTAAACTGCTTAGAGCTGTGATGGAGAACCTGTGGCACACAGAGCCTTCTCTGCAGGCACACTAGCCCTTGTCACAGCTCCCCCATGCATGCATGCACCCCTCCCGCCGGCCAGCCAGTCTTCGGGTCTCTGCCGTGCATGCATTGCATTTTGGGGCCTCGCGCAGTGTCCCTGTGCCCTGTTTTGGGCCAGGACGGCCTCCCGCACCAACCTGGAAGCCCAAAATGGGTGAGGGGGGCAGCATGTGCATTGCATTTTGGGTGCGGGCACGCGTGCTTTCGCCACGCAACGACAAAACGGTTAGCCATCACTGGCTTAGAGGATGTGGTCAAGGTGCGTTTTTCAACCTTCGTAGGTTTAAGATGGGTGGACGTCAACTTCCAGAATTCCCTAGCCAGTAGTATATACACTAAAGAGCGGTATGTAAATCTATTGCAAAGTACAAGATTCTCCTCCTCCTCCTCCATCATGACCCCGCTACTGTTCTGTTACTAGTGTTCTGACCCAGGCTTCCTTAGGAAGCAAGAAGCAAAATCTTGGTCTGCTGTATCTTCTTTTAAATAGCAGAGAATAACGTATACTTCCAGAAAGCCACATCAATTTTTAACAGCAAAGTCTGAAATGTAACGCCACAAACTGTGTATATCATCTGTACTGTTTGCTGTTTGCTGCAAGGAGGCAAATTGCTGGGAGGCAGAGGCAGATTTCCCTCCCCAAGAGCTAGGTGCCAGTGGTGGGTTGTAGGCGGTATGCCCCGGTATGGGCATACCGGAGCTTGCCCAGAGCACCGGGTATTGTTCCGTTCCGGTGCTCCGGAGGGCCCGCCCGAGCTCTTTACCTGTCCTTTAAAGTCTTCGGCGCTTCCACGCAGGCGTATGGTGCATACAGCACCTGCGCAATGCTCCGCCGAGCAGCTGGAGCATTGCGGAGGCTTGTCGAGGCATCTCTGGCAGGTATGACGCATGCATGAGCCGCATGTGTCCATGTGGGCGATGCCGGGCCCGTTCTAACCATACTGGTTGTAACGGGATCCGGAACCCACCACTGCCAGTTGCGTCTTATACTTCGGAGTGTCTTATACTCCGAAAAATACGGTAAGTGACCATCGTATCTTGCCTACGTCAGAGTTTTGCACTTAGGCAACGAAAAACCAAACGGACAAATGCAGAGTGGGTGAAAACTGGCTCAACAACCGTTAACTGCTACACAGAGATCTTGCAGCCTTAGCAGACGATCCATTAAATATCAGCAGCCGTGTGCTGCAGCCACCAACCTCCCCCCCCCTCAAGGCAATCCTAAACTGCAATTAACAGAGGGATAGAACCAAGATCGTAGGAAGCAGAAGTGCTCCCTCCTTCAGCTGATTTCTCCGGATTGCGCTGTTGTAAACCGAAAGCGTTCTCCGTGCTTTTGCCTGCATAGAAAGAAACGAAGGAGTCTCTCTTCCTGCTACCGGCGTTTAAAATTAGAAACTTGCCAAGCTGATTTAAAACTCTTGGCAGATGAGCAAAATATTTTTGGACCCGGCATTGTAGCTGGAGACAGCTGACTTTTATTGCCATGACATTATGAATTCTCTAACCCCGTGCTAAATAAATTCAGAGCGGAGATAAAGCTGGATCCTGGGGCAAGAGAAGATAATGAGAAAAAAGGAGCTGGAGGTAGGTCACAGAAGTAGCCGGTCTCTTTTGTCAAGGCTACAAAAGCGATGAGGACCAGGGGTGAAATCCAACGGGTTCTAACAGGTTCTAGAGAACCGGTAGCAGAAATTTTGTGTAGTTCGGAGGACTGGCAAATGCCACTTCTGGCTGGCCCCAGTAGTGGGGAGGGAATGGAGATTTTGCAGTATCCTTCCCCTGCCACGCCCACCAAGCCACACCATGCCCACAGAACCAGTAGTTAAAAAAAAATGAATTTCACCACTGCTCTAGATTTTGGGTCTTGGATGGTTGATAGTAACCTTCAAACTTGTGATGGCCCATCCTTCCTTCCTTCCTTCCTTCCTTCCTTCCTTCCTTCCTTCCTTCCCCACTTTCCCTTTCCAGCAGGCACGTAAAAGGCTGCTGCTGGATGGGGAGGAAGAGAGGGATTGTGAGAGTGGCTGGGAAACTGTCACAGAATATCATGACCTGACATGTGGTTGGGTGTCAGTGGTGATAAATTTCTTCTTTATATATATATGTGTGTGTGTGTGTGTGTGTGTGTGTGCTTTATTTGTAGTTTTCATCTAATACCATACATATTTTGTGAATCCCTAATGCCGCGTGAGCTCCCGTTACTTGTCCCAGCTTCTGCCAACCTAGCAGTTCAAAAGCAGGTAAAAAATGCAAGTAGAAAAATAGGCACCACCTTTGGTGGGAAGGTAACAGCGTTCCGTGCACCTTCGGT
Organism: Natrix natrix natrix; assembly: GCA_029891615.1. Taxonomy (NCBI): domain Eukaryota; kingdom Metazoa; phylum Chordata; class Lepidosauria; order Squamata; family Natricidae; genus Natrix; species Natrix natrix. The sequence goes on from JAKRSK010006701.1 coordinate 1,044,634, forward strand.
GTTGAGTCATGCCATCCACATGACCACGGAGACGTCTTCGGACAGTGCTGGCTCTTTGGCTTTGAAACGGAGATAAGCACTGCCCCCTAGAGTCGGGAATGACTAGCACCAATGTGCGAGGGGAACCTTTACCTTTAACGTTTCTTTATACAGTATCTTTGTTATCGTCTGCTGAATCACTAAGATTTTAAGATTTCAAAGATTACTCAATATTCCCCCATAATTCCAATATCCCAAAGAGTTGAAAACACTAATAAGGCCAATTATTCCCAAATCTGTCTCGGGATTGTATCTCAAGATCCCCAAAATTCCTAGTCCCTAAAAATTATAGTTCAATATATTTTTATACAACAACAACAAAAACAGATATCACGGTTGTAGAGGGACGAAGTGTACAGTTTATTGATATCGCTGTTCCTGGAGATGCCAGAATCGAAAAGAACTAGAAAAAATAATGAAATATCGTGACCTGGCCATCGAAACTACACGGCTATGAATGAAGCATGTAGCAGTGATACCCTTTGTCATCGGGGCACTTGGTACCATGTCCAAGAATTTTACAAGATACATCCACAAATTGCAGCTTCCTGCAATAACACCAGCGGAAGCGCAAAAAACTGCGCTACTCGGAACATCTTATATTTTAAGAAGGTCCTTGGTTGATACCTAGGATGCTGGCAGCAAACCGTATCAACCATTAGCACCAGTCACTGGTATTTGTAATGCATTTTTGAATGTTCAGTTGGCTGAGTTTCATATTTAATGAATAAAGTATGTAATAATAATACAATTAGGTTACCTAATTCTAGACTTCTAACTTCTAACCTTCTAAATTTCTTCTTAAGAGAGCTGGGGAGTGGTCCCACTTTATCTTAAGGGGGTGGAGATCTTCCCCCTCCCTCCTCAAAAGTCCATTGCTAGTGGACAATTTACATCCCATTGCCAACTTTCACTTTCGGTTTGGGAGGCTGCCGTGAACAGGTCTGCCCAGCAAGCTTTAAAGGGAAGATTGGAGCAATTGGGCCGTGTTTAGCCTTGAGGGAAGAGGACTGAGGATATAAAGGGGACACCCTTTAAATACTTGAAGTGAAGTTTGGTGAAAGATCAAGACCAGGGGTCGCCAACCTTAAACGCTCAAAGAGCCATTTGGACCCGTTTCCCACAGAAAAGAAAACACTGGGAGCCACAAAGGTCCTAACCGGAAGCCCTCCCCCTGTCCCTGCTCCCATTCAATTCTGGAGCCGACCGGAAGTCCGGTTCCCCCCACCATAGTCTCCTCCTAGCACAGCATCCTTTTTCCTCTACCTCTCCTAACCGAAAGCCCTATCAATGGTGGAGCTGACTGGCGACAGGGAGCTGCAACAGAGTGATGAAAGAGCCACATGCGGCTCCGGAGCCGCAGCTTGCTAACCCCTAGTCAAGACCTGTGGCTTCATAGCGAGAGATGTGGAATCATGGATTACGTTTACGGAGAGGCCATTGCCAAAGGAAGGTTGAAACCAAATGAGATCCTTCCTAAAAGCCTGGACTTGTTTGGCTGGGTGGAACCACAGAGAAGTTGAGACCTAAAAGCCCAGTCTATCTGAGATTTCCACGCCGAGGAGGCGGCGGTCAGATCCGCTGCCCTCTTTGGCCCCAAAGGATTTTATATTTCTTATAAGGGCTGCTGAGCTGAGCCTTTGAAATATCCCCTTCGTTAAACATTCCTTCTGGCTTTGTCAAGGTTATCTTCTTTTTTTTGCTGACCCACCAAGCTGTCCTCGGCTGGTGAAGCGGCTCTATAGCTGAGCGAAAGCCAACCTCGCAAGCGAGCTGGCAATCAATTCTCTCTGCTCCAACAGACACCAGTCGTTTTGCTCCATCTTATCCTCCTTCCCCCTTTTCCAAAGAGATTGTGGGTTTTATGCAATAAGCAGGCAACGCTGAATCTGCCTGGAGAGCAATTTCTCTTTTTTCTTACATCAATTGCCAAATGAAATTTTGTTCAAGAGAAAGCGAGGGGGAGGAAAGTGAAGGGAAATCAATCCAATTTCCTGGCACGATATGAGGATTTGTTAACAGATTAGAACATACTTCCTTTCCTTATTTATTTGGGGAACAGTTGATTTGGTGAATGTCAAAATGGAATATCAGAGGGTTTCCATTTAGGACTTGTGCACTACTTCAGATACCTCCTATCATCCCCTAATTACCTAAAAGTAAAACATGATAGATAGATAGATGGATGGATGGATGGATGGATGGATGGATGGATAATTAGATAGAAGATAGATAGATAGATAGATAGATAGATAGATAGATAGATAGATAGATAGATAGATATAGACAGGCAGGCAGGCAGGCAGGCAGGCAGGCAGGCAGGCAGGCAGAGAGAGAGAGAGGGAGGGAGGGAGGGAGGGAGGGAGGGAGGGAGGGAGAATGGATGGATGGATGATAGGTAGATGGGTAGGTAGGTAGATATGTAGGTAGGGTGGATGGATGGATGGATGGATGGATGGAGAGATGGATGGATGATAGGTAGGTAGGTAGGTAGGTAGGTAGGTAGGTAGTAGGTAGGTAGGTAGGTAGGTAGGTGGATAAGTAGGTAGATGGATGGATAGATAGATAGATGGATGGATGGATGGATGGATGGATATAGATAGATAGACAGACATACAGACAGATAGAATGGATGATAGATAGATGATAGATAGATAGATAGATAGATAGATAGATAGATAGATAGATAGATAGATAGATAGATAGATAGATAGGATGGATGGATGATAGGTAGATGGGTAGGTAGGTAGATATGTAGGTAGGGTGCTGGATGGATGGATGGAGAGATGGATGGATGGATGGATGATAGGTAGGTAGGTAGATAGGTAGGTAGATAAGTAGGTAGATGGATGGATAGATGGATGGATAGATGATGGATATCTATCTATCTATCTATCTATCTATCTATCTATCTATCTATCTATCTATCATCTATCTATCTATCATCTACCTACCTACCTCCAACCTACCTACCTACCTACCTACTCCTACCTACCTACTACCTACCTACTATGATCTGCTTTTGGTACCCAAGGCGAAAAAGATTCGCCATCCCTGTTCTAGGGTCACTGCATCTTTCTTTTAAAAAAAATTAGTTTAGAGTATAAAATACAAAAGTAAACAGTAGGAAGCAGAGGGGAAAGGGAAGAGAGAACTATGGAAGAGAAGTCAGGGTCTCTGCATCTCAAGTAAATGAAGGTCCCATTAAGACCGCAGGAAATAATCGCTCGACTTTCATGTCATTTGGGGAATAGAGAGTTTTGTCCTACTCTTAGTCTAGGACAGGGGTGTCAAACTCAAGGCCCAGGGGCTGGATTTGGCCTGCAGGGTGCTTAGAACTGGCCCGTGGGGCGCACCCTGGAAACAGCAGCCCTCCCGAGCTCCATTTTCACTGGCAAAGGATTGCAGGAGGCTGTCACAGCCAAAAACGGAGCTCGGGAGCCCATTTCCAATGACAGAGGGTTGCAGGAGACCATCACAGCTGAAAACGGAGCTCAGGAGCCCATTTTCACTGGCAGAGCGCTCCTGACACGAGTGATGTTGAGCTGGCCATGCTCACCCTGGGCCCCACCACCACCTTGGCCCCCCGAGGTCAAACACAACCCTGATGCAGCCCTCAATGAAATCGAGTTTGACACCCTTGGTCCAGGATGTAATGCAAAAGGATTATTCGAAGCTATTTCGGGGATTTCATACAGTAATAACGAAACCAACACTTTCCCTTTCCTGCCTGCCCTGGGCGCTTTATGCAACATTGGCTAATGTGGGTGCAGTACATCACGTGATTACGGAAGACGTTAGCGAGGCTGGCTGAACCAAACACACTGAACCGTATGAATAAACGCTTAACACATCTGAAGTAGCATTGCGGGAATGGTCAAATCACTGTCAAAAGAGAGCTTTCCTTAAGAGAGGCCAACGGCTTAATTTATTTAGTTTTATTTACTGGTTCCTTTTTCAAAGTCTTTAACCCAGCCAGCTGTGATTCACGTCATGTATTTCCTTGTGCAACGACGGCCCGATTTGTACCCCTTTGCAAACTTTTTCCAGATACCAAAAGACAAGCACGCCTACACAAAAAAAGGTGATTTTTTAAAATGGATAATCATGTTCTAGGACCGTGATGGCCATTTCTTAGGGTATGCGAGGCGTTGCCCTGTCAGCTCCAGTGAGCATTCAGACGCTGGCCAGCTGATTTCGGCCTTCATTTTCGGCCATTTTTCACCCTCCAGAGGCTTTTCTGAAGCCTCCGGAGGGTGAAAAATAACCAAACTGGAAGTTCAGAAACGGACTTCCGGTTTGTGCGTTGGGCCGTTTTTGCACCCTCCGGAGGCTTCAGGAGTCTTCCCTGAATCCTCCAGAGGGAGAAAAACAACCCAACGCAGCAAACTGGAAGTTCATTTTTCTCCTCCAGAGGCTTCTGCCTCCAGAGACTAGGGAGGGCAAAATCTGCCCCCCCTGATGTGGTGCAGGAGGCTGAATAGGCCTCGTGGGGAGGGGGCGTGAATGCCAGTGGTGGGTACTGGGAGCAGCTGCCACCATACCAGAATGGTATTTCTGTTGGGCCCACACGCCCACCCCCCTCATACCTTACCTCTTTTTAAGCTAGCGGACCATTGCGCACGCACACACGCACAGTGTACAGCACCTGGGAGTCCTCCACTGAGCAGCTGGAGCATCGCAGGCAGTGGCTTGCGCATGCGTGCACAGAGAGCGTGCACAAGATCGATGCCCTGCCCCGTCGTAGTGTACCGGTTGCGATGGGATGCAGAACCCACCCCTGGTGCATGCATGTGTGTGTGGGGGGGTTGCACACGCATGCACAGGGGGACTGGCATATTGAATTATGGGCACACGTCTGCGCGCAATAGCGCATACACCCACGATTTCAGCACGCGAGGTGAAAAAGGTTAGCCCTCACTGCCACAGAGCATTGGCGAACAAACGTGAGATTTTCCTAAACTGAAGCAGGAGAATCTTTCAACGCAAGTCAGATTCATCTGTGGCTTCAGTAACTCAGAGGCGATAATAAAAATCCCTCCCTCCCCCCCAAAAGGACAGGCTGTTCCTCTGACTAACTGAGCAGGCCATTCCCGTGATGAAATGGAGGTGATGAATGAGGCTGAGCTCTCGGACAACATCACTCTGTCTTCAGCAAACAAAGGCTAGTTGTCAGGTGTGAAAAACCAGGACCGCATGTGAAATTCCAATTAAACTGATTTATTACTCATGCCTATGCACCGGAATCTACTCAGTGTTAGCTAAGGGTCAACGGAATACAATAGGGGGTTGGACTTAGTCCCTTCGGATTTAGTCCCTTTGTGACGACGTAGTTGATTCGAAGCCGATTCCTCTTTTGACTCCGCGCCCAGTTCTGCCCCTCCTTCTCCTATATTACTGCATGTCCAACAGCGGTGGGTTTCACCCGCGATTTCTGCTACTGGTTTCGGGCGAACCAATCCGAACCAGCTAAATACGACCTCTGATAGAAGAATTCTATTCTTCTATAAAGTCCCAAAGGAGCTTTTTCCAAGAGGCAACTGGACTTTCTGGTTTTTTGCTTTGAAGACGTTTCGCTTCTCATTCAAGAGGCTTCTTCAGCTCTCAGAAGGTCAGAGGGGTGTGCGAGGGAACGGCGAGCCCTACCCCTGGGGCCCATTTGTGGTCCCAGAAGGCTGCAGGGAGCCTAGCAGGTCCAAAGCAGGGCATAGGGGTGCAACGGTCCTCCCACGCGTCCCGTTTTTGGTTCCAGGAGGTTGCAAGGAGGCCTACTACGCCCAAAATGAGGCATTGGGGGGGGGGTGTCATGTGCGCATGAGCGGGGAAGTGCAGGGGTTTGCACATGCAGGCACCGAGGTGGGGGGGGAGCGGAGCACGAGTGGGTTTGGTCGCACGTCCATTGCATTATGGGTGCGGGTGCACGCCGACAGCTATAGACTGAATATAATAAATAAACCTTTTTGCCATACCCTAATACTTGAAGGTTGGTTCTCTCCTTCGTTTCCATCCATTGCTGCTTGCCTTGCCTCCGGGTACTTTGGACAAAAAGCAATGGACGGAAACTAATCAAGGGAGAGAACCAAACGAAGGAGAAATTTCCTGACAGTGAGAACAATCAATCAGTGGAACAGCTTAGCTTGTGGGTGCTCTGTCACTGGAGGATTTTAAGAAGAGACTGGACAACCGTTTGTCTGCAATGATGTCTTCCGCTTGAGCAGGGGGGGTTGGACTAGAAGACCTCCAAGGCCCCTCCGACTTTGCTATTTCAAGACAGGCTTAGGTTGAAGCGGATCTGTTGTCAACCAGAGAGAAAGGTATCTCTCACACAAGGTGAGAAAGTATCCCAAGTAAAACATAATTCTACCTTGCCTTTGCTGATATAAGGGGCCATATTCATTTGATTGCCAAGCATTCAGCCAGTTCTGACAGGTTCTGGAGAACCGGTAGCGGAAATTTTGAGTAGTTCGGAGAACCGGCAAACAGGCTGGCCACGCCCCTGCTGCCTCCCAGCCGATCTTCTTTCGTTGCCCTGCACAGGAGAACGGAGCTGGAAAGCAGGTTAGTGGGGTGGGGAGAGAACGGGGATTTTGCACTATCCTTCCCCTCAAAGCCATGCCACGCCCACAGAACCGGTAGTAAAAAAAAAATGACATCCACCACTGTTGCCAATCAAATACCAATCAAATCTGAAGGTCAGGCACTCCAGCTCTTAAAATAGCCAGGAAAAAAAAACTTGCAAATCTGCTGAAGCAGTGATGGTACCGTGATCCCTCTTAATAGATCCTGTGGGAATCCTTCAGAGATCTTCAACCAGCTACTGTTCACCATTTGCGTCTATTGTCCGAAGGTAAACCTCACATTCCTTGGGTTTGAACAAACCAGGGATATCTAAGGGAGGTATTAATGGCAACAGAACTCATCAGGGGAGATATGCTAAACACTCACCTATGGTATTTCATGCCGCAGCAGTAAAAGAGCCTCGGGTCAACGGGTGACCCCCGCAGCTGCTGCTTCGTCATTTCCATGCATAAGGGGGGAGGTTTTCTACAGACTGCTCTTTTTTAAAAAAAATATTATTATTATTTTTAATACAAGCAATCCATCTTCCATTAAACAGTACTTGTGCAATAACAGTTGAAATTTACAGACATATTCATCGTTTGTCTAAAAGATAAAAGTAAAGGCTCCCCTCGCACATATGTGCTAGTCGTTCCCGACTCTAGGGGGCGGTGCTCATCTCCGTTTCAAAGCCGAAGAGACGGCACTGTCCAAAGACGTCTCCGTGGTCATATGGCTGATACATAATATAGCTAACACCGAAACAATCCTCATCTTAACTTATTAAATTCCACTAATCTACTTTTATTTCTAACTTTCACATTTATTCTAGAGCCATCGGTAGAAGAGTTCCAATATATTACCATATATTGCTCCTTCTCTTTAAATGCAAGTGTCAACCTATTCGTTTCTGCACATTCTAATATTCTCCTAATCACATTTCTCATCCTTGGGAATCTCCTCACTTTTCCAGTTTCGTGCAAATACAGTTCTAGCTGCAACCAACCAACCGCTCTTAACGTTCTGGTGGCAAAATATCTTTGTGGGGAGCTCAAGATGGGAGAGGCGAAAAGCAGGGCTTGCTTGGGAGCTGGATCACCAAGGTCAGTTGGAGGCTGTGTGAGTGTCCGTGCTTGGCTCCCGATTAAAGAGAAAATTCCTCCCAGGCACTCAAGAGCTCCTGGATTCGTGGGGGGGGGGGAGAGAGATGGCTCAGGGACACTGATCTCACGTGGTTTCCCAAAGACCTTCTCACTTCTGACCTGCAGCACTTTAGAGCAAGGGGTGTCAAACTCAAAGCCTAGATCCAGCCTATGGGGTACTTCGATCTGGCCTGCGAGGCCGCCCTGGAAACAGCAGACTGGCCCATGGTGCCTCTGCCAGTGAAAACGGAGCTGGTGAGGGCCACATGAGGCCTTCCCGAGCCCGCCTTCACTGGCAGAGGGTCGTAGGAGGCAGCTGCAGCCGAAAACGAAGCTCGGGAGCCCATTTTCACTGGCAGAGGGTCGTAGGAGGCTATTGCAACTGAAAACAAAGCTCGGGAGCCCGTTTTCACTGGAAGACGGTTGCAGGAGACTGTCACAGCCGAAAACGAAGCTCGGGAGCCCGTTTTCACTGGAAGAGAGTTACAGGAGGCTGTCGCAGCTGAAAACGGAGCTCGAGAGCCCATTTTCACTGGAAGAGCGCTTGGGCCATCACAGGCGCCCCTGACACGAGTGATGTCGACCTGGCCATGCCTGCACTGGCCACGCCCACCCTGGCCTCCCCGAGGTCAAACTCAACCCTGATGCGGCCCTCAATGAAATCGAGTTTGACACCCCTGCTTTAGAGAAACTAGTCACTGGTGTATGAGGGTGCAGGTTCGTTCTCCGAGCTTGTGGGTTGGTTTCCGAACGATTCGCTACCAGGCTGGGTAACATCTTCATCAGAGTTCAGGGGATGTCGGTGTTCTTCTGTTTATAAGGGCTTCCGTGTCTGGTGACAAGGTTGACCTACATTGACCTACGATCCCCTCGGAATCAACCTGTAGCCAACCAGAGGTATCACTGACCCTCCATCAATCCACTCAACTCCCCTCCACCACCAATTCACCTCCCAATGACCCTCATCTGATGTAACTTCCCCATCACAAGACTCCAGCTGACGACTCACACCTGACCCATCGCAAGACCCTCCTCCCTTGACTCTCCCACACCCTTACAAACAGAAGAAAACTGACATCCCCTCAACTCCGCTGAAGATGTTACCCCGCCTGGTAACGAAATGTTCGGAAACCAACCCACAAGCTCGGAGAATGAATCTTCTTCACCCTCATCCTAAACCCGAGCTATAGATATTCGACCACTATTGCAAAGATGAGTGTATTTCTGATTTAGGTAGGATGCCCCAAATTTTCAAATACAAAAAAAAAAAAAAAGATTTCTAAGAGTTTTTCACGCTCACTAGCTGAGCCGCCCTGTCAGCAGTGCAAGTGGGACAAAATTCACACGGTTGCTATGTGATTAATCTCCCCATTTGTGGAATCTCCCGGGATGTTCAGAAATACAGATTTTTCCTCCCTACGGACTGACCAAGGGAATTATTCTAGGACAGCAATTGGCAGCAATGCATTGTGTTTTCATTTACGTTTGAATGGACCTTCCTTCCTTCTCCTTCCTTCCTTCCTTCCTTCCTTCCTTCCTTCCTTCCTTTTCCTTTCTTCCCTCCTTCCTTTTCCTTCTTTCCTTCCTTCCTCCTCCTTCCTTTCTTCCTTCTCTCCTTCCCTTTCCTTCTTTCCTTTCTTCCTTCCCTCCTTCCTTCCCCCCTTCCTTTTCCTTTTTTCCTTCCTTCCTTCCTTTTCCTTTCTTCCCTCTTTCCTTTTCCTTCCTTCCTTCCCTCCTCCTTCCTCCCCTTCCTTGACACTATAGTTCAATTTTTCTGTTATTTTGCTCAGGATCTAAATTTCCACACCTTCTCTTTTATTTTTAATTCAGTTTTAATATATATAAAATCATTAGCAACTAAATGTTTTTTTTTCATAGTATGACACTAAACCTGGGGATGGGGGTAGGTTGGATACATTCTGAGCTTAGAGAGAAATAGTGAAAGAAAATGGGGAGGAATGATCTTAGAGAAAAAAAAGTAAAGAGAAAATTCACACGTCCAGGACAGCCACTGCCAGACTACTAAACTGCAATCTCCTTCACACCAGGAAGGAAGGAAGGAAGGAAGGAAGGAAGGAAGGAAGGAAGGAAGGAAGGAAGGAAGGAAGGAAGGAAGGAAGGAAGGAAGGAAGGAAGGAAGGAAGGGGAGGGAGGAGGAAGAAGGAGGAAGAAGGAAGAAGGAAGAAAGAAGAAGGAAGAAGGAAGAAAGAAAGAAGAAAGAAAGAGGAAAGGGAAAAAGGGAAAGAAGAAAGAAGAAAGAAAGAAAGGAGGAAAGGGAGGAGGGAGGGGAGAAAGAGAGAGAAAGAAAGAAAAAAAAGAAAACAGAAAGAAAGCGAGAAAGAAAGAAAAAAGAAAGAAAGAGGAGGAAAGGGAGGGGGGGGGAAAGAGAGAGAAAGAAAAAGAAAATAGAAAGAAAGAAAGTGAGAAAGAAAAAAGAAAGAGGAGGAGGAAAGGGAGGAGGGAGGGGAGACAGAGAAAGAAAGAAAGAAAGAAAGAAAGAAAGAAAGAAAGAAAGAAAGAAAGAGAAAACAGAAAGAAAGAAAGCGAGAAAGAAAGAAAAAAGAAAGAAAGAATCTGGAGGAAAGGGAGGAGGGAGGGCAGAGAGAGAAAGAAAGAAAAAGAAAATAGAAAGAAAGCAAGAAAGCAAGAAAAAAGAAGAGGAGGAGGAGGCCTTTCCTTTGGAAACTCTAAGTAGCTTACAAAGAGGGAGTCCTTCATTTTATCCCTGGAAATATCCTAGGATTTTCATTCTACTAGTAGAAGATCCTGTGTACAGCCGCTCCGTTATCCCAAAGGTGCTTTTTCCAAAGGCAACTGGACTTTCTTTATTTTTCCTTGAAGACGTTTTGCTTCTCATCCAAGACGTCTTCTTCGGTTCTGACTAAATGGTGGAGAATGGAAGAATTCCTCACCATCCAGTCAGAACTGAAGAAGCATCTTGGATGAGAAGCAAAACGTCTTCAAGGAAAAACAAAGAAAGCCCAGTTACCTTTTGAAAAAGCACCTTCGGGACCATCGTGACTTGGGATGGGTGTCAAGATCCACAGACATTTGGCTGGATAAGACATTAATTGGACTGGAACTGATGACTTTTCCCTATGGGCTTTTGATTGAAAATTAGAACAAAAAGTTAAATGGAAAAAAATTATTTGGTTCATTAGTTCCCAGCATGGAACATATTGTAACTGATACGCAAGTACTTTGAATCCAAAACGGGGCTTATTGTAGGTCTGAATTGGTTCCTTAAGTGTTGCGTTGAAAGAAAATCTAAGATTGTGGACTGGAAAAACGTAATACATTAGGGAATAATTCATTTGAAAAAATAATGTAGACGTTATCTTGATCCTTAGGACTGGCAAGCAAGCCAATAAATAAACAACCATGGCTTAAGTCGAGGAAGTGAATACTGTAAATTGTAAAAAGATCCATGCACAAAAGGATGGAATTTGTGTTGGGATACAGACACACATATTTCATCTTTTTTGCCATCATTGTGATTAGGAAAGGACACTTGTATCTAATATTTCACACTAAAAATATGATTAAAAAGTGAGCTGGGTCAGTTCCAGGAATACTGCATTCAGTTCTGGTCACCACGATGTAAAAAAGATGTGGAGACTCTAGAAAGAGTGCAGAGAAGAGCAGCAAAGATGATTAGGGGACTGGAGACTAAAACATATGAAGAACGGTTGCAGGAACTGGGTATGTTTAGCTTAAGAGAAAGAAGGACTAGGGGAGACATGATAGCATTGTTCCAATATCTCAGGGGTTGCCACAAAGAAGAGGGAGTCAGACTATTCTCCAAGGCACCTGAGGGTAGAACAAGAAGCAATGGGTGAAAACTAATCAAGGAGAGAAGTAACTTAGAACTGAGGAGAAACTTCCTGACAGTTAGAACAATTAATCAGTGGAATAGCTTGCCTCCAGAAGTTGTGAATGCTCCTACACTGGAAGTTTTTAAGAAGGTGTTGGATAACCATTTGTCTGAAGTAGTGTAGGGTTTCCTGCCTAGGCAGGGGGTTGGACTACAAAACCTCCAAGGTCCCTTCCATCTCTACTATTGTATTGTATTGTATTGTAAGTTCACAAGTTAGACCCACAAGTTGGATCCAGTATTGTTAACTAGGGCATACAAAACCTTTGCCAGACCAATTCTTGAATACAGCTCATCCGCCTGGAATCTACCCTGTATATCGGACATTAATACGATCGAGCAGATTCAGAGGCATTTCACAAGAAGAGTCCTTCACTCTTCTGCTCACAATAGAATCCCTTACGCCACCAGGCTCGAAATCTTTGGCCTTCGACGGTCTGAAACTGTGCCGCCTGTGGCCGGATTTAAGCATAGTACGCAAAACTGTCTGCTATGACGTCCTACTTGTCAACGACTACTTCAGCTTCAACCAACAATAATACATGGGCAAACAATCGATACAAACTCAAGGTAAACCGCTCCAAACTCGATTGCAAAAAATACGACTTCAGCTACAGAGTGGTCAACGCCTGGAATGCTCTACCCAACTCCATTGTTACAATCCTCAAACCCCCATAACATCAGCCTTATACTGTCTATCGTGAACTGTACCCCATTCCTAAGAGATCCGTAAAGAGGGTGTGCATACCTACCGTCCCTGTCCTACTGTCCCCATTTATCTGCATCTACTTCCTTTGTTCATGCTTATGTTCATACCTACACCTGCTATCTTGTACATGTTTGACAAACAAATTATAAATAAGCAAACTGGCTTGAAAACATAATGTAGCACAATTGAAGTAGGGAAGCAAGGGTGTGCAATAAACTGATTTTTAGTTTCAACCACTCCTCTTCAAACTGTTTGTTCAAATTGCTCAAAACTGGAAGTGATTCCCTACCCCGCCCCAGGCATGAATCTCACAGAGGTCCTTTTTCAACAAGATTTATTGAGATGAACAGGGTGGAGTTAAAAGAAATACAACTGCATTATTTTCGATTTAGATTACCAATATATCCTCACGTACAACTACAGCGGAGACATTCCAATTTCCTTCTAACAGCCTTACTGTACCCAATAGACTGCAACAGAATAGCTCAAAAATAGGATTCTTGTAATAAAGCCATCAAATCTAAGTTGCAAGAGTAACATATGGTCACTAGATGGCAGCAAAGAGAGCACTTATTTTGGGCAGCCACCTAGTGGTGGTCTGGATTTATGAAGCCCAAATTCGATAGCCCTACATAAAATGCAATTTGGAATACAATAGAAAAGGATGGAGATTTGGCCCCAATTCTTAATTCTCTCAGGGTTAATTCACATGAGGACACAAAGATAGAATAGAATAGCAGAGTTAGAAGGGAACTTGGAGGTCTTCTAGTCCAAGCCCCTGCTTAGGCAGGAAACCCTACACCACTTCAAACAAGTGGCTATCCAACATCTTCTTAAAGACTTCCAGTGTTGGAGCATTCACAACTTCTGGAGGCAAGTTGTTCCACTGATTAATTGTTCTCACTGTCAGGAAGTTTCTCCTCAGTTCTAAGTTGCTTCTCTCCTTGATTAGTTTCCACCCATTGCTTCTTGTCCTGCCTTCTGGTGCCTTGGAGAATAGTTTGACTCCCTCTTCTTTGGGGCAGCCCCTGAGATATTGGAAGACTGCTATCATGTCTCCCCTAGTCCTTCTTTTCATTAAACTAGACATACCCAGTTCCTGCAACCGTTCTTCATATGTTTTAGCCTCCAGTCCCCTCATCATCTTCGTTGCTCTTCTCTGCACTCTTTCTAGAGTCTCCACATCTTTTTTACATCGTGGCGACCAAAACTGGATGCACTATTCCAAGTGTGGCCTTACCAAGGCATTATAATGTTAAGCCTTGTCTTAGAAGTATCAACCATATAATCTACGAAAAAGTTGGCACAGATTATTATTATTCTTTTAGAAAAAGTAGTCTCAAAGGTGCTTTCTCAAGAGGCACCTGTGCTTTCTGCTTTTTTCTTTGAAGACGCTTCGCTTCCCCTCCAAGAAGCTTCTTCAGGTCTGACTGGATGGTCCTTCCATTCTCCATTGTCTAATCAGAGCTGAGGAAACTTCTCAGAGGAAAAGTGAAACGTCTTCAAAGAAAAAAAACCTTAAAGTCCCCTTGGAAAAAAAAGCACCTTTGGGATAACTACAACCTACCTGGATGACTGAGAGTCTCCATAGACATTTAGAAAAAGGAGGTATTAAAAAAAATCAGTTGGAAGCAATAGAAGCAGGCCACAATTATTTGCTTGCCTCCAGAAGTTGTGAATGCCCCAACAACTGGAAGTCTTTAAGAAGATGTTGGATAGCCATTTGTCTGAAACGGTGTAAGGTTTCCTCCCTAGGCAGGGGGTTGGACTAGAAGACCTCCAAGGTCCCTTCCAACTCTTCTATTGTATTGTATTTAGCCACTCCTGTATATTATCGCTCTTTGCTGCGCTTGTGTGCCTATCCGTCCTAGAGACCTTTTTTAAAAGAAGGCTCCTTAACTCTTCCATAAATATTAACACAACAAAGCAATCAGCCTTGTGACAGCACACATCACTTACCAACTTTGGACCCTCTGTCCGTTCGCTTTGCCAATGGCTATTTTACGCACTTCAAAGTCACCCTGCTCTAGGACTGGCGCCCTACTGCTAATGATCCACGCTGTTTGATGACTTACTGGTGTTCCCCGGTGACACAAACAGCTGCCTGGTGCCAGGGTCTCTCTTTTGGGGTGGGGGGGATTGCGGTTTATAGAAAAGAGCAAGCCGCACAGCGGGCATCTCCAAGACAAAGCCTGACGCACATGCAAAATACCGTCACCCTTGGAGCTGCAAGGTCCCTCTTCCTGCATTGATGGCGATTCTTCAGCAGCTGCAACTGGCAAGGGTTCCTGAACCAGCAGCCCCCCTGCCCTCCTCCACACCAGTCGCTAAGCTGTTAACTGGTCTGCGTTCATTGCCTCTGTTGTGGCCTGCGGAGCTGGCAGCCGATTCGGACAGTGAGGAGGTTGGGGAGGAACCTGGGCCAGTGCTGGAGTCTGGGGAAGGCTCTGATGAGGGCTCTGCGTCGGAGGCAGAGAGGGGGCCAGGGCCGTCTGACAGTTATCAGCTGCCTTCAGAGTCAGACATCAGTGAGGCAGAAGAACAGCTGGAGCCTGTTCCCAGTGGGCGCATGCGCAGAGCTGACAGGAGAAGGGAACAGCTAAAGAACAGGGGTCGACTTGGGAGTAAGGCCACAGGTGGACGATGAATGGCCCCTCCCACAGGGAATAAAAGAGGAGCGAAAGGGGAGTGGAGTTTGCAGGAGGCTATTAGTTCGCTTAATTGGTCAATGACTCTCCGAGACTCCTTGCCACGTTTTGCAGATATCGGCCTGTCAGCTCTCCAAGCCAGATAAGGGCTGTGACCATAAATCCTCCCTCGAAAGACTTTGCTGGATGGGAATGAGCAGAATTCGCAGTCAATTAATAAAAGGGGTTTTTGTCGGGACCAGAAGTTTGCGTCATGCTCTTGGGAAGCCTCAAGTTCAGAACAGCCTCACTTCTTTCCCCTTCTCTGGGTAGACGCTCCTCCTCTTCAGCAAAGCTTCCTGATCTACCCACATCTACTTAAGTTAGCAGGGTGGCTGAATGTTTAAAAATGCTGAGTTTGTCTGCTGAAAAGCTAACAGACCAGATTCGAGGCCCGAGCGCTGCATGACGGGGGTGAGTTCCCGTTCCTTGCTGCAGCTCCTGCCCGCTTGGTTCAAAAATATGCAAATGCAAGTAGATAAATAGGCACCACTTCGGTGGGAAGATAACAGTATTCTGGGCGCCTTGGGCATATACAATACAATACAATAGTAGAGTTGGAAGGGACCTTGGAGGTCTTCTAGTCCAACCCCCTGCCTAGGCAGGAAACCCTATACCGTTTCAGACAAATGGCTATCCAACATCTTCTTAAAGACTTCCAGTGTTGGGGCATTCACAACTTCTGGAGGCAACTTCTGTTCCACTGATTAATTGTTCTAACTGTCAGGAAATTTCTCCTCAGTTCTAGGTTGCTTCTCTCCTTGATTAGTTTCCACCCATTGCTTCTAGTCCTGCCCTCAGGTGCTTTGGAGAATATCTTGACTCCCTCTTCTTTGTGGCAACCCCTGAGATATTGGAACACTGCTATCATGTCTCCCCTAGTCCTTCTTTCTCTTAAACTAAACATACCCAGTTCCTGCAACCGTTCCTCATATGTTTTAGTCTCCAGTCCCCTCATCATATAACCATGCTGGCCACCTGACCACGGAAATTGCCTTCAGATAATGCTGGCTCCCTCGGTTAAGAAACAGAGATGAGCACTGACCTATAGACTCGGACACAAGTGAACAGGGAAACCATCTTTTTAGTATTTAATTAGCTGGTGGCAGAAAGAGTGAAGTAATGTATCAGGGCAGTGGTGGGATTCAAAAAAATTTACTACTGGTTCTGTGGGCGGGGCTCGGTGGACATAGCAGAGGAAGGATAGTGCAAAATCTCCATTCCCACCCCACTCCAAGGGAAGGATACTGCAAAATCCCCATTCCCTCCCCACTCCAAGGGAAGGATACTGTAAAATCTCCATTCCCTCCCCACTCCAAGGGAAGGATACTGCAAAATCCCCATTCCCACCCCACTCCAAGGGAAGGATACTGCAAAATCCCCATTCCCTCCCCACTCCAAGGGAAGGATACTGTAAAATCTCCATTCCCTCCCCACTCCAGGGGAAGGATACTGCAAAATCTCCATTCCCTCCCCACTCCAGGGGAAGGATACTGCAAAATCTTCCATTCCCTCCCCACTCCAGGGGAAGGATACTGTCAAAATCTTCCATTCCCTCCCCACTCCAGGGGAAGGATACTGCAAAATCTCCATTCCCTCCCCACTCCAGGGGAAGGATACTGCAAAATCTCCATTCCCTCCCCACTCCAGGGAAGGATACTGCAAAATCTCCATTCCCTCCCCACTCCAGGGGAAGGATACTGCAAAATCCCCATTCCCTCCCCACTCCAGGGGAAGGATACTGCAAAATCTCCATTCCCTCCCCACTCCAGGGAAGGATACTGCAAAATCTCCATTCCTCCCCACTCCAGGGGAAAGATACTGTAAAATCCAAATTCCCTCCCCACCCACCTACCTGCTTTCCAGCTGGGAAGCCGATCAGCTGGGACTCAGGAGGCACGAATAGATGGAAGTGGAGCCAGCCAGAGGTAATATTTGCCAGTTCTCAGAACTACTCAAAATTTCTGCTACCCATTCTCCAGAACCGGTCAGAACTGGCTGACTTCCACCTTTGTATCTGGGGCACAAAAATCCAACCTTATGCAATAGTAAGATTTGGGGTAACAGTGACTAAGTAGCGAAGGGATCTTGCAGTCAAGAGTGGATTATCACTTAAAATGCTTATGCCATGTATAGATGCTCTCAGCAAAGGTAGTTTGCAAGTGTGGAATCATTAGAAAAGGAGTTCAGGATAAGAGTCCAGTAAAATCCTTGCAGCTCAGGGTTAAAATGAAGGGTCCTTGGTATTCTCTTGAGCTTGATTGGTTGTTTGCAGACATTTCTTTACCCAAGCAAGTAACGTCATCAGGGCAAATGAATATGGAGTTAGCTCCCTGTTTATATTCAGGTTGCCCTATATGCAGTTTTGGTGGGTGTATGATTGTCTAGATGGGGAAGAAATGGAGGTAGTGACAGATACTATTTTCCTGGGTTCCAAGATCACCGCAGATGGGGACTGCAGCCAAGAAATTAAAAGACGCTTGCTCCTGGGGAGGAAAACTCTGGCAAATCTAGACAGCATCCTAAAAGGCAGAGACATCACTCTGCCAACAAAAGTGTGTATAGTCAAGGCTATGGTTTTCCCAGTTGCAATGGATGGCTGTGAAAGTTGGACCATAAGGAAGGCTGAGCACCAAAGAATGGAGGCCTTTGAACTCTGGTGCTGGAGAAGACTCCTGCGAGTCCCTTGGACTGCAAGGCCATCCAACCGGTCAGTCCTAGAGGAGATCAACCCTGACTGCTCTTTAGAAGGCCAGATCCTGAAGAGGAAACTCAAAGACTTTGGCCATCTAATGACAAGGAAGGACTCCCTGGAGAAGAGCCTCATGCTGGGAAAGATGGAGGGAAAAAGAAGAAGGGGACAGCAGAGAATGAGGTGGCTGGATGGAGTCACCAAAGCAGTCGGCGTGAGCTTAAATGGACTCTGGAGGATGGTAGAGGACAGGAAGGCCTGGAGGAACATTGTCCATGGGGTCCCGATGGGTCGGACACGACTTCGCAACTAACAACAACCACAACTGTCTTCTTGATTAACTACAAGTAAAGCAAAGCCCCTTTTCAAAACTACAGGGAAATTACCTAGGAATATTGATCAGTTCTGGTCCTTGTGCCATTACAGAGCTAGGAAAACTGCAAAAACAGGACAATCAAAATCATTCAGGATGAAGCCCCTTCCTGACATGGAGAAACGTAGCAACTGAGGGGCTTAGCTTGGAAAAAAAGGAGTTTTAGGGAGATATAAGAAAGCATTAAACACACACACACACACACACCACACCTCAAGAGCAGGACGTTTTTTTGTCTCTGAACACAACCTTGCCATTGATTGAATTGCAGTGCGGGAAGACTCAGCAAAAAGGGATATTTAGGGCACAATGCATAGGTAAGACAGTTGTGATTAGGGAAGCCAAGTTGGATGCAGATAGATTCAAAGGAGGTCAGGATCCCCGAGGCAATTAGCAGGGATGACTGTTTCTCTCCTCATCTCTTGATTAGATTCATCAGAATAGTAAGAGTTGGAAGGGACATTGGAGGTCTCCTAGTCCAACCCCTGTACCATTTCTGTATATCGGACATGAATACAATTGAACGAGTCCAGAGGTATTTCACGAGAAGAGTCCTCCACTCCTCTGCTCACAATAGACTCCCTTACGCCACCAGGCTCGAAATGTTGAGCTTGGACAATCTGGAACTGTGCCGCCTGCGGTCAGACTTAAGCATAGTACACAAAATTGTCTGCTACAACGTCCTACCTGTCAACGACTACTTCAGCTTCAACCACAATAATACACCGGCAAACAATCGATACAAACTCAAGGTAAACCGCTCCAAACTTGATTGCAGAAAATACGACTTCAGCCACAGAATGGTCAACGCCTGGAATGCCCTGCCTGACTCCGTTGTTACATTCTCTAACCCTCACAGTTTCAACCTTAAACTGTCTACCGTGGACCTCACCCCATTATTAAGAGGTCCATAAAGGGGGCATGCATAAGGGCACCAGGGTGCCTACCGTCCCTGTCCTACTGTCCCCATTTATTTGTACTCATTTCTTTCCTTCATGTCCACGCCCATCCTTATACCTGTTATCTTGTACATGTTTGACAAATGAATGAATGAATGAATGAATGAATGAATGAATGAATGAATGAATGAATGAATGAATGAATGAATGGAGGCCCGCAGCTATATTCCTTTTGGATCTTTGGCCTGCCACACTTTCTCTTATTCTACTATGCCATTTCTATTGTGGGAAAATGGGAGGGGGGATGGTAAGGAGTTAAATGCTATGTAGCCAAAACAAAATTCCTTTCTAGAAAGCCAAGGTCATCCTTTGACTCTGTGTCTCCTTTGTGCTTCTGAAGTTCCACTGGCTTAACTGTTAGGAAGTTTCTCCCTTAATTCTAGGTTGCTTCTCTCCATGGTTACTTTCCATCCATTGTTTCACCTCCTGCCTTCTGGTGTTTTGGAAAATAGGTTGATCCCGTCTTCTTTGTGGCAGCTCCTCACTGCTATCCTATCACCCCTAGTCCTTCTCTTCATTAGACGAGACATAACCCAATTCCTGCAACCGTTCTTCTTATGTTTTAGCCTCCAGTCCCTTAATCCTCTTTGTTGCTCTTCTCTGCACTCTTTCTAGAGTCTCCACATCTTTTCTACATCGTGGCGACCCAAACTGAATGCAGGATTCCAAGTGTGGCCTTACCAAGGCCTTATAAAGTGGTATTAACACTTCATGTGATCTTGATTCTATTCCTCTGTTGATGCAGCCTAGAACTGTGTTGGCTTTTTTGGCATATGTTTTAGCCTCCAAGTCCCTTAATCATCTTAGTTGCTCTTTTTTGCATTCTTTCTAGAGCAGGCATGTCCAAAGTGCGGCCCGGGGGCCAAATGGGGCCCTTTTTCAAATTTCAAGCGGCCCGCAGCCTTTTCTCCCCACTGGAGTTATTTGTTTAGTCTTTCATAAAATACTGTATTTTTCGAAGTATAAAGATGCATCTTTTTCCCCTCAAAAAAGAGGCTAAAAATCTGGGTGCATCTTATACACTGAATACAGCATTTTTTGCTTCCCAAAACTCTGCCCCCTTCACCAAAATGGGCTGTGCATAGCCTTTAGGAGGTTTTCAGAGTGCTCCTGGGGGCTGTGGAGGGCATAAATGAGCAAAAACCGGGCCATTTTTTGCTCAACTTTGCCCCCCCCCAGCCCCCAGGAGCACTCTAGAAGCCTCTTAAAGGCTATTCATGCCCTTTAAAAAATAGGCCCATTTTCGTGGGAGAGTGCAAAAACTTTTTTTTTAATTTGCCTCTTCAAAATCTTGGTGCGTCTTATACTCCGAAAAATACGGTAGTTAATTCGCATTTAATGTTAAGGGTTCAAAGAATGTCAGGCTGAATGATCGGCCCCACACATTTTCACCTCACCAAATCTGGCCCTCCTCACAAAAAGTTTGGACACCCCTGTTCTAGAGTCTCAACATCTTTTTTTTTTTTTTTGCAATGCAGTGACCAAAAGTGGATGCAGAATTTTCACTGGGTGGCCTTACTAAGGGGCTTTATAAAGCGGTAATAATATCTCACATGTAATAATATCTCACATGTTCTTGATTCTACCTCAGTTAATGCAACCTAAGGATTGTCTCAGACTGCCCACTGGGAAGTGACCGAAAAAGAGGCTCCTAACCCTAACCCCCCAATGCAATTCAGGACTCCGGACTTGAACAACCAAAGCCCCCCCCCCCAGATCTGGCCTCAAAGTTGTGACCGCTGCTGCAGTAAGAAACAAGCATTTCCGAGCGTTAAGCTTCTACGCAGCTGCTACTGCTGCTTCGCCCTAGATCCAGAGGCCTTGACACACAAACTCCCCACTCTGAGCTCACCCCAGGAGCCGCTCCCCTCCCTTTCTCAATCACGGCTGTGGACAGGTGGGACGGGTTATGGTTACAGAGGCTTAGGAGCATCCTTTTGTGCGATCAAATATTAGAACCACAGCGAGGTAGGCACGAAAGGGAAAGAGGGCAAAGGAAGAGAGGCAGCATTCTTGGATAAGCCCGGCTCAAGGTCTGTGGCTTCTGCAAAAGGATGTGAGAGGAAACGCAACACGAGCATGACTTGGGTGAGGGGCGAGGAAGGAAAGTATAAACTGCATCATGACCGCATCATTTGGGGGGAGGGGGAAGAGAGAAAGAGAGAGATTGAGAGACAGAGAGATTGCGAAAGAGACCGACAGACAGAGAGAGAGAGAGAGAGGGAGAATCAGAGATAGATAGATAGATAGATAGATAGATAGATAGATAGATAGATAGATAGATGATAGATAGATGATAGATAGATAGATAGATAGATAGATAGATAGACAGACAGACAGACAGACAGACAGACAGACAGACAGACAGACATTTTATATTGGGAGAGACAGAGGGATAGAGACAGAGAAATAGAGACAGAAAGACACAGAGAGATTGAGAGAGAGAGATTGAGAGAGATTGAGAAAGAGAAACAGAGAAAGACAAAGAGAGAGACACAGAGAGAGAGAGATTGAGAGAGAGAGAGAGAAATAGACAGAGAGAAAGAGAGAGAGAGAGAGAGAGAGATTTGAGATTGAGAGAGAGAGATTGAGAAAGAGAGACAGAGAAATAGAGACAGAAAGAGACAGAGAGAGATTGAGAATGAGAAAGAGATTGAGGGAGAGACAGAGACAGAGTATATATATATATATTTGAGATTGAGAGAGAGAGATTGAGAAAGAGAGACAGAGAAATAGAGACAGAAAGAGACAGAGAGAGATTGAGAATGAGAAAGAGATTGAGGGAGAGACAGAGACAGAGAGATTGAGAAAGAGAGAGACAGAGAAATAGAGACACAGAGAGAGACACAGAGAGAGAGATTGAGAGAGAGAGAGAGATTGAGAGAGAGAGAGAGAGAGAGAGAGAGAGAGAGAGAGAGAGAGGAGAGAGAGGAGGGGGAGTCATTTGAAAAAGAAAGAAGGTTGGAATGGTTTTGAAGGGGAGATTTATTTTCTGTTAACGCAGCACAAGCAGTCCTGCCTGGCACCAAGGCCGACCACCAAAGGATTCAGGTGAAAGAAAAGCTATTCCCAAGGGGGGGAGGTTGGATCTTTGACGGGGATGAAGTAAGGGACAAAGATTTCTACACACACACACCCCACTTCCAGTTGTTGGCGAGGAAAGAAATTCTCCCGCAACGGAGTGATGGCTTGGGAATTTTAAAACGGTCTGTTTTGCAACGTTGCAAACCACATCACAGTTGCATTACCAGAGGAGGAGGGGGGATAAGAGAGAGGAGGAGGATGGGTGGACTGGGACCAATTGCCAGGCAGGGCCCCATCCTCTGCGACTGTCAGTGAAACCAGGACACGGCCGAATAGTGCAGCTCAAGCGCTTCGGCCACGGAAAAGGCTGGCCTTTGATGTGCAGGATTTCAACACCTTTGCGCAGGAATCTTCTCAACTAAGAGTTAACGCCTGTTTGATAAAGACCAATGGAATTCAAGGGAGGTTAATGTCAGGGTTCAAAATAGCACCCAAAATTAAATCAGAATCCAAGGCAAAGGATTCCTCAAAGTTCCAATTTATTAAGAGAGCCACGTTGGCATATCTGGGAAAACTCGAATCTGAAAGCTTCCCGGTTTTCCCCACCCGATTGAAAGTTCAAGATCTTGCCCCCACACCTACAAGTCCATCCCATGGTCCAATCTTCCACTGCCACTCTGGCAGTTCCACCCCTCCAGTTCCGGTCAGGTGCAGAGGTGCAAAGACAAAAGATGACCTTGGCTTTCTAGAAAGAATTTTGTTATGGCTACATGGCATCTCACTCCGTACAATCCCTCCTCCCATTTTCCCACCATAGAAAATGCCTAGTAGAATAATAGAAAGTGTGGCAGGCCCAAGATCCAAAAGAAAAGATGGCTGCAGGCCTGACAGTCAGGATTAGTCTGCTTAGGACTACGTAGGGATTCTAGGCTGGTCCCTCTTTTGACTCCGCCCCCAGATTCTGCCGCTGTTTCTCCTACGTTTTGTGCCTAATTTTTCAGGGTGATGGGGGTGTGATAGATCAGAAGCAGTGGTGCAATTCAGCCAGTTCTATCCAGTTCGGGCGAAGCAGTAGCGGTGGCTGCAGGAGGCTCCACCCACTCGCCTGGACATCATCACGTCCATGCGCTGAAGGCCCCCGCTGAAGGCTCCCGCGCGCTCACATTTGCAAACCGGCAGCGAAGGTAAGTTGATAGGTAAGGTTAGGCCCAGTACTCTTCAACATCTTCATCAATGATTTGGATGAGGGAATAAATGGGGAACTCATCAAATTTGCAGATGACACCAAGCTGGCAGGAATAGCCAACACTCCAGAAGACAGGCTAAAGATAAAGAAGGATCTTGACAAACTTGAAGATTGGGCACTATCTAATAAAATGAAATTCAATGGTGAAAAGTGTAAGGTTCTACATTTAGGCAACAAAAATGGAATGCACAGGTACAGTATAGGTGATACCTTACTCAGTAGTAGTAACTGTGAAAGGGATCTTGGAGTCCTAGTGGACAACCATTTAAATATGAGCCAGCCGTGTGCAGCAGCTGCCAAAAAAGCCAACACAGTTCTAGGCTGCATAAACAGAGGGATAGAATCAAGATCACGTGAAGTGTTAATACCACTTTATAATGCCTTGGTGAGGCCACACTTGGAATACTGCATTCAGTTCTGGTCGCCATGTAAAAAAGATGTGGAGACTCTAGAAAGAGTGCAGAGAAGAGCAAGAAAGATGATGAATGGACTGGAGACTAAAACATATGAAGAACGGTTGCAGGAACTGGGTATGTTTAGCTTAAGAGAAAGAAGGACTAGGGGAGACATGATATCAGTGTTCCAATATCTCAGAGGTTGCCACAAAGAAGAGGGAGTCAAACTATTCTCCAGGGCAACTGAGGGTAGAACAAGAAGCAATGGGTGGAAACTAATCAAGGAGAGAAGCAACTTAGAACTGAGGAGAAATTTCCTGACAGTTCGAAACAATTAATCAGTGGAACAGCTTGCCTCCAGAAGTTGTGAATGCCCCAACACTGAAAGTCTTTAAGAAGATGTTGGAGAGCCATCTGTCTGAAACGGTATAGGGTTTCCTGCTTAGGCAGGGGGTTGGACTAGAAGACCTCCAAGGTCCCTTCCAACTCTACTATTATTGTATTGTATTGTATTGTATTGTTGTACTGTATTGTATTGTTGTATTGTATTGTATTGTATTGTTGTATTGTGTTGTATTGTATTGTTGTATTGTGTTGTATTGTGTTGTATTGCATTGTTGTGTTGTTGTGTTGTTGTTGTGTTGTTGTGGTGGTGGTGGTGGTGTTGATGTGATGTGGTGTTGTGTTGTATTGTATTGATTTCACCCCTGATCAGAAGATGATATTCCTTGCATACCGATTAAAAGGAATCTTTTCTCCATAAATATTGACTGCAGCTGGGAATTAGAGCCTACGTGAAGAGAATGCGACCCTCAAAAGCTCGCTCTGACCTTGACGGATTACATTCCCTCTTTAATCAGGAGGAGGAGGAGGAGGGGATCCGCTAACTCATCCTTACAAAACCTTCCTTGCCAGATATCTCAAGTGAGGTAGGGAGGAATTGGTCTAATGGCATCTACAATTCCTGGTTGAAACCCTTGGTGTTTTGCTATGAGTGCAACTGGAAAAGGGGTTACTGGAGCTATAAAAGGAAGGCCATGGTTATCCTAGAGATGAGGGCCCTTGTTGTATGAGTGCAATGAGCACTGATGATGTTACCTAGTTGGGTAGTGAAAGATGTACAAGAAAACAAGTAAGCTTACTTCCCAGAAGTAACGCGGAAGGTAAGTTTCGTTAAAAACTGAGCGCCAAGCACGCGATCACCGAACCAGTTGTTAAACCAGCAGGATCCCATCAGAGGTGGGTTCCTACCGGTTTGGCCGAATCAGTAGTGGTTTGCTGGTTTAGCATTAGCACTGCCATGACCCAGGCTGGCCACGCCCCTGAACCTGTTCCCCGGTTGGAGTGGAATGGTTTTTTTTTCAATGTTCTGCGCATGCACAGTCCTATTTATGGGCAACTGCGTATGTGCACAGAGCATGCATCTGGCCCCGTGCGAGCAAAGCAAGCTCGTGTGCGCAAAATTGTACATGCACCAAACCGGCAGTAATGCCCGCAGCAACCAACCCATGGCTCCTACCACTGCTTAACTTCACACCCAGTAGTACTGCCCCACCAGAAAATCAAGGTTAAACATTATGTTAAAATGTGAGCTTTCCAGGAGAAAAATGAACAGAATCCGTTGTTGCGTCCTGAAGTGGATCTGAATCCAACGGAAGTCTCTTTAGCTCCTACGTTAGCGGATGTGGAGGGCAGATCAGGATGGCATTTCCCCGGGCTAACCAATCTCGTTGCCGTTCTGTAGGGGATGTGCTCAAATGGGCCAGGGAGATTGACCTAGCATGCTTCCAGAAAGTCATTATATCTACAAGTGACCTCCTAAATAAAGCCAAGAAACAGAAGTCCGTGAGATCAAAAGGTCATTTGAAAGCAAAGCTTAATTTGCTTGGCGGAGGGAGGGCGGCCAGCAAGTCAGGTCTGGAAGTCACACAACCAAAATTTGCATTCAGGCTGAAACTTCTGGACTAATTTTTCCTTGCTTCTGAGAAGGACACTTGTGGCATTCATTCTGGGATACTGTCTCAAGCTCCGTGGTCTAGACGTTCCTCGTTTCTTTCTGGTCAACCCCCAGTCTGGAGCCTTGTTGGGTCTATTAAGCAATGGATGGAAACTCATCAAGGAGAGAAGCTACTGGGCATTAAGGAGAACCCTCCTAACAGTGAGGACAATCAACCAGTGGAATGTCTTCTCTTCAGAAGTTGTGGGTGCTACACATCACTGGAGGCTTTGAAGAAAAGACTGGGCAGTCACATGTCTCAAATCCAGCCCTTGCTTATCAATGGAGACCAAGTGGAGCAAGTAGCCAGTTTTAAGTTTCTGGGTGTTATCTTAAAAGAGGAGCTGGCATTGCAGCCCTGGTCAAAAGGGCCCAGCAGAGATTATAAGACCTGAGACTTCTCAGGAAACAACAACTGAATGGAAAACTGTTGTTGTCCTTCTACTGCTGCATTATAGAGAGTATTTTAACTTACTGCACCTGTGTTTGGTTTGCCAATTGCACAGAGGCAGGTAGGAGAGCGCTCCAGAGGGTCAATGTCATTGCCCAGAGGATCACGGGTTGCCCTCTCCCCTCTTTGGAAGAGCTTTATAGCTCCCACTGCCTTAAGAAAGTTCAAAACATTCTTAAAGATCCATCTCATCCTGGGCACCTTTTTTTTTTGAACTATTACCATCTGGCAGACGGTACAGGACAATGAAAACAAGGACAAATAATAGGCTGAAAAACAGCTTCTATCCCACAGCAATAACTATGTTGAATTCTACTGTATAGCGCAATATCGGGTTTTCAATTTCAATTGTATAGAAGGTGAAGGATGTTGTTTGTGTTTTTATTTTGATAGTTATAATGTACACTGAAGATGGCATTTAATTTCACTGTACCATGTGCAATGGCAATAAAGTAAATTAAAGTAAACTAAACTAAAATGTTGTAGGGTCTCCTGCTTGAGCAGTGGGTTGGGCTAGAAGACCTCCAAGGTCCCTTCCAGCTCTGTTTTATTCTACTTGGATCATTGCGTGCCTACACTGGACCAGCCAACAATCAAACAGGGTAAGTGCTCCATAATCTACAATTGCTCAAAGTAACTTATTTATTTTTATTTATTAAATCTGTACGTCCCCCCCATCTCCCTACCAAGCATCTCTGGAGGGCTATCTAACATCGAATATAACTAACCTACAGGCAGCCCTCGACTTACAAGAGTTCACTTAGTGTCCAAAGTTACAACTGCACTGAAAAAAGTGACTTATGACTTGTCTTGCACACTTACGACTGTCGCAGTATCCCCGTGATCATGTGATCAAAATTAAGATGCTTGGCAACTGGCAATGATGATGACAGTGTCCCGGGGTCGTGTGATCCAATTTTCGACCTTCTGACAAGCAAAGTCAAAGAGGGAAGCCAGATTCACTTAGCGACCGTGTTCCTAATTTAACCACTTGCAGCGATTCACTTAACAATTGTGGCAAGAAGGGTCATCTAATGGGTCAATGCTCACTTAATAAAGGTTGCACTTAGCAACATTAATCTGGGGCTCACTTGTGGCCATAATTCGAGGACTATCTGTATTAAGCCAGTCGTGTTTCAGGCAGTATATGGGCTATTAACATTGATCCCCAAACATGGCAAAACAAAAAAAAACCATCCAGTGTAGCTTGCTTAGTTCTTAAATTCTGTGGACTGATCAAAAGCACCTTCAGAACTTATGACAACTCAGATGGTTTTCCGACAGAATTTTCTCTCCTCGCACATGAAATAAAAGGCGTCCTTTTCATGTAAAGCATGCGCAGGTTGTTTCTTTGACAGAGGAAATTGGTGGCTTCTATTATTACAGCCCTGCACAATTACCAAGTTGAAAATTACTTACTCAGCTGTAGTTTTACAACAAAATGAACCTCTAGCCGCATCAAACTATGTAATTGGCCCCTTAAAAAAAGAGCAGGTAATATTTCTCAGGAATAAACGCAATGCTGGGTGACTTCTTGGATGTTCGGGCAGAATTAGGGAAACCGTTTGCCACTGCTGATTTCTGATTTTTTTTTTTTTTTTGAGTTCCCAATTTAGTGTCAGGCCTGCAGCCATCTTTTCTTTTGGATCTTTGGCCTGCCACACTTTCTATTATTCTACTATGCCTTTTCTATTGTGGGAAAATACGGTGTTAGATGCTATGTAGTCATAACAACATTCTTTCTAGAAAGCCAAGGTCATGCTTTGTCTTGGCACCTCTGCACCTCACCGGAACTGGATGGGTGGACATGCCGGCATGGCAGTGGAAGATTGGACCATGTGATGGACTTGTGGGTGGGGGGGCAAGATCTTGAACTTTCAAGTGGGTGGGGGAAAACGGGTTTTCCCAGATGTGCCAGCGTGGCTCTCTTAATAAATTGGAACTTTGAGCAATACTTTGCCTTGGACTCTGATTTACTTTTGGGTGCTATTTGGAACCCCTGACATCTGGTCTGCTACTTTGGATTTCCTGTAGTCTCTCACCCCATAAAAATCTTAAGTGATTCTAGCTCAGCTTCACAACCCCACAAAAAACCATCAGGTGTCCAGCCCTCTCAATTCCTGGCAAATAGATGGGGAAGAAATGGAGGTAGTGACAGATATTATTTTCCTGGGTTCCAAGATCACCGCAGATGGGGACTGCAGCCAAGAAATTAAAAGATGCTTGCTCCTGGGGAGGAAAGCTATGGCAAAACTAGACAGCATCCTAAAAAGCGGAGACATCACCCTGCCAACAAGAGTGTGTATAATCAAGGCTACGGTTTTCCCAGTTACAATGGATGGCTGTGAAAGTTGGACCATAAGGAAGGCTGAGTGCCAAAGAATGGAGGCCTTTGAACTCTGGTGCTGGAGAAGACTCCTGTGAGTCCCTTGGGCTGCAAGGCGATCCAACCGGTCAGCCCTAGAGGAGATCAACCCTGACTGCTCTTTAGAAGGCTGGATCCTGAAGAGGAAACTCAAAGACTTTGGCCACCTAATGAGAAGGAAGGACTCACTGGAGAAGAGCCTAATGGTGGGAAAGATTGAGGGCAAAAGAAGAAGGGGACAGCAGAGAATGAGGTGGCTGGATGGAGTCAACAAAGCACTAGGCATGAGCTTCAATGGACTCTGGAGGATGGTAGAGGACAGGAAGACCTGGAGGAAGGTTGTCCATGGGGTTGCAATGGGTCAAACACAACTTTGCAACTAACAACGTGTTAATCTGTGTTTTTGAAGCTTTGCTATGCTAGTCTGAACTATTGAGGTTCAATCTTACTTATCTTTTCAAGGTTTTATTAGAGTCTTTCCTAAACACTGAAACTAATTATTCAAATAAGTAAACCCTGAAAATAAAAGTTTTTGCTTTCCATCCTTCCAAATGATAACGAGTTGGTTTAAGAAATTTCTTTTTTAAAAAAAAGTGGCAAGCGAAAGAGAGAAAAAAAATGACCGCAGGATTTATTACACCCTCTAGCAGGATAACTTTGACTAGGAAAAAATGAACAGAGGCAAGATTAGGGTTAAGTATGAGGCACTGTTTCCTGAGGGTAAAAGCCAATAAGCTCTGAAACTGCCTACGATCCAACAATCCTAGATTCTCCTCTTTTGCCAGAGGTTTTCAAACAAATTCTGGATGGATCTTTTTTTTTGAGATCATTTAGTGGATCTTGGCATTGAGCTGGACATTGGACCAGATGACCTTGAGAATTTCTTCCAATTCCTACATGTAAATGTTATATGTTTTTTACTCCATTGTACGCCGCCCCGAGTCCTTTTCGGAAAGGGAGCGGCTAATAAATTTAAATTATTATTATTATTATTATTATTATTATTATTTTATTTAATCTGGAATCTCTACATTTTATGATTGGGCCAGTTAGACTATCGTTGATCCTGCAAAACAATACAAGTTAACTTTTTTGGGTGTTATTTTTAAGCCCCACAGGGCAATATGTTCATTAATCTGGGATTTTCATAGCCTGATTCAAATATTTCTCAAGAGAGAATCCTTCCCATGCTTGCTGGATGCTACAGTTAAGTCTCCACCCTGCTGTTATAACACACACTCCAAAAATGTAAAATGTTGCATTTGATATTTGCAAAGTACATTCTCCTGTAATGTGTACACACAATATTTTCAGTAAAATAGTTATCTTCTGATTTTTTAAAAAATGCTGTCAACTGTTTATGTTGCAACAGATTCGAAAGTTAATTCCTCAGCTAATGGGTATCTATTAGCTCTGCTAATGCATGTCTACTTAGGTGAGATTGGGGATTCAAAATTGTGTACTACCGATTCTATGGGCGTGGCTTGGTGGGCATGGCAGGGGAAGGATACTGTAAAATCTTCATTCCCGCCACACTCCAGGTGAAGGATATTGTAAAATCCCCATCCCCATTCCCTTCCTACTGCAGGGGAAGGATACTGCAAAATCCCTATTCCCTCCCCACTCCAGGGGAAGGATATTGTAAAATCCCCATCCCCATTCCCTTCCTACTGCAGGGGAAGGATACTGCAAAATCCCTATTCCCTCCCCACTCCAGGGGAAGGATATTGTAAAATCCCCATCCCCATTCCCTTCCTACTGCAGGGGAAGGATACTGTAAAATCTCCATTCCCTCCCAACACCAGGGGAAAGATACTGTAAAATCCCCATTCCATCCCCACTCCAGGGGAAGGATATTGGAAAATCTCTATTCCCTCCTCACTCCAGGGGAAGGATACTGCAAAATCCCCATTCCCTCCCCACTCCAGGGGAAGGATACTGCAAAATCTCCATTCCCTCCCCACTCCAGGGGAAGGATACTGCAAAATCCCCATTCCCTCTCGATCAGCTGGGATTCAGGAGACAGTGAATAGATGAGGGCGGGGCCAGTCAGAGGTAGTATTTACTGATTCTCTGAACTACTCAAAATTTCCGCTACCGGTTCTCCAGACCTGGTCAGAACCTGCTGAATATCACTTCTGATATAGATTCGTAAGAGGGTTAAGATAAATCCACTTCTAATGTTGTTTAGAAGTCCAACCCTACTTGTTAGAGAGAGGCTGGGAGGGCCAGGGGGAAGAGTCAAGCAGGGAATTAGTCTGGAATCCCTACATGAGCACAACGCCGCAAAGTGAATGCTATTGAACCTTATCTGGTTTTTACCCAGATGCAAACATCATGTGTGAACCCAGTTGTTTGCACCTGACACTAACAGGGTAGTACAGTGGCCAAGACGCTGATCTTGTCGATCAGAAAGGTCGGCAGTTTCGAATCCTTAGTATCGGGTAATGGAGTGAGCTCCTGCTACTTGTCCCAGCTTCTGCCAACCTAGCAGTTCGAAAGCATATAAAAATGCAAGTAGAAAAAATAGGAACCACCTTTGGTGGGAAGGTAACAGTGCTCCATGCGCCTTTGGCGTTTTGTCATGCCGGCCACATGACCACGGAGACGTCTTCGGACAATGCTGGCTCTTCAGCTTTGAAATGGAGATGAGCACCGCCCCCTAGAGTCGGGAACGACTAGCACACATGTGCAAAGGGAACCTTTACCTTATTTGATCCCATCTGATGTTTATGAAATTTTGATTAAAAATCATTTAGAAATATGCATTTTCCTAGCAGACTTTAAATTCCCCTTCCAATCACACTTTAAAAAAAATGTGTAGAACTTTTACAAACCTACATTCTTTTTTTGAATGCAACTTCTGCACATTGGGTAAGCGTGAATTTCAAGAAAAAATTGTTAAAGAGTTTTTTGACCAGAGGAAATCAGTGGATCGTGGCCATCAGATAAGAGACATGTGTACAGTTGAAGTGTTCATTTGGGGGCAATTAAAGGAGCTGTTGATTTAGACAGGCGAGTTCAGGGCCCAAATTTGGCAACCTGATGCCTAACAGTCAATAGGCTGCAAAGTGAATGTGTGAACTCTGGACAACCCCTCACCCTCCTAAATCCTTTAGATGCCTAATTTGACCCTAAAGGGTATTTTAAACTGAGAAGCAGAAATCGTTTTAGTGTGGAGCTCCCACCAGTTGGCAGAAGCCGGAACAAGTAACAGGAGCTCACTCCATTATGCGGCGCTAGGGATTCGAACCGCCGAACAAGCTCAATCAGATTGACAAACTCAATCAGCTTAGCCGCTGAGCCACCGCGTCCCTCGCGTGGCCTGAGAATACAGCAATGGTCGTAAATTTGAAGTGTCTGAATTTTGATCAGGGGGCCGTTACAAAGGTTGTAACTGTGAAAAATGGCTGTCACTTTTTTCCAGCGTCGTTGTAAATTTGAACGGTCCCTAAATGAACTGTTGTAAGTCGAGGACCACCTGTACTCTTGTCTATGGGCTATATCAGGGGTCAGCAAACTGAGGCTCTGGAGCCGCATGTGGCTCTTTCCTCCCTCTGCTGCGGCTCCGTCACCGGTCGGCGCCACAATTTTGAGAGGAGCTTCCGGTGGGGGGGGGGAGAGAAGCAGAGTGCGCCAGGAGAAGACTCTATGGCAAGGGGAGGGTTTTCCAGTTGTCTCCACCATTGATAGGGCTTTCGGTTATGACAGGTAGAGGAAAAAGGACGCCGTGCTAGGAGGAGACTCTATGGTGGGGGAACTGAACTTCTGGTCAGCTCCAGAACTGAACAGGGAGCTTCCGGTTAGGACATTTGTGGCTCCTGGTGTTTTCTTTACTGTGGGAAAACGGGTCCAAATGGCTCTTTGAGTGTTTAAGTTTGCGAACCCCAGGGCTATATCATCCCATGGAATGGCTAGTCCTTTGAGACAAGCCTCCCTAAGAGGCTGGAAAGCCACTAGCCCTGGAATGGTATAAGGTCTCCTGCTTGAGCAGGGGGTTGGACTAGATGACCTCCAAGGCCCCTTCCAGCTCTGTTATTCTGTTATTAATATGCCTTCCTAAAACCCCGACAACATCTAGTTACTTCAGACAACCGTGGGAGGCCAATCACCAGTATAAGATAGATGTATAAGATCATGCATTTTTGATGAGTTTAGATCAGGTAATTTGCTACGATTAATATAGGAGTCTGTGCCTCATTATTGGCCGGTATAAATTAAACAGAACCAGTACAGGAAGTCCTCGATTTACGACACTTCATTTAGTGACCGTTCAAAGTTACAACAGGATTGGGAAAAAAAAAGGTGACTTATAAACATTTTTCACAATGATGATGGTTGCAGCATCCCTGTGGACACGGGATCAAAATTGTGTTGCTCGACAACTGGTTCAGATTTATGACGGTTGCAGTGTTTGGGGGAGGGGGGGTGTCACGTGTGTCGCCTCACTGTGTCCTTTTGACAAGCAAAGTCAATGCAGAAGGCAGATTCACTCAGCCACCGGGTTACCAACTTTACAATCAGTGATTCGCTTGGCAACGGTGGCAAGACACGTCTTATAGTCCAAAAAATACGGTACTACATGTTTTTATTCTACATTGCTGGTTGTCTACCACTTAATGTGTGACCAGAGCACTATAAGGCAAAGGTAAAGGTTCCCCTCGCACATATGTACTAGTCGTTCCTGACTCTAGGGGGCGGTGTCCATCTCCGTTTCAAAGCCGAAGAACCAGCGCTGTCCGAAGACATCTCTGTGGTCGTGTGGCCAGCATGACTAAATGCCGAAGGCGCACGGAACGCTGTTCCCTTCCCACCAAAGGTGGTCCCTATTTTTCTACTTGCATTTCTTACGTGCTTTAGAACTGCTAGGTTGGCAGAAGCTGGGACAAGTCACAGGAGCTCACTCCATTACGCGGCGCTAGGGCTTCGAACCGCTGAAATGCCTACCTTTCTGATCGACAAGTTCAACGTCTTCGCACTATACAAGCCACCCGAAGTAATAACCCCTCAATTTTGTGTTTGGGGAAGAAAATCACACCGAGATCTGCAGACGGTCAAGCAAGCCAAGGCAGCCCAAGGAAGTGTAGAAAGATGAAACGAAACGTGTCTTCAAAAGCCACATAGGCTTTTTTTTTTCCTTCCCCTCTTTCAAAACTGCACTGTAGCATTGCACCAAACAATTCTGTGGCCAGGGATAGCTGGAAAGACACATCCTGAAATCTAGGAAGACTCTTACGAGCGGACTTCGGGAAAGGAATGCTTTGGGATCTAGGGAGGGATGAAGGAATAGTGAGTCAGACAAGGCTGGATCTATTGGGAATCTTGTTCTGGAAGCAGATTTTGGCCACCCCCACCCCACCCCACCTCCCCTGTGTACTATTAAAGGCTCTGATTCACGAAAGAGCACATACTCTGCTCTGCCCTTCACTGTCCATCTGGCCTTTGGGGGGAAAAAATTAAGTAGGTCAATTGGGCAGGGAAGCCAGCTGCTAAGGATGGAAAATCCCTCTGCATTCTCATCTGACCCAAAGTCTAACAATATGAACAAAAGAAACTTTTTTAGCAGATGGCGAGCAGGGCCCTTTTAATGCCCGTGGTCTTCACCGGGCACAACCACCGTTATCGTTTTTTTGCAATCATGGGCTTGGAATGAGGAGGCTTTGGCCGTCCAAACGGCAAATTTTCCCCCCAAGGGGATAAACCAGCAGGGACCAGCGCTTTAAAAAGAAGGAATTGGCCTCCTCTGCTTTCGGAGGCCATCGACACCAGTTCCTGGGGGATGGTGGAGGCTTATTCACCGTCCTTCTGGGCGGCCCACGGGGAGAACATGCGCTGCGAGCCGGCGTCTCCTGGATCAGCACATTACAGGGTTAGGGTTGCAAGGAAGGATGGGGAAGGGTAGCGCAAAAGCTGCCCCTTGGGAGAGGGAAAGAGAGAGCAGCTTGTGCTTTCACTCCTTGCAGAGACACTTGTGGGAGGGGGCTTTTTCTTCAGGGAAGGGGGTCACCACTAACAGACCCATCTGGGGGGCAGGGGCAGCTTGCCTTGGGGCTAGAATACCCAAGCAGGAGGGAATCACCGTGTCAAAATATTCCCCCTTGGGGAAAGACTTGCTGTTCTTAAAAGCAGAAGGCCTGTCTCTCGTTTCCCACACACTCCACATCCCCAAAGCACTAGGATGGTAGTGAACCCCAAAACACTCAAACCTGCCCGAAATCTGCCTTCCGGTGGAGGGGGGGCAGCCCTCTTCAGTCAATCCAGACTGGGATTGTGAAGATAAAAATCAGGGGAACGGAAGGAGAGATTCGGAAGGCGAGGGGTAATCCCTGGAGAAGCAAGCAGTTGGCGGGGGGGGGGGGACTCAAGAACCCCCCAAATGCCAAACCTCCTCAAAAGGTGTCTTTCTCCCTCCCCCTCCCCCCAGCAAGTCCAGGCTGGGACTGTCAAAATAAAGTCAGGAGGAAGGAGGGAGAGGGGTTCTCCCTGCAGAAGAAAAAATGGGGTTCTCAAGAACCCTCAAAATGCCACACCTCCCCAAAAGGTGACACACCCCCCCCCCGGCAGCAAATCCAGGCTGCGGTTGTCAAGGTAAAATCAGGGGAATGGA
Organism: Natrix natrix natrix; assembly: GCA_029891615.1. Taxonomy (NCBI): domain Eukaryota; kingdom Metazoa; phylum Chordata; class Lepidosauria; order Squamata; family Natricidae; genus Natrix; species Natrix natrix. Next base: position 1,079,751 of record JAKRSK010006701.1, read on the forward strand.
AGGGGAGGGGTTATCCCTGGAGAAGCAGGTAGTTAGAGGGGAAAAACGGGGTACTCAAGAACCCCCAAAATGCCACACCTGCCCAAAAGGTGCCTCCCCCCCACTCCCTGGGCAACTCCAGGCTGAGACTGTTAAAATAAAGTCAGGAGAAAGAGGGGTTCTCCCTACAGAAGAGACAGGTAGAAGAAAAATGGGGTACTCAAGAACCCCCAAAATGCCACACCTCCCCAAAAGGTGACGTCCCCCCCTCCCCGCAGCAAATTCAGGCTGGGATTGTCACAGTAAAGCCAGGAGAGAGGGGGAGGCAGAGGTCCCTGCAGAAGCAGGCATGTAAGAGGAAAAAAATGGGGTGCTCAAGAACCCACAAAATGCCACACCTCCCCAAAAGGTGACATTCTCCACTCCCAGCAAATGCAGGCTGGGAATTCTGGGATTGTCCAGTGAAAGTCAGGCAAAAGGAAGGGGAGAATAGGAGGGGGGCGGTTATCCATAGGAAAGCAGAGGAAAAAACAGGGTGCTCAAGGACCCCCCAATGCTACACCTCCCCAAAAGGTGCCATTCCCCCCCCCCCAGCAAATCCAGGCTGGGATTGTTAAGGGGGAAGTCAGGAGAAAGGAGGGAAGAGCCTGGAACGGAGGGGGGAGGATTTAATCCCTGCAGAAGAGACAGGTAGAAAAAAATGGAATATACTCAAGACCCCCCAATGCCACAATTCCCCTCAAAAAGTGCCATTCCTCCTCAAACCCCCCACCCCACCCCAACACAGCAAATCCAGGCTCCGAATGTCCAGGGGAAAGTCACGAAAAAGGGGAGTGGGGGTTAATCCCTGCAGAAGAGACAGAAAAAATAGAATACACTCAAGACCCTCCCCCAAATGCCACAATTCCCCCCCCCTGTACCATTCCCCACACCCCAGCAAATCCCAGTTGGGAATGTCCAGGGAAAGATATGAGAAAAATGGGGGGGGGGGATTAATCCCTGCAAAAGAGAGTGTTAGAAAAAACGGAATGAATCCCCAATTGCCACAATTGTCCCAAAAGGTGCCATTCCAACCCCCCACCCCCACCCCACAAATCCCACCTGGGATTGTCCAGGGAAAGTCAAGAGAAAGAGGGGGGGATTTAATCCCTGCAGAGGAGACAGGTATATAAAAAGGAATACAGTCAAGACCCCCCAAAGGCCACAATTCCGCCCCCCCCCATGCCATTCCCCCATTCCCCACCCCCACCAAATCCCACCTGGGATTGTCCAGGGAAAGTCAAGAGAAAGGGGGGAGGGGATTTAATCCCTGCAGAGGGGACAGGTAGAAAAAAAGGAATACAGTCAAGACCCCCAAAGGCCACAATTCTGCCCCCCCATGCCATTCCCCCATTCCCCACCCCCACCAAATCCCACCTGGGATTGTCCAGGGAAAGTCAAGAGAAAGGGGGGAGGGGATTTAATCCCTGCAGAGGTGACAGGTAGAAAAAAAGGAATACAGTCAAGACCCCCAAAGGCCACAATCCCCCCCCCCATGCCATTCCCCCATTCCTCAGCCCCACCAAATCCCACCTGGGATGGTCCAGGGCAAGTCAAGAGAAAGAGGGGAGGGGATTTAATCCCTGCAGAAGAGATGACAACTCCCCCCCCCAAAAAAGCCACCATTCCCCCAAAAGGTGCCAATCCACCCCCACCCCACTCCATAAAATCCCACCTGGGATTGTCCAGGGAAAATCGTGAGAAAGTGGGGGGTGGATTTAATCCCTGCAGAAGAGGCAGTTAGAAAATAACAGAATAGTGTCAAGACCCCCAAAGGCCACAATTTCCCCCCCACCCCGTGCCATTCCCCCAGTCGCCACCCCCAGCAAATCCAGGCTGGGGGATTGCCCAGGGAAGGAAAGTCAAGAGAAAGTGTGTGTGTGTGTGTGGGAGGGGGGGTTAGATTTAATCCCTGCAGAAGAGACAGGTAGAAAAAAACGGAATACAGTCAAGACCCCCAAAGGCCACAATTCCCCCCCCCATGCCATTCCCCCTCCGTGCCCCCACAAGCTGAGATTATCCAGGGAAAGTCAACGGAAAGTAAGGGGGTCGTTTAATCCCCGCAAAGAGGAGAGGCAGGTAGAAGAAAAGAGGAGGGGGGAGAGAGAGAAACCCACCCACCCTCCCCAATCGGGCTTTACTCACCCAAAATATCAAATTGAAAAGGAACATCATGTACTTCAGGCAGCACAAGCAGCCTCTGGCCATGCTGCACTTCTTAAACTCTAGGAGGAAAACAAAGGATAGATCCAGGTAAAAAACCAGGTATTTGCTGCTGCTGCTGGCGGCGGCGTTGCGGGGCTCGTCCCTCGGCAAGGCGGAGCCCGCGGGCGCCCCACCGGCAGCCCCACCGGCGCCGTCTCGGCCTTGGCGGCGGGGTCCGGCTGTGCCGTAGAAAGCGCCGGCCGTGAAGCCCCGGCTGAAGCGCTTGCCCGTCGGCGAGGCTTTGGCGAAGTCGGAGTCCTTGCTGTCCAGGGACGGGCTCCGGCGGATGGAGGAGTCTTCGCTACTCGACTTCTCCATGCTGGGTGCGGGGGGATGCGGCGGCGGGCATCGCCCGGCCGAAGCCGCTTTCGGCCTCTTCCAACACCCGCTTCTACAGCTTGGCCCGCATCGCCAGCCCCTTCCTCCTCCTCCTCCTCCTCCTCCGCAGCCCCTTCTTCAGCGCAGCGCCGGCTCGGCTTTCCACGCCCGGGGTCGAGGCTGAGGAGAAGGCGGCGGCATGGTCTTCCTCACGGGCGCACCGGCATGACTCGGTCCCCCTTGGCCCGATAAAGGGGCAGCCGCGGAACTGAAGGGAGGTCCGGCCGGCTGGAGACGAATGGCTGACCGCTTGGCCGCACGAACGTCCCCCAGCCCCTTTAGCCAAGCCAGCCAGCTCGTCCCGAGCCGCCGGCTCTTTCCCGTACCGGACGGAGGTGTCCGCGCTTAAATAGCCTTCCTTTCCAGCTCCGCCCCTTTCGCTCTCGGGGCGGCCAATGACGAGGGGGCTTTCATCCCCCGCGCGCCGGGACCAGCCCCCCCTTTCCCCCAAAAAAATGATACGAGCGCTTTAATAGGATTAGCGCTCCCGGCTTTTGCCTATAGAAGTGCAACAAGGGGGGACGAGCGGCGGCTCTTTAGCCGTGTATGAACATGAAAGGGGACGGGAGGGGGGGAGGAGGAGGGGATCCCTCCACCGTCATGCGGAATCAGAAGGTGGGATCTTGCCCTTTTAAGATTTCCTTTTGATCCGACTTTCTCCGTTAGATCTGGCCAGGGGAAGGGGAACCCGGTCGGCTCGAATTCCTGGCAGCTCTGCGGGGCGATTTGCCCTCTGGTTACTGCAAGGTGCCCCAAGCAGATGGGAGACGCTATTTAAGGGTTGTAGGGAGTTAAAACCCCTCGGAAACTGAAATATCCTGGGAGATATTAAGAAGGCAGAATATTATATTTCCCTGGGTGGGAAAAGGGAGAAAGGTGCTTTTAAAAACACAAAGGAGCTCCCTGCGGCTTCCTGCCACTCCCCCGCCCACCCACGTTTGTCAACCTTGGGCTGCTCTATTCTACATAACATAAGGTAGGATTAGCCTTCTCCAGAAACTCACCACTTGGGAAAATTACATCAGCCAGCAAGACAACCAATACTTGGACTCAAAACACAGTCTGCAGTGTTGCCCCTACATGGCCCTATGGGAATCTGGCAACCAATCAGAATACAAGAGCAAGAGCAAAGGCCAGAGAGGGCATAAAACCAGGGAGTTTCAGCATCTGGGTCTTTTTTTCTTCTTCACCCAACATCTGGAAGCATGGGACCCCCCTTTTCTGTTCAAGAGCTCAAGCCATGTGATGCTGACCACCATTAAACCATCTTTCCAAGCAGCCTCTATGTTTCCATTGTCTTTTCCCCATGTGGAACTGAACCCAAAAGGACATTTCTTCCAACAGGGTCTTAAAGAACACCCTTAAAATATAGGGAATAGGGAATAAGAAGAGTTGGAAGGGGCCTTGGAGGTCTTCTAGTCTAACCCTCTGCCCTAGCGGTAAAAAGCACTGGAAATACAGGTAGTCCTCGACATACGACCACAATTGAGCCCCAAGTTTGTGTCACTAAGTGAGATGCACTGGAAATATAGGTAAGTCCTCGACATACAACCACAATTGAGCCCCAAGTTTGTGTTGCTAAGTGAGATACACTATAAATACAGGTAGTCCTTGACATATGACCATAATTGAGGCCCAAGTTTTGGTTGCTAAGTGGGACATTGTTAACTTTACCCCATTTTACGACCTTTCTTGTGGTTATTTTACGACCACAACTGAGCCCAAAATTCCTGTTGCTAAAGTCAGACATTTGTTAACTTTACCCCATTTTACGACCTTTCTTGTCACACTGGTTACAATAAGTGAATCACTGCAGTTGTTAAATTAGCGACACGGTTGTTAAGTAAATCTGGCTTCCCCCATTGACTTTGCTGGTCAGAAGGTCGCAAAAGGGGATCATGTGAGCCTGGGATTCTGCAACCGTCATAACTATGAGTCATTTGCCGAGCATCTGAATTTTGATCAATGGCCACAACAGTCCTAAGAGTGAAAAACGGTCATTTTTTTTCTCAGTGCTGTTGTAACTCTGAACGGACACTAAAGGAATTGTTGTACCAATAAGTCAAGGACTAACGAAGAACAGAGCGGAAGAGACCTTGGAGGTCTTCTAGTCCATCCCCACCCAGCCCAAACAGTAAAGATCCTGGCAAAACAACATTAAGCTGTTTTTTTTTTTCTCTCCAAAACACAACTGGACTTTCTTGGGGGTTTTTTTCCTTGAAAACGTTTTGCTTCTCATCTGAGAACGATCATACTCCACTATTCAGTCAGAACTGAGGAAGCTTCTTGGATGAGAAGCGAAATGTCTGTTATTATAAATGATCGGATGTTGATTGACACCAGCAGCCTCTCCCAGGTCCAACCAAGCTCACTTTTTGCTGTGGGAATAATAAAACTCTTAAGATTGCCCGAGCTTACGTTGCATTGCAGTTAGTCTGAATGAAGACTCAAATTAGTCCCAAGCGTGTACCCTGTTCTGACCCAATTCCCTAAACAGAATATTTCAAATCTTTTATTCTGTGCCGAAAGTGTTCCGAGCTCCAGCTCAATTGAAACAGGCAGGTGAATAATGCTACCAACCGGTCTCCCCTATGCTGTCATTGGGGCACCCTGCTGCTTTGCTTATTTTCTTAAGGATGTTGCGGAAAATAACTTAACCTGCTGACTGCCGGCTGCCTTCAGTTTGCCAGTTCGAATCTCACCAGGCTCAAGGTTGACTCAGCCTTCCGTCCTTCCGTGGTGGGTAAAATGAGGACCCAGATTGTTTGGGGGCAAGAGGCTGACTCTGTAAACCGCTTAGAGAGGGCTGTGAAGCATTGTGAAGCGGTATATAAGTCCAAGTGCTATCATCTATCCCCTAGGGTGGCATAGTGGTTAGAAAGCATTATTGTAGGCTGACTCTGCCCACTGCCAGGAGTTCGATTCTCATCGGTTCAAGGTTGACTCAGCCTTCGTTCCTTCCGTGGTGGACTGTGGGGGTAAGACGTTCTGTTAAATTACAGCCTGTTGTGCCTTCAAATGGCTTCTACTGTACTGCCGTAAAATGGCTTCTACTGTACTGCCGTAAAATGGCTTCTATTGTCTTACCCCCACAGTATTTGTTTCCAGAGAGTAAGTCATCTGTTCATCACGTTTAGTTGAAATGGCTTGAGGCATTCCAGAGTTATTCTGGAACAGAGAGAGAGGGGGGGAGAGGGAGAGACAGAGAAAGAGAGACAGAGACATAGAGACAGAGAGAAAGAGAGAGACAGAGAGAGAGATTGAGAGAGACAGATTGAGAAAGAGAGAGACAGAGAAATAGAGACAGAGAGAGACACACAGAGAGAGATTGAGAAAGAGAGGGAGAGGGAGAGAAGATAGGACAGCCATTTGTCCAAAATGGCATAGGGTCTCCTGCTTGAGCAGGGGGTTGGTCTAGAAGACCTCCAAAGTCTCTTTCAACTCGGTTGTTCGGATTTATTTCCTCCAGGTATAGCAGTGACCAACTAAGGCTCCACATTTCCTCCGAAGGCAGAAAAGGCAGACACAAAATAAGAACTATGGAGTTCTATCTTCTTGCCATCCCCACTTCCAATGGCCCTACTTCCTCTCCAGCTCCCTTTTTATTTTTAGCATAGCTAAAGATCTGACCACTCTTGAGCTCTGCCTTAGGAACTTCCAAACTAGTTGATGGCAACCAACTTTCTACCCCGAAAGCCAGTCCTGAAATCCCCCGTTGCTCCGAAAATTCAACGATCGTTTATGCACAAGGTGGAACTCGGATTGTGCCTTCATCCCCGGTGGATATTATCAGTAGAAGAACTCAAATATGGTGAAGTTTCCCAGAAGGTTGTTGCTATTTCGGAAGAGACTCTGCTGGGAAATTCTGCAATGAGACCACAAGGGGACTGACACACTTGCATCCTCTCTTGTGTGTCTTCTATGGGAAGCGTCCTCTCATTTTTATCACTATGCAACTTACATCAATAGCCCTAACCTAGCGGGTTGACGACCTTAAATACTCCGGTCCCCACACCAGAGAGTCTCCTCCTAGCGCAGCGTCCTTTGTCCTCTACCTGTCCTAACTGAAAGCCTTATCGATTGTGGAGACAACTGGAAAACCCGCCCCTTGCCATAGAGTCTCCTCCTGGTGGGCCGTACTCCCCCACCCTAAACTGGAAGCTCCTCTCAAAATTGTGGCGCCGACCGTTGAAAGGGAGCCGCAGCAGAGGGATGAAAGAGCCACATGCGGCTCCAGAGCCACGGGTTGGCGACTCCTGCCCTAACGCAACAACGCTGGGAGGATTTTTTGTGATTTGGGGCAATTCAACACGTCAGCCTGCCAAATAAACCAGACAAGACACAAAACCAGGTAAGTTCATTCTACTTTGCAGGGACTCCTCGACTTACAAACGGTTCATTTAGGGACCATTCAAAGTTACGACGTCACTGAAAAAAAGTATCCCCATGGCCGTGTGATCAAAACTCAGAGGTCAACTGACATATTTACGACGGTCGCAGTGCCCTCGGGGTCACGGAATCAATCCCCCTTTTGTGACCTTCCGACAAGCCAAGTCCAGGAGGAAGCCAGATTCGCTTAACAACCGTGTTGCTAACTTACCAACTGCGGTAACTCACTTCACAACCGTGGCAAGAAACAGTCATAAAATGGGGCGAAACTCATGTAACAAATGTTTCCCTTTGCAACAGAAGTTTTGGACTCACTTGTGGTCATAAGTCAAGGAGTACCTCAGTGGTGGGTTCCGGATCCCGTTGCAACTGGTACGGTTGCAAAGGGGCCTGGCGTCCACCACATGAACGCATGCAGTGCCGCATGCGTCTTTACTTCTTCCGATGCCTCCGCGACGCTCCAGCTCCTCAGAGTAGCATTGCACTGGCGCTGTGCGCTCCATGCGCAGAAGCACCGAAGAGTTCAAATACAAGTAAGGAGCTCGGGCAGGCGGGTGGGCCCTCGGGAGCACTGTACTGGAACGGCACCCGGTGCTCCAGGCAGGCATTGGTACGCCCGTACTGGGGCATACCGCCTGCAACCCACCACTGGGGTACCTATATTAGAAAACTAACCCGTGCAAGTCTAAAAATACAATTGTCCCACCATCTCCTTTATCGCCTGAGGTTCCTTTCTGAGCTTCTTGCTTTTTCCACTACTAGTTGATAACCTGACATTGCCCGGATATTTATTTATAGGAGGATAAAATGTCCGGACCAAACATAATTTCTAATGTTGGTTTTCACCCCCCGTTGCCAGAGAGAGTCCCCTTATGGAGTACTGTGAAGCCGTTACCGTGGCAACTCCCCTGCGCTGTACAGTAGAAGTCATTTTACTGCAGTACAATAGAAGCCATTTTAAGGCACAAGAGGCTGCATCTTAACAGAACGCCCACCCCGAGAGTGGTGGGCGTGTCTTACCTCCCACAGTATTTGTTTCAAGAGGGTAAGTCATCTGTGTACCAAGTTTCGTTGAAATGGCTCGAGGCGTTCCAGAGTTATGCTGAAACATACATACCAGGGGTGGGTTCCTGCCAGTTCTAAGCTCTTCTATAGAAGAGGTTCCACAAATCTACAGTGCCGTTTGGAACCGGTTCCACCTCCCTCCCCCCGCCCGTCCGCACATCATCAAGATGAAGGGCGAGAGGAGGAATTCTGGGAGTTGAAGTCCACAAGTCTTAAAGCTGTCGAGTTTGAACACTCCTGGGTTTTTTTTTCTAAAGAGCTAGGGGTGCAAGGGTCTTGTAACTTGACAGCTTTAAGTCTTGCATACTTCAATGCCAGAGTTCCTGAGCCAACATGACTGGAGGAGGAATTATGGGACTTGAAGTCCACAAGTCTTAAATCTGTCAAGTTTGAACACCCCTGGGTTTTTTTTTCTAAACGGTTAGGGGTGCGAGGGTCTTGTAACTTGACAGCTTTAAGACTTGCGTGCTTCAAATGCTAGAGCTTCTGAGCCAACATTTTGGTTGCTAAGCAAGAGCGTTGTTAAGTGACTTTCACCACATTTCACAAGTTGGCCACGCCCACCCAGTCATATGGCTGGCAAGCCACTCCCACCCAGTCACATGGCCGGCAAGCCACTCCCACAAAGCAGGCCACACCTACAGAAGAGCTTCTAAAAAATTTTGAAGCCCACCACCGATACATACATACAGTCAATAAAAAATAAAGATAGATAGATACAGCTCTGGGTCGGACCTCTTTTATCCGACTGTTCCCTAAGGCAGCATCTCTTCCCCTGGTCCCCAAGACCTTTTCCACGTGCGGTACCATCACAACACCACACAAAGTTAGATACTGACTTTGCACTTCATTTCGTAGTTCAAGCCAGCCTGAAAACACCTTGAAAACCACGTAGTGCTAATCAATCTGTCAAGATCCAATCTTTTCTGACCAGATAAAACTACTCCTAGCAAAGTCATCTTGTACGTTAAGTTCAACGCTTGATAACTTCATGGACAATTTCCATTATTTTTGTCACTGTCTTCTTTCCAAGGTCCTAGTCCTGGGGATGGCTAACCTTTTGATCGTCACGTGCCAAAAGTGCGCCCAAAAATGCGCACATGACACAATATGCCCAGTAACCCTAACCCCCCGCAACCCGTTTTGGGCCTAGTAGCCTTCCTTGCAGCCTCTGGGACCAAAAATGAACCGCGGGGGGTGCGCCACACCCCTCTGGGATCCCCTGCGTATGCGCACACATCTCCCGCATGTGCCCGACCCCCCGCGCATGCACGGCAGAGACCCGAAAATCAGCTGGCCAGCAAGAGGTGCATACGGGGTGGAGCTAAGCTGGGGCGACAGCTTGCGTACCCGCAGGGAGGGCTCTGTGGGCCACTTGTCCATATTTCCCATATTTTCTGGTGGTCTCCTATCCAAGCACAAGTAGCCCTCGACTTACAGCAGTTCGCTTAGGGACTGTTCAAAGTTACGACGGCACGGGAAAAGGGACCTTTTTCACACTTATAAACGTTGCGGCCTCCCCACAGTGAGGCGATTTACATGCCGATGCTTGACCACTGATTCATATTTACGACGGTGGCAAATGTCGTGCGATCCTCTTTTGCGACTGTCTGACGAGCGAAGTCTGAACCGCCTGAAGCCATTTGAAAAAGTCTCTCTCTATATCCTAATGAGCAAATTGGTTAAATATTGGCCAGATGGAAACACCTTACACAAATAGTTTTCCCCTTAAAAGGGGCAGGAGAAGGAAAGGCTAAAATTTAGACCTGGAGCAAGGAAATAGGGAGAGATGCTTTAACTGTTGGGCAATAAATTTTGGTCTCCACGATGTAAAAAAGATGCTGAGACTCTAGAAAAGAGTGCAGAGAAGAGCAACAAAGATGATTGAGGGACTGGAGGCTAAAACATGTGAAGAACGGTTGCAGGAAGTGGGTATGTTTAGTTTGATGAAGAGAAGGACTAGGGGAGACATGATAGCAGTCTTCCAATATCTCAGGGGCTGCCACAAAGAAGAGGGAGTCAAACTATTCTCCAGGGCAGCAGAGGGCAGAACAAGAAGCAACGGGTGGAAACTAATCAAGGAGAGAAGCAACTTAGAACTAAGGAGAAATTTCCTGACAGTTAGAACAATTAATCAGTGGAACAGCTTGCCTCCAGAAGTTGTAAATGCCCCAACACTAGAGGTTTTTAAGATGTTGGACATCCATTTATCTGAAGTGGTGTAGGGGTTACTGCCTGGGCAGGGAGTTGGACTAGAAGACCTCCAAGGTCCCTTCCAACTCTGTTTATTCTATTCTATTCCCTATTCCCTATTCCCTATTCCCTATTCCCTATTCTATTCTATTCTATTCTATTCTACTCTACTCTATTCTATTCTATTCTATTCCATTCTACTCTATTTCCTATTCTATTCCCTATTCTATTCTATTCTATTCTATTCTATTTATTCTATTCTATATGTAACAGAGTCATTTGTAGCCTGTCATTTATCCTCCTCCTAGTCTGCAATGAATTATTTTGGCCTTCAGCTTCTGTTCTCCAAACCAGGGCCATCCCAGGAGATGTTCCTTATTTGAACAACCAGATTTTTTTTGGAGAAAGCAAAGCTGACCAGATCAGCAAATACTCCCCTCGCAATAGGGCTCCCAAAACATCAGTTTATGCTGCACCGGTCAATAAAACCTTCATCTTAATTCTGGCCTATAACCACCTAGGGCTCCCCTATCAGAAGCTGGTGCCACATTGTCTATCTTCCAACTCGCTGACACTGAACATGAGTTGAGGGACACATTTGCAAGTTGCATAGTTTTGCCCGGAGGTCGAGCGGATGCCATCAGGGCCCGGTGATTTATTGCAGTTCTGTCTCTCAGGATGTCCTAAAATATCTTCTCGGGCTGCTTTTATAGTTGTTGCGTTTCTCTTCGCAGAAAAGTCCACCCAGGGTCCACTATGTGCCCTATATTATGCGCCACGAAGACAGACGCAAATAATTCATTCCATTCCTTAAATCATTCCTTGAAGATCAAGAGCCACGGTGGTACAGTGGTGAGAGTGCAGTACTGCAGGGCTACTTCTGCGGACTGCTGGCTGATTGCAATTCGGCAGTTTGAATCTCACCAGGCTCAAGGTTGACTCAGCCTCCCATCCTTCCAAGGTGGGTAAAATGAGGACCCAGATTGTTTGGGGGCAATAGGCCTGACTCTGTAAACCGCTTAGAGAAGTAGTAAGTCTAAGTGCTATTACCATTCCTTCCTTCCTCCCTCCCTCCCTCATTCCTTTTCTCATTCTCCTTCCTCGTGGCGCAGTGGTCAGAATGCAGTACTGCAGGCTAATTCTGTCAATTGCCAGCAGTTCGATTCTCACCGGCTCAAGGTTGACTCAGATTTCCATCCTTCCGAGGTGGGTAAAATGAGGACCCAGATTGTTGGGGGAAATATATTGACTCTGTAAACTACTTAGAGAGGGCTGTAAAAGGACTGTAAAGTGGTATATAAGTCAGAACGTTATTGCTCTTTTTTTCCTTCCTTCCTTCCTTCCTTCTTCCCTTTCTCATTTTCCTTCCTAGTGGCACAGTGGTTATAATGCAGGATTGCAAGCTGACTCTGCCCACTGCCAGGAGTTCAATTCTCACCGGCTCAAGATTGACTCAGCCTTCCATCCTTCTGAGGTGGGTAAAATGAGGACCCAGATTGTTGAGGGCAATTGGCTGACTCTGTAAACCGCTTAGAGAGGGCTGCAAAGCACTGTGAAGTGATAATGTACGTCTAAATGTTATTGCTCTCCTTCCTTCCTTCCTTCCTTCCTTCCTTCCTTCCTTCCTTCCTTCCTGCCTGCCTGCCTGCCTGCCTGCCTGCCTGCCTGCCTGCCTGCCTGCCTGCCTGCCTTCTTCCCTTCTCATTTTCCTTCCTAGTGGCACAATGGTTAGAATGCAGGATTGTAGGTTGACTCTACCCACTTGTTGCCAAATTGTTGGAGGCAAAATGCAGACTCTGTAAACCGCTTAGAGAGGGCTGTAAAGTATCGTGAAGCGGTGTATAAGTCTAAGTGCTATTGCCATCTCAGACTTCTCTTTCCAAGGGATTCTTCTCCCATAGAATCCGTTTTAACCCTGCACTGGATTTATTTAAGAGGTCCTCTCCTAAAACAGCTCGACTACATCCGGCTTTGTGAAGTCACTTTCTCCTAAAGATCTGGGTCACGAGTCCCCTATTTTTCAACTTTGAACTATCGTTAAGTGAAATGGTCGTACATCGAGGACTATGTGTATCTACATTTTATTTGAAGAGCCAACAACGGGCCGCCATCAATGATGGAGAATAAAACATATGAAGAACGGTTGCAGGAACTGGGTATGTCTAGTTTAATGAAAAGAAGGACTAGGGGTGACATGATAGCAGTGTTCCAATATCTCAGGGGTTGACACAAAGAAGAGGGAGTCAAGCTATTCTCCAAAGCACCTGAGGGTAGAACAAGAAGCAATGGGTGGAAACTAATCAAGGAGAGAAGCAACTTAGAACTGAGGAGAAACTTCCTGACAGTTAGAACAATTAATCAGTGGAACAAGTTGCCTCCAGAAGTTGTGAATGCCCCAACACTGGACGTCTTTAAGAAGATGTTGGATAGCCATTTGTCTGAAACGGTGTAGGGTTTCCTGCCTAGGCAGGGGGTTGGACTAGAAGACCTCCAATGTCCCTTCCAACTCTGCTATTGTATTGTATTGATGCAGCTTGGTACCATCTTCTAATTGCAATCGTTTTCATCCAGACAGTCGCTGGGAACTTTGCAAAATGCCATTTCTTTGACTTACGACCACCATAGTGCCCCAAAACGAAACATTTCTTCATCCACCATTTTTCTTTCCCTACGTTATCCTTAAAGAACAATTGCTTTCTCGACAACTAGGCTGACAAAATTATCCTTCTGGGGAAATCCTATCCCCAAACCCCATCCCAGGCATCACACCTGCAGTCCGGCTGCCTTTCGAGGTTTGCTTCAGTCACACACGCCACTTTTTAATAAGGGACCCCCGCTCTGTTCTTTAAGGTGGCAGGAAGTGTCAGAGAGACGGGCCTGTCAGCTAACAAGTGGTTTGATTTTTATTTTATTTTTATTTTTTTCCTGTGAGAAAGGAATGGCAAGAATGTGGCTGGCCCAGTGAGATTTCTACCCGATAATTAAATCTATACATTACAAGTAGCTTTTCCGTGAGGAAGAGGGGGGGGGAGAGGGGGGGAGAAACCCAAACTGGGCCTTCTAAGTCGGAATAATCCTTTCTTAGAAATCGGAGCCAGCAGCTGAAAAGATGCGTCATCCTATCGAAAGCTTAAAAGTTCCCCAGATGCTGCGCTCCTCTCTGAGAACGGGGAAAGCCAGGATCACCGATGTGAAATCATCCACTGAATTTAGAACCTTTAAAAAAAAGTGCAACCTGACAGTGAGAAGTTGTGGGTACTCCAACACTGGATGTTTTAAAGAAGAGATTGGACAACCATTTGGCTGAAATGGGGTAGGATTTCCTGCTTGCGGCCACGCGGGCCATCATGGGGAGTACTAGGTACTCCCACATAACACCTTTCCTGCGCGAGCTGCACTGGCTACCTGTGGTTTTTCGGGTGCGTTTCAAGGTGTTGATCACCATCTTCAAAGCGCTCCATGGCACAGGGCCTAGTTACCTGCGGGATCGCATCCTACCGCATACATCCCTGCGACCAATTCGCTCACACAGGGAGGGACTCCTCCGGGTGCCGTCCACCAAGCAATGCCAACGGGCGGCACCCAGGAGTAGGGCCTTCTCTGTGATGGGCCCAACCCTCTGGAATGACCTCCCCCCCGACATCAGAACTACTACCGACTTCCGCTCCTTCCGACAAAAACTTAAGACTCACCTGTTCCGACTAGCCGGCCTGGCCCACTTATAGTTCTACTCTTACCTCCTGGCGGATATTTTATTTGGGATAGCTTTTAAGGTTAATGTTTTTAACTTTTTTAAAATTTTTTAAAAAATTTAATCTAACTTAACTAAATTGTACAGGGAACTTCTACTACCTCCTCCAGTCCTATGTTTAATTTATTTATTGTATACTTATAACGTATATTTACTGTTCAACTATTTTAATATGACTGTACACCGCCCCGAGTCTCTTTTGAGAGAGGGGCGGTCTAGAAATCCAATAAAGTTAAGTTAAGTTAAGCTTGAGCAGAGGGTTGGACTAGAAGACCTCCAAGGTCCCTTCCAACTCTGTTATTCAGTCACCCTCTTTCTTTCCTGCCCACCTGGGCAGAAGCTCAAGGTTCATTTCCATACACCTAGCATTTGTTGAGAGGGTTTATGTTTTATAACCGGAGTACTTGTGTGTAATTTTTTTTTTAAAAAAAGAACTAACATTAAAGAAAAGTTTGCTTTCAAAATCCAAACTTCTCGGGTATTGGCGTAAGAGAAAATATCGAGGTCTCTTCCAGCCCACTGATTCTATCTAGTTCTATCCGTAGTATCCTTGTTTTAAGCAAGACCGGACATTATGGAAGATATTCAACTGCCAAGAATGGAAGGAAGCTAAGATTTTGGAGAAGAATGAGTTGGCTCTTGCCAAAGACCACTTGAGGATTTACACAATGCCAGAGGTTGCCCAGCTGCAAAAGGCAACTTAGAAAAAAAAACGCCAAATAACCAACTTTTTAAGAAACACCCCAGTGTTTCTTAAACACTGGGGTGAACACATTCAACTGTGGATGGCACAGCCTGCCAGCCTGGCTGGGTACATTAATGCTACTAATCCTGCTTGGAATATAAACCAGGAGAAAGGCAGCCTTTGGGGAAGAGATGGATTTTGCTTGGCAAACGCTCCAATTTGGATGGGATGAGTCTGACCCACAAGCCAGAAAATTGGGTAGCAGCCCGCCGTAATGATTTTTGGTTGAATGAGAAGGGAGATAAGAGATAAGTAGATTACTATAAATCCATTATAAATCCACAGGCATTTATGCCTGGCTAAGTGAGGCCGCTGTAATCCTGTCTATCACCTTTTTTACAGATTATCTAAAAGCCAATTAAAAATGCCCCTCTCCTTTGTCATTGGGAACTTTTTCTTAAGTAGGTATTTTTATTATTTTGTTTCACAACATACTTTTCATGTCGTTTCTCAACATTCCCTCTTATGCCAAGGTTTCAAAACAAACCTTTCCTTAGCGTTAGCTCTTTTTTAAAAAAAAATTACACATAGGTACTCCGGCTATAAAACATAAACCCTCTCAATAAATGTATGGAAATCAACGTATTCTTCCCTAAGCTTCTGCCCAGATGGGCAGGAAAGTAAGAGGATGGCTGGATAACAGATTTGGAAGGGACCTTGGAGGTCTTCTAGTCCAACCCCCTACTCAAGCAGGAGACCCTATGCCATTTCAGACAACTGGTTGTCCAGTCTCTTCTTAAAAACCTCCAGTGTTGGAGCATTCATAACTTCTGGAGGCAAGTCATTCCAACTGATTAATTGTTCTCACGGTCAGGAAATTTCTCCTTAGTTCTAGGTTGCTTCTCTCCTTGATTAGTTTCCAATCCATTGCTTCTTCTCCTGTCTTCAGGTGCTTTGGAGAATAGCTTGACTCCCTCTTCTTTGGGGCAACCCCGAGATATTGGAAGACTGCTATCATGTCATCTTCTTTTCACCGAACTAGACCTATTCAATTCCTGCAACTGTTCTTCATATGTTTTAGCCTCCAGCCCTCTAATCATCTTTGTTGCTCTTCTCTTTCCAGAATCTTAGCTTCCTTCCATTCTTGGCATTCTAATATCTTCCATATGTCCGGTCTTGCTTAAAAGGATACTACCACGAATAGAATTACTGCATTTTTCAGAGTATAAGATGCACTCCCCCCCCAAAAAAAAGAGCGTGGAAATGTTGGTGCGTCTTATACAACGAATACAGCCATTTTTGGCCTCCTGAAGCCCTGCTCCAAGCTCACGGTTTTCCCGGAATAATCCATACCTGTAGAAGACAAACGGTTCCAATTCTATCAATCAATCAGAATAGAGCTGGAGAGGATCTCCGAGGTCTTTTGTCCAACCCCCTGCTCAAGTAGGAGGCCCTATACAATTTCAAAAAAATTGCTCTCCCATTTCTTTCAAAAGCCTCCAATGATGGAGCGCCCCCACAATTTCTGGAGGCAAGTTGTTCTACTGATTAATTGTTCTCACTGTCAGGAAATTTCTCCTCAGTTCTAAGTTGCTTCTCTCCTTGATTAGTTTCCACCCGTTGCTTCTTCTCCTGCCTTCAGGTGCTTTGGAGAATAGCTTGACTCCCTCTTCTTTGTGGCAACCCCTGAGATATCGGAACACTGCTATCGTGTCACCTTTTTTTCACTCGGCTAGACCTATTCAATTCCTGCAACTGTTCTTCATATATTTTAGCTTCCAGCCCTCTAATCATCTTTGTTGCTCTTCTCTGCATTCTTTCCAGAATCTCAATATCTTTTTTTTTATAATGAGGTGACCAAAACTATTCCAGGTGTGGTCTTCCTAAATGGTTATCCAGTCTCTTCTTTAAAATTTCCAGTGTTGGAGCATTCATAACTTCTGGAGGCAAGTCATTCCAACTGATTCATTGTTCTCACTGTCAGGAAATTTCTCCTTAGTTCTAGATTGCTTCTCTCCTTGATTAGTTTCCAATCCATTGTTTCTTCTCCTGCCTTCAGGTGCTTTGGAGAATAGCTTGACCGCCTCTTCTTTGTGGCAGCCCCTTAGACCAGGGGTCAGCAACCTGTGGCCCTGGAGCTGCCTGTGGCTCTTTCATCTCCCTGTCGCTCAAAATATGCGTCATGACGGCCAAAGCGTGATGCCTATTGGCATGTGATTTATTGAGCTTTTCGACCCCCAGGTAGGCCAACCATGGATAAATCCAAGAAAAGAAAAGTTGCAGAAGGAAACAGAACGTTTAATTCAAGTACATATGCTAGTTCTGTGGCCATTCAGGAAATAGTCAGGCATGGGAAGGGTTTTGTGGCTCCTGGCTTTTTTTTTTCCTGTGGGAAACAGGTCCAAATGGCTCTTTGGGTGTTTAAGGTTGCCGACCCCTGATTTAGATATTGGAAGACTGCTATCATGTTGTCCCTGGTCCTTCTTGTTATGTGCTGTCATTCAAGGTTGACCAAGGCAAAATGTCTTTGGACGAATCTAGTTGTCATGTCCCGCTCATACACGGTGGCTGCTGACCCCCTCCTGCTTCAGAGCTCATCACCCCCCTCCCTTGGCGGAAGGCGGGGAGAAGAGTCAGCCCCGTAGCCGGGACCAGCCAGCTGAGGCTCCCTCACCACTATGCAATTAACTGTCCAGCTGGCAGAGAGTGCCGAGGCCGGGGGCTCCCCGGCTGAGCAGCCATGCACACTGCAAAGCTTGCAAAACGTCCAGTTTTCTCTTCCACTTCATTCGTCTTCCAGTGAAAGTTCTCTTTGTTTTTTTAAAAAAATTGAAAAGCCCAAAGAAATAACTTGACTTTTATTACTTTATAGATCGCCCCGGAAATCTTTCAGAAGACCTCTAAGGTCCCTACCAGCTCTGTTATTCTATTCTGTTCTATTCTATTCTATTCTATTCTATTCTACTATACTCTACAGTTATTCTATTCTATTTCCATATTCTATTCTATTTCCATATTCTATTCTATTTCCATATTCTATTCTATTTTCATATTCTATTCTATTCTATTGTACTCTACTCTACGCTATTCTATTTCCATATTCTATTCTATTCTATTCTACTCTACTCTATGCCTCCGGACAGTCCCTGAAGCCTTCGGAGCGCTCAAAACGATCCTCCGAGCAAACCGGAAGTGACTTCCAGTTTGCTCGGATGATCGTTTTGAGCGCTCCGAAGACTTCAGGGACCGTCCGGAGGCTTCCCTGATGCCTCCGGAGGGTGTCCGGGGGGGCAGAGAGGCTGTTTTTGCCCTCCCCAGGCTGCTATAAAGCCTCTGGAGCCTGGGGAGGGCGAAAAAACCATGTAAGAATGGGAGGGGGAGCGCCTGTAGTGCGTGCATGCGCACTGGGGGTCGCGCATTGCATTATGGGTACGGCACGCCCGCACACAACCCCCCTGCGCTCCCCCCACTTATGGCACGCGAGCCAAAAAAGGTTCGCCATCGCTGCCATATTCTATTCTAATCTACTCTACTCTATGCTATTCTATTCTATTTCCATATTCTATTCTACTCTACTCTACTCTATGCTATTCTATTTCCATATTCTATTCTACTCTACTCTACTCTATGCTATTCTATTTCCATATTCTATTCTATTTCCATATTCTATTCTACTCTACTCTACTCTACTCTACTCTATGTTATTCTGTTTTGTTCTGTTCCATTCTATTCTACGTCAATAGAGGAAACCAGATTCACTTAACAACCGTGTTGCTAACTTAACCGCTGCATTGATTCCCTTAACCACGGTAGCAGGAAAGGTTGTAAAATGGAGCAACACTCACTTAACCACGGTCTTCCTTAGCAAGGGAGACCTTGGGCTCAACTGTGCTCCTACGTCTAAGGGCTTCCCTGTACCAGACCTGTGAGTTTGAAGAAGTTTCCAGAGAGAGAAAAGTGGGGGGGAAACCCTCATGGGCCACTCCCCCCCCCCGGCCCCAATCGAGTGGAAGGTTTATTCCCTCTGGAGCAGAAGCAACTCCACTGGCACTAATGAGGAGTGTGGTATTTGAAACCATCCCGATGGAGCAACAGCTGCAGGAAGAAAGAGGAGAGAATGGCTTGAGCCCCTGAACAGCTGGAGCTGAAGGAAGGGTGGGGGGGGCTGTTTTCAGAAGTTCCCATGAGCAAGCCGTTTTGGCACTTCCATCCCAGCCTCCTCCATGAGCCTCTGGCAGGAAGCACACAATACCACCGTTATCAGCTGCTCCTTCTTACTCACAGGTTGCAATTAATCTGAAATATATCCCAGGGCCACTCATCAGGTAAATTCATCGGTTGATCTCAACTGAAACTGTCAGAAAAGGGAGGGGAGGGGAAGGGAGGGGAGGAGAGGAGAGAGAGAGAGAACAATAAAGTTGGATGGGACTTGAGGTGATCAAGCAAGAAACCTACACAATTTCACACAAATTATCTCAACTGAAGCTGTCAGAAAAGGGAAGGGAAGGGAAAAAAAAGAAAAGAGGAAGAGGAGAGAAAGAGGAGGAAAGATTGAGAGGGGAGGGAAGAGAAAATAGAACAAAGAACAATATAGTTGGAAGGGACCTTGGAGGTCTTCTAGTCCAACCTCCTGCTCGGGCAGGAAATCCTATTCCATTCTGGACAAGTGGTGGCTCTGTCTGTTTTTGAAACCCTCCAGTGGTGGAGTACCCACTTTTGATTGCTCTCCTCATCATTAAGAAATTGCTCCATATTTCCAGGTTGCTTCTCTCCTTGATTAGTTTCCATCCATTGTTTCTTGTCCCATTAAGGCCTGAAGCAGTCTATTCTAACATCTACCTCCTTCAGGCAGAACCATAATAGGAATCCCAAAGGCCATTTCATTACATCATCACCCAGCAAGGCTCAACCAAGCCTGGGACTCAGGACAGCCTACAGAGTTGTCCCTGCAGCACCCCATGGGAATCTGACAACCAATCAGAATACAAGCTCAAATTCAAAAGCCCAGAGAGGGCATAAAACCCAGGCACTCTCAGCATCCCTGCCCCTTTTTCTTCAAGATCTTGACTTAAGTGGTCCACCATTAAAACCATCTTTCCAAGCAGTCTCCATGTTTCCAGTGTCTTTTCCCCGCAATTGAACTGAACCAGTGGTGAAATTCAATTTTTTTTACTACCGGTTCTGTGGGCGTGGCTTGGTGGGCATGGTGTGGTTTGGTGGGCATGGCAGGTGAAGGATACTGCAAAATCTCCATTCCCACCCCACTCTGGAGCCAGCAAGAGGTGGCATTTGCCAGGTCTCCGAACTACTGAAAATTTTCGCTACCGTTTCTCCGAACTACTGAAAATTTTCGCTACTGGTTTTCCAAACTATTGAAAATTTCTGCTACCAGTTCTCTGAACTACTGAAAATTTCCGCTACCGATTCTCCAGAACCTGTCAGAACCTGCTGGATTTCACCCCTGAACTGAACCCAGATGGACATTTCTTCCAACAAAAGTCACTCCAGATTGTAGATATATCAACCACAGTCCCCCTGGGGCGATGGGGAAGAAACCCGCCCCACTTTGTCCCCTCTGCTATTCAATAGTTCGGAGAACCGGTAGCGGAAATTTTCAATAATTCGGAAAACCAGTAGTGGAAATTTTCAATAGTTCGGAAAACCGGTGGTGGAAATTTTCAATAGTTCGGAGAAACTGGTAGCGGAAATTTTCAATAGTTCGGAAAACCGGTAGTGGAAATTTTCAATAGTTTGGAGAAACTGGTGGCGGAAATTTTCAATAGTTCGGAGAAACGGTAGCGGAAATTTTCAATAGTTCGGAGAAACGGTAGCGGAAATTTTCAGTAGTCCTGGTCGGTGTCTACCAAGCCCAGAGGCTGTTTCCACGAGGAAAAGGGGAGAATATCAGACAGACAGGAAGAGTTCACAGTTCTGAAAGTTGAATACGACCTTCCGAAGCGGTGAATCTTTTCAAGAGCTCCTGAAAGTTCCTTTCTAAATACGGTTAGACTTCCTTATTTGGCGTCCCTCACACAGAGGCAGGCGCCCCACTTGAATGGCCAGGGCAGCCAGCGTGATCCAAATTCAGAGAGACAGCCAGGGGCTCCCAGACGCCCTCGGCTAATCGTGTGATCCGGAACAAAAGAAATCAGAAGACGCTGGTGCCTTGGGCTGGCCAAAATAGCTCCTTTTAAATCAGGGATGTCTAAAGCATCCCCCTCTTCAAGAATGCCGATGGATTCTCAGTCATCCAGGTCATGGCTTTGCCCCAAAGGTGCTTTTTTTCAAAAGACAACTGAGTTTTTTTCTTGGTTTTCCTTGGAGACGTTTCACTTCACATCCAAGAAGCTGCTTCAGATTTTCAAGAGGCAACCGGACATTTCTTTTTCAGTCGTGTTGTAACTTTGAACGGACACTAAACGAACTGTTGTTAAGTCGAGCACTGCCTGTGTTCCTTTCCTTGGCATCTACACCCCAAGTGGAAAAGTCCAAAACTGTAGAACTCTAGAAACAATTTGCTAGGCAATAGAACTTAGACTTATATACCGCTTCATGGTGCTTTTACAGCCCTCTCTAAGCGGTTTACAGAGTCCACCTATTGTCCCCAACAATCTGGGTTCTCATTTTATCCACCTTGGAAGGAGGGAAGGCTGTGTCAATCTTGAGCCAGTGAGATTTGAACTCCTGGCAGTGGGCAGAGTCAGCCTGCAATCCTGCATTCTAACCACTGTGCCATTAGGAATGAAAATGACAAAGGAAGAGGAAGGAAGGAAGGAAGGAAGGAAGGAAGGAAGGAAGGAAGGAAGGAAGGAAGGAAGGAAGGAAGGAAGGAAGGAAGGAAGGAAAATAACATTTAGACTCATAGACCACTTTACAGTGCTTTACAGCCCTCTCTAAGGTAAGTCATTTGCCCCAACATATGGTCTCATTTACACACCTGAGTGGGCTGCCACCTTGACCGTGAATGAACTCTGAGGGCTCCTCATCTACATTCTACCACTTGCCATCGGAAGGAAGGAAGGAAGGATGGAAGGAAGGAATGAGGAAGGCAGGAATGGAATGGAAGGCAGGTAGGAAGGAAGGAAGGAAGGGCAATAACATTTAGACTGACTTATCACTTCACAGTCCTTTTACAGCCCTCTCTAAGCAGTTTACAGAGTCCGCCTATTGCCTCCAACAATCTGGCTCCTCATTTTACCCACCTTGAAAGGAGGGAAGTCTGTGTTAATCTTGAGCCAGTGAGATTTGAACTCCTGGCAGTGGGCAGGGTCAGCCTGCAATCCTGCATTCTAACCACTGTGCCACTAGGAAGGAAAATGAGAAAGGGAAGAAGGAAGGAAGGGAGGGAGGGAGGGAGGAAGGAAGGAAGGAAGGAGGGAAGGAAGGAAGGAAGGAAGGAAGGAAGGAAGGAAAAAAGAGCAATAGCATTTAGACTTATATACCACTTCACAGTACTTCACAGCCCTCTCCAAGCAGTTTACACAGTCAGCATATTAGTGCCCCCCTCCCAACAATCCGGGTCCTCATTTTACCAACCTCGGAAGGACGGAAGGCTGAGTCACCCTTGAGCTACTCAGGATCAAATTGTCAAACTGTGGGCAACTGGCAGTCAGCAGAATTAGCCTGCAGTACTGCATTCTAACCATTGCGCCACCACGGCTCACAAAACAAAAGACCTATTTAAAAAGCTAGCGGGAAGGAGTGAGGATTATTTAGGTCCTTTAGTAGATGCTGCTGGAGGAAGAACCAGAGGCAGCAACTGGGAGAGCCACGAGCGATGGGATCCACCCAGCGCCAGAAGAGCTGGAGAAGAACCTTCTTTGGCTGCAACCAAAGAAGAACGTGCCAAAAACAGAGCCCTGGGCTCCCAGTGGTGGCAGGGTGGACGCCGTAAGACTCAGTTGCCGGAGAACCTGGCCCAAGTGTGTCAAGGGGGAGAAGCTGAGAACATTCCTGAGTCTGTAGATAAGGAAGTGTGGGTGGAGGAAGTCACGAGCAGCGAAGCAGTTTGCACTGAAAGCAAAGTCTTCTAAGCGAGACGGTTGGCATATGGAATTTAGTAAATAAATTCAATACATCAAATAAAGTATCAGAATGTTAAGTTCTTCTCATTTTAACTCACGTTATGTGAGTTCAGCTGTTAGTAGAAAAGATAGAATAAAACATAGAGCAGTGATGGCTAACTTTTTTGTTGTTGCATGCCGAAAGCACGCGGACACATTGCACCCATAATGCAATGAATGTATGACACACAGACACACACCGCTGTCCCCCTCCACTCCCTCCGCCCCTACGCATGCACACGTGACCCCTCTGGGCCCCTTTTTGGGCCTAGCAGGCCTCCCTGAACCCTGCTAGGACCAAAAACAGGGCACAGTGGGCGCATCCTTCCCCTGCCATGCCCACCAAGCCACGCCCATAGAACCAGTAGTAAAAAAATTGAATCCCACCACTGTACGCCTTCTACATACGCCCTGCCTCACACACATGCATGGCAAGAGACCTGAAAATCAGCTGGCTGGTGGGAGGCACGCACGCTGAGCTGGGACGACAGGGCTCTGCATGCTACCTGTGGCAACCGTGCCATAGGTTCGCCATCACGGGCGTAGAATAATAGCGTTGGAAGGGAGGTCTTCTACTCCAACCCCCTGCTTTAGCAGGAAATCCTACTCCAGTGATGGCAAACCATTTGTGGCTCGCGCGCCAAAAGCGGGGGGAGCGCAGGGGGTTTTTGCGCAGGCATGCCAGACCATAATACTATGCCCCCCCCCCGTGCGTGCATGTGTGCTCAACAAGCGAGCGTCCTTCCGCTTTTGGCGCTGTTTTTGAGCCCTCCCCAGGCTCCAGGGGCTTTCAAGGAACCTGGGGACCTCCCTGGGAGGTCCTACGGAGGCTTCAGGAGCTTCCCTGAAGCTTCCAGAGCGCAAAAAACTGGCCCTATGGGCAAACCAGAAGTTCGGGAACGGATTTCCGGTTTGCTCTTAGTGTCATTTTTTTTGCCCTCCGGAGCCTTCAGGGAAGCCTCCTGAACACTCCTGAGGGTGAAAAATGGGCTCAAAAGAAGGCATGCCATAGGTTCACCATCACGGTCCTATTCCATTCTGGACAAACGGTTACTCTGTCTCTTTTTGAAAAGAGGTGTGCTTAGATCTGGCCCACAGGGCTGGCCTTGAACCAGCAAAAAGAGTGCCTCTGCCAGGCCCCCACCCCACCCCCAGCTTCATTTTCGCTGGCAGTGGGCTAGCAAAATAAACTGAAAACAAAATAAAAGGAGAAATGTTTCCCCTTTTGCCTTTGAGCATCCAAGAAGGGACAAGAAAGGAAAAAAAGGAAAGACAATGAAAAAGAAGGAAAGGTAAGAAGAGAGCAAGGAAGGGCAAATAACTAAAGAGGGGAAGGAAGAAGGAAGGAGAAGGAAGAGGGAAGGAAAAAGAAGGAAGGAAGGAAGGAAGGAAGGAAGGAAGGAAGGAAGGAAGGAAGGAAGGAAGGAAGGAAGGAAGGAGAAAGGGAGGGAGGGTGGGAGAGAGGGAGGGAAGGAAGGAGAAAGGGAGGGAGGGAAGGAGAGAGAGAGGGAGGGAGGGAGGGAGAGAGAGAAGGAAGGAAGGAGAAAGGGAGGGAGGGAGGGAGGGAAAGAAGGAACAAAGGAAAGAGATTATAATGAGAGTGAGGGAGGGTCTCAGAGAAGTCCTGCCTTAACACTTGGCCACCACAGGTGACCCCCCCTCCGAGATGGCCACACCCACCATGGACATGTCCATCCCTGGCAACCCTCCGAGGTCAAAGCCAACCCTGATGCGGCCCTTCAATGAAATTGAGTTTGACATCCCAGGCTTAGAGAAATGGCCCAAAGTTAACAGAAGGATTTTAATCGAAAGAAATGCAAAATTCTTCACGTGGGAAAGGAAACACCCAATGTGCCACGTGGGCAAATATCGGCCTTGTTTAACATAAGAGCTCGTTCGCCCGCAAGCCATTCAAAACAGGATTGTGAATTTGACCACTGAAGGAAAGTTTCCCGGGGCAGAAAAACAAGGAAAACCGTGGGAAAAAGGCCTCGACTCCGAAGTTGTAAAGCGGCCGTCTATTTTCATGGAGAGGGACACTCTAGCCCGGATAATAAAAGGGAATATGATAAGCAAAGAAATCGGAAACGTCTTTCTTGCTTCATTCCGGAAAGAAATGAACAGAACGGTCGATTGTACCAGGAAAGGAAGGGAACAGTAAAGCACATCACAAGCTCCGTGAAAATTTGGGGACTTGTATAATCTATCTATCTATCTATATAAATGACTGTTTGTATGTGTGTATATGTTCCAGACAGAAGTGGGTTCCGGCAGTTACTACTGCCGGTTCGCTCATGGCTGCGCCACTCACTTGATATACACTGTGCGTGCATGCGCAGTGCAATAAAAATTGCCCTGCGCATGCGCAGAAGCAAAAAACAAGATGGCAGCCGGTTGGGGGGCGTGGCAGGCCTGGGTTGCTACCGGTTCCAAGCAATTTCAACCAAACTTGGTACACAGATGACTTACTCTCTGGAAACAAATACTGTGGGGGGGTAAGACACCCCTAAAACCCCTCAAGGGGGTTGTTCTGTTAAGATACAGCCTGTTGTGCCTTCAAATGGCTTCTACTGTACTGCCTTAAAATAGCTTCTACCATACCGCCTTAAAATGGCTTCTACAGTACGGAGTTATGGAGTTGCCATGGTAACGACTTCACAGTACTCCATAAGGGGGCTCCCTCCGGTAAGGGGGGAAATCCAACATTAGAGATTTCGGCGACATTCTGGAAGGAGGGTTGGGATAAATAACTACCTGGGCAGTGCCAGGTTATCACCTAGTGTGGGATAAATAACTACCTGGGCAGTGCCAGGTTATCACCTAGTGTGTTAAAAAGTACTACATGCTCATTCTGGAGTCTCACAAGTTCACACCAGCCTCACAACTCCATGAAGAAGCAGAGTGCACACTGCTTATTTTTCCCAGAGAGAGAGAAATGACATACCGATAGTTCTCTACTTACAACAATTCTTTTAGTGACTGTTCAGCGTTACAACGGCACAAAAAACCCGATGTATGACCATTTTTCACCCTTACGACCATGGCCGCATCCCCACGGTCACACGATCAAAATTCGGACACCTTGCAACCGACTCAGGTTTATGACGGTTGCAGTGTCCCGGGGTGACGTGACCAGCAAAGTCAACGGAGAAGCCAGGTTCACTTAACAACCGTGTTGCTGGCTTCACAGCCGCAGTGATTCACGTCACCAACGTGGCAAGGAAGGTCGTAGAATGGGGCAAAATCCACTGAGCAAACGAGCCCACCTAGCCACAGAAATGTTGCGCTCAATTGCGGCCGTATGTCAAGGACCGCTTGAAATGTGTCACTGCTCTAAAGCAGCCCGGCAACTCGAAAATTGTCATCGCCTCTTGCAAAGCTACATCTGGGGAGGCTTAGTCTGGATTCCAGCTGAGGCTTCGATCCAGAAGCCACATCAGCCTTGCCATACAGTACCAGAAGGCCCCCAAAAACCTGGAACAGGGTCCATTTTTGATGGGAGGAGGGTCTCCCCCACGCCCTTTTCAGGTGGGACTCAAAAGGGGAGGGGAAGAATTCGAGGAGTCCTTGATGGCTGTTTTCTTGCAGATGTTTCGTTACTTAAACTAACAGAATAACAGAGTCGGAAGTCCCCAGAGTGCTTTTTCAAGAGGCAATTTGGACTTCCTGGGGTTTTTTTTCTTCCCCTTGAAGAAGTTTCGCTTCTCATCCAAGACGCTTCTTCCGCTTCCCCTCCATCCGGTCAGAGCTGAAGGAGCTTCCTTGGAGGAGTAGCAAAACGACTTCAAAGGAAAAGAAAAATCAGAAAGGGACATTTGCCTCTTGAAAAAAACACCTTTGGGACAACCTTGACCTGGATGACTGAGAATCTCCATAGACGTAGTTGGAAGGGACCTCGGAGGTCTTCTAGTCCAACCCTCTGCGCAAGCAGGAGATCTTATACCCTTCCAGACAAACAGCTATCCAGCCTGATGATGTTATTACCTAGCCTGGTTAATAAAACGTCTGCAAGAAAACAATTACGCTCAGAGAGCATCAAAGATTCCTCATTTCAACTCTGAGCTATAAATTCTCCTTTATTGCCTCTATAGCTGTCTGTCTATCTGTCCTATCTATCCA
Source organism: Natrix natrix natrix (assembly GCA_029891615.1). Lineage (NCBI taxonomy): Eukaryota > Metazoa > Chordata > Lepidosauria > Squamata > Natricidae > Natrix > Natrix natrix. The sequence goes on from JAKRSK010006701.1 coordinate 1,106,617, forward strand.
TCCATCTATCTATCTATCTATCTATCTATCTATCTATCTATCTATCTATCTATCATCTATCCATCCATCTATCTATCTATCTATCTACCTACCTACCTACCTATGTATCACCTATCTATCTCTACTATCTAGCACTGATGCAGTTACTTAGTATGGTAATGAAACGTCTGCAAAAAAACAAGCACTCTCAGAGAGAACCAAGGACCCCCCAGTCCTCTTTCTCCTCCATTCCACAAACTCTACTCTCTTCTAGCACTGATGGTGCTACCTAGCTTGGTAATGAAACGTCTGCAGGAAAACAAGCAAGCTCAGAGAGCACCAAGGATTCCTCATTTCAACACCAAGCTATAAATATTCTCCTTCATTGCCTCTATGTCTGTCTTTCTATCTTATCTTATCTTATCTCTCTCTCTCTTTCTCTCTCTCTCTCTCTCTCTATCTATCTATCTATCTCTATCTATCTATCTATCTATCTATCTATCCATCCATCCATCTACTTACCTACCTACCTACTAATGTATCATCTATCCATCAGCTATCTATCTCTCCTATCTACTATCTAGCATTGATGCCATTACCTAGTATGGTAATGAAATGTCTGCAAGAAAGCAAGCCAGCTCAGAGAGCACCAAGGAGCCCTCATTTCAACCCCGAGCTAAGAATATTCTCCACTTTTTATTTTATTTTTTATTTATTTTTTTAAACTTCTTTTTGGCACCCTGAAAAGTGGGGCAAAGATAATCAGGATGCTACTTAAAGAGTGCTTTGCATACAAATGCGGCGTGGGATCTTATTCTTGGTTGAAAACAGACAATCAACCCCCGGGACTGCTGTTCACCATGAATTGGGAATCGGAGACCGATAGTTTCCTGAGACTTCATGCCGGGCACGCATGACGACCCCACTGTTAATTCAACAACCCACAAAAGAAGATGGCAAAAAGAGAGACAGCAACCTGGCGTGCGCGTAACATCCTTTTATGCCTGCTACTGGGATGAAAATTCTGCCGCAAACGGAGCGGGTGGGGGGGGGCAGCCGATCTCCTCAGACAAGACAGACCGTCAAGAGCTGTCAGTGGGTCGGACAGTTTTACTGGGTTAAACCGCCCCTTCCTTTCCTCCCCCCCTTGGAAATTCACACCTCTGACACCCTCCTTTTCCAGCTGTTCAAACTTCTCAACCGAGGAAGGGGGCCCCTGTGTTGGGAAGGATTTGTAACCGATGCGTTTCGCTGAAGGTGGACATCTTTCAACGGATTGCCTGCGGTTTTGTCCCTTCCCCGGCCAATAAGGGGAAGAGGACGATGGGCAAGGAGGGAAGACAGGCAGCCACAGCTGGGCTCCGAAGGGAACCCTGAGCATTGCAGCTGAGGCTGGGGTGGTTTTTTTCAAGGAGCTCTGCAACAGAGTGCAAATCCCCTTCTAACTCCTTCCCGCATCCGGCAACATCTGTAACCGCCCCTCTCTCCCACAAGAGGCAACTGGACTTTCTTGTTTGTTTGTTTTTTGTTCGAAGACATTTCGCTTCTCATCCGAGAAGCTTCTTCGGCTCTGACGGGATGGTGGGGAGTGGAAGTTCCGCTACCGCTTCGGGCGAAACCAGTCCGAACCGGCTGAATATCATTTCTGACCCAAACCTACAAATGCACCTGTTAAAAATACCCAATATGGGAACATACCTCCCGCAACGTCACTTCCGGCCTCCAGATAGATGGAGTTTGTGAAGAAGATGTAGTTTTTCTCTCGTTCTCCTGCAACACAAGAAACCACACGCAAAAGTTAAGTACCACACAGACAAGCTCTGAGTCTCTCTAGCACGGACACATGTGGTGACTGTGCCCTAAGCTAAGCCACAGGGATCCAGATTTCCTCTGTGCCCATCTTGCTAGCCAAAAGTTGCATTCCCACAACATAATAAACCCCGGCTAGCCCGGACCTGTTACTGGATCAATTTAGTTTCAGCTTGACTATACAATTATCTAGAGGAGATGCCAATTTCTCAGACCATTGTGGATTCTGTCCGTGTTTCAAGGTGAAGATGGAAACAGTCTAAAGAATAAAATTTATTTTTGGATATAAAACTTCTCACACGGCCCTATGGAGGCTGGGACAGCAGGAAGCATCTTGCAAATGGAGATCAAAATGAAACCAGATTTTTCTTTTCCTCTTGGGTTTAATGGAAAAAGAATTGGTTTTTTTGGGGGGGGGGATGAATGAAACTTTGTCATTGTATATGTTGACTGCAGCAAGTATGCGCCAAAATGGAAGGACACTTCGATTCCTAACATGGACGGATGGTTGCAGGAGTGGATGGAGTTGGCCGAAATGGCAAAATTGTCCACTTTGATAAAAGAAAAGAACACAAACACTTTTGTTTCCACATGGAAACCGCTTCTGAACTTCATGCTTGAAATGGAAAAGAATGAAATTTTGACTTTGGGTTTTACCGATTAGATTAATAGTAAAAGGTTCCTGCGCTCTGGCAGCTGTCCAGCTTAGGAGTCAACTTGGGAGGTTGTGCATTTGTGTGTGTGTGTGTGTGCTCCCTTTGCTGCGGCTCCTAATGCCAGCACACATACACTAATAATACAATAGTAGAGTTGGAAGGGACCCTTGGAGGTCTTCTAGTCCAACCCCCTGCCTAGGCAGGAAACCCTATACCGTTTCAGACAAATAGCTATCCAACATGCATGGATGGACAGAAAAACGGGGAGTGTGTGGGGTGGGGATGGGGGGGCGGCAGCCTGGGGAATCCTGCCGTTAGGCCCTGTGAAACACAGCCTCTTTCGAAGCCTCTGACCAGCCTCCGATGGCTGAGCCCGGCTGAAATACAAAACTCATCCATTCTCCCCCCCCCCTTTCCGGGGGGTCTCGGATGCCTGGCGGAGTTCCATAAATTTGAAATGGTGCAATTGTTGATGTGACAGCTTTGCCTACATTTTTGTTCCCGTTGTTTGAAGGCCTGGATTTGTCTCCTCTGCCATCTAGTGTGCAATTTGGCCATTTGTGTTTGGAGGGGGATGAGGGAGGGGATAGGGGGAAATCAAGTTTTTCTAACCTCGCTTTTACATGGGGGAAGCCTTATTTTAAAAAAGATACTCCTTCTCTTTTTCACCACAAGCAAATCGGGCCAAATTCCTAGAAAGCTAAGCAGGATCAGATTGGAATTTGGATGGGAGATGAAAGATGCCTATGGGAAGCAGGAGAAGAGAGGTGTGTTGTGAGGATGAAGGACGGAAAACTCTAGATCAGAGCGATCTGATAGGAGAGCTGCAAAAAAAAATTGGAGATGAGAGCAAGATTGTACATGATGCATGTTTAAAAGAATAGGACAGGACAGAACCAGACAGGACAGAACAGAACAAAAAAATATGGATTGGAATGGGATGGGATGGTAAATATGGGATGGAACGGAACAGAACAGAACAGAACAGAATGGAACAGAACAGAATGGATGGAATGAAACACAGAGAACAGAACAGAAAATATGAAATGGAATAAAATGGATTGGGGTGGAAAATATGGAATGGAATTGAACAGAACAGAATGGAACAGAACAGAATGGATGGAATGGAACAAACAGAACAGAACAGAAAATATGAAATGGAATGAAATGGATTGGGTGGAAAATATGGAATGGAATAGAATAGAAATATGGAATGGAGTGGAAGGGAAGGGAACAGAACAGAAAATATGGACTGAGATGGGATGGAAAATATGGAATGGAATAGAATTGAATGGAACAGAACGGAACAGAATGGAGCAGAAAAGAGTAGAGCAGAACAGAACAGAATGGATGGAATGGAACAAAGAAACAGAACAGAACAGAAAATATGAAATGGATTGGGATGTAAAATATGGAATGGAATAGAAATATGGAAGGGAAGGGAAGGGAACAGAACAGGTTTATTGGCCAAGTATGATTGGATGCAGGAGGAATTTGTCTCCTTGATCTCCTGAAATGTGGTCAAAGACAACAAGGACATCAGAATTAAAAGGAGCAGAGAAAATGCAGAGTGGAATTTAGTGTCTAAACCAGCCTCATTCTTGTATCATGTCACAGTCCCCAAATTTAGGACAGCTTTATCCTTAGCTGGATTTAATGATCTCCCCACAGCTGTCCTGGAATGGAAATATAGGAAAACCCCATTCGAAACCTGAGAGCGCCCTGGTGGTATGGATGCCATAGAAACCACAAGCCATGTTTTTCTGTATTGCCAGTTATACAGGGACATTCCCCACCAGTGGATTCGTTCTCTTTCATTTAAATTTCTGGGGCACTCTGATAGATTTTACCTGCACTACCTGTTACCTAATAAAGATAATTTAATTTCGCTACAAGTAGCAACATTTTGCTGCGTTAGGTGTAAGCTTCTCCCACAAATAGTTGCCAAAAGAAGCCAACATGGGTTTGTCAAAAACAGATCGTGCCAAACAAATCACATTTCAATTCTTTGACAAAGCAACTAAATTAGTGGACTACCGAAATGCCATGGACGTAATATGCCTGGATTTCAGCAAGGCATTCGACAAAGCAGACCACAACTTTCTTCTTAGCAAACTAAACACATGTGGGAGAAACAGCATTGCCACCAAATGGATTTGCAACTGGTTTGGCACTGCAACCAAACAAGGCAGACACAGACTTCAACGGATAATTAGAACTACAGGAAAAAAAAAACATTGTTACCAATCTGTCTTCCCTTGAGGACCTGCACACTGCGCAAGTCAAAAAGAGGACTGTGAAAATATCTACAGAGCCCTCGCATCCTGGACATAAATTGTTTCAACTCCTACCCTCAAGATGACGCTAGAGAGCACTGCACATCGGAACAACTAAACACAAGGACAGTTCCCCCCACCCATTTCATCACTCTGCTAAACCACAAATTCCCACAACACTGTCAAACTATCTTGTAAGGCTGCATTATCATTATTCTTCTCATCTTTCCCATTACTTATCTCTTCATTTTCTTATGACTGTAACTTTGCTGCTTGTGTCTTACGATTTATGTTGTTTTATTTAGTTTCCAAGTATGATTTATGTTGATTGCTTATTTAGCATCCTATGGCTATCGCTAAGTGTTGTGTCTTATGATTTATGATGAATATATATTTTAGGATGACCAAGATGTATCACTTGTTGCTTGTATGTACACCGAGAGCTTATGCACCGGAGACAAATTCCCTGGTGTGTCCAATCACACTTGGCCAAAAAAGAATTCTATGTTCTAAGTTTTGGTTACCACAATCTAAAAAATACATTGAGATTTTGGAAAAGGTGCAGAGAAGAGCAACTAAGGGCCTGGAGATTAAAACATATGAGGAATGGTTGCAGGAATTGGGTATGTCTAAAGATAAAGGTTCCCCTCGCACATATGTGCTAGTCGTTCCCGACTCTAGGGGGTGGTGCTCATCTCCATTTCAAAGCTGAAGAGCCAGCACTATCCAAAGACATCTCCCTGGTCATGTGGCCGGCATGACTAGATGCACGGAACGCTGTTACCTTCCCACCAAAGGTGGTTCCTATTTTTCTACTTGCATTTTTACATGCTTTCGAACTGCTAGGTTAGCAGAAGCTGGGACAAGTAACAGGAGCTCACTCCGTTATGCGGCGCTAGGGATTCGAACCTGATTTAATGCAATATCAAAAATGCAAATCATTTTTCTGCAGACCAGTAAATTCTCGCGGACCACTAGTGGGTGGTGGCCACGGACCACAAGGGTTCGCTGCATTATCTCACAAATACCACACCTATAACCCAGAAGCCTTGACTCTTAACTTTCCCAAGTTCAAAAGGATGATGAATGCAAACTTTGACCTGTCAGTAAAAAGTTGTTTGTATCATTGAAAGCTCTGCTGTTGTGCTTTTCTTTTAAGACAAAAGATGTTAATGTATGAGTTGTTGTTTTTGTAAACTAAAACCTCAGTATTCAGGTTAAATGGCCATGTTGGCCCTTTGCGATAAATAAGTGGGTTTTGGGATTGCAGTTTGGGCACTCCGTCTCTAAACGGTTCACCATCGCTGCCCTATATCGTTTCAGACAATTGTTTGCCCAATCTCTTCTTCAAAACTTCCAGTGAGGGAACACCCACAACTTCTGGAGCCAAGCTGTTTCTGCTAATTTATTCTTCTCACCATCTGTTCTGACCCAGGCTTCCTTAGAAAGCAAGAAGCAAAGTCTTGGTCCCGACAAAACCTCTTTTATTTACACGACTGTGAATTCCTTTCATTCCCAGTCAGCAAACAATCTTTCCAAGGAATGTTTATCCACACGCACCTTATCTCGTTTGGAGCACTGCACGATAACTAGTTTCCAAACACAGAGCAAAGCAAAACTTGGCACAGAGTCTCTTTATAGTCACAAACAGAACTTTCCATTCTTGACATGACCGAATGAACGAATTTTTCCTGCAAAAGACCACTCCCTGTTCGCTCCTCTTTTGTTTCCTATGAGAAGGGGCAATCAACTCCAAGGTGTGCTTTACTCTTAAGTAGACCTTGCTTTCTTAATTCTTGTCTTCTGGCAGCTCTGCGCATGTGCACACTGGGAACAGGCTCCAGCTGTTCTTCTGCCTCACTGCTGTCTAATTCCCTCTCTGCCTCCGATGCAGAGCCCTCGTCCGAGCTTTCCTCAACCCCCAGGACTGGCCCCATGTTCCTCCCCGACCTCCTCACAGTCCGACTCTGCTGCGTGTGGGCCACTACGCCTTCAGGAAATTTCTCCTTAGTTCTAGGTCACATCTCGATTCGTTTCCATCCATCGCTCCTCCTCCTGCCTCCCGTGTGCAGAATAAACTTTGTGCAAGAATAAACAGAATGCTTAAGGACAGGTAGAGGGTGTCAGGCAACGATCTACGAGATCCTCTTGGCTGTTTAATGTATTTATGATATACGTGGAAAGATGCTGAGGGTGACAGAAACATGTTGGGTAGGGGTTTGAATGTGGGTGTAGCGGACACCACGCAGTTGGTGAGAGCGGAAAGATTTTCAGCCCATGTTGCAGACCCTACGATGCTAAGAGGAGCGAGGACCTGAATATGAATGGGGAAGGAAGCTTGGAAGATTCTCAAAAAGAGAGGGGGAGGGAAGACAATTTGGAATTGGTGTAGTATGGAGGTCATTAAAACACGGTTTAGCGAGTCTGTCTTTTCTCTCAATCCTCTTCTCCAATTTCTTTCGATTACTGTCCTTTACCACAGGTTGCATAATATGTGTTACCTCAAAAGGATTGTGTGATGGCTAGGCAACTGGTAATAAGGGAAAGGATGTAACCCAGTGGTGCTTTAAGTCCACGCCTGTCATATGTTGAAACACTGTCTATCCTGCCCTCATTTCCCGATCAGTGACTAAGATGCTGAGCTTGTCGATCAGAAAGGTCAGCAGTTCGGCGGTTCGAATCCCTAGCACTGCATAACGGAGTGAGCTCAAGGTTCCTTGTCCCAGCTTCTGCCAACCTAGCAGTTCGAAAGCACGTAAAAAATGCAAGTAGAAAAATAGGAACCACCTTTGGTGGGAAGGCAACAGCATTCCGCGTGCCATCGGCATTTAGTCATGCTGGCCACATGACCACAGAGATGTCTTCGGACAGTGCTGGCTCTTTGGCTTTGAAACGGAGATGAGCACTGCCCCCTAGAGTCGGGAACGACTAGCACATATGTGTGAGGGGAATCTTTACATTTTAAATTCAGCCAACCTTCAATCTCCTAACCTCGTTTTCCCCTTCAGGGTCTCATGCACATTTTCAACTAGGGATACGGGTAGCCCTCGACGTATAACAGTTCATTTAGTGACCATTCAAAGTAGCAACATCCCAGAAAAAAAGTGATTTATGACTATTTTTCACAGTTACGACCTTTGCAGCATCCCCATAATAGTGTGATCAAAATTCAGAGGCTGGGCAACTGGTTCCTATTTATGACCGTGGCAGTGTTTTGCAGCTGGATTTACTTAACAATCGGACTACGGTGGCACAGGGGTGAGAGTGCAGTACTGCAGGCTACTTCTGCTGATCACCGGCTCCCAGCAGTTTAGCAGATTGAATCTCAGCAGGCTCAAGGTTGACTTGGCCTTCCATCCTTCCGAGGTGGGTAAAAGGAGGACCCAGATTGTTGGGGGAGATGACTCTATAAACCGCTTAGGGAGGGCTGTAAAGCACCGCGAAGCGGTATATAAGTGGTAAGTGCTCTTGCTACTAACTTATCAACTGCAGTGATTTGCTTAACAGCCGAGGCCAGAAAAGTCTTCAAATGGAGCAAAACTCACTTAACGAATGTCTCCCTTAACAACAACAAAATTGGCCTTGATTGTGGGCGTAAGTCGAGGATTATTACCTATACTGATTCCTTCCTCTCGTGCCTAATGCTGTACCGTAATTGTTACTTAAAAACACTGAAACTGCAGATTGTGCATTTCTGAGTCGAAAGGGATCTTGGAGCCCTAGTGGACAACCATTTAAACAGGAGCCAGCCATGTGCCAAAAAAGCCAACACAGTTCTAGGCTGCATAAACAGAGGGATAGAATCAAGATCACGTGAAGTGTTAATACCACTTTATAATGCCTTGGTAAGGCCACACTTGGAATGCTGCATCCAGTTTTGGTCGCCACGATGTAGAAAAGATGTGGAGACTCTAGAAAGAGTGCAGAGAAGAGCAACAAAGATGATTAGGGGACTGGAGGCTAAAACATATGAAGAACGGTTGCGGGAACTGGGTATGTCTAGTTTAATAGAAAGAAGGACTAGGGGAGACATGATAGCAGTCTTCCAATATCTCAGGGGCTGCCACAAAGAAGAAGGAATCAAACTATTCTCCAAAGCACCTGAGGGCAGGACAAGAAGCAATGGATGGAAACTAATCAAGGAGAGAAGCAACTTAGAACTGAGGAGAAATTTCCTGACAGAACAATTAATCAGTGGAACAGCTTGCCTCCAGAAGTTGTAAACGCTCCAACACTGGAGGTTTTGTCTGAAGTGGTGTAGGGTTTCCTGCCTAAGCAGGGGGTTGGACTAGAAGACTGCCCAGGTCCCTTCCAACTCCGTTATTCTATCATTGTACACAAGGTTTGATGGCTGCGTGTCCTGAAGTTTTCCTCCTCTTTTATAAATGGCTGGTACCAGCTGACTCTAAACCATGATCTCCAGACAATCATCTATTGTTAAATAATCCAAATCATCCAGTCAATCAACTCTCCTCAGTTGCTATCAAAGAAAAGACTCACAGCAAAGGAGAAGAAAGAGCATTATTAAACCGCATGTGATCGTGGTCTGAACAGAAACTGTGTTTGCTGAAGGCACCGTCCTAAACTCATGCTTAGCATTTACAAAGATTGCCTCTGTTGTTTGTTGCTCTCTGTAAGCAAAAGTGGCCTATTATTGTCCTTTTTTTGTTTAAAAGACGAGATTGCAATAGTAATAATAATAATAACAATGTTTGTTTACAGTCCCCCAAAGCTGTAACTCTGTAAGACTGTTGTCTTCAGGGACATCCGTGGATATGGCCCATAAATGATGCACAACTTCCTTCACTTCAAGATGCCCAGGAGGTAGGAATGAAAACACAAAATTGACCCCTTCTTCACACAACTCCTTAAAAAATTAGCTACTGTGCTACAAACAAGAAGATCCATGATTCTCATAAATTAAAATATCCAACCAGTTTTCCTCAACTCCTACTTAAGAAGCAAGATGATCAGGTAGAACATGAAAAGAAGGACTAGGGGTGACATGATAGCAGTCTTCCAATATCTCAGGGGTTGCCACAAAGAAGAGGGAGTCAAGCTATTCTCCAAAGCACCTGAGGGTAGAACAAGAAGCAATTGGTGGAAACTCATCAAGGAGAGAAGCAACTTAGAACTAAGGAGGAATTTCCTGACAGTTAGAACAATTAATCAGTGGAACAGCTTGCCTCCAGAAGTTATGAATGCCCCAACCCTGGAAGTCTTTAAGAACATGTTGGATAGCCATTTGTCTGAAGTGGCATAGGGTTTCCTGTCTAAGCAGGGGGTTGGACTACAAGATCTCCAAGGTCCCTCCCATCTATTCTATTCTCTACTCTACATTCTGTTCTGTTCTCTTCTCTTCTCTATTCTACTCTACTCTATTCTACATTCTATTCTATTCTATATTCTACTATACTGTACTCTACATTCTATTCTATTCTATTCTATTCTATTCTATTCTACATTCTACCCTACTCTACATTCTACTGTATTCTATTTCATTCTATTCTATTCTATCATGAGTCAATTTGACCAAACGATTTTTTGCTAAGAGTTTTGGCTGGTCCTTGAGGTGGCTGCGACGGTTGTAAGTATGAAAAATGGTCGTAAGTCACTTTTTTCAGTGCTGTTGTAACCGAACAAACGACTGTAAGTCAAGGAGCAACTGCACCTTCCTCTTGGTTGAAATGTACTGATATAAAAGTGTTTAAGCTACTGAAAAGCAGCCTTGCTCCAGGGCTAGCAATCCCCATCCTTTCTGTTCTGCAGGAATGTGTGTTTATTACATTTTTAACACCCTGCTTATAGAATGAGAACGTCTCTTTCGATAGCTCCGAGGAAGCATTTTTCTCACTGCTCTTACCAGTGAGAAAATGTAGGCTACTGGTTACCCAGCCGTATCCCTGCCCAGAAGGGCCTCCCGAAGGGTATCAATCTGATGACATCTGACAGCGTGTATATATTTATTTCCACCTCTTGGTTTTGCACAGTAATTGAACAGAAGTCTGTGAGTGGTACAGCTGTCATTTCCCATCAGAGAAGGGCTGGGATGAAAGAGCCCGCTATTTTGTTTTTTTCCTTTTGATTTATATCCCGCCTTCCCTGACAAACGGTCCAGGTGGGTATATAATATTTCCCTTTCCAGCTTTATCCTTAATCTTCGGGGATACGTCAAAGCAACCGGGGAGGAGGTCAGCTTCGCATCGAGATGAAGTAATAAAAGCTTCCCGCAATCCGACACTTCCACACCAAATACACCTACAAAGCACGGCACACAATGGGGCACCATGGGGCAGCGGCAGTGCCGGATTCCCCAAAATGAAGCCGTTCGATTAAAGAATCAGTAGGGACCCTTCAGGGGCCCAAAGATTTAGACCAGGGCTTGCCAACTGTAAACACTCAAAGAGTAATTTGGACCCGTTTCCCACAGAAAAAAAAAACACCGGGAGCCAAAGATCCTAACCAGAAGCCCCCCATTCAATTCTGGAGCCAACCGTAAGTCCAGTTCCCCCATCATAGAGTCTTCTCCTAGTGCAGCGTCCTTTTTCCTCTATCTGTCCTAACCGAAAGCCCTATCAATTATGGAGCCGACTGGAAAACCTACTCCATGCTTTTCATCCCCTCCCAACGGGAAGCTCCTCTCAAAATTGTGGCGCCAATTGGCCACAAGGAGCCACAGTACAGGGATGAAAGAGCCACATGCTGCTCCGGAGCTGGGGATTCCCAATCTCTGATTTAGACACACTGCATAGAGGTTAGTCCTCTATTTACATCACAAGTGGGGCCGAAATTTCAATCGCTAAGCAAGACAGTTTTTTGCCTGAGTTTGGCCTCGTTTTACAACCCTTCCTGCCGCCGTTGCTAAGAGGATCCCTGCTGTCGTGAAATTAATCACACATTGGTTAAGTGACTCGGGCTTCCCCACTGATCCTGCTTGTCAGAGGTTCCCAAAAGTTGATCCCGTGATCCCAGGACCCCGTCATAAATACAAGCCAATGGCCAAGCATCCAAATTTTGATCGCATGGCCACAAGGATGTTGCAATAGCAACAGCACTTAAGACTTATATGCCGCTTCACAGGGCTTGACAGCCCTCTCTAAGCGGTTTTACAGAGCCGGCCTATTGCCCCCAACAATCTGGGTCCTCATTTTAACGACCTCAGAAGGACGAAAGGCTGAGTTAACCTTGAGACGGTCAGGTTCGAACTGCTGGCAGTCGGCAGAATTAGCCTGCAATACCGCATTCTAACTGCTGCGCCACCCCAGCTCTTGAAACGGTCGTAAGTATCAAAAATGGTCACTTTTTTCAGTGTCATTGTAACTTCAAGAGGTCACTAAATGAATGGTTATAAGTTGAGGACTACTAGTAGTGGATCAGACCAAGGTTGTCGTGATGCAGCAACGAAAGAGGCTAGCTGTTCCTTTCAACAGCCGAAGTTGGCTGGACGGAAATCTACTCCTCGTTGGAAAAGATCCACAGTCTGCAAAGGTCCAGTAACACATTTATGAACGGGGTAGATACAGCTAGTCCTTGACTTACGACCGGTCCTTCGAAGTTACAACAGACCTCCCCCGGGCTACTAATATTCCAGGTGTGAACTTTCAGCTGGTCAGCCCTACCTGCCCATGGTCACATGATTGCATTTTGAGTGCCCATCAAGTAAGGCACCCAATTTGCAACATTCCACAGTCACATAACTGTGATTAAAAATATTGCTTTTTTTAAAAAAAAAAGCAGAAACACATTTATTATATCTTTACGATGACTAGGTTCATGATTTATCATTTATTGCTTGTATGTACCCTGAGAGCTTATGCACCGGAAACAAATTCCTTGAGTGTCTCATCACAGTTGGCCAATAAAGAATTCTAATTCTACTTCTGAAGGTGGCTCAGTTCGGCGGTTCGAATCCCTAGCGCCGTGTAACGGAGTGAGCTCCCGTGACTTGTCCCAGCTTCTGCCAACCTAGCAGTTTGAAAGCAGATAAAAAATGCAAGTAGAAAAATAGGAACCACCTTTGGTGGGAAGGTAACAGCGTTCCGTGCGCCTTCAGCATTTAGTCATGCCGGCCACATGACCACGGAGACGTCTTCGACAGCGCTGGCTCTTCGGCTTTGAAACAGACATGAGCATTGCCCCCTAGAGTCGGGAACGACTAGCACATATGTGCGAGGGGAACCTTTACCTTAATTCTAATTCTAATTTACTTCCAATTTCCAGCAAAGAACTTCCATTGTGGACAATGAGTTTGCTTAACAACTGCTGTGTTCACTTTACAACCGTGATTGTATAATTGGGCGTGGCCACGTGGTGACCCGCTTAACGACTGGCACACCTTACAGCCATAGGTCCGGGCTGAATTATGGTCGTAAGTCAAGGACTATCTATAAAACTTTAGCTTGAAGAACAAAATTAATGGAATGGTTAGACTAGCTGAGCCATCAATTTACATGACGACTTTTGCATGACGACGGCCATTAATTCTTTTGCTTGGAAAACTCTTCAATTGCACTAAAAAGAGTTTTATGTTCTTTAGAAGAAAAATAACTAGCCAGGAGCTTCATCTGGGTTTTAATATACGAACTTCAGTTAAGAGAAATAACGGCTGGGAGCAAAATTTATCTAGTTCTAATAAGTTGAGAGAGTGCCAAATTAATTTCTTTTCCCCCCACTTCTCTGAGCATCTTAAAAAGGAATTTAAATTCACGACAGATAACTTTCCAAGAACCTATCGCAACTCATCAAGTTTTCAAGTATTTCTATTTTGAATGCAATCTTTCGTAGATGGAATACTTCTATTTTTCGGAGTATAAGACGTACCCTTTTCCCTCAAAAATGAGGCTGAAAATCTGGGTGCGTCTTATACACTGAATACAGCATTTTTTTTGCCTCCAGAAACCCCGCCCACTTCACCAAAATGGCCATGCATAGCCTTTAGGAGGCTTCCAGAGTGCTCCTGGGGGCTGGGGAGGGCAGATTTTGCACCCCTTCAGCCCCAGGAGCACTCTATAAGCCTCCTAAAGGCTATCCATGCCCTCTTTTTGGACAAAAAACGAGCCCATCCTTCGTGAAAAATGGGCCATTTTGGGGAGGTTTGTAGAGTGCAAAACTTTTTTTAAAAATTTGCCTCTTCAAAACCTTGTGCTTCTTATACTCCGGTACGTCTTGTACTCCCAAAAATATGGTAGATAGGTAGAAATTCATTTTTTTCCCCTACCTTTTTCCGTGGGCGTGGCCAGGTGGTGGTGGTGGAGATGACTGAGCAGGCGTGGACATAAATCACGTCAAGTGGGCCACGCCCACTCAGTCACATGACAACCCCCCCACCTAACCACACCCATAGAATCGGTAGTTAAAAAAAAATGAATCCCACCACTGCTGTACTTCAACAAATCCTAGGGCCAAGTAGAAAGAAATCTGTCCGTTATTCTGAAAATAAAGCGGCGATTCCTGGAAATCAGATGCGTCAAGAACGGGTCGTATCAAACGAGTCTTACTCCGTGCTTTGGTGGCACGCCGACTCTCGTGAATAGTTGGGAATGCCACCGACGTCGTATGCTTTGATTTCAGGAAGCATTCGACTAAGAAGAGCGGCTGGTTTGATATATGCAGGCTGCAGAGCCTGGAAAGATGGGGGAGGGGCACAGCTGTTGTCCAGATGTAGGCTTCTCCATCTCTGGGAGCAAAATGCCACACGCCTTGCCTGCTCCCGCCTGAAGGAGTGTTGGACGCTGCCCACCGAGTACATGCTATTCAGAAGGTCCAATCTGTGTTTAATTTGTTCAGTAGTCAGATCAGGGCTATAGAAGGAAGATGGCTTTTGTGAGGGGGAGGCACTTTTTTTAAAAAAAATAAAGCTGGTTTTTTTTTAAAAATATGGAACATCTGCTTTCGGTGCAAAATAAATGAGCAACACGGCAAGCTTTTAGCCAATGAAATGCACAGCCAGTGTGGTCTAGTGGTTAAAACACCAAGCTAGAAATTGGGAGACTCGGTCCTAGTTCTAAAGAGAAAAGTTGGCTGGGTGACCTTGGGCCAATCACCAGGAGACTGTGAGTTCTAGTTCCGCTTTAGGCATGAAAGCCGGCTGGGTGACTTTGTGCCAATCGCCAGCAGAATGTGAGTTCTAGTCCTACCTTATGCATGAAAGCCGGCTGAAAGACTTTGTGCTAATCACCAGGAGACAGTGAATTCTAGTCCTCCCTTAGGCATAAAAACTGGCTGGGGGACTTAGGGCCAATCACCAGGAGACGGGGAGTTCTAGTCCTTCCCTGGGCATGAAAGTTGGGTGGGATGACCTTGGGCCAATCACCAGGAGAGAGTGAATTCTAGTCCTCCCTTAGGCATGAAAACTGGCTGGGTGACTTAGGGCCAATCACCAGGAGACGGGGAGTTCTAGTCCTGTCCTTAGGCATGAAAGCCAGCTGGGTGACTTTGGGGCAATTACTCTCTCTCAACACAACCCACCTCACAGGGTGGTTGTTGTTGGAAAAATAGGAAGAGGGAGGAATATTAGAGATGTTCCCCACTTTGAGTGATTTATATGAATGTGGATAAAAACAAAGAACAACAAATAGCAATTATTGATATTTTCACAGACTTCCTTAAACCGTTTCTGAATGACACCAGGGGGTTAAATAAATAGAACAACGGCATGTTTACTATTCATTTTCTTGACACAGTAAAATACACACGCTTAGTCCCAAAAACCCTCTTTTTATTTCAGAAATTGTGAATTATCTCCAGTCCCAAATAGTTCTAAAGAGTCCTACAGTAGGCTGCCAAAGTCTTTCGGGATACGGCTGATAAGCACCCACCTTTATCTCCCTTGAAACACTGCCAAAGACCTAATTGGCAATTAGCTTGGCAAGGCCCCACAGAGCAAAGAGTCTAAACGAAGCTTCAGAAGGTAAACTGACCCGCGTGAACCAAGTTGCTTCCTGCAAAGGCTCATGTGCCTTTGCTCCTCCTTTATGTCCTGTGGGAGGGGCCAATCATCTCCAAGCCTTATTCCACAGTTGCCCCTTCTGTTTTAACTGTTCTTGCCTTCTGGCAGATCTGTGCATGCGTGCACTGGGAACAGGCTCCCCCTGTTCTTCTGCCTCGCTGATGTCAGACTCTGGAGGCTCCGGAGGCAGCTCATAACTCCCAGATGGCCTTGGCTCCCTCTTTCCCTGCGACACAGAGCCCTCGTCCGAGCCTTCCCCAGCCTCTAGGACTGGCCCATCTTCCTCCTCAACCTCCTCACTGTCCGACTCTGCTGCCAGCTCTGCAAGCCACCAGCGGACCACAACAATGGTGGGGAATGGAAGGATTTATATTCCTTGCAGACAGCTGGTCATTTGCATCCTTTTAGAGAGTTGTTGAGGCCACTTGGAGGTTTGTCTCTGTCCTCAGGGTCATCTGAATAGTGCAAATGGGTGTGGGGCCTTCTTGGAACTGCTGAAAGGCCTGCGTTGTGGAGCTGTGCTTTCTGCAGGATGTTTTCCGCAGTGAATGGGCATAGGTGACCCTGAGGACATTGACAAAGCCTCAAGTGGCCTCAATGACTCCATAAATAAAAGGATGCAAATGACCAGCTATCTGCAAGGAGGATAACTCCTTCCATTCCCCACCAACCAGTCAG
Organism: Natrix natrix natrix; assembly: GCA_029891615.1. Lineage (NCBI taxonomy): Eukaryota > Metazoa > Chordata > Lepidosauria > Squamata > Natricidae > Natrix > Natrix natrix. The sequence goes on from JAKRSK010006701.1 coordinate 1,122,963, forward strand.
AACTGAAGAAGCTTCTTGGATGAGAAGCGACACGTCTTCAAAACAAAAAAAACAAGAAAGTCCAGTTGCCTCTTGAAAAAGCACTTTGGGGACAACCAGGACCTGGATGACGGAGAATCTCCAGAGACATCTAACAGGATATCCTAATCAGATTGACTCTATAGGAACAGGAAATTCCTGATGAAAATGGAAATATTTATGGGGGGGAAGTGTGCAGAACCCAGAGGAGGAAACAGCCAACAAATTGGGACTAAGAGAATGGCTTGTTCAGCGTAACCCCAAGTTATAGGAATGTAGAAGCCGCAAGATATAAAATATCTCTGGAAGGCCACACATTTAAATTCAGTTTAGCTCAGCTTAAGACTGCTGCATGCATTTTTTTTTTTTTTTTGCTTCCAGAAATACTTGAGTTACAATTCTGAAAGAGGAAACGAGTCATTGAACTAAAAAAGGACTGGTCAGAAAACACAGTCAATGATTAAATTTCCGCAGGCCTCCTGTGCTTCGGTCCAGTGGCCAAGCCATGTGACTGGAGCCTAGGAACAGAGGAGAGGCAAAACAACCCTCCCCATCCAGAATGATGGTTCCAGAGGAATCAATCCACAGCAGCCAGGTGACAGGTAGCGTAAGAAATGCCTGGTATGGGTAGTCCTTGACTTACGACCGCAGTTGGGTGCAAAATGTCTGTTGCTAAGAGAAACCGTTGTTGAGTTTTGCCCCGTTTTGCAACCTTCCCTGCCACAGTCTTTAAGTCAATCAATGCTGTCGTTAAGTTAGTTAATGTGGTGGGTAAGTGAATCTTTCACTTTACTTATCCGAAGGTCGCAAAAGGGGATCACATGACAAACACTCCTGGACATTGCAAACATTGCCAAGTGTCTGAGATTTTGATCAAGTGACCATGGAATAACAGAGTAATGGAAAAACAGAGTAAAAAATAATAATGGAGTTACAGTAACAGAATAATAGAATAACAGAGTAACAGAATAACGGAATGACAGAGTAACAGAGTAACAAAATAATAGTAACGGAATAACAGAGTAACAGAATTACAGAATGACAGTAACAGAATAACGGAATAACAGAGTAACAGAATACCAGAATAAGAGTAACAGAGTAACAGTAATAGGTAACAGGATAACGGAATAATGGAATCACAGTAACAGAACAATAGAATAACAGAGCAATAGAATAACAGAGTAACAGAATAACAGTAGCGGAATAATGGAATAATGGAGTAACAGAGTAATGGAATAACGGAATGACAGAATAACTGAGTAACAAAATAACAGTAACAGAATAATAGAATAACAAAGTAACAGAGTAACAGTAACAGAGTAACGGAATAACAGAATAACAGTAACAGAATAATAGAATAACAGAGAAACAGAATAACGGTAACAGAATAACAGGATAACGGAATAATAGATTAACAGAATAACAGCATGACAGAGTAATAGAATAACGGAATAGCAGAATAACAGAGTACCAGAATAACAGAGTAACAGCAACAGAGTAACGGAATAACAAAATAACAGAGTAAGAGAGTAACAGAATAACGGAATAACAGAGTAAGAGAATAACAGAATAACGGAATAATGGAATGACAGAGTAATAGAATAACAGTAACAGAATAATACAATAATGAAATAACACAGTAAGGACATAATGGAATAAAGGAATAACGGAGTAACAGAGAATAACAGAAACAGAATAACAGAATAATAGAATAACAGAGCAAGGGAATAACGGAATAAAAACATAACGGCATAACAGAACAATGGAGTAACGGAATAACAAGATAACAGTAACAGAATAATAGAAACAGAATAACAGAATAATGTAATAACAAGATGGATGGATGGAAAGAAAGGGATGGAGACAGGGAGAGATAAAATTAGATAGATGGATGGATGGATGGATGGATGGATGGATGGATGGAAAGAGAGGGATGGAGACAGGGAGAGACAAAAATTGATTGATAGATAGATAGATAGATAGATAGATAGATAGATAGATAGATAGATAGAGAGATAGAGAGATAGAGAGAGAGATGAGAGAGATGGATGGATGGAAAGAGAGGGATGGGGAGAGGGAGAGATAAAATTAGATAGATGGATGGATGGATGGATGGATGGATGGATGGATGGATGGATGGATGGATGGATGGATGGATGGAAAGAGAGGGATGGAGACAGGGAGAGACAAAATAGATAGATAGATAGATAGATAGATAGATAGATAGATAGATAGATAGATAGATAGATAGATAGATAGATAGATAGATAGACAGACAGACAGACAATAGGAAAAGAGAGAGAGACACAGAGAGAGAGATTTCTCCAGGCGCCGCCAGAGTGGGGAAGCGCTCGCCCGGACTCGCGAGTTAAAGCGAACCCGACCGAAGTTGCCCAAATCCAAGCTCCTCCCGCCTCGCAATTCGGAACAAGAGCGCCCGGAGGGAGGCAGGCAGGCAGGCAGGAGGGGAGGGAGACAACCAAATCCAACCCCACTCCCGGGCCCGCCTTTCGGGATGGAGAGCCAGCCTTCTACCCTCCGCACCCACGGAGGACCGGGGGGTGGGTGGGTGGGAAGAGCGCGCTAGCAGGAGACCCGCCACCCCCCGAAGTTGCAACCCGGGACCGAGCTCCGGGACCGAAGCCCTCCGCCTCCCCGGCCGCAGAGCCGATCCAGCTCCTCGCTCCTCCGGCCTGGCTGCCCTCCGGCGATGAGCGGCCGGCCAGACGCGGCTTCTCCCCGCCGCCGCCGCCCCCCCCCCCCCCCCCAGCGCGCTTACCGCCTTGCCGGACCGAGGCACCGCGGCCCGGGTACCGCTCTGCTGGCTTGGCACGGCACGGCTCGGCACGGCTGGGCTGCCAGCGGAAACCGGGGCGGGGCAGGCGGCGCCGGGACGGCCAGGCGGGGAGGGACGGAGGCGGAGGCCGGGCGGTGCTGCCCCAAGAGCCAACCCAGCTGCGCGGGGAGGGCTGGGCGCCTCCCCGCTTCGGGGTTGAATCCCCGGCCTGGCTGCGTTCTTGCCTTTCCCCGCTCCGCCGCCGCCGGCTCCTTCTTCCCCGGGGCTCCGCTCGATCGATTGGATCGCTGACCCTTCTGGGCTCCGTCCTCAGACCTTCCGCCTCTCCCGAGGGGATGAGTTGCTCCAAATGGGGTCAGGAAAAAGTAGAGGTCGTCCTCAACTTACGACCCCCAGATTGATGTTGTTGAGTGGGACGATGGGGGGAGCGTGCTCTTTGCCTCGTTTTACGACTTTTCCCTGCCACGTTGGTTAAGCGAATCCCTGCTGTTAAATGAGTAACATCAGTTGTTAAGTAAATCTTCTAGACCAGGGGTCCCCAACCTTTTTATACCCCTCCCTACACCCCTAGAATGCTTGTGATATATTCGCACATCCCTTACAAAAGTAAATACTTATATGCATATAATGCATACATTATAATACATACATTATAATGCATACACTATATACACTATAATTTTGAAACTTCTAAAGCAGTGGGGGCTAACCTTTTGGTCCTCACATGGCGAAATCTTGAACCCACACCAGTGGTGGGTTTCAAAAATTTTTAGAACCTCTTCTGTAGGTGTGGCCTGCTTTGTGGGAGTGGCTTGCCGGCCATGTGACTGGGTGGGCATGGCCAACTTGTAAAATGTTTGTGAAACTCACTTAACAGCGCTCTTGCTTAGCAACCAAAATGTTAGCTCAGAAACTCTGGCATTTGAAGCACGCAAGTCTTAAAGCTGTCAAGTTACAAGACCCTTGCACCCCTAACCCTTTAGGGAAAAAAACCCCCAGGGGTGTTCAAACTTGACAGCTTTAAGACTTGTGGACTTCAACTCCCAGAATTCCTCCTCCAGTCATGTTGGCTCAGGAACTCTGGCATTGAAGTGTTCAAATCTTAAAGCTGTCAAGTTACAAGATCCTTGCACTCCTAACCCTTTAGAAAGAAAAACCACCAGGGGTGTTCAAACTTGACAGCTTTAAGACTTGTGGACTTCAACTCCCAGAATTCCTCCTCTCGCTCTTCATCTTGATGATGTGTGGACGGGCAGGGGGAGGGAGCTGGAACTGGTTCTAAATGGCTCTGTAGATTTGTGGAACCTCTTCTATAGAAGAGCTTAGAACTGGCAGGAACCCACCCCTGACCCACACCCACAATGCAATGGGCCCTACCCCCTGAGCATGTGCGCATGACCCCCTGCACCCCCATATATCTGCAGGCAGCCCCTCCCTCCCACATGCATGTGTGCACATCTCCCACATGCACGGCAGAGACCTGAAACTCAGCTGGCTCATGGGGGGGAGAGGGGCGCGTGTATGCGCAGTGGAGCTGAGCTGAGCTGGTCGACAGCTCGCATGCCCGCAGAGAGGGCGCCATGTGGCACACTTGCTGTAGGTTTGCCATCACGGTTCTAAACCCAAGTTTTTGCAGCTGCGGGATTCACTGAACAAATGTGGCAAGAAAAGTCGTAAAATGGGGCAAAAACTCACTTGACAATTGTCTCACTTAGCAACAGAAATCTTGGACTCAATTGTGGTCGCAGATCGAGGACGACCTGTACAACTTTCATGCAAGTTAGCCCTGATAGCACAATCTTGATTTTTCTTTTGTAATACAAAGCAGTAGCTTTGCCACTCTCCTCTTTCACTTTAGAACAATGGAAGGGACCTCGGAGGTCTTCTAGTCCAACCTTCCTGCTCAACCCTAGACTATTCCAGGCAAGTGGCTGTCCAGTCTCTTCTTAAAAGCCTCCAGTGATGGCGCACCCACAACTTCTGGTGGCAAGTTGTCCCACTGGTTAAATGTTCTCACTGTTAGGAAGTTTCTCCTTAGTTCTAGATGCAGGTACAGATTAACAGAGTTGGAAGGGACCTTGGAGGTCATCTAGCCCAACCCCCTGCCCAAGCAGGAGACCCTACACCATTTCTGACAGATGGCAGTTCGGTCTCTTCTTGAAAGCCTTCAGGGATGAAGCTTCCACAACTTCTGAAGGCAACTTCTCTTCCATGGGTTGATTGTTCTCACTGTCAGAAAATTTATCCTTATTTCCAGGTTGAATCTCTCCTTGTTTAGTTTCCATCCATTATTCCTTGTCTGGCCTTCAGGTGCTTTGGAAAATAGCTTGACCCCCCTCCTCTCTGTGGCAGCCCCTCAAATATTGGAATACTACTATCCTGTCTCCCCTGGTCCTTCTCTTCCCTAGACTAGCCAGGCCCCGTTCCTGCAACCGTCCATCGTATGTTTTAGCCTCCAGTCCCTCATCATCTTTTTTTCAGTTTCCATCCGTTGCTTCTTGAAGTTTCCCTCTATTCATCTGAGTGGCATCATCAGCGTATCTGATTTTTCTGCTTATTTTCTCCGAGCAATTTAATATATTTGCTTTGCTCCTTCAAACCCAGCCTTCTAACTCAGCACGCAGCCTGCTCTTAAGTTAAACAAATCACTCATGCTCTAGAAAGCAGAAACGGAGTATAAAATCATCTTGATAGGTTGGGCAAGTGGGCAGGAATTGACAGGAAGAAAGCCGAGGGCCGCAAAGCTAAAAGTCTCTACGAATTTGCTGCCGTGATTCCCTTCCTACCAAAATGACGGGATCCAGTTCCTGAGGCCAAATTTTATTTCACCCAAAATAGGATTATTATTATTACTATTTTGCTTTGTTGCGCAGGGTGGTTCCCAGATAATTACTAATAACTACCTTGGGTGCTCATTTGAGGTGAAAAGCTATATATGTACGTCTTTGATCGGGTTTTTCCCCGCGTAGAATTGGAAGTATCATCACGACGTTTCGATGAAGTCTCATTCATCATCTTCAGGTTGGTGCTTCCGGCTTGGCGCTTCCAGGAACTTGAGACTTCATCGAAACGTCGTGATGATACTTCCAATTCTACGCAGGGAAAAACCCGAACAACCAAAGACGTACATATTAACACCCGCGAAAACCTCAAAACACATACACGCACACACATATATATATGATAAGGAGGTGAGCCTGTGGCTTAGTGGCTAAGACTTCTGCCTAAGATATAATACAGCCCAGGTTCGAATCCCAGTAAGGGTATGGCTAGCTGATGAGAGCTAATTAGCTCGAAATAGATCTATACTAGTCTCCCTTTATTTATTTATCAGTACAAATACAACATATGTGTGTGTGTGTGTGTGTTACAACCCCTGGTATGCCTTGGCTTAGGACCTGTTGCTTAGCAACCACCCAAAGTTATGACAAGCCTCCCCCAGAGCTATTTTATGTCCAAATTTCCAAGTTCTGATGACTTCCCCCTCCTTTCCCTTTATGGTCATGTGATCACATTACGGGCTGCATTTACTAGGATTCCACATTTTGTGGGAAATCAGTGCTTAATTCTGACAAAAAAACCCCCCCACAAACCCACCCATTGGGTACAGTGAGTTTGCTTAAGGACTGCAAGTGTTTTGCTTAGCAACGGTGGTATTTACATAGCACCCACCGCAGAAAAGATGGTAAAATTGGGCAGGGCAATATAATGACCCGTTTTAACAACGGCCGCAATTTAACGAGCATAATTCCGGGCTCAATTATGGTCAATTAAGTTGAGGATTGGCTGTATGTGGAAGATCTGAAGACTCAGAGCAGAAAAAGTTCAGGTTCTCTCAACTCAACTTGCAACCACAATTGATCCTAACATTAATGCTGCTAGGATGAGACGTTTCGCCCCCATTTTACGGCTTTCCTTGCCGCGCTTGTTAAGTGAAACCCCTGCAGTTGTCAAATTAGGAAACAAGGTTGTTGAGCAAAACTGGCTTCCCCATCAAATTGGCCTATCAGAAGGTCGCAAAAGGGGATTGTGGGACTCCTACAAGTGTCATAAATGTGAGTCAGTTGTCAAGCATCTGAATATAGATCATTTGACAATGGGGATGCTGCAAAGGTCCTGTCTGAAAAATGGTCATAAGTCACTTTTTTCAGTGTCGTCGTAAGCGAACTGTTGTACGTCGAGGACTACCTGTGTATTTGTTCATATATGGTTTTAGAAGCTGCTTTTTTTCTCTTTTCTCAAGGCAACTTAACTCCACAACAACCACCCTGTGAGGTAGGTCCCAGGGCACCTCATGAGTTCAAATGGGACTGGAACTCGGGTCTCTCTCTAACCCCAGCCTGAGTGCATGGAAGGGTCCCATGAATACTTTTGGAGACCTTGACGGAGAGGCAGTCATGTGTAACAGGCATTACACCTCCTACTACTACAAGTAGCCCCCGACTTACAACAGTTTGTTTCGTGACTACAAGCTACAACAGCACTGGATTGCATTCCTTATCTGCTGTTATCTCCTCAACCTCGAGTAAGCTGCTAATTCACCACCACAACTGTCTGTGTGAGTGTATAAACCAGAAGCGGGACAAAACCCATCAAATAATCAGCCAAACCCACTCAGAGCATTTATTTATTTTTATTTGTTTACATAAGTTATGTCCTGCCTGATTTGACACATTCCAAGCAGCTCGTATAAAATCATAAATATAAAATTTTTTTTACAAGAATAATCGATTGCACCAATCAGCATCACCTAACTATCCCTTCAAACTCAAACAGCATTTGTTACCTTCCCAAATTATACAGTAATTATCCTGATGGCATGAAAGTGTTAATCCACCATCCACAAATCACTTTCCAGTTTATTTGGTTTCTCAGTAAGCTAGATCTGGAGTTGTTAACATCGTAACTGCTAACTTGGGGTAATAATCCACTTGCGTTTTCAGATTAAATTTATTCATCTCCCTGCTGACCTGGCTGAAGGTCATCTGAAGTTGTCTGAATCATTGCAACTGGCCTATTTTTTTAAAAATTCAACCTTCAGACAACTTCATCCAGTTCTACCTGGATGATTGAGAATCTTCATTTTGCTGACCCGGATGTTGAATTTGCAAAGATTGGTTCGCACCAAGTGGCATCTTCTCCAATTTTGACGGATCGTTTTCAGTTACTGCAGCCTCGGAATATGGACAACGACCTGCCTTGATTCCTGCCTAGGTGGCTTTTGAATCTACTTGATCCACATGAAAAACCTGTTCTTTATGTTCTTGTTAACTTTCTAAAAGAGGGATTCCTGAAGTTCCTTCAGAAGAAAGCTGCCTTGATCCGTAAGGAATGGTCAATTATATTTTATTTTCCCATGGGTCCACTCACTTAGAGAAGGTCTCTGTTTCAATTGGGCTCCAGATGTGAACCCAATGAAACTCTTGTGGCCCACCAGCGACCAGCAGAGCTGGTAGCAGATTCGGACAGTGAGGAGGTTGGGGAGGAACATGGGCCAGTCCTTGACTCTGGAGAAGGCTCTGATGAGGGCTCTGTGTCGGAGGCAGAGAGGGGGCCAGGGCCATATGCTAGTTATCAGCTGCTTTCAGAGTCAGACATCAGTGAGGTAGATGAACAGCTGGAGCATGTTCCCAGTGTGCGCATGCGCAGTTGCCAGAAGAAGGGAACAGCTAAAGAACAGAAGTCGACTTGGGAGTAAGGCCACAGGTGGACAGTGAATGGGCCCTCCCAGAGGAAATAAAAGAGGAGCGAAAGGGGAGTGGAGTTTGCAGGAGACAATTAGTTCGCTTAATTGGTTCGTGACTCTCCGAGACTCCTTGCCAAGTTTTGAAGCTATCGGCCTGTCAGCTCTCCAAGCCAGAGAAGGTCTGTGACTGTAAATCCTCCCTTGAAAGACTTTGCTGGATGTGAATGAGCAGAAGACAGAAAATTAATAAAAGGGATTTTTGTGGGGACAAGCAGTTTGCTTCGTGCTCTTGGGAAGCCTCGGTCAGAAGGAGAAACAGCCTTGTTGCTTTGGTCATCGAATGGACAGATTTGAATAAAAGATCTAGTGGACATTTAGTCAATCTTCCTGCTCAAGGTAAGAATCCACTAAATTTTCTGACAGGTGGCCTTCCGGCCATCCAGGAAGCTGAGTCTCTGGTCTTCTAAGGTTCCAGTATGTCTCATCTCCCCAATCCTCCTGAATCTTTGAACCAGTTCTTCTCGCCCTGCTCACCATTTCAATTGAGAACATATCTGCCGCTTTGACATGCAGCAGCCTGTTCTTAGAATTCGTTTCATAGACCTCAGCCGTATCTCATCTCACTGTTCTCCTTTGCAAGCCAAACATGGGTAATTTGTGCATTATTTGGCTTGGATTGCGGGTTTCGTAATCCCGACCAGCCACTTCTGAACCTGATCTAATCTTTCCCGGGGCTTGTGTTAAAGAGCTGAGCTCAGAAGTGGACCCAATCCAGGTCTCACTTAACATATTGCTTAAATACAAGCCAGCCGCGTGCGGCAGCTGCCCATAAAAAGCCAACACAGTCCGAGGCTGCATTAGCAGAGGGATGGAATCAAGATCATCTGAAGTGTTAGTGCCACTTTATAAGGACTTGGTAAGGCCACACTTGGAATCCTGCATCCAGTTTTGGTCGGAACGATGAAAAAAGGATGTTGAGACTCCGGGGAAAAAAGCAACAAGGATGTTTAGGGGGCTGGAGGCTAAAGCGATTGCAGAATTTGGGCATTGTCTAGTTTAATTAAAAGAAAGACTAGGGATGACATGATGGCAGTGTTCCAATATTTGAGGGGCTGCCACAAAGAAGAGGGAGTCAAGCTATTCTCCAAGGCACCTGAGGGTAGGACAAGAAGCAATGGGTGGAAACTAATCAAGGAGAGAAGCAACTTAGGAGAAAATTCTGCAGGTTTTTAAGGAGAGATTGGACAACCATTTGCCTGAAATGATGTAGAGTCTTCTGCTTGAGCAGTGGGTTGGACTAGAAGACCTCCAAGGTTCCTTCCAATTCTCTTATTCTGTTCTCTTACAATCCTGCGGGTTGAAGTCCAGTGAAATCTGGATGTCCTCACACATTTCCCTTTCTTCCTCAATATTTATGATGGGGAAAGAAATTATATATTGCTGGTTCAAGGCGTCTCTGTTTTCCAAGTCACCGTTAATTACATAGTTTGGTGGCAGGTGAGCTTACCATAACATTACATTGCAAATGTACAAATTCAGGTCAATGGAAAGGGAACGGAAGCCAGGCTGCAGCCTACACACACACCTGATTCCTTCTTCTCAGTGTTCTTAGTACAATTGATTACCAATCATCTTCCATATTTTCATCCAAGATGTTGTAACACAGAGAAGAGCAACAAAGATGATCAGGGCACTGGAGGCTAAAACATAGGACGAATGGTTTTTCAGGCACTGGGTATGTCTAATCCAGGGGCTGCAACCTGTGGCTCTGGAGCCACATGTGGCTCTTTTATCCCTCTGCTGCGGCTCCCTGTCGCCAGTCAGCTCCACAATTGATAGGGCTTTCAGTTAGGGCAGGTGGAGGAAAAAGGATGCTGCGCTAGGAGGAGACTCTATGGTGGGGGAACCGGACTTCCAGTCAGCAGAGGAAAAAGGATGCCGTGCTAGGAGAAGACTCTATGGTGGGGGAACCGGACTTCCAGTCAGCAGAGGAAAAAGGATGCCGCACTAGGAGGAGACTCTATGGTGGGGGAACCGGACTTCCAGTCAGCAGAGGAAAAAGGATGCCGCGCTAGGAGGAGACTCTATGGTGGGGGAACCGGACATCCGGTCGGCTCCGGAATTGAACATGGGCTTCTGGTTAGGACCTTTTTTGAGTGTTGTAAGGTTGCCGACCCCTGGTCTAATCTAATGAAAAGGAGGAGTGGGGTGACATGATAGCAGTCTTCCAATACTTGAGGAGCTGGCACAAAGAAGATGCAGGCAAACCTATTCTCCAAAGCACCTGAGGACAGGAGAAGAAGCAATGGATGGAAACCAATCAAGGCAAGAAGCAACTTGGAACTAAGGAGAAACTTCCCAACAGTGAGAACAATTAACCAGTGGAACAGAGGTTGACTCCGGAAACTGTGGGTGCTCCATCACTGGAGATTTTAAAGAAGAGACTGGACAGTCATTTATCCGGAATGGAATAAGATCTCTTGTCTTGAGCGGGCGGGTTGGACTAGAAGACCTCCAAGGTCCCTTCCAGCTCTTGTTATTCTGTAATCCATTTTTAAAAAATTTCAATTCGAACTAGAGGCAAAATGGCTGACAAGTCCTGTAAAAGCCATAAACAATGCCTGACAATATCATCCGGGACTCCGTAGTGTAGGGAAAGATGAAAATGATGGTGTGTTTATTTATTAAAGGGAGTTCTACGTTGTGTTTTATTGCCTGGAACAGCACGTTGTCTTTTTAGGCTGTTGTTGCAGCTGAATCGTTTTTTCTTTCTCCTTGTCTTCCTGCTCTTTTAGAATCCTACAGGAGACAAAAAGCAGATGGAGGGGAATTGTTTTCTAACAAGCCGAACCATCTATTCTATCCTCATTTCCAGCCTCTCTGGAAACGTGCGTGGAGACCTTGCTTCTCTCCAGCGTTTCAAATTCGGAGACAGACCGTCTCTGGTGCAGAAATACCACGAGGCCCCTTCATTCATTATTTATTTTATTTACTTTAAAACACTTATATGACTGCTTATCTTTCAGCCAACTCCAGGCAGCTCCCAATCGAGGAGGGCTGTGGTCGTGATTGTTCAGAGACATGTTTCCCGCGAATGCCACAGCCCTCTGAACGAAACAATTTCATCAATAAATCATGCGTGAGTGCGTTAAAAGTAGAAAATGATGGAAAGACCTTCACTATGGGGGCTAAGAATCCATCCCATTGGACATTAAAATGAACCTTTTCCTGCTGTATTGAGAGCTCAGTCTGCGATAGATAGATAGATAGATAGATAGATAGATAGATAGATAGATAGATAGATAGATAGATAGATGATAGATAGATAGATAGAGATAGATAGATAGATAGATAGATAGATAGATAGATAGATAGATAGATAGATAGATAAATAGATGATAGGCAGACAGACAGACAGATGGTAGACAGACAGACAGACAAAGAGAGAGAGAGAGAGAGAGAGAGAGATGATAGGCAGGCACCAACAGATGATTGATAGATAGATAGATAGATGATAGATAGATAGATAGATAGATAGGTAGGTAGGTAGGTAGGTAGGTAGGTAGGTAGGTAGGTAGGTAGGTAGACAGACAGACAGACAGACAGACAGACAGACAGACAGACGGAGAGAGAGATATGATAGGCAGGCAGACAGGTGGTAGATAGACAGACAGACAGGCAGACAAATAGATGGTAGATAGATGATGGATGGATGGATGGATGGACGGATGGACAGATAGTGTCATGCCCCCATGAGAGCCTGAATCTGCAGAGGAAGATGAGCCGGAACTGGAGGTGATGGAGATCAAAGAGGTAGTTTGGTTGGAAAACGGGGAAGAGCAGGCCAAGTCAGGCCAGAGCCTTTCAGGATTGGGATGGCTTGAAGGAAGGGGGGAAGGATGGCTAACAGAGGCTAAGCCGTGAACATGAGAGACAGAGCTCAAGCGATGAGCAAGGACTACCCCCTCCTGATCCTTGAGCACGGAGAGTGGAGAGAAGGCGAGAACAACGCAAACTGACCCGACTACTAGGGAGGAGCGTGTCCTGCCCCTCTTCACAGGGCACACCTGGGGACTGAGATTTAAGGAGATGTTGTGGGGAGGGGCATTTGTCTGGAACAAACACTGGATTCATGGAGGGTTGAGTGCTGACGTTTGAACTTTCCTGGATTCCTTGCATTCTTTCTGGCTTTCTGGATTACTTGCCTTGCTCCTTTGCTTCCTGGATCCCTCAACTTGCCCTGCTGGATTTCTTGCTTTGCAGCCGTGGTGCTGACAGTGTTGGGCTGGAGGTGTGTGTGTGTGTGTGTGTGTGTGTGTGATCACTTTGTTCTGGGACTTGACATAAACATGGGAGCATTTGGGGAAATTTGGAGCAATAAAGGGGCGGTTTGACCTGCCAGATGCCTGTGTTGCCCCAGGTCACCACAGATAGATAGATGGATAGGAGATTGTCCTTCTATCACTTTCTGACTTGACTCAAGTCCTCTTTTCCTTACCTGGCCAACTGCAATATAGATGCTTTGGTGTTCTCCCCCGTCAAGGCACTGCATTCATAAAAAAGTATGCTGTAATCCTAGAACAGAGCAGGGGGAGGGGGGAAAAAGGTTGCTTAAAATTAAAAGATTCTTAATAGTAGTTTTTTTTTCTGCAAAGAAAGGAACCAGAAGCAAGACATCAGAAAGGCCCCTACAATTCAAACATGGAAGATACAGCCAGTGAATTCATGGTCTAACAACTCCGTAGGGTAGAACTAGATTGACAAGACAATTAGAGGGGTTACAGAATCCCCTTTTTCAAGTCCCACTTCCCATCCTTTTCCTCCTATGTTGCTCGAAAACTCTTGATGTAGCATTCTGTTTGGAGAATAAATGTGACTTCATTATAAGTAACTGCCTCCAGATGTTGTGGGGGCTGCATCCCTGGAAACTTTTGAGAAGAGACTGGACAGCCACTTGTCTGAAATGGTAGAGGGACTTATTTTCCAAGAAAAGGTAGAGGGTCTTATAGTCCAGAAAGCAAGAAAAGAAGCAATGGATGGAAACTAATCAAGGAGAGAAGCAACCTAGAACTAAGGAGAAATTTCCTAACAGTGAGAAGAATTAATCAGTGGAACAGACGTTGCCTTTTGAAATCGGGGGCACTCCAGCACTGGAGGCTTTTAAGAAGAGACTGAACAATCCCTTGTCTGGAATGGTACAGGGTCTCCTGCTTGAGCAGAAGGTTGGACTAGAAGGCCTCCAAGGTCCCTTCCACCTCTTGTTATTCTGTATTCTGTCCAATACAGACCTCTGAAATATCCAAATTCAGCACAAACCTATGAAACTATTGAAACTATTCTTATCGCTTTTCCTAAATTATATTCTACAAATTTCATCCAAAGGAAATTAATGACCCTGAAAGTTGCTGCTTCTGGCAAATAGCACGACTTCGAGATATCAATCAATCATCCATCCATCCATCCATCCATCCATCCATCCATCCATCCATCCATCCATCCATCTATCATCTATCTATCTATCTATCTATCTATCTATCTATCTATCTATCTATCATCTATCTATCTATCTATCTATCTATCTATCTATCTATCTATCTATCTATCTATCTATCTATCTATCTATCTATCTATCTATCTATCTATCTATCTATCTATCTATCTGGCTCTATGTATGTGTGTGCGTGTGTGTTCCAGCATAACTCTGGAACGCCTTGAGCAATTTCAAACAAACTTGGCACATAGATGACTTACTCTCTGGAAAAAAAATACTGTGGGGGTCAGACACCCCTAACACCCTTCGGGTGTTCTGTTAAGATACAGCCTGTGGTGCCTTAAAATGGCTTCTACTGTACAACACAGCGGAATTGCCATGGTAATAGTTTCACAGTATTCCACAAGGGGGCTCTCTCTGGCAAGGGGGGAAATCCAATATTAGAAATTATGTTTGGTCCGGACATTTTATCCCCCTATAAATAAATATCCAGACAATGCCTGGCTATCAGCTGGTAATAAATAAATATGCCAGAGAGGATCAAATGCCTATGGCTTTAAAAATGTTAAAATATGTCTTCCATGCTCAAATGAGACTAACCCATCAGAAGGTATTTCTCTGTGTTTACGAAGACCTCAGTAGGTGGTTAGGACAAAAGGGTGTGTGTGTGTGTGTGTGTGTGTGTGTGTGTGTGTACACGCGTGGGTGTGCTGTTTGTGCTGGAGATATACATGTAAATAACTTGACTAGGGGTGACGTGATAGCAGTATTCCAATATCTCAGGGGCTGCCACAAAGAAGAGGGAGTCAAGCTATTCTCCAAAGCACCCAAGGGCAGGGCAGGACAAGAAGCAACGGGTGGAAACTAATCAAGGAGATAAGCAACTTAGAACTGAGGAGAAATTTCCTGACAGTGAGAAGAATTAATCAGTGGAACAACTTGCCTCCAGAAGTTGTGAATGCTCCATCATTGGAAGATTTTAAGATGATGTTGGATATCCATTTGTCTGAAATAGTATAGGTTCTCCTGCTTGAGAAGGGGGTTGGACTAGAAGACCTCCAAGGTCCCTTCCACCTCTGTTATTCTGTTACGGGGACCTTGAGAGATAATTTGGACTTCCTCTACAGCTGCAGACCAGCTGATTTTGACAGCCTCAAAGCAGTGCATCACAATAAAAACAATAAAAGATGCTGTATATACTGTACAGTTTTATATATACAGAACAGCCTGACATATATATTATATATCAGCCTGATAAAAGTTTAGTGGAAAGAAAAACCTGAAGGGGAAAATAAGAATGTGTCTATAACGGAGGTTTTTTTTAAAAAAAACCACAACATTTTTTTCAATGAAAAATAAAAATTCACGGGCCGTCCTTGTATGCGCGCTAATGCTCGGAGTGTGGGAAACGACCTTGAATTCTCGATAAATCAAGGCAAATACGATTGAATGGGTATAATGTAAAGAAGACTCCCAGGATGGCGATATGGCAACCGAAGGATAATCTATGCTCAAAAGGAAGGGATCAAAAGGAAGGAGTTGCGCCTTCTCAGATAAAAAGAATTGGGGAAGAGAACAAAACAATGTTAATAAAACATGATTATCATTCGCCCAGCCAAGGAGGAAAGAGGGAGGATGAATTGCTGAAGATGAAATGCTGATCTGATCTCTTTGAAAGGATTTCTGGGAAATCTCTGGACTGCCTTGCTCGATTTTTCTTTCCGAGAGTGCTGGAAGGACAACAAGAACCATCGTCCTTGACCAGGCATGGTATTCCCTTCCCTTCCCTAACGGTTTGCAAATGTGAGCGTGCTTTTGGCTACAAAAGGACCTAGATGGGATGCCATAGAGCTGGGAGTACCAGTGATTTCCGCTCCCGGTTTGAGTAAACTGGTCCAAACCGATATAATACCATCTCCGTCCCTGATATTCATCCATAACAAAGGCAATATCCATTTGTACTTGTACAGTACGGGTAGTCCTCAACTTACGACCACAATAGAACCAACGTTTCTGTTGTTAAGCGAGACAGTTGTTAACTGAGTCGTACGACCATTTTTGCCGCGGTAAAGCAAATCGCAGCGGTTGTTAAGTGAATCATGTAGACTTTAAGTGAATCTCCCTTTTCCTGTCGGCTTTGCTTGTTGGAAGCCCAGCTGGGAAGGTCGCAAAAGGGGGATCACGTGACACACCCCACCCTCACCTGGGAGGCTGCAACTGTCACAATACATGCCAGTTGCCAAGCACCCGGATTTTGATCACGTGACCATGGAGATGCTATAATGGTCACAAATCTGAGCATCGGTTATCAGACACTTTTTTAGCGCTGTTGTAGCTTTGAACGGTCACTATACGAACTGTTGTAAGTCAAGGACAAGCGGTAGAATGAAGATCATGCGAAATACTAGCACCACTTTATAAAACCCTAGTAAGGCCACACCTGGAATAATGCAACCAATTTTGGTCACCTTACTACAAGATAATGTATTGAGAACTTGGAAAAAGTTCAGAGAAGAGCAACTAAGAGGATCAAAGGCCTGGAGACTAAAACATACGAAGAACGGTTGCAGGAACTGGGTATGTCTAGTTTAATGAAAAGAAGGACTAGGGGTGACATGAGAGCAGTCTTCCGATATCTCAGGGGTTGCCACAAAGAAGAGGGAGTCAACCTATTATCCAGGGCACCTGAGTGTAGAACAAGAAGCAATGGGTGGAAACTAATCAAGTAACCTGGAATTAAGGAGAAACTTCCTAACAATGAGGACAATTAACCAGCGGAACTGCCTGCCTCCAGAAGTTGTGGGAGCTTCATCACTGAAGGTTTCATCACTGAGACTAGAGACAGCCACTTGTCTGAAATAGTATAGGTTCTTCTGCTTGAGCGGGGGGCTGGTCTAGAAGACCTCCAAGGTCCTATTCTATTCTATTCTATTCTAATTCTTATTCTAATTCTATTCCATTCCATTCCTATTTCTATTCTATTCTATTCTATTTTGATTCTATTCTTTCAATTTCGATTCTATTCTTTCAATTTCGATTCTATTCTTTCAATTTCGATTTTATTCTTCTATTCCATTCCATTCCATTCCAATTCCAATTCCATTCCTATCCCTATCCCTATCCCATCCCATCCCATCCCATCCCATCCCATCCTATTCCTAATTCCATTCCATTCCATTCTGTAATGACTTTTAGGAACACGAGAATCTGCTACAAACTAGACAGGAAGGAAAAGAGACCTCTGAAATTCTCTTATCAGGAAGTTAGAAGCTCAGTGGGTAGATAATTTAACGGCTCCCCAGGCTTTTGTTGAAATAAGCTACTAAATCAAGGGATATTCCCCCCCCCCCCAACTACCGGGAAAAACAAGATGTAGCAGAATATTTACTTATGACAATCAGAGAAACAGTGGGGTTCCATATTTCTAAAGCTATCCCTAACCTCAATAAGAGAAGGAAGAGATTCACTGAATAAATTCTCTTTAAGAAGTGGTTTCCAGGGCTGCGTGCTAACAGAATATTTATTTTACGCCTGGATTATCCAATGTTCTCTCTTCTTGCTGTACCTTGGCTAGACGTTCCCCCAATCTCTTCGGAACCTCTCGTTCTTTTTCCTTATCGACTTTATTGCCCAGCAAAAGGACGGGGATGTTCTCTCCAGCGGCCTCCTAGGAAATAAGGAAAAGCAATTGAAGGGAGAGGCTTCTCCGGCAGGAAGATGTGAAGAAAACAATCCACAAACTGACAAACGGAAGCGTTTATTAGGCTACTAACAATCTCTGAATCATCATCTTCTTTTAACCTTGCGAGGTGGAGTCTGGGCAACTGAATAAAGCTAGCAGAGGGTTTACTGGCCAGATGCCCTTCCTGTCACCAATGGGGAGTTTTATTCAGTACAGTGGTGGATTCCTACTGCTTCGGCTGAACCACACTCCCCTTGCCCCCCACCCACGCATGTGTGTGTGACCCTCCCTCTTGCACTCCATTTTGGGTATAGTAGGCCTCCCTGCAGCCTCCAGGGAGGAAAAAATGCGCCTTGGGGGGGCATGCCATAACCCCTCACTCCTCCCACCCCTGCACATGCATGCACGACCCCTTGCCCCCACGCACATGTGCGCGCGTCTCCTGAATGTGCCCCACCCCCCATGCATGCACTGCAGAGACCAGAAAAGCAGCTGACTGGCGGGAGGTGGAGCCGAGCTGGGACGACAGCTCGCGTGGCTGCAGAGAGGGCTCTTCGTGGCAGCTGTGGCACACATGCCATAGGTTCACCATCACGGGTCTAAGAGGACCGGTGGAACTGAGGACCACTTGAAAAATAAAAAAGACGAAATGCTGGAGAATTTAAATCAAATCAGACTGACCTCAACGCTCACCAGCCACTGCTTTACAGCCACAAAAGTGACTTGTGCCGTTACGTCGTACATCACGACAACACCGTCGGCCTTCCGGAAGAACTGCTTCGTGATGCTGCGATACCTGGAAATGATTTTACGGAACGGGGAACACAAAGGAGCCGTCAAACCCAGCCATCTTCCCTGCTGGGTCCAAACTCAATTCAATTTAAAACATTCTAGAGCTGTGGTGATCTTGTCTGTGTGTCAGCGTTCCAAATATCATCCAGAATTAAATCAGTCAAGGCAGAGCTATCCTTAAAGTGCTAATTTAATAAGACAGACATGTTGGCAACAAACTGTGGAATCCCAAATCTAAAAGCTTCCTGGGATTCCACCCAGTTGAAAGTTCATGATCTTATCCCCACACCCATCAATCCATCACATGGTCCAATCTTCTTCGCCCATGCTGACATTTCCACCCATCTAGTTCTGGTCAGGTGCAGAGGTGCGGAGACAAAAGATGACCTTGGGCTTCTAGAAAGGAATGACAACAACACATTCCACAATTCTACTCCTTTCTATTCCCCCCTCCCAATTACTACACTAATGAAACAACATAATGAAATAATAGAGAGTGTGGCAGGCCAAAGATCCTAAAAAGGAATATAACTGCAGGCCTGACGCTGTGTTTTAACACACCTGGCAAAGAGAAGCCCACCTACCCCTCTTGGCCGGTAGTTCAAATTTGCTCTGACTGTTGAGAAAAGTTTTCTTTTGAAACGTTCAGTCAGAATCCCCTTCTCTTTTTGAAACCGCTCTTCAAAGAAAACCACACCTGTAACCAAACTGAATGTCTAAGATTTAAGATGCACATGGGGTGTGTATGTGTGTCATTAGGCTGAGTTGCCAGTAAGTAGCATCTTCCCCCTCAGAAGAGGATTTCCTTGGTATGTCCTTTGACTTTCTCCAGACTTTAGCCTTTAACCCTGACCGTGTGTGTGTGTGTTACTGTTTGCATTACTAACGGTTCGGTGTGTGCATTTGTACCTAAAAAGGTTTGCTCATGCGCGCAATGTTAGAAAAAGAGGGGGGGGAGTACATTTTTGCAATGAAGATTGTTCTTCGCACGCGTAGAACCGAAAATCAAGATGGCGCCGCCACCAATAGAACCAGTTCAGGGGTGTGGCAGGCTGATTTACTACCTACTCGGCCGAACCGGGCCGAACCGGTAGGAACCCACCTTTGACCCTGACTCCTGGCACAGGAGCTGAATTTGAAAAGTTTCTGTATTTTTCGGAGTATAAGACGCACCTTTTTCCCTCAAAAAAGAGGCTGCAAATCTGGGTGTGTCTTATACACTGAATACAGCATTTTTTGTCTCACGAAACCCCACTCCCTCCACCAAAATGGCCGTGCACAGCCTTTAGGAGGCTTCCAGAGTGCTCCAAAAAACGGCCGGGTTTTGCTCAGTTTTGCCTCCCCTCAGCCCCCAGGAGCACTCTATAAGCCTCCTAAAGGCTATTCATGCCCTTTTTTTTGACAAAAAACGGGCCAGTTTTCACAAAAAATAGGCCATTTTGGGGAGGTCTGCAGAGTGCAAAAACTTTTTTTAAATTTGCCTCTTCAAAACCTTGGTGCGTCTTATACTCTGAAAAATATGGTATATCCTGGTACGTAATTCTTGTAAAAAGCTGAGGGACAGAAAACTCCTTCAGGATTCCTAGCTTAAAGAGGGGTGGGGGAAACACAGCTGGTTTGGAAAGCAGAGGGACAAAGGGAACGGCCTTGACAGACAAGAAGAATAACTCCTGCTGAGGCAACGGCCATCTTACAGGGGCCTGAGTTCAGCCCATGAAATTAACTTGAGAAAAGGCTTCAGACCAATCCCGTCCTAGTTTACATGAAGATAAAGGGAGCGCATTCAGACTTGCAAGGGTCTGTCATTGTAAAAACTAAAGATAAATTTTTTCGCTGTCCAGTCATGTCCGATTCTAGGGGGCGGTGCTCATCTCCGTTTCCTAACCTAGAGAGCCAGCAATGTCCAAAGACATTTCCCATGGTCATGCGGCCGGTATGACTGTACACCGAGGTAAACGGAATGCTGTTATCTTCCCAGCGAAGTGGTACCTATTTATCTACTCGCACATGCATGCTTTCGAACTGCTAGGCAGGTAGGAGCTGAGGCAAGTAACGTATATCCATCCGTCACGTGGCGCTCGGGTCTCGAGCCCCAGCTGTCAGCTTTCCAGCTGACAAGCTCATCAGGGTGGCCCACTCAGTGGTGGGATTCAAAAAAATTTACTACCAGTGGGTGTGGCTTGGTGGGCATGGCAGGGGAAGGATACTGTAAAATCTCTATTCCTTCCCGATCAGCTGGGACTCGGGAGGCAGAGAATAGATGGGGGCGGGGCCAGCCAATCAGCTGGGACTCAGGAGGCAGAGAATAGATGGGGGCGGGGCCAGCCAATCAGCTGGGGACTCAGGAGGCAGAGGATAGATGGGGCGGGGCCAGCCAATCAGCTGGGGACTCGGGAGGCAGAGAATAGATGGGGGCGGGGCCAGCCACAGTTGGTATTTACCGGTTCTCCAAACTGCGCAAAATTTTCGCTACTGGTTCTCCAGAACTAGTCAGGACCTGCTGAATACCACCTCTGGCCCCATTCTCTGTCATTGTAGCTGTTACAATAATTGATCAGCGTTTATGAGGAGTAGCACCTTTGGTGCAGGGCTGCCTGCCTGCTGTGCCCATTTTAGGGCCGCTGATTCACTGTTGGTTCCCACCCGGTGCTCAGCCCTCCAAGGAGCTGTAACATGTTCATCAGCCACACCCTGTAAAAGCGTCTCAGCAGACGGGTCAAAACAGGTGAGGGAAGCCGGTGGATCTTTGGTGATTTGCCATTCACATAGCAGTGTTTTGCTACTCTGCTCTACCTTGAGGACTGACACACCTCCCGCAGGAATTGGGCTGAAGTACGCCACGCGGGCATTGCCAACCAAGATCTCAGCCAGCAGATAAGAAGGTCTTGGATTACCTTTCCTGCCCAGCAGTGTCCCAGAGTTGCAGCACCACCTGGCTGCCATCCAAGCTCACGGTTTTCATGGAATAATCCACACCTGTAGAAGACAAACAGTTCCAATTCTATCAATCGATCGGAATAGAGCTGGAAGGGATCTCGGAGGTCTTCTAGTCCAACCCCCTGCTCAAGCAGGAGACCCTATGCAATTTCAAACAAATTGCTCTCCCATTTCTTTCAAAAGCCTCCAATAATGGAGCACCCCCACAATTTCTGGAGGCAAGTTGTCCCACTGATTAATTGTTCTCTGTCAGGAAATTTCTCCTCAGTTCTAAGTTGCTTCTCTCCTTGATTAGTTTCCACCCATTGCTTCTTGTTCTACCCTCAGGTGCCTTGGAGAATAGCTTGACTCCCTCTTCTTTGTGGCAATCCCTGAGATATTGGAAGACTGCTATCATGTCTCCCCTGGTCCTTCTTTTCCTGCAACCGTTCCTCATATGTTTTAGCCTCCAGTCCCCTAATCATCTTTGTTGCTCTTCTTACAGTTGCTTCTTAGTTACTATCTTCTTAAAGTAGTTGCTATCTTAAAGAATAACAGAGTTGGAAGTGACCTTGGAGGTCTTCTAGTCCAGTGGTGGATTCCTATCAGTTCGACTGAACCGGTAATGGTTTGGTGGCTTGGGTCGCTGGAATCGGCAGCGACCCAGGCCTGCCACACCCCCAAACCAGTTCTACGGGCGCCGCCATCTTGTTTTTTGCTTCTGCGCATGCGCAGAATTATTTTTATTGCATTGTTCATGCAACCCGGCAGCGTGCCCACGAGCAAACTGGCAGTAGTGCCTGCCGGAACCTACCCCTGTTATAGTCCAACCCAGTGATGCTTAACCTTTTCGGCACCGAGTGCTGAAATTGGAGTATGTATGTAACAACACCACCGAAGTTTGACCTCACCAAAATCAACACCCATCAAATACAAATACAATAGCAGAGTTGGAAGGGACCTTGGAGGTCTTCTAGTCCAACCCCCTGCCTAGGCAGGAAACCCTATACTGTTTCAGACAAATGGCTATCCAACATCTTCTTAAAGACTTCCAGTGTTGGGGCTTTCACAATTTCTGGAGGCAAGCTGTTCCACTGATTAATTGTTCTAACTGTCAGGAAGTTTTTCCTCAGTTCTAGGTTGCTTCTCTCCTTGATTAGTTTCCACCCATTGCTTCTTGTTCTACCCACAGGTGCTTTGGAGAATAGCTTGACTCCCTCTTCTTTGTGGCAACCCCTGAGATATTGGAACAATGCTATCAAAATCCCTTTCTACGTGAAGAAGAGAACTTAAAAGAAGTGGAATTTTTGAGAGACCAAGAGAAAATGGTTAGAAATGGAGGAAGGGAAAGAAGGGATATATCAGTAGAATAAAATGAAATGTGTTAACATTATTAATGGTAGGTCGCCAACTAAGAGGTGAGGGAATTATATTCACATGATTAATTGTGGATAGCTAGTTAAGTTAAGTGCTTATCATATAAACATTGCATTTGAGGATGTGTGGTACCTATCGTAAAATAGAATAACAGATGGAAAAAGAAACGATACATTTGGTTTAACTTTGAAGGGGCAAATAATGATGTTGTTTACGCATTCGGAAGAAATTAAGTTTAAGATGAAAAATATGGAAAGAAAATAACGTGGCTGACATTGGAAATGGAAATATGAGGTAAAATGAATTATGTATATGAGAGGAGATTGAAAGGGAAAATCCCGGGCAACCCTTTGTTTATAAAAGAATTTAAAATGGGTAACAAAAAATGAAAGCCTTGTTTCAAAAAAAAAAAAAAAAAACCCTTTCCATGCAATTGAGGTGGGAAAAAAAAAGGTTTGAACCGCTGGGCAAGACTCAGAAGATGCCTGATACACCGGGGCAAGAAATCCAATCAGCCCTCACCGGGACAGTGGTAGAACACCTACCATGCACAAAGCCAAAAAGCACCAATGCCTTTTCAGGCAAAAATAGCCGAGAAGAGAGACGAAATCAGCCAAAGCAGCAGGCAAATGGGGGGGAAGGAAGGAGATTGAATGCAGATGTCCAAAGAGTCATTTTTTTCTTTGTCTTCCCAAAAAAAGACAATACATCCTGCTAGCACCAGCACTGGGAGCAGCTAGAAGAGACTTGCAGGAAGGGCCACATCAGGAATACATTTGTGAAAATCAAAAAGACCATGCGCTTGTGACGTCCCGGCTAGACTACTGCAACGCTCTCTATATGGGGCTCCCCTTGAGATGCACCCGAAGATTGCAGTTGGTTCAGAATGCGGCCGCGCGGGCAGTTTCGGGAGTCTTTAGATACTCCCACGTAACACCTCTCCTGCGCGGGCTGCACTGGCTGCCTGTGGCTTTTCAGGTGCGTTTCAAGGTGTTGATTACCATCTTCAAAGCGCTCCATGGCACAGGACCTAGTTATTTGCGGGATCGTATCCTGCCCCACACATCCCTTCGGCCGATTCGCTCACACAGAGAGGGACTCCTCCGGGTGCCGTCCACTAGGCTGTGCCAGCGGGCGACACCCAGGAGAAGGGCCTTCTCTGTGATGGGCCCGACCCTCTGGAATGACCTCCCCCCTGACATTAGAACGATCACGGATCTCCGCTCCTTCCGCCAGAAGCTCAAAACCCACCTGTTTCACCTAGCCGGCCTGGCCTAATTCTAGCTTTCCCACCTCAGTTTGTATTTTAAATTTTACAGTTTGGTTTTAAGGTTAGGGTTTTTTTTAATTTTTATAAACTTGTACAGGGGTCTGTTTAATCCAATTTTAATTATATTTATTATCGATTGTATGGTCTTAATTTTGTACCTGTACACCGCCCCGAGTCCCTTCGGGGAGAGGGGGCGGTCTAGAAATCTAATAAAATAAAAAAATAAATAATAAATTTTACTGCTCATGAATGCATCCTCACAAAAGAAGCAAGGGAAAGGGTTTCTGACCAACGAGGGGCCAAGAACAGTTGGCTCGACAAAGGAGAATATGTGGAGCTCCAGGTTGAAAGGAGGGGTCCTTGACGCTCTCTGAGCTTGGTTGTTTTCTTGCAAACGTTTCACCACCATACTAGGTAACCTCATCAGTGTTAGTGATGGGGTTTGCTCTCAGTTTCTATTCTAGAGGCTCTGGCTCTGTCAGCAGTGGCAGGAATGGCCTTTGGTGGGCTGTTTACTGTTCGCTTGTTTGGGAGTTCCTTGATTGGAGTATTGTTTAATTCTTGATTGTTGGTCTGATGTTAATCTTGGGGTGAATCTACGCCCATCTGGGTGTTGATTGCTGGAAGGGTGGTGTTTTAGTCCCCCTTTTTGGCTGAGCGAGTGTCTCTTTTGCACAGTTGGCAAGACACATACTGTCTGGTCCACTGTGCAAAAGTATGCAAAAAACAGACCCATATTCACGCCTATGTGTCTACTGACAGCTCATTTCTCAGAGGGCCAGGCTTCCAGGAATTCTCTAGCATTTTTGGACTTGGCTTGGTCTAGGACAGGGATGTCAAACTCAAGGGGTGTTTAGATCTGGCCGGGTGGCCGGCCTGGAAATATCAAATGACCAGCCCACGGTGCCTGTCCAGCCAAAACAGGGTGTGGGGCGACTTCGTGTACCACCCCTGTGCCCGTTTTCAGCCTCCATGGCCTCCTGAAGCACTCTGCCAGCCGAAAAATGGGATGCGGGGGGGGGGGGACATGCTGCAGGAGGCATCCGTCCTATTCCTGCAAGGATTGCTCCAATTATCACACAACGTCCCTCAAGAGCCGTGGTGGCGCAGTGGTTAGAATGCAGCATTGCAGGCTAACTCACTGCTCACTGACAGCAGTTCGAACCTAGTTCTTTTTTTTCCCTAAGTCTTCTTGGCAAGATTTTCCAAGAAGTGATTTGTCCTTGCCTTCTTCTTAGGGCTGAGTGGGAGAGGGACCGGCCCAAGGATACCCAGCTGCCTTTCTGCCCAAGGCAGGACTAGAACTCCCCGTATCCTATGAGTCCTGATGGTAGGGCTAATTCTGCTGACTGCCGACTGCCAGTAGTTCGAGTCTCACCAGCTCAAGGTTGACTCAGCCTTCCATCCTTCCAAGGTGGATAAAATGAGGGCCCAGATTGTTGGGGGCAAGAGGCTGACTCTGTAAACCGCTTAGAGAGGTCCGTAAAGCATTATGAAGCAGTATATAAGTGCTATTGCTCTCTATCAATCTGTACTGCTCAGTGGTTAGAAAGTAATATTTCTTGACAACCGACTCACATTTATGATGGAAGCAGTATGCCGGGGTCATGTGATCCTATTTTGCGACCTTCTGACCAGCAAAGTCAATGGGGGAAGCCAGATTCACTTAACAACCAGGTTACTAATACAACAACGGCAGTGATTCGCTTAACAAATGTGGCAAGGAAAGTCGTAAAACGGGGCAAAACCCACGGAAATTTCTCACTTAGCAACATAAATTCTGGGCTCAGTTGTGGGCTCATGAGTCGAGGATTAGCTGTATGGTGATGACACAATTCTCCTCACAAACAACCGACATATCAGAAACCAACTTGATATATCTGATCAAAAAGATTAAAGAAGAAAGCCAGAATTTTCACCTCTTCTTGAACATCAAATGGCCCAAGCTCATCACCGCGCCAAGGAACGGAACTGTCAAAATAACAATTGACAGTAATGAGATCAAAGGCCCATAAGAATTTATTTTCCTAGCATTGCAGATTGATCAAAGCAGCGAATGCAATCCAAGGGGAGGGGGGGGGAGTGTCAAAATTGAACACAGCAATAATTAGTGTGAATTATGGAACGTGTAATTTCCCTAGCATTGCAGACTGATTAAAGCAGTGAATGCGATCCAGAAAACAAGATGTCAAAATTGTACTGGGTTGCCCAGCAATAATTAGTGTGAATTGAGTAGGGGTGGGTGGGGGAGGGGACATCGGCCTGGCATCTAAATGGAGGTTTCTCTGCACGACTGTGTTTGCAATAGCTACCTACGGTTTTGAAAATTGGACCACGAAAAAAACCAAACAGGAGGAAAATCGACTCATTTGAGCTGTGGCGTTGAAAAAGGCTCCTGCACGTTCCTTGAAGCAGAGTCGGATAGTGAGGAGGTTGGGGAGGAAGATGGGCCAGTCCTGGTGGCTGGGGAAGGCTCGGATGAGGGCTCTGTGTCAGAGGCAGAGATGGGGCCGAGGCCGTCTGGCAGTGATCAGGTGCCTATGGAGCTAGACAGCAGCGAAGCAGAGGAACAGCTGGAGCCTGTTCCCAGTGTGTGCATGCGCAGAGCTGCCAGAAGAAAAGAACAGCTGAGAAATTAGGGTTGACTTGAGAGTAGGTGGACAGTGAGTGGCCCCTCCCAGAGGAAATAAAAGAGGAGCGAAAGGGGAGTAGGCTTTTGCAGGAAACAATTGGTTTGTTCGTTCGTTTCAGGAGTGTGAAGATCTGTCCGTGAATCTCAGAGACTCTGTGCCAAGTTTTTCCTTGTACAGCACCTCATTTGGAAAATATTTACATGGCAGCTTTCCAAGCTAGATAAGGTCTGTGGTCATAAATCCACCTTTGAAAGACTGTTTGCCAGGCCTTTGCTGAATGTGAATGAGAGGAATTCATATTTGTTTTAAAAGGGTTTTTTTTGCCGGGACCAGGAATCTGACTAAAACGTATGAAGAACAGTTGCAGGAACTTGGTATGGCTAGTCTAGAGAAAAAGAAGAATTAGGGGTGACACGATAGCCATATTCCAGTATTTGAGGGACTCCCACAAAAAGGAGGGGGTCAATTTATTTTCCAAAGCACCTGAAGGCAGGACAAGAAACAATGAATGGAAACTGATCAAGGAGAGAAGCAACCTGAAATTAAAGAAAAACTTCCTAACAGTGAGGACAATTAACCAGTGGATTGGCTTGCCTTCAGAAGTTGTGGAAGCTTCATCACTGGAGGCTTTTAAGAAAAGATTGGGCAACCATTTTTTGGGAATGGTGTAGCTTGAACAGAGGGTTGTACTAGAAGACCTCCAAAGTCCCTTCCAAGTTCTGTCATTCTGTAATTCTCTAATCCAACTCCTTCCAGTTCATCTTGGTAAAGAACTTGTCTTTCAAAATGACACTCCTTTCGGTCCATAAAGCCTCTTCTCATTAACCTCTAAATCCAGAGGTTTTTCTTCCCAAAGCTGGTATTTTTTTGTTTTGATGGCTCCAGTTGGTAAAAACAGTCCAGAACTGAGAAATTGTTGACCAAATTATTCACTTTTGATTGTCCTGTCAGCTTCGTGCCTTCCTTTGCTCAGCAGAGGGAAGCGGACTCTGCTAACACATTTTTTTTCCACGAGTGCCCAAAAGCTATCGCATTCAACGTGACCCTTGTTAATCGGGGCGAGAGCCAATCCGACATGAAATTCAAAGTGTGTATTCTCATGATATTGAAGGGCTTCGCTGGGAACAGATTTAGCCTGACTCGTCAGCCAAGACCTGTCTGATATGGTTGACCTGTTTAGTGTAGCCCTCAGCATCATTAGAATGCGTGGGTGCCTCCATCACGAGGAGCAACTGTTCTTTTGGAAAATTATTACTATTATTATTCTCATTTAAAAGGCCAGAATGTGATAGGCGCTCTGAGGAAGGAGGGGAGGAAGAATTGATGGTCCAAGGGACACCTAAGCTCAAGGGAAGGAAGGAGAGTCAGGGTAACTCTGCCTTAATTACCCAAAGGTTCCCCTCGCACATATGTGATAGTCGTTCCCGACTCTAGGGGGCGGTACTCATCTCTGTTTCAAAGCTGAAGAGACAGCGCTGTCCGAAGACGTCTCCGTGGTCATGTGGCCAGCATGACTCAATGCCGAAGACGCACGGAACGCTGTTCCCTTCCCACCAAAAGTGGATCCCTATTTTTCTACTCTGCATTTTTATATGCTTTCGAACTGCTAGGTTGGCAGAAGCTGGGACACGTAATGGGGGCTCACTCCGTTATGCTTGGGATTCGAACCGCCAAAATGCCAACCTTTCTGATCGACAAGCTCAACATCTTAGCCACTGAGCCACCTAGGAATCCCGTAGGAATAAGCTAATTACCCTAGGCATGAGTTAAAATAGCACAATTGTGTTGACAGGCTTCCAGGACTCTGCCACATTTCTCCACTAATAACATTCCAAAGATCACTTTTTTGTCTTACTTAGGAATGGAAATTTTGGTCCTCATTTGAGAACTACCTGTACTGTTGTTATTCTATTTTCGAGTTTCTAAAAAAGCAAAAAGGATTCATAAAATTGATCTCGGGATGTTGACAGTTACCATATTCCAGGTACCTGCGCAGGTATGAATGGCCTGGCTATCGTACCAGTGTCTGTTCTCTTTTACTTACCGACGGTAGCAGCC
This sequence comes from Natrix natrix natrix, assembly GCA_029891615.1. Lineage (NCBI taxonomy): Eukaryota > Metazoa > Chordata > Lepidosauria > Squamata > Natricidae > Natrix > Natrix natrix. Next base: position 1,151,683 of record JAKRSK010006701.1, read on the forward strand.
GTGCCTGGAAAAAACTGATCTTCGCAGAATTGCTTTAAAAAGGACGTTTTCCCCACAGCTGAATTCCCCACCAGAACTATCTTGAATATACGATCCGGAGCCATGCGGAATGCTTCATCCTTCACACAAGCACAAATATTAGGTGTTCAGGGATGCCTTGTTAGGCATGGGATAAAAAAAGGATGCATAGAAATGTCTGGTTCATATTCTTATGGGGGGAAAAGTTGCGATTTGATGTTAATGCCTTATTTTACTGCAAAAGAGAGAATCGGGAGTCGGTGTCTCTTGGATGGTTAAAAACGGGCCCAAAAGGTGCATCGGAAGTTCGGGAATGAACTTCACGGTAGGCCCGTTGGGCCATTTTCTGTCCTCCCCAGGCTTCAGGAGGCCCAACAGGCCCACCAGAAGTTGGAAAATGGGCCGTTTCCAGCTTCCAGAGGGTCTTGGGGGGGAGGCTGTTTTTGCCCTCCCCAGGCTCCAAGAAAGCCATGCGCGCATACCCAGGGGGCAGCGGGGGGAGGGGAGTAGCACACAAATGCGCAGGTGGGCACAACAATTACGGATGTGGGCGGGACAGAGTGCGCGCGCACACTTTCGGCACCCTAGGGGAAAAAAGTTCGCCGTCACTGCTACGGGGTTTCCTGCTTGAGCAGGGGGTTGGACTAGAAGACCTCCAAGGTCCCTCCCAACTCTGTTATTCTTTTAAATTTTGTCAAAACGCACTTCCATCCAAAACAAGATCTAAAATCTGCAAGAAAACAACCCACCTCCGAGAGTACCAAGGACCCCATAGTTCAACCGTAAGCTACAGATGTTCTCTTCTGTAAAACCTAAACCATTCCGTTTTGTTCCTTACATGCGTCAGGGTTTCTTTTCCTACGGGCTCCTCTCTAGGTGAGACACGAGCCTGTTCAACCTGTGGCTGCCCTTGGACTCCATCCACGTCTGGTCCTCGCTCGGCTTCATCCTCTTCAGACCACCGTATTAGCTGCCTCTCTGTCCTGTTCAGAAGATGCGGTAGATGGTCTTCCTCGATGGAGATTAGCCTCCTGAAGTGCTTCCTCTGGGTCAGCCCCCCGGCCTTAGGGGGCTCAGAATCTAATGAAAGATCCGTATTCATACTAAAGGAACTTCTTATTTGGGGTGCGCTAAACGTCTCGTCTTCTGAAGGCTCGCTAGAAAGTGATGAGGGGGAAAAAAAAAACACACAACTCAGTCATTTACAACCTAGTGGAAATTTGAAGGTTGGTTCATATTTTTCAGACCTGAACTCAAACATAATTGAGGAATACATCAGGGGTGTCAAACTCAATTTTATTGAGGGCGGCATCAGGGATGTGGTTGACCTCGGGAGCCCCAGGGGGCGTGGCCCAACTGGGTGGGCATGGTCAGCTTGACGCCACTCCCCAAACTGCTGGCATGTTTCCTCTTTGCATTGGGTAGACTGGGTGGTAGCAATGTGGGTAGACCTGGCCGAAGAGACATGGGCTGGCGCCTTACATATCCCAGGATTCGGCCCACGGGCCTTGAGTTTGACACCCCTGCAGTACAAGAACATTTTTCAAAATATCGGAAGAATATTCAAACATTTGAAAGTCAACTCATTTTCACTCTAATTCAAAGTTACCTATTATCTTTGATATATCAATGAAAGGCAACCATTAGGCGCCAATCAATAGAGTCACGTTTGCTTCTTAGAATGTTTTTGGACAAATTTGCTTCTCACCATCGCTTCAATGGTTGCTACAATAACCATTGGTTGCTTTATGGAAAGATGTCCACGACTGACCAATTCATCTGTCTAGGTGGGACATTTCAGAAAATGTGAGGAATAGAAAACTCTTGTCATGCGACTTTTTAGATTTAGAGACTTCGAATTAAATGTAATCCTCAGAAATTTTATCTTCAAACTTCTTTTTAATTTATTATTATTATCGTCAAGGAAAATAACCAAAAAGGAATAATAAAGAAGTGGGGTGGGGTGGGGGGAAACAATGCAAGCAATAGGATGCAATGCAGATAGGCGAACAAATTACAAATAACCAGCAGATTATCATATGGCTAATTGCACTCGTGTCAGAAGCAGTGAGACACTTCTGGATTGAAAGGATTAGCAGGTGACAGCACCATTGCCCAGGGTCCCGGCAGGAGCTGGAGTTAAGGATGGGGGCTCAACCCTACCCAACAGCAGCACTCGGGTCTCCAACACAGGCTTGCTAATCTCCATCCCTGCATCCTACTGACGTGAGTCATGGTGCTCCTTTATATGACTAATATATTTTAATAAATCATTAATAACTTAAAATGAGTGGTGCAGTAGCCTAGGAACTCTCCCCTCACAATCAGGAGGCTGTGAGTTCTATCCTAGGTAGAGGCAGATATTTCTCTCTCTGGGCACAATGAGAATTTGTCGGTTGAATAAAGTTCCGCATTGGTGACAGGAAAGGCATCTGGCCATTAAACACTCCGCTAGCTAGCTCCATTCAGTTGCCCACACTCCACCCCACAAGAGATTACGGGATCATTAAAAGGAGATGATGATTAACAACTTAAAATACTACAGGGAATCCTCGACTTACAACAATTTGCTTAGTGACCGTTCAAAGTTACAACACTGAAAAAAAATGACTTATGACCATTTTTCACACATATGGCTGTTGCAGCATCCCCATGAGACTTAAATTCGGACGCCTGACAATGGACTCATATTCGTGACGGTCAACATCAATGGAGAAACCAGAGTCACTTAACAGCCATGTTACTAATTTAATAACCGCTGTGATTCACTTAACAAATGTGGCAAGAAAAGTGGTAAAAGCGGGCAAAACCCATTTCAGACATTTCTCACTTAGCAACATAAATTTTGGGCTCAATTGTGGTTGTACGTCGAGGAGTACCTGCATAAGATATCCCATACAAAATTTCTAGTCAAGGGATATTTCCAGTAAATTGTAAAAATTGCCTTTAAAGAAAAATGATATATTGGAAAATAATAATAATTAGTAAAGCATTTTTCTTGCTCTACGGTGAATACCGTCCAATTCTGTGAGTTATCTTAAAAAAATAACAATAATGCGCCCAAGACAAAATGGAAGGCTTACCTCTTCAGTGAACTCCTTCTCTCAATATATTTGCCAATAATTGAGCCTGACCTTTGCTTCCGACTGACAGGGGCCTCAGACCGAGATTTCTGTAGAAATATTGTTTTAAAATGTCAAAATATACTTAATTAAAAGACTAGATTTCATGCCGGAATGTCAAAACTGTATAGATAAGCTTGTTTGTACCAGGTAATCCTCGCCTTAGGACCACAATTGAGCGCAAAATTTTTGTTGCTAAGTGAAGCATTTGTTCAGTGAATGTTGCCCTGTTTTACGACCTTTCTTGGCACGGTTGTTAAGGGGGTCACTGAAGTTGTTAAATTAGTGACACGGTTGTTCGGTGAATCTGGCTTCCCCAATGGACCTTGCGTGTCAGAAGGTCGCAAAAGGGGATCATGTAGGCTCCAGGACACTGCAACCGTCATAAATATGAGTCCCTTGTCAAGCATCCGATTGTAAGTCACATGACCATGGGGATGCCGCAACTATCATACGTGTGAAAAATGGTCATAGGTCACTTTTTTCAGTGTCGTAATTCCGAACAGTCGTCAACCAACAGTCGTAAATCGAGGACTACCTGTAGTATTTTACGTTGCTAATGATTTTTAATAGGTTCTTCTTTCAACAGCTCTAGGCTCTGTCTCCAGTGTCCATCGGCTTCTAGAAAAATCCTTCTTCCCCCTTTGGGTCATTGATTAGGCAATGGGCATTGATCAGGGCAGGAGTAGGATGAAATATCTGGTCTCAAGGCATGGATCTACTAAGTCAGAGGTGGGGAAAGATGCAGGGGTGGGTTCCCGCAGGCACTACTGCCGGTTTGGTGCGCGCATGCGCAGTGCAATAAAAATTGTTCTGAGCATGTGCGGAAGCGAAAAACAAGATGGTGGTGCCTATGGCGCCGCCAGGAGAACCGCTTCGGGGGCGTGGCAGGCCTGGGCCACTGCTGGTTCCAGCGACCCAAGCCGCCAAACTACTACTGGTTTGGCCGAAAAGAACCCACCACTGGAATGATGGAGCTTTTATGGCTTGTGGACTTCAACTCCCAGAATTCCTGAGCCAGCATGGCTCCTAGTCAGCATGGCTGGCTCAGAGAATTCTGGGAGTTGAAGTTCACAGAGTGCAAAAGGGCCAGAGTTTCCCCCAGCCCTAGCTTTGAGTGGTGGGAGATCTGAACGAGAGAGGAGTGGCTCATTTCCTTTCTCCCGTTGCATTTTTTATGCGCTCTTTAAAGGCATTAAATAGGAGGAGGAGAGAGAGATGTTGAAATTAAATGAATATGATGTATTCCTCAATTTATAACCATTCTTTCAGCAACTCCGGGCCTCCTGGGGCACCCTTAGGTTCTGCATAAGGACTGCAACGGGGAGAGCCGGGATGCTTTGTTTAATGACAGCAACAAGTTAATGACCGTAATTCTGAGCTCAATTGTGGTCATAAATGGAGACTGACCTGAATTACAATCTTAATTGTAATCTGCCTGCATTGTCTAAATGGGATGGAATTTAAAGTTTTAAATGTGAAGGTTCAGTTACAGTTTTTGTCTAAGGTCTTCGTGTAAAAAGTCCCTTTTATCAAAAAAGAAAAAAAAAACGTACCTGCTGAAGACGTTCGTCACGTTGGTCACTTAGATGTTTGTTCCTTTCTCTATGAGGAAGGAAGGAAGGAAGGAAGGAAGGAAGGAAGGAAGGAAGGAAGGAAGGAAGGAAGGAAGGAAGGAGGGAGATGGGAATGAAAGTTAGAAAGAAAAGGAGGGAGTGAGGGAGGAAGGAAAGAAAGAAGGATGGAAGGAAATGGAAATGACAGAAAGAAAAGGAGGGAGGAAGGGAGAAAGGAAAGAAAGAAGGATGAGAGGAAATGGGAATGACAGAAAGGAGGGAGGGAGAAAGGAAAAAGAAGGATGAAAGGAGATGGGAATGATAGAAAGAAAGAAAAGGAGGGAGGGAGGGAGGGAGGGAGGATATGGGAATGACAGGAAGAAAAGGAGGGAGGGAGGATGGAAGGAAGCTCAGAAAGAAAAGGAGGGAGGGAGAAAGGAAAGAAAGAAGGATGGAAAGAAATGGGAATGACAGAAACAAAAGGAGGGAGGGAGGGAGGGAGAAAGGAAAGAAAGAAGGATGGAAAGAAATGTGAATGTCAGTTAGGAAGAAAAGGAAGGAGAGAGGGAGGATATGGGAATGACAGTTAGGAAGAAAAGGAGGAAGGATGGAAGGAAGATCAGAAAGTAAAGGAAGGGAAGGAGGGAAAGAAGAGGGAAGGAGATGGGAATAACAGAAAGAAAAGGAGGGAGGGAGAGGGGAGGAAGGGGAGGAAGGGAAGGAAAAACACCAACATTAAAGGGTATCTTTCAAGATTGCCCATTTATCAGTAAACGTTTTCAATTTGGGAGCAGGGTATTCATCCTGGCCAAATGCTTGTACTTTACTCCGATTTTGTTTTGTGGCGAAATTCTGGGATGTCATTTTTAAAAAGTAGGGTCTGAATACTAGGATTTGATATGTTTCTTCTACTAGTGAATTACAGAGGGGCTAATTAAGGATGGAGCCAAGCAGAGGAAGACATAAGCAGCTCCCAGCGCCTCTTAAGTTGAAAGCTACAGTGCTCGATGCGCAAACCGAATCAAGACAAATGAGACACAGTCAAAATGAATTAGACGAATTAAACGATTAAGAAAATTGGCCAGAAAACAGCTTGGTTTGTTCCGTATTCGATGTGGTTCCCGAAGGGCCTCCCCAAATACCGTCCTCCTAGAATCCAAAGTTAGACAGCCTCCATCTTGAGTCTGCTGCCAGCTGCTCTGGTCCCACAGTAGAGGACGGAGAAAGGAGGGCCCCCTCCCTCCCACAACTTAATGGATACCACAGAGATACTACTGGGGTGGGGATGAACCATTTGTTAGTTATCAAGATGATTTGGTTCATATTGAAAGAACTGGCTCATGACTGGGGGTTGCTACTTCATTTTTGCCATTAATGGAAGCATCAGTGGCCTCCCTCTTTCGCTGGCCCTTGCAGAATGACGCTGGCCTAGGTTTTATGATAAACTAGCTGAGAACCTGGCGTATGTATTTATCCCAATCCTGTATTAGAGGGAGCCCCCTTGTGGAGTACTGTGAGGAAGGGGAGGAAGGGAAGGAAAAACACCAACATTAAAGGGTGCTGTACAGTGGAAGCCATTTTAAGGCACAACAGGCTGCATCTTAACAGAATCCAAAATGCACACTATCACTGTCAAAATATAACATAATCCTTTTTATTTTAGGATTAGCATTCAATCCCTGACCTGTTTTTATTTAAACAAATAGCTTTGTCCTCCTTATACAATGATGCGATAAAGAACACATTCATAAAAAAAGGAAGATGACTTACACACACACACGAAGACACACAAAGCTTGTTTTGGAAATCTTACCTCAAAAAATCCAATTGTTTAAGGAGTCCTAATTTCTCCCTCTCTAATGCTTCTGTCACTCGACAAACCTCACTGGAAAAGAAATAAAACAAGGGTTTTGTAAAATCCAGTTCGACCTGTTTAGACGAAACACCAACGGAGCTGTGATTTACTCTCTCTTGTTAAGTATTGCACCAGTAACTACAGAAGCAGACCAAATTCCTAATTACTCTAGTTTATTTATTGTTAATGGCTACTTTTAATCTAAATCCAGACAGAAAATTGCTCTTGAGACACAATAAAAGTAAAGCGAAGATCCAGGGTGGGAAGATCATTAAACATATTTTTATGGAGGGGGGGGGAACCCCACAATTTTACAGATGCGGCATTAGTTCAATGAAGCTCTGGAGACCTCCTCAACTTTAACTAAAGTAAAATCAGCAAATTTTATTCTATCTCTTGCTGAACGTTTGTCTGTTAACTCGTTGTTTATTCTCTCTCCCAGAGGATCCATATTCTAATATAATTAAAGAATCAGTTGCGATGTAATTAAATTAACGCTGCTCATATTATCGTTTCAATTTAAGAAGAAAAAGAGACTTTTCAAGTTTTTCATTCACTAAAATTCCATGACATGAAAAACAAATATAATAGCAGAGTTGGAAGGGACCTTGGAGGTCTTCTAGTCCAACCCCCTGCCTAGGCAGGAAACCCTATACCGTTTCAGACAAATGGCTATCCAACATCTTCTTAAAGACTTCCAGTGTTGGGGCATTCACAACTTCTGGAGGCAAGCTGTTCCACTGATTAATTGTTCTAACTGTCAGGAAATTTCTCCTCAGTTCTAAGTTGCTTCTCTCCTTGATTAGTTTCCACCCTTTGCTTCTTGTTCTACCCTCAGGTGCCTTGGAGAATAGTTTGACTCCCTCTTCTTTGTGGCAACCCCTGAGATATTGGAACACTGCTATCATGTCTCCCCCTAGTCCTTCTTTTCATTAAACTAGACATACCCAGTTCCTGCAACCGTTCTTCTTATGTTTTAGTCTCCAGTCCCCTAATCCTCTTTGTTGCTCTTCTCTGCACTCTTTCTAGAGTCTCCACATCTTTTCTACATCGTGGCGACCAAAACTGAATGCAGTATTCCAAGTGTGGCCTTACCAAGGCATTATAAAGTGGTATTAACACTTCACGTGATCTTGATTCTATCCCTCTGTTTATGGAGCCTAGAACTGTATTGGCTTTGAGAAGAATGACGAACTGAGAAGAATGCCCGGCATAAAGAAACAATGCTCTTGAAAGCCACTGAAAAAAAGTGTTATTTGTATTCTAACGGAAGAACAGACTACATTTTCATAATTAGGGGAGAGAGATTGCGTGAGAGACTGAAGTGCTTTGGTTTTGCACTTGATGCAATCCCAAAGATGGGCTGTGAGCGAGCAGAGCCATTAAATAAGGCATCAAGGAACTGGAAAAACCAATCAGATTTGGCTGCCCTACTCAAAGATGTGTCCTCAGACGACAATTTACCATTTTTCAAACCATTCAGAGCAGGGGTGGGGTTGAAAAATGTTAGCAACTGCCCAATTGCTGGGTGGGTGTGACCATGGTGGGCGTGGCCTATTCAGCCTCCTGCACCACAGTGGAGGGGGGGGCGTTTTCACCCTCCGCATGCTCCGGAGGCTTTCCTCGAGCCTCCAGAAGAACGAAAATGACCTCCACCGGCCCTCCAGGAGCTGGAAACGGGCTCATTTTCAGACTTCCGGTACTTCCAATCGGCCCATTTTTTGCCCTCCCCAGACTCCGGAAGCTTCGCCAAGCCTCCAGGAGGGCAAACATGGCCTTCCCTAGGCTCCCGAGGCCCTCCGGAAGCTGGAAATTGTTTCCGGACTTCCGGAGCTTTTGGTAGATCTGTTCATCGCCCTCCCAGAGCCTCTACGTGGACCCTGCACTTCTTGGCATGATGAACGGGTGGAGACTCCTGGGAGGGGTGGGGTAGGCAGGGCCAACCAGTCCTTACAGCTACTGGTTCGGTGAACCAGATGTAAAACTAATCTCCGGTTCGCCCGAACCGATGCAAACCGGCTGAATCCCACCTTGATCCAGAGCTATAAAACAAATAACAGTTTACAAATTCGGAATGTAATGCCTTCACAACAGTTATTCTGGAGGGGAATTACCACATACCTGATTTTCAACAACGTTTTGCCCCTGGACAAGGTACTTAGTCCTTGAACATACACCAGTTCATTTCGTTACATTTAGTTACCATGCGAAGTTACAACCGAGCTGATTTAGGATCATTTGTCACTTTTACGACTCTTGCGGCCTCCCCATAATCAAATGGTCGAAATTTAGACGCTCGGAAACTGGCTCATAGTTATGGCGTTTGCGGTGTCCCGGGGTCACGTGATCCCCTTTTACGATCAAGCGAAGTCAATGGGGGGGGAGCCAGATTTAACTTATTCCTGTTACTAACTGCAGAGATTCACTTACCAACCGTGGCAAGAAAGGTCGTAAAATGGGGCAAAACTCATTTAACAAACATCTCGCTTAGCAACAGAAATGTTGGGATTCAATTGTGGTTGTAAGTCAAGGACTACCTGTAGTGGAATTACCGCAACACTCACCCATATGTATATATATATATATATTTGTCTAGCTCACAAAGATTCCCAGTTGCAGTTAATAAAACCTCATTTGGGCAAAATTCCCAGGCCACCCGCAGACATTTCCCTTCCAGTGGCCACTCTCTGATCAGTATGATTTCATTTGTGTAATAAAGTATCTGTCCTTTTATCAAATCAATCTCCTTAGGTTCATTCCCCTTTTCTAGAGTTACGCACATTTCCTTTTCTTCCTGCAATTGTTTAGCTTCCTCCTGAAGTATTTCCAACTGCTGTTGAGCAATAATTAACTCCTCGGAGGTTCTCTCCAGCGAAGTCAGGAGCTCTTGGTTAGTAACCCTCAATTTGGTATTTTCCGTGGTTGTGTCGCACTTCACATTCCGTAGCTCTTTGCATTGTTTGTCCAACTGTAAAAAAAGGAGGAACCATGTTTTTTTTTTTAAATTGAATGCGTTTTTATTAATCACAAGCCCATAAAACGCCTCCATGGTGTTTTTTTTTTAAAATTATCCTTATTGTTTTTAAAACTGACAGAAAAAGAAAAAAGACGAAAAACAAGATAGCTATAATGCAAAGGCATACATCAACGTATAAAATTTTAGCGATGACCTCTTGATGTCCCAAAGTCGAATCAATCTTTTTAAAAAACGGCGACTTTCATTTCAGTACTCATTCAATATGTCCCAAAGGTCCAGAGTGTGTGTGTGTGTATTAGAGAGAGAATGTGTGTGTGTTTGGGGGGGGTTGTGTGTAGTATATATGCTGGCTGTTGCAATCTGCTTACCTTCAATCAGTTACAGAACCACTTACACTAAATAAATAAATAACATTTCTGAATAAAAGAAAATGTCTTTTTTCTTTCTTTCTTTCTTTTCGCGAAATTCAATTATCTTATCATCTAGGCTTAAACCAGCATCGCCATGACAACAACGTAATAAGGCAGCTGATGGCTGAAACTGGCACTTTTTCCAAAGAAACACAAATAAAACAAATATGGCCGTAAAACAGCGTAGAAGGGAAATAGCGGGGGGAGGGGGGGAGAGCGGCCCATAAATCCTCCAAGAACAGGGACAACAAGCCAATTGCCTGAACGGGTTATTTTTCAGGCCATGTGAACTGCTGAGTTTACCTACACTTGAACCTTCAAACACTGATAAGAAACATTTGGGATTATTTACAGCTTCCAGTCAATGTCTCAGTCAGAGCTCCGTCGAGTCAGTTCCGTAGAGGTCAGGCTGAGATTTATGTGATACAGATCAACTGGCCAGCCAGCTAAAGAAGTTAAATTCACTATATCAGACTTGAAAATAAGCAGAGGGCATTGCAATTTGAGGGGGCTGGTCAAAGAGAAAGAACAAACCGATTATTATACTATTTTGGGAATCTTTTTACCTGTGGTTAGAGAATAGACATGAGAATTAATAGTAAAAGAAGTTATCTAAAATAGAATATGTATTCGCAGTCAATATAACTAATAAGAGTTAAATAAATTACAATGGGATTGTTATAATATTAGATATTTAAGATACTGGAAATTAAGCTAGGATGAGATTAAATAATGAATAAGACTGTATATTTTAATGTTGGCACAAAATATTTATACCCAGATGACACACTGGTTAATGGGAAAATGGATTGTTTATATAAAAAAATAAAATAAAATAAATATTTTTAAAAAGGATTTGTTCCAGAGGTCTTGTGGGTCAGGCACTGTGGTGGCTTTTAAGTTTCCCTGTTTCTTTCCTATCAGAGGAAACCGAAGAAATGAACCTCTTTGCTTTTTAGAGTGTTAAATTTATATTTATTTATATTTGAGCAGACCAGGTTGATTAAAAAAAAAACACTTTAGTTTTTTAGACTTTTTGTCCAGTGGCGTATTCCAGAAAGCAAGCAAACCATCGCAAAATACAAGTACTTCTTGATTTAGGATTACCATGGAGCCCCCAAATTTTCTGTTGCTAAGCAAAACAGACGTTAAAGGGAATTTTGCCCCGATTTTGCGACCTCTCTCGCCACAGCTGGTAAGAGAATCACTGCAATTGTTACGATAGTAACACGATTGTTAAGTGAATCTGGCTTTTCCCCGTTGACTTTTCAAAATAGTCGCAATAGGGGATCACACGACTCAGTCGGCAACCGTCATAAATATGAGTCAGTTGTCTAGATTTTGATAGCATCCATGGGGGACGCTGCAATGGTTGTAAGTGTGAAAAAGGGTCGTAAGTAACTTTTTTTTCAGTGCCGTTGTGTAGCTTTGAACGGTCGCTCAATGAACTGTTGTAACTCAAGGAATACCTGTACAAGCATGACTAATTTAGGACTTGGTTCAAGGCTAATGGGCTTTATTACAAGTGCAGCTAAAAAGATATAGCAGAATTGCCACCGTATGGCTGAGCTCACTTAAAAATTTGCTGCTATTACAACACCATAATTTCCACGTACTATTTTCTGCCGTTGAGTCAGTTGCTCGAATTCCTTCTCCTTTTCCACAAGTTTTTGTTCCAGTTCCTGCTGTCGGGACTGGAACCTCTCAGCACCCTGCAAAATTGGAAAATAATAAGAAGTTTAAACAATTAGTCCCTTTTAATAATTTAAACAATACAGCCAAAAGATGGACAAGCATTTCGTACTGACTCGTCAGTGCCTACATTACAATAACACGGTTGAAAATCAGCCTCAAATATAAGATCTAGCAAGAGCATTAATTAATCTCTCTATCTCTATCTCTAACATCTACATCTAATCTATATCTATCAATCTCTATCTTCTATCTATCATCTATCTATCTATCTATCTATCTATCTATCATCTATCTATCTATCTATCTATCTATCTATCTATCTATCTATCCAGCCATCCAGTCATTCCATTATCTATCTCTCATTTCTCCCTCCCTCCCTCTATAACATATCTATCTATCTATCTATCTATCATCTATCTATCATCTATCTATCATCTATCTATCATCTATCCATCATCTATCTATCTATCTATCTATCTATCTATCTATCTATCTATCTATCTATCTATCTATCTATCATCATCATCTCTTTAAATGGTTATCTCTCTGTGTGTGTGTGTGTGTGGGTGTGGGTGTGGTGTGTGTGTGTGTGTGTGTGTGTACGCTCCAGCATAACTCTGGAACGCCTCAAGCAATTTCAACCAAACTTGGTACACAGATGACTTACTCTCTGGAAACAAATATTGTGGAGGTAAGACACCCCTAACACCCCTTGGGGGGGGCGTGTTCTGTTAAGATACAGCCTGTTGTGCCTTAAAATGGTTTCTACTGTACTGCCTTAAAATGGCTTCTTTTACAGCCCTGTGGAGTTGCCATGGTAACTGCTTCACAGTACTCCACAAGGGGGCTCCCCCTGATAATTCATTCTATAAATGGAATGATTTCAGCACTTCAACTCATATCTTAAACAAACCATTTATTTTGCTACTTTTTCTACTATAGCGTGGGAATAACTCTATACTCATATCCTACCTCCATCTGTCCTTTAACATCCATATTAAAAAATATACTTGCCTCCAACACAACTTTTTCTTTTTCAGTTTTGATCTGCTGCTCCATTTCTTCATATAGATACTGGATTTCATCACCGTAGGCAGACATTTTGCTGATATGGAATGTTTAAAAATACAAAAAATTGAGAGGTTTTGGGCTCCGTTATGGCTGTACGTCAAAGACTATCTGGATTTACTTTGATGAGGTTTTTAATCTAGTTTTTTATTCTGTGTTCGCCAGATTCACTTAACAACTGTATTACCAACTTACCAACTAGAGCCGTGATGGAGAACCTATGGCATGCGTGTGACAGGTGGCAGGTGGAGCCATTTCTGAGGGCACACGAGGCGTTGCCCTATCAGCTCCAGTGTGCATGTCGCGCTGGACAGCTGATTTTCGGCCTTGATTATTAGCCATTTTTCGCCCTCCAGAGGGTCTCGGGGATGGTGAGGTGGAAGAGGCCATTTTCACCCTCCCCAGGCTCCTAGAAAGCCTCTGGAGCCTGGGGAGGGCAAAAAATGGACTTAGTGGGGACACCAGAAGTCAGAAAACGGTCCGTTTCCGGCCACCGGAGGGCCTCCGGGGGGGTGGGGGAGGCCGTTTTTGCCCTCCCCAGGCTCCAAGAAAGCTGTGACCACATTAGGAGCAGGTCACATGCGCATGCGCAGGGGGCACGCCACGGGGGCATTAAATAATGGGTGTGGAAACGCAAGTGCATGTGATAGTGTGCGCCCATGTGCCTTTGGCACCTGAGACGAAAAATGTTCACCATCACTGAACCTTAATAACTGTGGCAAGAAAGGTCGTGAAAGAAGGCAAAATTCCCTTAGTAAGTGTCTCGCTTAGCAACAGAAATGTTGGGACTCAATTGTAGCCGTAAATCGAGGACTATCTGTACATCCTAGATGCAGGTTTTACAAGCAATTAACGGGGACGAATATTATACTCGTCGCGGGGCCAAAAACCTCATGCGGGTCCCATAAAACCTGCTGCTGTAGCCTTCAACATGCGTTACACATTCATGGGGATGTTTCTGTCCCAAAAGAATCCCGGTGAAAGAAACATGAGGTGAATCCCCTGAGAAAATCTCTCCTAAAAGAAGCGTTTACTTTTGCAGGGCACACTCCAAGGTGTTCTTTTCATCGTCAGCTTCGTGGAGCTGAGAGAATATTTTTGTCAGGAATTCTTCGAAATTGGGAAGTAGGTGAGGCTCATGTTTCCTCAGGTGCAACCAGAGTTTCTTCACGTCGTCTTCACTGGGGGGGGGGGGGGGAGAAAAAGAAAAGAAAATGCAGGTTAGGATCTAATTCTCAAAGGTTTTCAGTAGAAAATATAATTTTTAGCATTCTGGTACCATAAAGTAAGGATCCTGAGGATAGATGAAAGAATCAGTGGCTTTTTCCTTTCCTTTTTTTCCCAATTCTGATTTTATTTATTTATTGAACTTACGTGGTCTTCCATCTTAAACCTAAGGCTGTAGGTAGTGGACAGAGAATAAAAACTAGATTTAAAAATCCAGGTAGTTTTTGACTTACAACCATAACTGAGCCCAAAACCTCCAATGATGGAGCACCCATAACTTCTGGAGGCCAGCTGTTCCACTGATTAATTGTTCCCACTCATTACTTCAGTGCAACAAGCGGAAAGAAACATTCTAGAGGATTCCGTTTTCCACTGTGGGAACCCCAAAGCCCTTTCATTACATCATCACCTAGCAAAAGTCAACCAAGCTCGGGACTCAGGATAGCCTTCAGAGTTGCCCCTGCATGGGCCCATGGGAGTCTGACAACCATCCAGAATACAAGCTCAAAATCAAATCCCAACAGAGGGTATACATCTCTCTCTCTCTCTCTCTCCCTCCCCGTCTCTCTCAAACTCTCTCAATCTCTCTCTCTCAATCTCTCTCTTTCTCTGTCTCTCAGTGTCTCTCCGTCTCTCTCAGTGTCTCTTCGTCTCTCTCTGTCTCTCTTTCTCTCTGTGTCTTTCTCTCTCTCTATCTCTCTCTCAATCTCTCTCTTTCTCTGTCTCTCTGTGTCTCCCCCCCCCCCCCCCCCCCCCCCCCCCCCACCCCCCCCCCCCCCCCCCCCCCCCCCCCCCCCCCCCCCCCCCCCCCCCCCCCCCCCCCCCCCCCCCCCCCCCCCCCCCCCCCCCCCCCCCCCCCCCCCCACCCCCCCCCCCCCCCCCCCCCCCCCCCCCCCCCCCCCCCCCCCCCCCCCCCCCCCACCCCCCCCCCCCCCCCCCCCCCCCCCCCCCACCCCCCCCCCCCCCCCCCCCCCCCCCCCCCCCCCCCCCCCCCCCCCCCCCCCCCCCCCCCCCCCCCCCCCCCCCCCCCCCCACCCCCCCCCCCCCCCCCCCCCCCCCCCCCCCCCCCCCCCCCCCCCCCCCCCCCCCCCCCACCCCCCCCCCCCCCCCCCCCCCCCCCCCCCCCCCCCCCCCCCCCCCCCCCCCCCCCCCCCCCCCCCCCCCCCCCCCCCCCCCCCCCCCCCCCCCCCCCCCCCCCCCCCCACCCCCCCCCCCCCCCCCCCCCCCCCCCCCCCCCCCCCCCCCCCCCCCCCCCCCCCCCCCCCCCCCCCCCCCCCCCCACCCCCCCCCCCCCCCCCCCCCCCCCCCCCCCCCCCCCCCCCCCCCCCCCCCCCCCCCCCCCCCCCCCCCCCACCCCCCCCCCCCCCCCCCCCCCCCCCCCCCCCCCCACCCCCCCCCCCCCCCCCCCCCCCCCCCCCCCCCCCCCCCCCCCCCACCCCCCCCCCCCCCCCCCCCCCCCCCCCCCCCCCCCCCCCCCCCCCCCCCCCCCCCCCCCCCCCCCCCCCCCCCCCCCCCCCCCCCCCCCCCCCCCCCCCCCCCCCCCCCACCCCCCCCCCCCCCCCCCCCCCCCCCCCCCCCCCCCCCCCCCCCCCCCCCCCCCCCCCCCCCCCCCCCACCCCCCCCCCCCCCCCCCCCCCCCCCCCCCCCCCCCCCCCCCCCCCCCCCCCCCCCCCCCCCCCCCCCCCCCCACCCCCCCCCCCTCTTTCTCTCTGTCTCTGTCTGTCTCTCAAACTCTCTCTCTCTCTTTCTCTGTGGTCCTGTCCACCATTAAAACCATCTTTCCAAACAGCCACCATTGTTTCCAGTGCCAGAGACTGAAAAATAAGCCTATTGCCAGATGGAATGAAATGTGGTACGTATGTTCCTTTTGGCTTCTAGCTGCTCACTTTTTTCGAAATGACCATAAGATCATTAGTATTTCTTATATTATTATTAACATGCTCTGATGCTGAGGAGTTAGATGTTCTACTCCCCCTGCCAACCTGAAAATAACCCTGTTCCAACTGCTACTTGGATGTGGGCGTGGCCAGCGCGTGACTCATCGGGCTTGCTGGCTGGGAGTTTGGAGAGGAGCCTGAGGGAAAGAAGGGTGTCAGGCCTGCAGTCATATTCCTTGCTGGATCTTTGGCCTGTCATACTCTCTATTATTTTACAATGCTGTTTCTTTCGTGGGGAATTGGGAGGGGGAATAGTAAGGAGTAGAATGTGTTGTTGTCAAAATAAAACATTCCTTTCTAGAAACCAAGGTCATCTTTTGTTCTCTACACCTCTGAGCCTGACCGGAACTGGATGGGTGGAACTGCCAGCATGGAAGATTGGACCATGGGATGGACTTGTGGGTGTGGGGGCAAGATCATGAACTTTCAACTGGGTGGGAAAACCTGGGAAGTTTTCAGATTCGGGTTTGACAGATGTGCCAACAAGTCTCTCTTACCTTACCTTTACCTTTATTTCGATTTTTATACCGCCCCCTCTCCCCAAAGGGACTCTTAATAAATTGGAACTTTAAGGAATACTTTGCCTTGGACTCTGATTTAATTTTGGATGTTATTTGGAACGCTGACAAAGGGGATAAGATAGGAGAGGTTTCTGTAGGGCAAGGCTGAAGGGGAGAAGGGGAGAAGAGAGGCCAATTGTAATTACGCATTAATTTTCAACCTGTAAGTGTCGGTTTATCAAGCCCGATCACATAGTTTCATAGAGGAGCACGGGTATTCAGCTAGTTATAAATATGTTCTCTTTTCCCTCCAATGATATTTTAAACAAGTCTGGAACTGTGTTTTCTTGCACAGGTGGGTATATTTTTTCAACCTGGATATAAAGCAGCATTCGTACACACTTGACCTTTTCCCAGGCCAAAATAGCAGAAATCAGAACGACGGTGTTTCTGCGCTTTTTCTGCCTCTCCACTGCCTTCAGCAGCCATACTTACTCCTTCAAGATATTCTGGGCTCCAAGTTGCTCCATGAGATTTGAAAACTGTTCTTCTTCTTCATTGCCGGATGCGACGCTTTCTTTTGCTTTAGGTTGAAAGCCAGTTTCACTGACCTCAGCAAAGGATTCCTCCCTCCCAGACAAAAACTGGCCTGCAGGTTTAAAAAGATTTAATACAATATAGTGTTAATATAATAATATAATATAATATAATATAATATAATATAATATAATATAATATAATATAATATAATATAATATAATATAATATAATATATAATATAATATAATATAATATAATATAATATAATATAATATAATATAATATAATATAATATAATATAATAATATAATATAATAATATAATATAATGTTATAATATAATATAATATAATATAATATAATATAATATAATATAATATAATATAATATAATAATAATAACAGAGTTGGAAGAGACCTTGGAGGTCTTCTAGTCCAACCCCCTGCTCAGGCAGGAAACCCTACACCACTTCAGACAAATGGTTATCCAAGCTCTTCTTCAAAACTTCCAGTGTTGGAGTATTTCAAACTTCTGGAGGCAAGTTGTTCCACTGATTAATTGTTCTAACTGTCAGGAAATTTATCCTTAGTTCCAGGTTGCTTCTGTCCTTGATTAGTTTCCACCCATTGCTTCTTGTCCTGCCTTCAGGTGCTTTGGAGAATAGCTTTGCTCCCCAGTGGTGGGATTCAATTTTTTTTACTACTGTTTCTGGGGGTGTGGCTTGGTGGGCATGGCGTGGCTTGGTGGGTGTGGCTTGGTGGGAGTGGCAGGGGAAGGTTACTGCAAAATTCCCATTTCCTCCGGATCAGCTGGGACATGGGAGGCTGGGAATAGATAGGGGTGGGGCCAGTCAGAGGTGCTATTTATTGGATCTCTGAACTACTCAAAATTTCCATTTTCTGATAAAGTTTGCAACAGAAGAACATTAAAATTCTACAAATTGTTTCCAGGTGTAGGAAGTTAGCACCCACCCCTCTTCTAGAAAAATGAAATATTTTAGGAAATATTAAAAAGGCAGAATATTATATTTCCCTGGGTGAGAGAAAAGGAGAAACATGTTTTAAAGACAAAGCAGCTCCCTGCAGCTTCCTGCCCCCAACCCACCCATCTCTGTCAATGGGCCATTAAGGCCTGAGTTAGTCTATTCTACATAACAAAGATCTACCTACTTCAGGTAGAGCCATAATAGGAATTCCAAAGCCCTTTCATTACATCATCACCCAGCAAGAGTCAACCAAACTTGGGACTCAGGACAGCCTACAGAGTTACCCCTGCATGACCCCATGGGAATCTGACCACCAATCAGAGTGCATTTCTTGCACAGGAGTGGGTGGATCAGTTGTGGGGCCCAGAGAGGGCATAAAACCAGGGCATTCTCAGCATCTCTTCCCTTTTTTTGCCCAGCACCTCAAACCATTGTAGTCCTTGTCCACCATTAAAACCATCTTTCCAAGCAGCCTCCATGTTTCCAGTGTTTTTCTCCCCAACTTGGAACTGAACCCAGAAGGGCATTTCTTCTAATAAAAGGTAATGATTGACTTACAACACTTCGTTTAATGACCATTCAAAGTTACAACGGCCCTGAAAGTTACTTATGACCCTTTCACATTTACGACCGTTGCAGCGTCCCCATGGCCACGTGAGCAAAATTCAGCCTCTTGGCAACTGATTCATATTTATGACGGTCGCAATGTCCCCGGGGTCACTGTGACCTTTTGAAAGCAAAGACAATGAGGAAGCCAGATTCACTTAATAACAATAGCACTTAGACGTATATACGGCTTCACATGGCTTTTAAAACCCTCTCTAAGCGGTTTACAGAGTCAGCCAATCGCTCCCCCCACCCACCAACAATCTGGGTCCTCATTTTATCCACCTCGGAAGGACGGAAGGCTGAGTCAGCCTTGAGCCTGGTGAGATTTGAACTGACAAATTGCAGGCAGCCAGCAGGCAGCAGAAGTAGCCCTGCAGTATTTGCACTCTAACCAATGCCCCACCGTGGGCTCAATAACAACTGTGCTATTTGAACAACTTGAGTGATTCAAGTTGCAAAATGGGACCAGAGCTCACTTAAGAGATTTCTGACTTAACAACATAAACGTTGGGCTCAATTGTGATCGGAAGTTGAGGACTGCCTGTAAAACGAGGCCAAGCTCGCTTAACAACTGTCTTGCTTAGCAATGGAAATTTGGGCTCAATTGTGGTCGTAAGTCAAGGACTACTATTAAGTCTTTCCAAAAGAGCAGAAGGACTTAGGTTTTCGATATACTGGATGACAAACAGATAACCGGGTCCAGTAAATGGCCTGGCAGCATCTCATGGCGTGGACACTTTTATTGAGCACCTCTAGCAATAAAAGCTCTATTAAAGTCTCCATTAAATCACCGATCACTGTTTAAATCTCCATTAAATCACCCAGATACTTATAACTGAGCTGCAGACTAAGTATCTACGAAGGCAGAGGTGTCAAACTCAAGGCCCCTGGGCCTGATCCGGCCCACAGACTGCTTAGATCTGGCACGCGGGCCGCCCTGGAAACAGGGAAGGACCAGCTTGCGGTGTCTCTGCCAGGGAAAACGGAGCCCGGAAGGGATGCGCCCCCCTTGGCCTCCGTTTTTGGCTGCAACGGCCTCCTGCGGCTCTTTGCCACCCCCCACCCCCCGAGCTCGTTTTTTTGCTGAAAGATGGCTAGCAAAACCAACTAAAAGCAAAAGAAAAGAAAAGGAGAAATGTTTTCCCTTTTGCAACTGAGCATCCAAGAAGGGGCAGGAAATGAGAAAGGGAAAGAGGAACGACAAAGAAAAAGAAGGGAAGATGGGAAGAGAGCAGTGGTGGGATTAAAACATTTTTACTACCGGCTTGGTGGGCATGGCTTGGTGGGCATGGCAGGGGAAGGATACTGTAAAATCCCATTCCCCCCTCCCCCACTCGAGGGGAAGGATACTGCCAAATCCCCATTTCCTCCCAATCAGCTGGGACTCGGGAGGCAGCAAATAGATGGGGATGGGGCCAGTCAGAGGTGGTATTTACCGGTTCTCCAAACTACTCAAAATTTCTGCTGCTGGTTCTCCAGAACTGGTCAGAACCTACTGAATACCACCTCTGGATGGGTGCAAGGAAGGAAAAATACGGAAAGAGGGGAAGGAAGAAGAAAGGAGACTGAAAAGGAAAGGGAAGGAAGATTATGAGAGGGAGGGAGAGTCTGAGGGAAATCCTGCCTTACCACAGGTGCCCCCAACATGAGTGATGTTGAGCTAGCCATGTTTTCCCCCCCCCAGGTCAAACACAACCCTGATGCAGCCCTCAATGAAATCGGGTTTGACACCCCTGTACTAAGGTGAGCCTCGTCCCTTGAGGTTGGATAACAAAGGAGGTCACTGCTGAATACTTTTTTTTTTTTGTAAAAAGTGCTTATTAGTTTTAAAACATTTATAGGAAAAGGGTAATAGGGTACATAGAACATTTTGGTAGCTCCCATGTTAGAAGTGGAAATCCCCCCAGTTCTCACGCTTCTACAATTTTAAAAATGAACATGTAAAGGATAAGCATATACAGAGTTCTTACATTATATCAGCCATATGTTTAATCCTCTCTTTCTTTGTCACTTTCTAAAATATCAACAATTACATCAAATATATTTATTTTTGTGACCTGAGGCTTTGCGATATTGCTCCCTCCTCCCTGTCCCCAGGTGGAGCCACAGTCCCCCCCACTTCCCCATGTCTTCTAGATTACTGCCTTTTCCCCCACCCCTACTATCTTCATCCTCTGGGAGAGAAAAATGCTTTTTAATAAAGGCCTCTGCCTTGTCCACTGTCTTAATTCTGATACGGCTTCCCTCCCAGAAAATCAGCATTCCTTCTGGCAATAGCCATCTAAACCAAATTCCATCTATTATATAGTTTCTTTGATAAGGAAGAATATTTCCTCCTTTTTTCTCTTATCTTTTTTTGGAATTTGCTTTAGAATGGTGATTTCTTTGTCTTGATATTTTAGAGGTCCCTCCCTTTGGGCCCCTAGCACCTCATCTCTCGTGGTCCTCCTGAGAAATTTAACATGTACCTCTCTTGGAACATTATGGATTCTAGCATAAGCTGAGTTAATTCTATAAACCAGGTCCATATCCCACATCTGCTCTTTATTTCTTTTAAGGTATTCTGCTAAAATTGTGCTCATAATATCTTTAAGGTCTTCATTGGCACTGCTGAATACTTTGATCCTTTGGGATTTCTTCTGAGAAAAAGAAAGAAAGAAAGAAAGGAAGGAAGGAAGGAAGGAAGGAAGGAAGAAGGAAGAAAGAAAGAAAGAAAGAAAGAAAGAAAGAAAGAAAGAAAGAAAGAAAGAAAGAAAGAAAGAAAGAAAGAAAGAAAGAAAAACCTAAGCCATCCCAACCGAGGCTGGGGGATTAGTCATCCAGGATATAGGAAGGAACTGAATCCACACAGAGTGTTAAATGTGGTAAGTAAACAGAGAGAATCGTATGATGCACGAACGACTGAGGGAATGTGGTAAGCCTAGCCTATCGAAGAGAAGGATTAGGGGAGACATGATGGCTGTCTTCCAGTACTTGAGGGGCTCTCACAGATAAGAGGGGGTCAACTTATTCTCCAAAGCAGCAGAGGGCAAAAAGTAGTGGGTGGAAACTTGGCTTTTTTTTGTAAAATGTTTTTTTCCTTTCAAATTCATTCTTAGATATACATTCTTATAATTGTTATTTAACATATGTCAATGTGTATCATTTTTCCGCCTGTATATTTACATTTTGATATTTTCTTATTTCCCCTCCCCCTATTTAATCATGTGTCATCTGAGATATTTATTTCATGTTTTCTTCCTTTTTCTTTCTATTTATATCTTTTTTCAAGCCACTCATAAAATCGCCCCCACATCTGGTAATACACTGATTCCTCTTTGTCCTTTATTCTCAATGTCAACCTATTCATTTCTGCACAGTCTAATATCTTCTTTATTACCTCCCCTTCCGATGGGATTTTGTCTGCTATGGGTGGAAACTTGTTAAAGAGAGATCCAGAGATCTCTAGATCGATCGAGAGAAGCCTAGAAGAAGTAAGGAGAAATTTCCTGACAGTGAGAATAATGAAACAATGAAGCAACCCAAAGAAAGGAATGTCTTAATTAAAGGATCCCATGAGCTGCGGTGGCGCAGTGGTTAGAGTGCAGTACTGCAGGCTACTTCTGCTGACCGCCGGCTGCCTGCAACTTAGCAGTTCGAATCTCATCAGGCGCAAGGTTGACTCAACTTTCCATCCTTCCGAGGTGAGTAAAATGAGGACTCAGATTGTTTGGGGGCAATAGGCTGACTCTGTAAACCGCTTAGAGAAGTATTAAGTCTAAGTGCTATTACCATTCCTTCCTCCCTTCCTTCCTTCCTCCCTCTCTCCCTCATTCCCTTTCTCATTCTACTTCCTCGTGGCACAGTGGTCAGAATGCAGTACTGCAGGCTAATTCTGCCCACTGCCACCAGTTCGATTCTAACTGGTTCAAGGCTGACTCAGCCTTCCATCCTTCCGAGATGGGTAAAATGAGGACTCAGATTGTTGGGGTCCTGACTCTGTAAACCGCTTAGAGAGGGCTGTAAAAGTACTGGGAAGCGGTATATAAGTCTAAGTGCTATTGCTATTGGCTTTCCTCTAGATCAGTGTTTCTCAAACTTGGCAACTTGAAGATGTCTGGACTTCAACTCCCAGAATTCCCCAGCCAGTATTCGCCAGTCCAGACATCTTCAAGTTGCCAAGATTGAGACACACTGCTCTAGATTAAGTTATGCTACAGAGAGATGAGAACTCCAATAATATAAATGAACGCATAAAAGAACCACCAGAATAGGAATTGACAGATAGGTGAATTACTTCTAAAGCACGATGTGGATGGAGAACTCACTGAATCCAGTAGTGAATTCTTCTAGAGTAAGAAAGCCATTGCCATCTGCATCCAGGGTGTTAAATACTTTCTCCAGCTCTTCAGGAACAAGGGGTAACTCACCATGGAGCCTCTAAAACGACAATGTTTTTCCTCAGTTACATAGACGTTACGTGTAAACTAAAAGGTTAGTTTTGAAAAGATATCCAAAACAAAAATTGACAAATAATTTAGGTGAACGGAAGATTGCTTGTCTTTTTACCCAGTGGGATTGCAACTATCTACCATATTTTTCGGACTATAAGATGCACCAGAGTATAAGACGCACCATGATTTTGAAGAGCTAATTTTTTTTAAAAAAGTTGCTACACTCTGCAGGCCTCCCAAACCCTCTGCATGCTTTGTTTTTTGCACACAAAAAAGGGCATGCAGAGCTTTGGGAGGCTTGTAGAGTGCTCCTGGGGGCTGGGGGGGGGGGGGCAAAAACAAGCTAAAAACGACCCGTTTTTCACAAAAACAGCCAATTTTTTGCAAAAAAAAAAAAGGCATGTAGGGCTTTGGGAGGTTGGTAGAGGGCTCCTGGAGGCTGGAATGGGGCAAAAACGAGCAAAAAATGGCCCATTTTTTGCTTGCTTTTGCCCTCCCCAGCCCCCAGGAGCACTTTGCAAGCCTCCCAAACCCGCTGCTCGTACATTTTTGCAAAGGGGGCGGGGTTTCAGTTGGCCAAAAATGCTCTATTCAGTGTATAAGATGCACCCAGATTTTCACCCTCATTTGGGGTGTGTGTGAAAAGGTGCATCTTATACTCCGAAAAATACGGTAAGACGAAATAAGCCTCATTAACTCATGAGGATTTCAGCCTGTGTCTTACTAAGATAATCTCTGGATTCAGACAGGGTTAGAAAGATACCAAAGAAATTTGGAACCTATGCAGTGTCTAAATTAAATAGCCATCGGTGACACAAAATTCTGCAGATACGACGCTTCACAACTGACTCGCCTTTATGACGGTTTCAGTGCCCCCCCGGATCATGGGAACGCCTTTTGTGACCTTCTGACAAGTAAAGTCCATGAGGAAGCCAGATTCACTTTACAGTCAATGTTACTTAAACAATACATAAGCCAACACTCACAAGGGACTTCCTGCTAGATTTCCATCCTTCATCCTGTGTGTTATCTCTCTTGTGTTGAACTAATTTACAGCCAAGTAATAAAGTGGTAGAGCCAGTTTGGTGTGATGATTTAAGGTATTAGGCTAGAACCGTGAGTTCTAATCCCACTTTAGGCACAATGCCAGCCGGGCGATCTGGGGCCAGTCACTTTCTCTCAACCCTAGAAAAGGAAGCAATGGCAAAATATTTCTGGAAAACCTTGCCACGTAAACTGCAGGGACATGTCCAAGCAATCTCCAAGAATCGGCTATAATTTTTTGAAAAAGTTGTGAGAATAAAAATGCTATTCATTCTCGCTGGCTCCCAACTATAACTTCAAACAGGAGAGACAAATGGTTCCTTGAGAAACGAATGAAGTGCTTATATAAATCTACCTTTTGCGATTTACCTGCATGTCATGGCGAGCAATAAACCCCTTCCCTTCCACATCGCAGATCCGAAAGAATTCGTGTGCTTTGGCGAACACATCCGATTGGCTTCCTGAGTCACCTTCTACTTTGCTGCTTTTTAGATCTTCCTGTAGATGAGCAACGTGTTTTTTCGGACTGTCCATCTTCACAGGTTTTCATGAAGTTGCCATTCCGTTAAGTCTCAAAACGCCGCCCACGAGCTGAAGAGCGAAAGAAGAGAGAACAGATTAGAACAGTTCTTTGTGATAAATTCTTTTTGCAACCACTCCTACCAATAGCTTCTGAAGTACCAGAGAACTGCCTAAAAGGTAAACATACAGCCGGTTTGACATTCTTATTAAGCTAAGGGAGTTGACATCGTTGCTTTATTTGTTTTATAAGGATGTGCTGAATTTCAAGAATATGTTATTCGCCAAACTCAACAAAAACTCCTTGAGGACGTAGAGCATTAAGCTAAAAATTCAATGTCAATCAATCAGTCACTCAATCAACCAGAATAGAGCTGGAAGGAACGTTGGGGGTCTTCTAATCCAACTCCTGGCTCAAGCAGGACACCCAACAAATGGGTTTCCAATCTCTTCTTAAGAACTTCCAGTGTTGGAGCACCCACAATTTCTGGAGGCAAGCTGTTCCACTGGCTAATTGTCCTCACTGTAAGGAACTTTCTTCTCCATTCCTCCAGGTTGCTTCTCTCCTTGATCAGTTTCCACCCATTGTTTCTGGGCTTGCCTTCTGGTGCAAGTTACATCATGCCGTCATATCATCAGTTACATCATATCAACTGAAAGCTATTTACTCTTCTTCTGCCAATGAGCCAAGCTAGCGAAATGTGGGCTTAGTAGAAGATTGTTGGGGAAATCCATAGCTCGCACTAAAACTGTGCTCAGCAACAGTTCAACAAATGAGGAAAATCTATTAGGAAATAATATGCTGATGCCCTTAAAAATTAGAAATTCAGATTTGTATAAAATATTCCTTAATTAAAAGATTTGTTCTATAATTTGAAAGGAAGTTCTTTTTTCCCCGCCACAGCTATTTTGCACAAATCTCTAAATATCGTTGATTCAAGGAGAGATGTTTCTAGGCATTGTGCCAGCTATCAGCAGCAGAATTGTTACATTGCATCATCACAAAACATCTATAAAAAATTGAAAAGCCCACATGAAAATTAAGAACCAAAGTTTATTGCCAAATGTTTCTAAAAGCAATACAACCATCCAGCCCTATTGGGTGGGTGGGTGGGTGGGCGAATCACAGGATGCCATTGCTTTCTAGGCAGTTGTTTCACGATTTAATAGCTCTTACATCAGGAAATTCTATTCATGTTCAGCCTAAATCTCCTTTCTTGAGTTCCAAGCCCTTGGTCCTTGTACAACAGAGAGAAGAGAAGAGAAAGAGAAAGAGAAAGAGAAAGAGAAAGAGAAAGAGGAAGAGGAAGAGAAGAGAAAAGAAGAGAATTCTTTATTGGCCAAGTGTGATTGGACACAAGAAATTTGTCTTTGGTGCATATGCTGACAGTATACATTAAAAAGAAAAAAATACATTCATCAAGAATCATAAACTACAACTTAGTGATAGTCATAGGATACTAAATAAGTGATCAAAATCATACTAGGAAACTAAGTAAAACAATATAAATTGTAAACTTACAATGAACAAGGTTACAGTCATAAGTAGAATGGAGACAGGTATTAGGAAGGATGAGAATAATATAAGTAATACAGTCTCAGTGTTGTGTGTTTAGCAGAGTGATGGCATTCGGGGAAAAACTGTCCTTGTGTCTAGTTGTTCTGGTGTGCAGTGCCCTATAGTGTCCTTTTGAGGGTAGACGTTGAAACAACTTATGCCCAGGATGTGAGGGGCCTGTAAACATGCTGGAAGCCTTTGGATTTCTCTCGAGGGAAGAGGTTAACCAGGTCCAGAAGATGACAAAGGGGACCCAACTACCTGCTTAACCTATAAATGGTTCCCTTTGTTGAATTCAGTTTGTTATATCTTTACCTTATGAGAATGAATGCAGCATTGTGGGCAAGATCAGGAGAATGCAGCCATGCCTCCCCCCACTTCAAATTTTTTACAGGAAGTATTGTGCGTCTGTGGCACCAACACTGCTCACCCTGTGGCGTTTAGAAATTTGCATCTGGTCGTCCGAGTTGAGCTTAATAGGGGTGGTGAGGAAATCCACGCAACCACAGGAAACAAAACAGTCGTTTCAAGTGTGTCACGCTTGAAATGAACACAACGAAATTTCATTTTCGTGTATGCCGATTAGTGCAGACTCAAAGTGACAATAAAGTTATTCTAACTCTTAAATTGTTTGCTAGGGGAAAAAAAAAATCCCGATCAGGATTTTTACACACCGTTCACTAAGACAGAGATTATGCAGGCTGAGGTCTTAGAAAATTCTGGGTGTGTGGATTTAGAAAAGAATTTGGATCTCGGGTTTCTCAAAACTAGCCCTGATGCAATGTGAATTTGGGCAGTTTGGTCTAATGGTTAAGGCACCAGGCTAGACAGCGGGAGGTGGTGAATTCTGGACCTGCTTTCGCCATTATTGCCAACTGGGTGACTTTGGGCCAGTCCCCCCCCCCTTACTCACAGGTTATTATCGTTTGGGGGGGGGATAGGAGGAGGAAAGTGTGCTTGATATGTTTGCTGCCTTGGGTTGTTTGTAAAAAATAATAAAAGCATGATACAAACAACGAAATAAACAAAAATAAATGTTTAGTGCCTTAACTACAGAGCATAATAAAAGACAGGATAAAAAAACATCCTTATGTAGTAAGCCGGCTAGACTCATTGGATACGAGGTGGGCGGCAAATAAATTTTATAAACACACACAAACACACACACACACACAGACAGGAGACAAACATGGAAAGAATGAATTGCCTCTTGTGCAAACCCTATGTAGACTAAAGAGATATGAACTCTCTCTCTGTGTGTAACATTAATTCAGTTCTAAATCTCTCTCTCACACACACAAATTTACGAAGAGGGAGAGGCAATGTAATGATATTCTGGGATACCAGTGCCCTCCAAATTACTTTCATGTCAAGAATAAAGCAGCCCTCTACCCAGCAGCTAAGTAAGTGGGATTGGAAGTACTGCCAACATCTGGCATAATAACCCCTGAGCAAACTAGATACATCGCACGCTATTCCTAACAGGGGAGCACAGCTTGCAAATATGCCAATATGTATGTACAGAAGGAGACGCACCTGGAATGTAAACCAGTTAAGGAATGGAGGTTCACCCCCTGGCAAGCAGGTTAGCACTGTCATTGTATTTTTTAGAAGCTTGAGTGAAGATTTTTCACCTTGATAAAGTAACAGAATAACAGAGCTGGAGGGGACTTTGGGGGTCTTCCAAATCAACCTCAAGCAGGAGAACCGATACCATTCTGGACAAACGATTGCCCAACATCTTCTTAAAGACTTCCAGTGTTGGAGCATTCACAACTTCTGGAGGGAAGTTGTACCACTGATTAATTGTTCTAACTGTCAGGAAATTTATCCTTAGTTCCAGGTTGCTTCTCTCCTTGATGAGTTTCCACCCATTGCTTCTTGTCCTGCCCTCAGGTGCTTTGGAGAATAGTTTGACTCCCTCCTCTTTGTGGCCACCCCTGAGATATTGGAAGACTGCTATCGTGTCTCCCCTAGTCCTTCTCTTTGTTAGACTAGACTTACCCAGTTCATCTAGGTGCGCTTCACGAATCAACATTGCGGCTCAGTGGGTAAGACACTGAGCTTGTCGATCAGAAAAATCGGCAGTTCAGCGGTACGAATCCCTATCACCGGGTAACGGAGTGAGCTCCCATGACTTGTCCCAGCTTCTGCCAACCTAGCAGTTCGAAAGCCCATAAAAAATGCAAGTAGAAAAATAGGGACCACTTTGGTGGGAACAGCGTTCTGTGCGTCTTTGGCGTTTAGTCCAGTGGCGGGTTCCGGATCCTGTCATAACCAGTATGCTGCACACGGGACCGAGCATCCTAGTTGGACACGTGCACTGCGCACGCATGCGCACACCATCGCCCTGCGACACCCAGCTGCTTGGAGGAGGTGGCTCAGGAGCCTCACATTGTGCACATGTGCACAGTTGGCCTGGTTGCTTTAAAAACAGGTAAGGAACGCGGGTGGGCCAAACGAGCCACCATACCGATACGGTGGCCACTGCTCCCGGCTACTACTGGTACAGCCGTACCGGCCTGTACTGGCCAGAACCCACCTGTGAAGGTTCCAAGAGTTGCCCTAATTAATTTACGAGCCCCGAGACGAAATTCAAAGTAAAACCATTTGTTTATTAGGACTAACATCTTGGCACGGACTTCTGTGTAGCTGAAATTAAATCCCACTCAATGGCATCTGAACTTTACCCCTGTGCCCCCTCCCCTCTGGCTGAGGTCATCAATCACATTCCCCAACAGGACGTTATGGCAGGGTTCTGGACATGCGCATTCACATCCCAGTACAGAAATATGAGACTTTTACTCTGGCCAAAAGAATGCATGGCATTTCCCTCCCCTTCTCAAAGTGATAGTAGACACGGAAACGCCTTAGGCGTTGACACAACCACTGGTTTAGTCATGCCGGCCACATGACCACAGAGACCGTCTTCAGACAGTGCTGGCTCTTCGGCTTTGAAACGGAGATGAGCACTGCCCCCTAGAGTCGGGAACGACTAGCATACATGTGCGAGGGGAAGCTTTACCTTGACTGACCCTGGGTGAGCTCCCGTGTCTAGCATGCATTTCCTTTATTTTAAGCATAGTTCTATATATTCTATATATGATTGGCACCTCCAAGGAGATGCTGGTTTGTGACGGGAGGTCTCTTTGTGGCTAATCTAACTGGATCTGACAAGACACCCCCTGCGTTCTCCTTCAGTTACATGTTTCACAGAACATTGATAGAAATTACCTCCGATGGAGGTGTCTTCATTGTTATTAAGCTAGTCCTCAACTTACAATAGTTCACTTAGTGACCGATCGAAGTTACAACAGCATTGAAAACTGTGGCCATTGTTCACACTTACAACCATTGGACACATGATTCATATTCAGATGTTTGGCCACTGATTCATATTTATGACGGCTGCAGTGTCCCTGGGTCAGGGGATTTCCCTTGCCTGACCGTCTCACAAGCAAAGTCAACGGGGAAGACGGATTCACTTAACAACCGTGTCTCTAACTTAACAACTGCAGTGGTTCACTTAACCAATGTGGCAAGAAAGCTCGTAAAACGAGGCAAAGCTGACTTAGCACATGTCTCGCTTAACAACATACATTTTAGGCACAATAAGTCGAGTACTACCAGTATCTATCCCACTGCAAAATCTGCAGACTGAATTCGGGTGAGATTCCCCCGTACCAACAGTACACCTACAAACGAAAACTTCTTGATAGGATGGGAAAGTGTAAGCAATATTTATATGAACGCTTCTAATTATGATTAGAAGGTGATTATTATACTTTTGATAAAAGTAACCAAGCACTGTTTTTACAGCTCAAGATCCTAGAAATGTATTAGCCGTGGCGATAAAGAAATAGTTTTCACAAACATTCATTCTTTCATACGCTATAACCTCCAGTGACATCTGTCATTTTTTCCTCCTGATTCATCACCCAATTGCTGCCCATCTGATACAGAAGGTAGTTAAAAGTGGGAAATGGGTGTGTTTCTCAGGTCATATTTATATTGGGTGGCACAACTGCTTATCAAATGATAAGGCAAGAGTTGAACAAGGGTTGTTAACCCTCCACTTCCCGCTGCGCATTGTCTGATGAAGCTGCCTTGAAAGTTTTGTGTCTCTTTTGTACACTTTTGATAACAGGGCTGCCCTTATGAAAAGATTGGGTTGGATTTGGTCACTGGAATTGGGTTTTTTGCTTTTAAGTGAGAGCAATCAGTCCATGGAACAGAAGTTGCCTTCGGAAGTCGCGGGAGCTTCATCCCTGGAAGCTTTCAAGAAGAGACTGGACTGCCATCTGTCAGAAATGGTGTAGGGTCTCCTGCTTGGGCAGGGGGTTGGACTAGACGACCTACAAGTTCCCTTTCAACTCTGTTAATCCAAACTAAAGTGTATATCAAGCGTGCATTCCTTTTCTTTCTTTTTTCTTTTTTAAAAAGTGACATATTCTGGAATTTTAAGAATATTTTGAAAATGTCTGGAGGGAAAAATTAACACACAAAAAAATAATAATAATAATTTTGAAACTCTAAACCTTCAAAACCTCCCTCAAACAAACTGGCTTCTTCTTGCTACTAGCTCTCAGCTGTGTGTAACTGTGCTGAACAGCATCCGCAAAAGGAAGGACACAGCCAGCGCTGACTCTTTGAAATGCAAAAAGGATTAGTGGCTGCATTCCAATACATAAAATGCAGAGGAAGTTAACGCAGGCACAGCACGCTCCTCTCTTAAACGCTGCTAAAATGGCCACTTGGAAGTTGGATTTCTTTTTGTTTCTGTGTGTTTAGGTCTTTTTTCCCCCTTTGATGCAACCCTGCCTGGACTTTAAAAAGTCTTAAAAGAAAGAAAGAAAGAAAGGAAAAGTACCCTGGCAGATGAGGGAACTACTTACCTCTCTCTGCCTCTCGCGTTGGCTGATGCCTCCTGCAGTCAAAACGGGCAGTTTTAAGCCTGGTCTTTTGATCCACCTGAGCATAGGGACACTGAAAAGGAAGAAGGAAGAGCACAGAAGAGGACTCGGTGCCTTGCTCAATCAACACGTGGGGCTGAGAAAGGGAACGGTGGGTGGGCGGAAGGGGAGCGAGTCTAACCAGTTCTACCTCCTTTTAAGTCCTGTCAATATGCCTACTACATGCATGAGTGTGTCTCCCGGTGTGCCGTTTTCTAAAGCTGCACCAACGCTCGAGGAAGAGCCGTTAAGTTAGAGAAGATTTAGAATCTTGCCTGATTAAAAAAAATATATGGGTCATTTCATGGATCCACCCCACAATACGGTTACAGGACAGGCACTGACACAGTGAGTCAGGATTTAATATGCACAAGTGAAGAGTAATTGGGGGTGTCTTGCTTAACAAGTCAAGCAAGGATTGGGGATGTCAGGGCTAGTGAAGAGAAGGACTGGGGCTGACATGATAGTGATATTTCCGATACTTGAGGGGCTGCCCCAAAGAAGAGGGGGGTCAACCTATCCTCCAAAGCACCTGAAGGCAGGTCAAGAAACCATGGATGGAGACTAATGAAGGCGAGAAGCAACCTAGAACTAAGGAGACATTTCTTAATAGTGAGCGCAATTAACCAGGGGAACGGCTTGCTTTCAGAAGTTGTGCTTTGTCACTGGAAGCTTTGAAGAAGAGTCTAGACAAGAGTCACTTGTCTGAAATGGTATAGGGCCGTGAGGGTGAACCTAGGGCACGCTTGCCATATGTGGCACGCGGAGTGCGGGCACGCAAGCTGTCGCCAGGTCTGTTCCACCGTGCATGTGTACGCACCTCCCGCCGGCCAGCTGATTTTCTGGTCTCTGTTGTGCATGCAGGATATGTGTGCGCATGCACGAGGGTCGCGGGCATGCACAGGGGGGCATAGGAAGCATGGGGGTGTGGACCCCTCCTCCAAGCTACGCTTTTGGTGCCAGGCTTCAGGGAGGGCTGCCAGAATGCAGGGGGGGGCGTTTTCGCCCTCTCAGAGGCTCAAGGAAAGCCTCTGGAGCCTGGGGAGGGCAAAAAGCCCCCCCCCCGTGGTACAGGCGGTTGAGTAGGCCATGTTGGGGGGGTGCATGCATGCACGCCAGGCGGGGGTGTCACATGCGCAGGGTGGCAAGCACATTGCATTGTGGGTGTAGGCACACACACGTGTGCGATAGCACATGCTCACACGATTTTGGCAGGAGTGGAGAAAAATGTCAGCCACAGGTATAGGGTCTCCTGCTTGAGCAGGGGGTTGGACTAGAAGACCTCAAAGATCCCTTCTAAGTGCTATTCCCAGTCCAGGTAGAAATCTTCTATAGGTAGTCCTCCAATTACAGCAGTTCATTTAATGACCGTTCAAAGTTACAACGGCACTGAAAATAGGACCACTTTTCACATTGAAGACCATTGTGGCATTCCCACGATCAAAATTCAGACGCTTTAGCCACTGAACCATATTTATGACCGTTGCAGCGTCCCCGGGATCACCTGATCACCTCTTGTGATCTTCTGACAAAGTCAAACGGGGAAGCCAGATTCACTTGACAATCGTGTTACTCACTTAACAACTGCGGTGATTCACTTAACAACGGTGGCCAGAAACGGCTGTAAAATGGGGCAAAGCTCACTTAACAACAGAATTTGGGGGGCTCAATTATGGTTGCAAGTCGAAGATTACCTGTATTCCACATTATGGAAAGTGGGAGAGGTCTGTTCCATAAATTGGAAAAGCACATAAGCCAAAGAAAATGAACTTGTCCTATAGGTGACAAGCGCTGCCCAGTTTGTAAGGGAAAGTTTCAACCTGTCACGTAATTAAGAATAGTTTTTGGACAAGTTGAATGGCAAAAAGCTGTCACACACACACACACACACACACACCAAGAATTGCATCGCTCATGTTTAACTGAGAAGGATTATAAAGCGGCTTTGATACTGGCAATTATGGAGAGAGGAAGAAATCCATTAAAAACTGAGCAATATTTGGGTTTTTAAAGGATTTTTAAATGGATGTTCCCATGATCCCTGGAAATCTCCTTTTACGTCAGTCTCCAGGAACTCGTTTCATCTTTTGTTTTTGTACGTGACATAATCTCCTTAATCTCCTTGCAAAAAAATGCGTTCTAGTCTAAGAACCCATCAAATATTATTTTGCCTTTTTTTCCCCCAATTGTCAGTTGATCTTGTTTTATCCCCTTAATTTTTCAGCATTTGTTTTGGCCCTCTTGGTCAGACCTGACAGCCATTCGTTCACTGGGAGGGATTTTAGTGCCAATGTTTCACATCGGGCACTTTGCCAGCTGGAAGACCCATTAGTATGAGGGGGGGGGTGCTGTTGTGGCTTGTGAGTGGTGAAACAGCAGGCGGGACGCAAGCCAGATCCCACAGAAGACAGAAATGATCGCCAGGCGCACTTGATTCAAGAATAAGCACCTAAAGGCAGGACAAGAAGCAATGAGTGGAAACTAGTCAAGGGGAGAAGCAACCTAGAACTGAGGAGAAACAATTAATTAATTAATAGAACAATTAATCAGTGGAACAGAAGTTGCCTCCAGAAATTGTGAAAGCCCCAACACTGGAAGTCTTTAAGAAGATGTTGGATAGCCATTTGTCTGAAACGGTATAAGGTTTCATGCCTAGGCAGGGGGTTGGACTAGAAGACCTCCAAGGTCCCTTTCAACTCTGCTATTGCATTGTATTGTGTTGAATAAACGGTGCTTCTTGACTGAACAGGGCTGGGCTGCTTATTTAGTGTATGTTTCCTTTTCTTTTTAAGCTGTCTACATTCGCCATTGCCAGTCCTAAGTTCTCTCTTCTCTACCCCGGTGCTTGTTCCAGTATCCCATTGCTTGATTCCACACCAGCGTTGCCCTTCCAGCATCTAGCTTTCTAGTGCCCGGTCTCTAGCTTTCCCTCACCTGCTTTTGTCTCCGTCCTCGCCCATCCCCTGGCAAGGCCAAGGAAGCATGGCACAGTCTGGTTCCAACGCCCCGTACCCTGCAACCTAGGGGCAACTCTGCCCAGCTTGCCACCTGATTCTTCTTTCTTTCAACAATTCCTTCCTTCCATCTGGTTCTTCCTTTCCTCTTTTCTTCCACCTAGTTCTTCCAGTCCTTCCCTTTCTTCCTTTCCTTTCCTCCTTCCATCAATTTCTTGCTTCACTTTCTTTCCTTCCTCCCACTTTCCTTTCCCCCTTCGTTCCTTCTACCCATTTCTTTCTTTTTCCTCCTTCCTTCTGCCCATTTCTTCCTTTCCTTCCTTCAATTTCTTCCTGGCCTTTTCCTCCAATCTACTTTCCCTGCTTCTGCCAGCTTCTTCTTTCAATTTCTTCCTTTCCTTCACTCTTCTTTTCCTTTCCCCCTTCCTTCCACTTATTTCTTCATTTCCTTTTCTTTCACCCTTCCTTTCTTCTGCCTATTTCTTCCTTTCCTTTCTCCTTCCACCTATTTTTCCTTTCCCTCTTCCTTCCACCTATCTCTTCCTTTCCTTCCTTCAATTTCTTCCTGCCCTTCCCCCCCTTTCACCTGTGGTATTTCTTCCTGTCCTTTTCTTTCTTCCTTCTCTTTCTTCCTTCCATTTCTCCTTCCTCCTCTTTGTTTCCTTTCCCCCTTCCTTCCACCTATTTCTTCCTTTCCTTTCCCCCTTCCTTCTGCCCATTTCTTCCTTTCCGTTTTTCTATATCTCCCTTTCCTTTCCTCCACTCCACCTCCTTCCTTCCTTCTGCCTATTTCTTCTTTTCCTTTCCCATTCCTTCAACTTATTTTTTCTTTCCCCTTCCTTCCTTTTCTTTCCCCCTTCCTTCTACCTATTTCTTTTCCTTTCCCCCTTTCTTCTATCCCCTATTTTCCTTTCATTTCCCCTTCTGCCTATTTCTCCTTTTCCTCCCTTATATTTCTTTCCGATCCTTTCCTCTGTTCCTTCCTTCTACCTATTTCTTTTCCTTTCCCCCTTTCTTCTTTCCCCCTATTTCTTCCTTCTGCCTATTTCTCCCTTTCCTTCCTTCTATTTCTTTCTTTCCGTTCCTTTCCTCCTTCTGCCTATTTCTTCCTCCCATTTCTTCCTTTCCCCTTCCTTCCTTCCTTCTGCCTATTTCTCCTTTCCCCTGCCTCCCTCCCTTCCATTCCTCCCTTCCCTCCTTTCGCCTCTCATCCCCAAAGGCGAGCCTGCCCCAGAGAGACCCACAACCGCCCTCCAGCTGAGGAGAGCGCACCCGCCCTCCCCACTCCGACTCGATGATGCCGGGGGAAGGCGGGGACCTCGTCCGGAGGGTTCGTCCTCACCGCCCCACCCCACCCGTCCTCTTCTCGCGAGACTTCACCCGACCACACCATTGGCCCGGCGGCGGCGCACCGGCATGACGTCATCCGTGCGGGCGGCATCGACAGCGAGAGGCATGGCCGCTTTCGGTTTAACGGTCATCCGGCAGTGAGTATCTTGGCCGTGGTGGGGGGGGGAGCTGCTATGCGGGGCCGCGGAATAATAGGGCCGTCGCGGGGTTCAGCCTCCTTCGCGGCTCTTCCGCGGGGCCCTGTGGGTGGTGCACGGGCGCACGGCACGAGGGAAGAGGGCGACCCAAGGCCGCTAAAGAAGCCCTCAGCCCCGGAGTGGCTGTTACCTCGAGGTTGATCCTCCCAGAGGGACGAGAGCGGCTGCCTTGAGTAATCTAGCCGGGTTTGGCCTAGTGGTTAAAGCACCAGGCTGGATAAGCAGGAGATCCGTGAGTTCAAGTCCCACCTTAGCCAGTGTAAGGTTTGAGGATACTGTTGAGACCCGTAGAAGTTTGAGAATACATCCAAGTCACAATGAGCCAAAAATGAGGCTTAAACGGAGGCTTGAATAACAATCAGCGTTTAATCTTTGATCAAAGTTTAAAGACATATGATGGCCAGTTGTTCCCAACATCATACCCCAAGGATATGCAGGGAAGAACTTCACTTCAGAGAAGGTGTTAACTCCCTTTTTTCTTATAAAAGAGTTTTTATTTTTAAAACAAACATACACAAACAAAACATAAAAGCATCTTCCAGTTACATCCAGCGTGTGGGTTGGTTACCCACACCCTGGATGTTACCCACACTCTGGATGAAACTTTTGTGCATCCTCTCCATATTCCTCGCTTACAATTTATATAAAATCTCATATTATCAATCTAATATATATGTATACATTATTATCATTGTTAATCATTCATTTGACTATAACTAGTATTCCTTCATTTTATACAAGATATTCCAATTTTGAATTAATTTATATTATAACAATACATTACATCCTCCTAAATCCATCCAATAGTAGTACATCTTTATATTATATTCTGTGTTAGTGCCATTATCTTTGTATTGTAAAATTCTCTATCATATTTCATTTCCATGTTTTTTTTTGTCTAACCATTGATAGAATAAATCCCATATCTTATAAAATTGTTAAATAAATAATATAATACAATAGGAGGGTTGGAAGGGACCTTGGAAGTCTTCTATTCCAACCCCCTGGCTAGGCAGGAAACCCTATACTGTTTCAGACAAATGGCTATCCAACATCATCTTAAAGACTTGCAGTGTTGGAGCATTCACAACTTCTGGAGGCAAGCTGTTCCACTGATTAATTGTTCTAACTGTCAGGAAGTTTCTCCTCAGTTCTAAGTTGCTTAGAAGTTATTTATCTTCTTGTTCTCTAATTTCAAATGTCAATTTGCTCATTTTGACACATTCCATTATATTCTGAATAACTTTCTCCTGTGTTGGTGTTTTCTCATTTTTCCAATTTTTAGCAAATATTATTCTAGCTGTCTGTTAACACATTTACAATCAAATATTTCAATTCTCTACTGTATGTTTCCGGTAAAATGTATTAACTCCTTTTTTATACTGCTGCAAATATAAACATCAGTAAAATCCCCCAATCCTGGCCTCTTTGATTTGTTTATCCTCTGGACAGGATAGAGTATCTTAATTATCCCCTTCAGCTATATTTCCTTATCTCTCTCAGTTGATCACTTAGCTTCTCAGGGAGATCAAAAGGTGCCAGCTTTACAGCTCCTTTCCGGGATAGCTAGACTTAGACATTTACCTGGAATTGTGATACACCTTAATTCCAATGGTTGCCCTTGCATATGTTAAAGTTCCTCAACCGACTTCTGATGGTCTTCAGTAGCTAACTTGAAAGCATCTCCATCACTTCTGGGGGGATTAATATCAGCAGAATCCCTTATCATTCCTGAATGCCTGATAAAAGCCTATTACCAGTGCATCTTTTGCTCAGAATAGGTAATCTATATTTTATATACTGTATCAAGTCAGACCATGTCACATGGTGATTCCAGGAAACTTAGGAAAAAAACCTTCAAGGTCTTAGTTCTCCTATAAATATGTAGGCTTACATAAGACTGTCTTAGTCCTCCTGGATCAGCTAACCATGTAAGTCAAACCACTCACATCCACCTCATGGATTTTGGGGGACAGAGATAGGGCACAGGATTCCTTCTAGCTCAGTCTGTCCCTGATTTCACTTCTGCTAAGTTTATGAATGAACTTCATTTTAAGCCAGATTCAAGACTGAAAATAATAATGCAGCAATTTCAGTTGTTCCACTGAAACAAATGTGGAGTAGCCCTCCTCATTCCTGAATACAACATCTCCAAAGTATTATCCTCTTCAGCAGTATCTTAGTGTACGTATGCCTCCAGTAACTATTGCTCAGATGAACTATTCTGAGCATCCTTGATTTGGAAAGAGCATTTCAATGCATAAATTCAGATTGGGGTATCTCCCGAAGATTGTTGTCCTGCATTTCTTTTGAATATGGCTAGTAAAGAAGAACTCATATCTTCCTCTGGAAGAAGTTACGTTCTCAGCTGCTCTTAGCATTAGGAAGATTTTCCTGGCATACAACCAGTCTCTTCCTTTATGTAACTTCATTCCAGGTTCTATACTCTGTGATGACAGAGAATTGTCTGTAGTACCCTTGAAAAATCTCTCCTTGTTGTGTTTCTCTGCCCCCCCTCCCTCTAGTTTTCCTGAATTTGGTGTTTAGAACTAAGTGCAGTAGTGTAGCCCCCTTATCAGTTTATAAAACAATGACTATGCTTGCCCATTATTTCCATTTGTAAAAATGCTTCTTTTGAAGCTGCTTTTTAAAAAGAAATTTCCACACTGCTAACTTCCACAAAATTTATGACAGTCTTTTTACCTATAGTATTACCACACCAGGAATCGCCCATCCTACAGGTCATTCGTGTTAAAAGAAAATTCCGTTTCTAGGGTATTAGCTGTGTTATGTCCAGTTTTGTGACAGCTGTGTTCTTGTTAAGCTTTTGGGAAGAATTTCTAGTCCTTGGGAAACCTGATTATTCTGGATTTTGAATTATGTAAACTACCCTGTGTAAATTCACTCCCTCTCCTTAATCATCTCTGTGTGAAATATATTATAAAGCGAAGCCTGAAGATTGAAATAGAGGTTGCAGATCCTGCATTTGCTCCAAGTCTACATTAGGATTTCATTATGCCTCTTTTAAGAGCAAACAACCTTTAAAGTGTAAATAATGGCCTCTAAAAGCACACAGTGATGCTAATAAAAACTATTGGACCAAAATCTTTGGCATTTTCTTCCCCTCAAGCATAGTAAGCACTTCATTTGGCTTTTTGAGTTGTTAAAAATATGAGAAACTCTGCTGTTCCAGAATGCAGTTTTGCTTATTTTCCATAATTATGTAGAAATGCTGCTGAATACTGCAGAGACTGCCAACGATAAAAAATAGTTTATAGCGTCTTATATTGAAAGCAGTAAACTTCCTTCCAAAGCTAGCATCTTGCAAGGCTGAGGAAAATTCTACTGTGTTAAAAGATCTTCAAAATTATGTTCTTGTAATTGCGGATTTTTAAATCCAACAGCAGTGAGAATGAAAAGGACAGTTGTGGTTTTTTTTTTTCTCAAGCATTAAGTGCGTTTTTCTAAACTAAGTGTTACAATTTGATGTGAACCCTGCAAAACTCTTACTTTGCTTGGGCAATTGATTATTTTGACGGTTGTATCAAATTGTTTAGTGAAGCACAAGAAAAAAAAATCCAGACTTAATCTGAAATTTGGATTTCAACTGGCTTAATATCAGTACAAGCAAAAGGTTAGCTACTGACCATCTCTTCCATCTATTGAATTCTGATGGAGAAAGACAAGAATAATTAACACTAAGAGCTAAGTAGGTGTCTCTCAGCCAGAGTTAACCTGGGTTGCTTCCTCTTCTCTAATGAAATTGTCTGCGCCTATTGTTAAATTCAGTATTGATTGCTTTAATTGGGTTGTCTGTTTTCTTGTTTATAGCTCTATACATTTATACATCAGTCTTCTGAATAAACATAATCTGCTTTTCATTAGTATTAATGACAAATAGAATAGAAGTTGGAAGGGACCTTGTAGGGCATCTAGTCCAACCCCCCCCCCCCCGTCCCCCAAACAGGAGACCCTACATCATTTCTGACAAATGGCAGTCCAGTCTCTTCTTGAAAGCCTCCAGGGATGAAGCTCCCACAACTTCTGAAGGCAACTTCTGTTCCGTTGGTTGGTTGGCATTGATGCTGGCAGGCCTTGGTAATTCCAGTTTTGCCCCTTGATCATATAACACTTCCTCACTGATCGTATAACACTGCATCTAACCCAAATACAGATTTCAAGCCAATCTTTTCCAGCTAGGAAAATGATTAGGTTTTCACTGCTTAATCTTTCACAATTCTGGTCATTTTAGTGACGTGCATCCCTGCAATGAAGTCAGGGTTAAGGAGTCATTGGTAGATGCCTGGAGCGATGCCCGGGCCTCAAGAGAGGGCAGGGAACATGCGCCAGTGCCTCTTCGTTACACAGTAAGCATCCCCACTAGCAACGTTGGTGCCTGCGCGTGTAACAAAAATGTGCGTTTCGTTAGCAGGGAAAGACTGGGATAACTGAGTCAGTGCTGTAAGAGCCGAGTTACAAATTCCTGGCTAAAGGTTCTCCGCCAGGATTGATTTTTCTCCTGTTTTAAGTTGTTGGTTTCTGTTTGTCTTTTTTTCCCCACAGTGGACAAACAAGATACAACAAAGAGAAGATAATGCAAGGTTTGTCTCTCCTGGTGGTTATTAAATCACAGAGCCCTTTGCTTTTATTTGTATATTGAATAGTGGTTTTGTCCAGTTATTACAGGTAGTCCTCCACTTGCAACCGTTCATTTAGTGACCGTTCAAAGTTACAAAAGGCACTGGGGAAAAAAAATGACTGGTGACCATTTTTTCACGCTTAACGCCTGTTGCAGCATTCCCACGGTCACATGATCAAACTTCAGTGCTTGGCAACTGGCATGTATTTATGATGGTTGCAACTGTCCCAGGGGGGTGGTGGGGTCATGTGATCAACTTCTGCGACCTTCCTACAAGCGGAGTTCCCGGGGAAGCGACTAACTTAACAACTGCAGCGATTCGCTTAAGCCAGGGGTGTCCAAACTTGGGAACTTTAAGACTTGTGGACTTCAATTCCCAGAATTCCCCAGCCAGCCATGCTGGCTGGGGAATTCTGGGAGTTGAAGTCCACAAGTCTTAAAGTTCCCAAGTTTGGACACCCCTGGC
The DNA here is from genome assembly GCA_029891615.1 of Natrix natrix natrix. NCBI lineage: Eukaryota > Metazoa > Chordata > Lepidosauria > Squamata > Natricidae > Natrix > Natrix natrix. The sequence continues at coordinate 1,192,293 of JAKRSK010006701.1, forward strand.
TTAAGGGCTGTGGCAAGAAAGGTCATAAAATTGGGCAGTTGTCTCACTTAGCCACAGAAACGTCGGGCTCAGTTGTGGTCGTAAGTCGAGGGCTACCTGTACCATGTATATCCGAAGACAGCTGGAAGCAGCCACAGGAGCCCGAAAGAGGACTTTCAGGCTTCCGCAATGTGAAGAAAGGGGCTTCATGGAGGCTTTCACACGCTCCAAAACACCGCTTTTGAAGTTTCCCTGGGTTGGTGGTGTCCCAGATGGTGACAGATCGGACATCTGCCAGGAGAACAGATTCCCCTGACCCCTCAGTTTTTCTGCGTGACTTCAACGCAGGGTGGATAAAAATGGATGATTTTTTTTAAAAAAAAAAATCATTGAAATCGGATTTTTAAAAAAAACAAATTTATTTTAATAAAATGCTTTTGGAGTGTAAAAATCTAATCTAAAGATAGTTTTCTGTTTAAGATGCATTAATAATTTCGTTTATTCAGCATGAAACGGAGCCCCGTTAGGCAGCATGAGAGGCTGTTCTTGTTGACTTTCAGAAGTGGCCCGAACTATTTTAGGAGGGGCCCCCTTTGTAGGTGAATGCTTGTCCCTCATCTTTGGAGAGTACCAACTGATGAGGGCTAAAACATGCTTGTCCTAACTGTTGGGACGTATTCCTATGGTGGCTCTTGCAGGTCAGGGTCTGGACGAGCCTCTCTCGGACACTGGGTTCAAGCAAGCCAATGCAGCTGGGATGTATCTCCGTCATATCAGATTTACTCACGTCTTCACCAGTGACCTGATTCGGGCAAAGCAGGCAAGTATCTTGTAGATGAAAGTGTGCACAGAAAATATTTTGACTTGTTGGGAGACATAAAAATTTAATAAATGGTCAGAATACTCTACAAGCCTCCTAAAAGCTATGCAGTCCTTTTTTTGGCATAAAACAGGCCATTTTCCTCCTGTCCTCAGGAGCACTTTGTAGGCCTCTCAAAATCTCTGCATGCCCCGTTTTTCACAGAAAATGAGGCGTGCAGAGGGTTTGAGAAGTCTGCAGAGTGCAAAAACTTTTTTTTTTTAATTTACCTCTTCAAAATCTTGGTGCGTCTTATAGTCCAAAAAAGTACAGTAACAACTGTGGCAGGAAAGGTTGTACAAAGGGGCGAAACTCACTTAACAAGTGTCTCACTAAACAACAGAAAAGTTGGGCTTAATTGTGGACATAAGTTGAGGACTACTTGTATTTCCATTTTTTTTAAAAAAAATTGTAAACCACCAAGAGATATTAAGGACTCGGCCTTGACATCTGGAAATAAATGCAACTTAAAAAAAAATGTAAAATAATAATCTTTTTCAACATTCATTTTTAACATTTCAGACCACGGCTTCAATTCTTAGAAATAGCCAGCACTGCAAAGAGATTCCTGTAAAATGTGACCCTCGCCTTCGAGAACGGGTAAGTATTTCCTTGCCCCCTGGAGACGATCAATGCCAGATTCCCATGGCACTGGCACCTGGGACTCTGCAGGGCAGAGTTGCTGGGCCATGGTGCAGATTTCATAAAAACTGAGTAGAATGGATGTCTGATCACTCTGTTTTGATTGGCTGCCTGGTCCCAAAGGTACTTTTTCAAGAGGCAACTGGGCTTTCTGATTTTTTTTTTCTCCTCTGAAAACGTTTCGCTTCTCATCCAAGAAGCTGCTTCAGCTCTGACTGGATGGTGGGGAACGGAAGGATTTATACTCCTTGCAGACAGCTGGTCATCTGCATCCTTTTGGAGAGTTGTCGAGGCCACCTGGAGTTTTGTCTGTGTCCTCAGAGTCTCACCTGAGTGGTGCAAATGGGTGTGGAGCCTTTTTGGAACTGCTGAAAGGACTGTGCAGTAGACTGGAGATAGATGATGTCGTATCCTTTCCCCTCCATTGAGAGAGGGCCATTCAATTTTGAAAGAGGTGGCCTCTTTGACCCCTCTTTCAAACCAGTGGTCCTCTCTGTCCAAAATGTGGACTTTGCTGTCTTCAAAAGACTTGCTTGTATAGGACTTTTAATTTTTGATTCCGGGGGGGTGGGATGGGGCATCCCAGAGTTTGCTGAAGGATGGGTAGGTGTATCAGTGTTGTAAACAAATTAATTAATTTGTCATCAAAATAAACTTCTGGCTCAACCAACCTCTGCTCGTTACCTGCCCTGGGAGATGTTTACCAATGAACGGAAGTGATAGAGAGCAATATTAAATTATTATTTTTATCACAACTCCTCCAGTCTTTTTAGTTGCAGACGGGAAACGAGGAGGGGGCTGGGATTGCAAGAAGGCCGATTCTGATCAGACATGAGAATGGTGGACAAGCAGTTCCAGGATCTGCTCCAGGAAAGCTACCATATTTTTCGGAGTATAAGACGCACCTTTTCCCCCCAGTGCATCTGAATACAGAGGGTTTGGGTAGCCTGCAGAGTGCAAAACCTTTTTTAAAAAATGGACCTCTTCAAAATCTGGGTGGGTCTTATACTCCGAAAAATACGGTACTTTGCTTCGGTCCTTCTGCAAAGGAGAAGGGAAATGTGTCTGCAGCAGACTGCCTTTCAACGTGGGAATGCTTGTTGCATCCTTGCCGCCACCCTCACCGCATAATTCTCTCTCCTGTCTTGACAGAACTATGGAGTGGCGGAAGGGAGGCCTCTCAGTGATCTTAAGGCCATGGCCAAGGAAGCTGGGGAGTCGTATCTCTCTTTTACACCGGCTGGAGGAGAAACCCTGGATGAAGTAAGGATTCTGTTGGGGTTTGTGAACTGTTGGGAAGCGACTGACTGACAGCCTTTATGCACTTGTGAATGGCTGAGAGGGCTAACTCCCCAGAGCAGCGAAGGTCTCGCTAAAATATCTCCCATCAGGCAGAGAAGAGACTCAGGCTGAACTGCAGAAGAATAGCAGCAAAGGAAAAGGCAGCTAAGATGCCTATGCACTTGCACATCCGTAGTAGGTAGATATGTGTACAAACCTTTTTGACAGGTGTCAGTCATAAGTCATTCATATACGCACAATTTGCAGGTACAAGTGCAAGAGGTTCACACCTCCTCCTTGATGGATATGCACACTGTACCCACAAGTACATCTTTAACATTCTTTACACTAGTAGCCATAGCAGCCACATCTCTCTCTCTCGCACATAGAATAGAATTCTTTATTGGCCAAGTGTGATTGGGCACACAAGGAATTTGTCTTTGGTGCATTGCTCTCAGTGTACATCAGTGCTTCTCAAATAGTGGGGCGGGCCCCCCAGGGCGTGCGCGAGGCTCCATAAAGGGGGGCTCAGCTCAAATTATTTTATATATTTTTGTTTTGCAGGTTAAAGTTTTTTTTAATATTGTGTTCCTTTAAATCCTGTGCTCCTTTAAATCTTTTCTGCTACAGTTAATAAAGCTATTCTTTGTTGTAAATTGATCCACATTTCTTTCTTTTTTTATTCTCTTATACGTTAATAAGGATACAGTGTTATGCAGAGGTGTACTTATAACAATTTCATAGACAAATGATACTATTTACAGTTGCGCGGGGCGCGCGAAGTTTTCTTCTTCCTAGGGGGGGCATGACAGAAAATAATTGAGAAGCACTGGTGTACATTAAGAAGTAAAAAAAATACATTCATCAAGAATCATAAGATCATTCATCAAAGCAAAAAAAAAAAACGCCATAAAGCGAGGCAAAACTTGCTTAGTGACAGAAATTTGGGGCTTAATGTGGTCATTCATCAAAGCAAAAAAAGGCCATAAAGCGAGGCAAAACTTGCTTAGTGACAGAAATTTGGGGCTTAATGTGGTCATTCATCAAAGCAAAAAAAGGCCATAAAGTGAGGCAAAGTTTGCTTAGTGACAGAAATTTGGGGCTTATTATGGTCATTCATCAAGGTCTACCTGTACTCCTCACTTGGTTCTGTAGATCTCTTACAGGCCTTCGGTACCATTGATGACTATAGTAGACGGGGATTAATGCTCACAGTAGAATTAATCCTTTGGTTCTACTCCGACCTCAGTGGACACTTCTAATCACAGGTTGAGGGAGGAGAACCTGCCTCATGGAAGGACAAGAATAGGAAATGCTGAGGGGGTCACAGTGGATGAATATGTACCAAGGCCTTGGAAAGTTCAAGTTTACGTCCACAAATGTGGAAAACAAAGTCATTAAGCCAAGTTTGTGGGAAGTTCACAGGAACCATTCACAGAGAGAGACAGAGACACACAGAGAGACACACACACACAGAGAAAGAGACACAGAGATTAAGAGAGGGGTGGGGATTTCAGAGTTCACCTTGATAAAAAAAACAACTGTCATAGTTTGTTGCAGAAATCAAATCCAGAAAGCACACACAGGTAACTGATGTAGCAGAATTCATTAACTTCCCTTTATATACATATTAACACATAAGTCATATACAATACCAATGACTGGTTCTTCCAGTGTGGTAGAGAGTACAAGCAAAACACACAAGCAGAGGAGAGAACAGTTTTTGGTTTCAGTTCAGAGCTCAGAAACTAGTTCTAGCTTTAGTACAGACTCGGAGCTATAGTATTAAGCCACGCCCAGGCTCCTTGCTGTCTCCTTTTTTGCTCACACAGCAAATACTGTTTCAGTTTCCAAACAGCCCTCATTGGCTGACTTAGTTGCTGTGCCTATTCATTGGCTGACCTTGTTACCATGTTCTATACCAGCCAGTCCCCAATGGCCGACCTGTTGCCATGTCACATCCCAGTTCACGTACAATACACACTGACAAAAATACAAATTTGCAAAGCTTCTCATCTGATTTTTCTCTCTCCCTTCAAGGTAAAAGCCCGTGTCAAGGATTTCTTTGAATACCTTTGCACTCTGGTTATCCAGGAGGCATGTCTAGACAAACAAGAGACAGGAGAAAATGCAGAAATGGCAGAAGGAAGTTCTCCCACTTCGTTGCCAAACCACCACGGTGAACCGAAATCCGATTCTAATTCCGAAGGAGCTTCAGGAGGAAGACTGGTAGCCAACATCCTAGTTGTGAGTCATGGGGCATACATGAGGAACTGGATTGGCTATTTCATCTCCGACCTGCAGTGTAGTTTGCCAGCCACGTCGACAAAGGCTGAATTGTCCTCGGTGACTCCCAATACCGGGATTAGCCGCTTCGTTGTAAAACTGGAAGTGGGAGAGTGCGTCCTTCCGCCTAAAATCCGCTGCCTTTCTCTCAATAGAAGCGATCACTTGCGTGACATGGGTGACAGCTGAAAGCACGCAGCTGTACCGCGCTTAACCCCGACGGGAATTATTTATGCCCCGCGTGGAATCGCCATATTATCTTTTCAATTATATTTGAAAACATAGCATGTTGGAAAGAATTATCTGCTAAGGAATTTAAGCTTTCATTTTGCTTCCATCTTTCTTGACCGGTTCGCCCTTGCTGGGGGGGGAGAAAAAAAAGACAAGAAAATAGCATTGGCTGGTGAAAAAGGGGATATTCCGGAGAACCCTCTGGAACTAATTGCTTGTTCTAAACGCTCTCCTGGAGCTGTTAAGGAAAGGGCAGAATTTGAATAATACCGCAGTATAAATTAACGGGTGATCTTTAGATCAGCTTCCCCTAATCTTTCTGCCTCCATGGGCTGGCGGCGTGGAGGTAGCAGCGGGGGGGAGGAGAAGAAGGGAGGGTTTCGGGCATGCATGTCCCACTTTCACAAATGCCGCTGTGTGCGAAGTTATCCCCTCTTCCCCACGCCCGTCACAGTCTCCGCTGCTCCAGAACGGTTGGGGTTTTCCCAATGCAGCCGTGCGAATGCTTGCGCGCATGAATTCACCCACCACTTCCGCAGCGCGGTTCCAAACCGGCCACAGCCCCCCGGCCGCCAGGCCGTGGACCGGGAATTGCGGACCTCTGTTTTGGATGATTTAATCAGGATCAGGCCGTGTGTGAGAGAGTAATCTAGCTTCCCCTTTTAAGAGCAGGCCTTTAAAAGGGTGGAAATGGATCTCTTTACTTGACGGAGCGTGGTGTGGGATGATCCCAGCAGAAAGCTTAGACCTGTGTTTGGGCAGGCACGCCGTAGCTGCTGCTCTTCAGGTTTTTCTGGCACTTGCGAAGACTTAACTAGTCGGTGCCTGCATGCCCACTGGCCAGCTAGTCTTTGGGTTTCTGGCGCTCCGGCACGCATAAAATCCAGCTGGCTGGATGCGTGCATGCGCACCGGCTAGCTGGTCTTCAGTTTCCAGCATGTGCACATCCCTGCCCATTCCGGTTTGGGTACTCGGTGCCCAAAAGGTTTGCCATCGCTGGCTTAGACGCAAAGCAGCTCTACCAAAGAAACCAAAATAATAATAATAATCCCTATCTTTTGTTTTAATAATTTTAAAAAACCTGGGCAACTTAGAATCCTTTAGGTCTGTAGAGACTCTCAGTCATGGTTGTCCCAAAGGTGCTTTTTTTTTTCCAGGAGGCAACTGGGCTTCCTTGTCTTTTTCTTTGAAGACGTTTGGCTTCTCATCCAAGAAGCTTCTTCAAGTTTCACAGGATGGGGGGAATGGAAGGATTTATATTCCTTGCAGACAGCTGGTCCTTTGCATCCTTTTTTAGAGGGTCCTTGAATCACTTGGAGGTTTACCTGTGTCTTCAGGGTCACCTGAGTCGTGCAAATGGTTCCTGTAGTCTGCAATATTTTTCCCTCTGGAAATCCATTCTTACTCCCCCACCATTCCAAGGGTGCTCATCCCAAATTGCATAGCTAAAAGTCTGTAGAGATTCTCAGTCACCCAGGTCACAGTTGTCCCAAAGGTGCTTTTTTAGGAGGCAACTGGACTTTGGTTTTTCTTTTAAAGGCATTTCGCTTCTCATCCAAGAAGCTTCTTCGGGTTTGACAGGACAGTGGGGAACGGAAGGATTTATATTCCTTGCAGACAGCTGGTCCTTTGCATCCTTTTAGAGCAGGGGTTCCCAATCTTTTTTTGGCCATCCCCACCTCTAAAATCCTACTGCCGCCTCTGTGACGTATAATTCTTACTTTACTCGAAAAGTGAACTCTACTCACGCGGAGGAAGCTTAAAAGGCTATTAACTTGGTTGAAACAAGGTTCGAATTGCCCCCATTCAAAATCAAATCCCCCCCCCCCCGTGGGACGTGGGCCCCACGTTGGGAGCCACTGTTTTAGAGGGTCATTGAAGCAACTGGAGTTTTATCTGTGTCCTCCAGGTGGCCTTAGCGGCTCTCGGAAAAGATTCAAATGACCAGCTATCCGCAGGGAGTATAAATCCTTCCATTCCCCACCATCCAGTCAGAGCTGGAGAAGCTTCTTGGATGAGAAGCAAAACGTCTTCAAACTAAAAGACAAGAAAGTTTAGTTGCGTCCTGAAAAAAGCACGTTTAGAATGCTTTAGTAATTGTTTTAATAAAAAAAAAAAGGAGACAAAACCAGATGCGACCCTTCGAAAAACTCCTGTCCGGTCCAACTGTGTCTTGCTGCACACTGGTGGTCTAACAGGATTCAAGTTTGCTTTTAGGAGAATTTGCACAAGGAAGGGAGCTCCCTGGTGTAATTTGCCTTATGTTCATTGCAAGGAATTCCCTAGGAATAATCGTGTAATAAATGTATATCTGATTTTTCTTTTGGGGAAACAAATAAAAATGCTATAGAGCCATGATGGCGAACCTGTGGCACGCAGAGCCGTCTCCCCAGCCCAGCTCCTCCGCGCATGCGCACATGCTTCCCAGCCAGCCGGTCTCTGGGTCTCTGCCGTGCATGCGCGGGGGAATGCTCACATTGCATTTGGGGGCTTCAAGCATATGCGCATCCACCCCCGTGCCCCATTTTGGGCTTCAAAGGCCTTCTGCACCAACCTGGAAGCCAAAACTGGGCACAGGGGTGGGGCGCTCGCTCTGCATTTTTTGGTTTTGCGTGGGCACTCTGGGCACTCGGCCCAAAAGATTAGCCCTCACTGCTACAGAGCCAAACCATATTCTTAAGTATAAGCAAGACGAAGTTGGGCCGTCCGTGTTATTTTCGGCAACATACTCCAAAAACCGTCAGAGAATTGAGGAGCTGGCCATGGTTCTTCAACCACTACTCTCTGGTCGCGACTGAGAATTAAAATAATTGTGCACTCTTTTGTTTTTGTCTCCTTGGGTTGGCCAGTAAAGCTGTCGCTCCACTGTGAAGGATTCCGGTGCGTTCTGATACTTGTGGGCATTAGCCTTGGGCTTGTGATGCTTCTGTTGTGAGTCCTGGTCCCTTATTCCGATAACACGTTTCTCTGCGAGACCAAACGCACAAGTCTTTACGCTGCGTACTAACGCTCAGAAATTGGTTTATGGCTATTATGGTTTAGATGTTCTATTCCCCCACATGCCAAAGACGAGGAAGATGTAACGCTTCCCCGAGTCATATTTGTGGAAAGTGCAATTAGGTCAGTCAAGTTCTTTTTCTACACTTCCTTTCTCGGGTGGCATTAAAAGAGCCAATGGCGTCAACCAGTGGTGGGTTCCGGACCCCGACACAGCTGGTACGCTGCGCACAGGGCGAAGCATCCTAGACGAGCATGCACGCATGCGCACGCCACCGCCCTGCGACACCCAGCTGCTCAGTAGAGGTGCTGTGCGCAATGGGCCAGTCGCATGATAAAAACAGCCACGGAAAGCAAGCGGGCGGGTGGGCTGAACGAGCCACCATCCCAGTACGGTGGCCGCTGCTCCAGCCCACTTCCGGTACGACCGTACCACCCTGAACCCACCACTGTCCTCACTTCTTTAGAGGAAGGGGCCTGAGATGTGCCAGAAGGAGCATCATGCCTTGACATTCAAAAACTAGCTTTAGCTAGATGGAAAATATATACCTCCAAACATCCTCACCTTGCATGCACTGTAGACTCTTGATTTCAGAGATGAAGGACCTGAGGTCTTTGGGGTTTTGTTTTGTTTTTTAAATGTGTATTTAAGACGCATAATTTTCAGTCAGTTGGTTTCTATTTGTGTTTGACCTCAAGCCCCCGTCCTAAACGTTTACGATTCCCTTTGTTAAATTATCAAACCGCTCCGTATTTTAATGTATGCGAAACACGTGCCGTGTTTATATTTATTGAACCTCCAGCCTGTTGTTTTTTTGTGTTATTCCTTCAAATAATGTTACTTTCGAGATCATTAAAATGTACACCTTTTGAGTGAGCCGCAAAAGTCTGTTTCTTTTTTTTTTTCTTTCGTAAAAACAACAACAACAACCCAAAACTCTGGCTATTTGAATGAGAGATGGAGAATGGCACAACGTCAGAACAGGATGTCATTGTTCTAATTTAGGCTTCCCCGACAAAACCCCTTTTATTAAACGGATGTGAATTCCTCTTATTCACATTCAGCAAAGGCCTGGCAAACCGTCTTCCAAAGGAGTATTTATGACCACAGACTTTATCTGTTTGGTGAAAATGGAAAGTAATATAAACAAAACAAATAAAACATGGGGAAAAAGCAAAGATACCAGTAAATGTGATGCTGTACAGCAGAATAACACAATAGCGTAATAGTTGCAGTGGGAATCCTGAGACAAATAATTAATTTCCAAGAGAATTGAATGAGGATCCAGCGAACTCAACTACCCAGGTAACTAAATCTGGTGCACCTTTCCCACCGAAGACTTTTTCTAGGAATTTTCTGCTCCAAACACTGCCTCTTCCAAACTCTCGTCTCATATCCTGACATCCTGGAGGAGCTGGGCATGACCTGGATTTGAACCCCAGCCCAGAGGGATGGCTGCCCGCTAATGCTTTCAACAGCCCACAAAGCTGCTTTATGGAGTATCTCAACTCCGTTCTCCAGGAAGGGAGCCTTATGTGCCCGTTGGAGATAACCCATGCCAAGATTTGGTGTTTCCTGCAAAAAACCGAGCTTTGGCCAACAGGTTGATGGGATGGGTCACCTAAGGTTAGGCATGAGAGAACCTACTGACACCCAAAGAAGAAACTCATGGAGATCATCGTAGCTGAATTGGACAACTACTCATTTTGGCAGATTGTGAGATGTTAAGGTCATGTCAAATTCTGTTTTGGTTTGCTCCGCCATAACAGTTTCACTTTCTCCTGCGGCTCCTTGAGAAAATTAATTGCCCATCCCTGTAACAGAGTGTTCACCCTTTTTTCCCCTCCTCCCACTTCTGATCCAAAGATTTCGCTTATTTAAAGGTTCTGGGTATTCTCCAAGTCAAAGATTCAACTGATATGATGTTGGCAACTTCATCATCATCATAAAATTACTCATGTTCTAGGTTTGCCATTCAGGTTGCTACGGGCCAGTGCTACAATTGTAGTTGCGACTTACAGTTGAGCCCAAAATTTAGGTTGCTAAGTGAAACATTTGTTAAATGAGTTTTGCCCCATTTTCAGCCCATTCCTGCCACTGTTGTTGAGTGACATTCTGGGCATTCTCCTTTGACTTTGAGTCAACTCAAGTCAAAGATTCAACCGATAGGATTTTGGCAACTTCACCATCTCTGTCAGCCAGCTGTGGGTGGATTGTGGCATGAGAAGAACTCTATATACCAGCAATGGCGAACCTTTTTTGGCTCGCGTGCCATAAGTGGGGGGAGCGCAGGGGGGTCGTGTGCAGGTGTGCCACACCCATAATGCAATGCGTGACACCCCCCCCCCCCCCATTTTTGCATGCTTTTTTCGCCTTCCCCAGACTCCAGAGGCTTTATAGGAGCATGGGGAGAACGAAAACAGCTTCCCCTGCCCCCCCCCCCGGAAGCCCTTCGGGGGCTTCAGGAGGCTTCCCTGAAGCCTTTGGAGAGCTCAAAACGACCCTCCGAGCAAACAGGAAGTCCGTTCCGGTTTGCCCATAGGGCCAGTTTTTTGCGCTCCGGGGGCTTCAGGGAAGCTCATGAAGCCTCCGGAGGGCCTCGGGGGGGTGGGCGGAGGGGCTCTTTTCGCCCTCCCCAGGCTCCTATAAAGCCTCTGGAGCCTGGGGAGGGCGAAAAATGGCTTTAAAAAAGGGTGAGCTCAGCTGGCCAGCGCACGCATTCACGCTGGCCAGCTCACAGGGCAGCGCCTCACGTGCCGTGACAAATGGCTCCGCGTGCCACCTGTGGCACGCGTGCCACCTGTGGCACGCGTGCCATAGGTTCGCCATCACTGCTATATACTGTACAGCATTACAGTTGTGAACGTTAAACACTGAAATGCAGGTAGAGCAAAAGATATAAAATCCACCTCATAACACACGTTCTAGATTTGTCATTCAAGTTGGAAAGGACCAGGGCTAGAACCGGGAAGATGCATAAAGATAGTCCTTGAGATACGACTACAATTGAGCCCCAAATTTATGTTGCTAAGCAATACATTTGTTAAGCAAGCTTTGCCCCATTTTAAGCCCTTTTCTCCCCCCCTTTTTTTACCGCTGTTGTAATTTTGAACGGTCACTAAATGAACTGTTGTAAGTCGAGGGTTACCTGCACACAGCTATGACCCTCTTATTCTGAACAATTCATCTGAAAAAAAGAATTTAGCTCTCTCTGGCGGTTCAGGAGAGAAGTCCGGTTCTCGTCTCGGGTTCAGGAGTCGGTTCGAAGGCTAGAAAAATCATCGGCTCAGCATGGCATCACTTGGGCCTCTCTCTTAACCTGTGGGCAAGCAGGGGTCGATGCCTGCCTCACCTGGGTTTTCTTCTTGTATCCTTCCTGACGAGATGTCCACACAGGGCTTGAAATAACCATCGCCGGCGTCTTCTGATTGATACCTTGGCGGGTAGATCTCGCTTAAGGGGATTTGATTCTCTCTGCTTAAAAACTGAGAAAAAGGCGGTGTGTTCCTATTGGGACGCAATCGTCCCTTAACCCTTCCTAAGCTGACAAGGAATTTGTGCTTGCGGGACTCATAAATGTCGTGCCGGTTTTCGAGCAGCGTGTGTTTAAAAACGCAATCCTCGTCACTGAAGGAAGGCTACAGGAGACACAAACACAAGATTATAGGCCTGGATGACCTTCAATGACGCCGTCTACACTACGACCTGAGCTTAGTGCACAGGATAATCTGCCATAATGTCTTCTCTGTTAATGATTACCGTATTTTGGGGAGTATAAGATGCTCCAAAGTATAAAATGCACCTAGATTTTGGGGAGGAAAACAAGGGGAAAAAATCTCCCTGTGCCTCCCAGCAATTTTCCTCCTTGCAACAAACAGCAACAGTACAGGCAATATACACTGACTGTAGTATTCCATTTCAGACTATACTTGTACAGATGCTGTTAAAATTGATGTGCTTTCTGGAAGTATAGTTATTCCCTGCTATTTAAAAGAAGATACAATAGCACGGGGCCTCTTCAGATCAAGCATTTATTTTAAAAAGCTTCTTCCTTTTGTTGTCTAGAATAATAATAAAGCAGTCTTTAAAAAATAAGTCTAATAATTTGAACATTCTATAGGCATTTATAATTATTGACTTACCTCCTTGCAGCAAACAGCCTGATTAGCACAAGAAAAAAAAATCTGCCTCCCAGCAATTTGCCACGTGGACAAACAGAAAGTTTCACTTTCAATTTCTCCCGATCATCAGCTGTTACAGTTGCAGGGATTGCTATAGCGTATTGAAGTCTCTGCAAGCCCCCGTTTGCTGCAAAGAGGTAAATTGCTGGGAGGCAAAGGGTTGGGGCTGGTGGGTGGGTGGGGCTACACTCAGTGTATAAGACGCACCCAAATTTTCACCCTCTTTTACGTATAAAGTATAAGACTTTCACCGTCTTATACGCCCCAAAATACGGTACTTTTACTTCAACTGCAATAACACAAGGGCTAGGCAGAGGGTTGGGGAGGGTTAGAATTTAGCACATCATCCACTTAAGAGTCATCACATCCCTACAAAGAGTTAATTCCAACCTCTCTTGAATTCCATTGATCCTTTTCTGGGGTCAATGCCAATTTAGTATTGTCCGGTAGTTGACTAAGCTCTTGTGTATCAATCACCATGAACCATAAACATTCTAAACTGCAACTTAACCTTCTGGTCCTGACATCAAAGTTCTCCATAGAATAATTACAACATACGGTGGATGTCCTAGGAGTGTGAAGGTGGCACAGGGAGCCATAACTGATTTTCAATCTCCTGGAAGGTGGGGAGGCCATTTTTCAACCTCCCCAAGTTTCAGGAAAACCTCCGGAGCCTATAGATGGGAGAAAACAGGCCCAACGAGCCTACCGGAAGTTCGGAAACAAACTTCCGGTAGGCCCGTTGGACCATTTTCAGGAGACTTTCCTGAAACCTGGAGAGGTCGAAAAATGGCCCAATGGGCCTACCGGAAGTCCAGAGGCCTGCTTGCATACGCGGGAGAGAAGCACAGGGGGGGGGGTCATGCCCGCATGCATTGAGAGGGAGGGCATTCCATTATTGGTGTGGGCACGCATGCACTCTTTTGGCACACGAGCAGAAAAACGTTCGCCGTCACTGTCCTAGGAGGAAGGTGGGAGCGCCAGTTTACGTCATGTTATGTCACCGTATCTCCAGACAAAGCATCAAATATTCTCAGCACAAATCGAAAGGACTTGAGCATGATATAATTGTCGTCTTCCACCTCCTAGATCACGAAACCTACTTTAATAATCATAGCACAAGTTCTTCATGGCTTGGCGGCACTAGGAAAGGAGTCAAATAATCCAAAATGAATATTAGGACTCACCGATCCAAAGAGACTTCCGTCACTGTGCATACAAAGGTTGAGTCCCGTCTTCGCACCAATGAACACTACATTGTGTGCACTTACAGGTTTGATTAGCAAGGCACCTGGAAGCGAATGGGTTAAATATTAGGAGAGCTCTTCATACATATCTCAAGCCAGAAGTAGCAGCCTCTCATCACGGAATACAGAGGTGGGTTTCTACCGTATATACTCCAGGGGTGATCCTGGACATGCCCTTCCCATCCATCCCTCACACAGCAGCCAACTCCGCAGCTCCTCCAAGGACTTACTGTACACGGTCTGGGACTCTGTGCCGTCCACGCGTCCGTCGGGATGGATCTGCAGGTGGAAGTTACGCCAGTCGTTGGAGGTGTAGAGGTGCACAGGTTCATCAGAGTTGGCAAAGCTGGGGAAGGCAAGTGCCCAGCCACAGGCAGCCAGAGGTAGCAGGAGACTCAGGGCGCGAAGAAGCGCTGGAGACAGGACTGGACGCATGATGCTCGCTTGGCTTGGAAGTTGCAGGAGTCGAAAGTCAGTCTTGGTTCTTCTCCTTTGCTGATCACTCACCGATCCTGGGTTCCTTGGCCCTGCGGCCCTGGCTTTATGCAGGACGACTGTGGGATGGGCGGGCGGATGGAAGGGGGAGGCAGGAGGAAGGAAGAGACACCCACTTCCAAAACCATCAGGACATGAAGGGACAAGGGATGGTTCTTCCGTCAATGCTCTGCTACTCAGAATTAAAACGATTGAAGTAAAACAATTTGCTTTGATACGAATCATCGATCCATTCTGATGCTTGTGGACATTAGATTTCTACCTTGATAATTCTGACGGGAGACCTAGTCGTTCGTGGAAGCTGTCCCAAAGGTGCTTTTTCAGGAGGCAACTGGACTTCCTTGTCTTGCCTGCCTCCTGAAAAAGCACCCTTGGGACCACCGTGACCTGGACGGCTGAGAATCTTTTACAGACATTCATGGAGGGAAGAGAACATGTGTCTCTGTAATACGGAGACCGAAGCCACGACTCTTTCTGTTGCCTACAAACACTCCAATATGAGTTTATGGGTATTAGATGTTGTATAATGGACCTGCCAAAGACGAAGAAGATGTAATACTTCACCAATGGATATCTGTAGAAAGTGCAATTAGATCAATCACACTCTTTTTCTCCACCTCTTTTTCAGTGTCAGGGACCTCCTGGTTTGGAGAAAGGATCCTGAGATGTGCCAAAAGGAGCCTCAAACGTCGACATTCAAAATCTAAGTATAAAATATATACCTGCAAATATCTTTGCTTTGCATGCGCTGTTGACTCTAATCTCAGATATGGAGATCTTCTCAGGATCGAATGGCAAATATTTATTGCAACTAAAATGACAAGTAAAACACAAACAAATAGGGCTGGAAGGAGACTCGGAGATCCTCTGGTCCAGCTCCATGCTCAAGGCAGGAGTCTTATTCCATCCCACGTAGTTGGTTGCCCAGTCTATTTTTTAAAAGCTCCAGTAATGGAGCAGCCACAAACTCAATAGGCAGGGGCATTCCACTGATTAACTGTTCTCACTATCAAAAAAAATCTCCTTATTCTATGTTGGATCTCTCCTTAACTCTTGCCAGCCCTCTGGTGCCCTAGATGATAAGTCAGTCCCCTCTTCTCTGTAACAGCCCCTCAAATATTGGAAGACAACTATCATGTTACCCCTAATCCTTCTCTTTGATAGGACAGATGGCTTGGTTGGTTGATTTGCACTTGGTTGGTTGATTTGCAACTGCACTGTTGAGTTCGCAGCCATGAATCCAACACATAAAGGCCCTTTTGGTTCGACAGCACAAGGGAGACCCCTGTCTTCCTCCTTATTTCTATTCACACAGTTCCTCGTGATAAAACTTCATGATCCCCCTGGGACATCAGACAAAGTGTTCGTATTTAGAAGAAGATAGAATCATTGTGCCTGGACTTCACGCTCTGGCTACGTGGACATTTCCTCTTTCCAGTTAAGAAGATGTCCTATGAACCAGAGGGATCTTCTGGTTCTGGTTTTGGTTCTGGTTCAGTGGCTGGAGCAGAGGCAGCAGGTTCTGGCCAGTTCTGGAGAACCAGTAGCGGAAATTTTGAGTAGTTCGGAGAACTGACAATTACCTCCTCTGAGTGGGCCCCATCTATTCTCTGCCTCCTGAGTCCCAGCTGATCGGGAGGAAATGGGGATATTGTAGTAGCCTTTCTCTGCCACGCCCAGCAAGCCACGCCTAGCAAGCCACGCCCACCAAGTCACGCCCACAGAACCAGTAGTAAAAAAAATTGAATGCCAACACTGGTCTGGATGCATAGTTGACGAGTCTGAAAAAGTCCCATTGTGCTGAATGTTGAGGTGCAAAGCGATGCCCCCTTCACAAGGGTGGAAAAGAACTTGGGTGGATTTAGGGAATTTACGACATAGCAGAGATTCCTTTCTCAAGACAGGAGAAAGATCCTGTATTCAGTTCTGGTCGCCACGATGTAAAAAAGATGTGGAGACTCTAGAAAGAGTGCAGAGAAGAGCAACAAAGATGATTAGGGGACTGGAGACTAAAACATATGAAGAACGGTTGCAGGAACTGGGTATGTTTAGCTTAAGAGAAAGAAGGACTAGGGGAGACATGATAGCATTGTTCCAATATCTCAGAGGTTGCCACAAAGAAGAGGGAGTCAAACTATTCTCCAAAGCACCTGAGGGTAGAACAAGAAGCTATGGGTGGAAACTAATCAAGGAGAGAAGCAACTTAGAACTGAGGAGAAATTTCCTGACAGTGAGAACAATTAATCAGTGGAACACCTTGCCTCCAGAAGTTGTGAATGCCCCAACACTGGAAGTTTTTAAGAAGATGTTGGATAGCCATCTGTCTGAAATGGTATAGGGTTTCCTGCCTAGGCAGGGGGTTGGACTAGAAGACCTCCAAGGTCCCTTCCAACTCTACTATTGTATTGTATTGTATTGTATTGTATTGTATTGTATTGTATTGCTTGGAACTTGGGAGTCACTGCACTGAATGAAACCAAGGATGTTTAATAAAGTCACTTTTATTCCTTGAAAAACATGAAACGTTTATTTGGTCTTGATCGAGAGACAGAATTGGAGGGGGCTAGAATAATAAACATCATAAATATTCATAAATACATCTCAATAGGTAAATAATCCAAAAAAATAAATAAATAGAGACATACATATATTGTATTCTCTGATACGTTTTTGTGAAAACTCCCATCAAAGCACCCACAATTTTTCTAGGGTACATACATCACAATATGGACGAGGGGTGGGTTGCTGCTGGCATTACTGCTGGTTTGGTGTGCGCACAATTTTGCATGCAAACAATAAAAATTATTTTGCAGATGCGCAGAACAAAAAACAAGATGGCGGCGACTGAGGAACCCGGTTACCATGGCCACCACCGCCATCTTGTTTTGGGGTTCTGCACATGTGCAGAACAATTGTAATTGAACTGTACATGCGTGCACGCACGAACCGGCAGTAAAGCCAGCGAGAACCCACCGCTGCCACTAACTAAGCAGAGTTCAACCTTTGGGGGAAGACCCCCTCGGATGAAGTACGCCCATCACTCTGTCCCATCCTGAAAACAGGTTCCCTTTAGGACTCAGCAGCTGAGATTGGAATTAAAAATTCCATCGCTAAGGGAAGCAGTCGTTAAGGGAGTCACACTGGATTTTACCATCCATTTTTTGCCATAGCAAATCACCGTAAAGTTATTTGTGCGGTTGTTAAATCCGGCTTCATCCATTGGCTTGCATTTGAACCCCAGCCTGGAAGGATGGCTGCCCACCATTGCTTTGAACAGCTCACAAGTTTGCTTGATGAAGCATCTCCACTCCGTTCTCCAGGAAGGGAGCCTTATCTGCCTGTTCGCCTCCCTCTGGTTGTGGATAAGCCATGCCAAAATTGGCCATTTCCTGCAGAAAGACTAACTTTGGCCAACAGGTTGATGGGATCGGTCAGCATCCAGAATCCTGCTAAGGTTTCTCATGAGGGAATCCTACTGAGGCCCAAAGAAGAAACTCATGGAGATCATCCCAGCTGAATCGGACAACTTCTACACATTTTGGGAGATTGTGAGATGTTAAGTCATGCCAGATGCTGTTTTGGCTTGGTCCTCCATAACAGTCTCACTTTCTCATGCGTCTCCTTGAGAAAATTAATTGCCCACCCGTGTAACAGAGGGTGTTCACCCTTTTTTCTCCTCCTGCTACTGCTGAGCCAAAGATTTTGCTTATTTAAAGGTTCTGGGCATTCTCAGAGTCAAAGTTTCCACCGATAAGATATTGGCAACGTCACCATCTCTGCCAGTCAACTCTGAGCTGACTGTGGCATGACAAGCATTAGAACCAGTTCGATGCATAAAAATATTCCTTGAGATACGACTGTAGTTGAGTACCAAATTGATGTTGCTAAGCAAAACATTTGTTAGGTGAGCTTAGCCCCATTTTTAGTTGCTAAGGGAGTCACTGCAGCTGTTAAATTAGTAAGACAGGTTGCTAAGTGAACCTGTCTTCCCCATTGACTTTGCTCATCATAAGGTCGCAAAAGAGGATCACAATTCCCCGGGATATGGCAACCGTCACAAAGACAAGACAGTGGCCCAGCATCTGATATTTGGTCACATGACCTGGGGACACTGCAACCGTCATAAAGACGAGTCAGTGGCCAAGCATTTGAATTTTGATCACATGTTTATAAGTACACCCCCCCCTTCCTTAGCGCAGTTGTAACTTTGAACGGTCACTAAATTGTTGTAAATCAAGGACTAACTGTACACAGCTATGACCCCCCTATTCTGAACGATTCATCTGAAAAAAAGAAATTTAGCTTTCTTTGACGGTTCAGGGGAGAAGTTTCGGTTCTCATCTCAGGTTCAGTAATCCGTTTGGGGGCCAGGAAATCTTTTGCTCAGCGTGATGCCGAGTGGGTCTTGCTCTTCCCCCAAGATAAAGCAGGGGTGGATTCCGTCCACCAGGGGCATTTCTTCCGGTATCTTTCCTGCCAAGATGCCCCCACATGGGTTTTCCCCATTGTCTATGGTGACTTCTGGCTGAGGCTCTGCCGTGGAGAAGTCACTTAAGGGGATTTCATTCCTTCTCTTTAAAAACTGAGAAAAACGTGGTAGGCTCCTATTGGGAACCAACGATCCCTTATTGCTTCCTAAGCTGACAAGAAATTTGTGCTTGATGGATTCGTAAATGTCGTAGTTCGTTTCGATGAGCGTGTGTTTAAAAACACAATCCTCTTCGCTGAAGGAACGCTAAAGGAGACACAAACACAAAATGAAGACAATCGAAAGACAAACCAAAGGTCCAGGCAGAGGTGAAAAATCAGCTGCACCTTACAGTGAAAAGTTCCTACGGCGCACTAGGGCATCGAATATTTCGCAAATACGTTATTCTTTCTCCATATTTAGGAGATTTGTTTTCACTATTCTTGCATCAGCAAAGGTTTGGTTTGCAAAGGATGCAGCAGCCATGTTTGATATACTGAAAGAGTATTTAAACAGATACTCGGATTTGAGGGAAGCTGACAGATGTCTACAATCCTAGAGAGTCGGTGACTTGCTTTGTTTCTGCTTTTGAGTAGTTCGGAGAATGTGGAAATACCACATCTGGCTGGCCCCAGAGTGGGGTGGGAACAGAGATTTTTCAATATCCTTCCCCCTGGAGTGAGGAGGGAATGGAGATTTTGCCGTATTTTTCTCCTGCCACGCCCACCAAGCCACGCCCAATGAACTGGTAGTAAAAAAAATTGAATTTCACCACTGATTCAAAGTCTCCTTCATTCATTTTCCTGTATCGTGGTCAGTCCTCCCCCCACGTTTTTTTTAACAGAAAGTGTACATGGACATAAAGAATACACAGTGTACTTATCTAATCTCATAAATTTTGCATGTTTTTCTAATCTCATAAAGGTTGACTCAGCCTCCCATCCTTCCGAGGTGGGTAAAATGAGGACCCAGATTGTTGGGGGCAAGAGGCTGACTCTGTAAACCGCTTAGAGAGGGCCACAAAGCACTGTGAAGAGGTGCATAAGTCTAAGTTCTATTGCTTTGGCTATTGCACGTAGGAACAAAGGGAGGAGAGTCCCCTGTTAGGAGCAAAACTGGTTTTAGCTAGAATTTGCTGGCAGGGTGATTGACTTAGAGACAATGCCCAGAAACTCATAGTTATTAGAGATCAATTGTAAATAAGGGGGGCAGGGAAGAATGCATTAACTTCAGGGGCCTTGGATAGATTGAGTACTTAGCCAATGAGGAAATGGTGGAAGGTGAACTGTGACGGTAGAGTTGGAACGGGCCCGGCGGTGGCCACAAGGACGCGTGCAGCTTGCACATGCGTCATGCTGTCCAGCGACACCTCTGTGATGCTCCAGCTGCTCAGCGGAGCATCGCGTAGGCGCTGTATGTGCCATACTCATGCACGGAAGCGCCGAAGACTTTAAAGACAGGTGAGCGAGGACAGGTGGGTGGGCCCTCCAGAGCACCATAACGGAATGGTAGCTGGTGCTCTGGGCAGGCTCCGGTATGCCCGTACCGGGGCGTACCGTCTGCAACCCACCATTGTAGGGAATATAAAGAAAGTATATTGATGGTTTAAGGCAGGGGTTGGCAACCTTAAACTCTCAAAGAGCCATTTGGACTCATTTCCCACAGAAAAGAAAACACCGGGAGCCACAAAACCCTTCCTGTGCCTGACCATTTCCTGAGAGGCCACAGAACTAGCATATGTAGTTGAATTAAACGTTCTGTTTTCTTCTGAAACTTTTCTTTTCTTGGATTTATCTATGGTTGGGCTACCGAGGGTCGAAAAGCTCAATAAATCTTGTGCGTGGGTATCACACATTGGTGGTTGTGATGCATATTTTGAGCAAGAGGGAGCCGCAGCAGAGGGCTGAAAGAGCCACGTGCGGCTCCAGAGCCACGGGTTGCTGACCCCTGGTTTAAGGCAACGGTGTCAAACTCAATTTCATTGAAGGCTGCATCAGGGTTGTATTTGACCTCAGGGCTGGGGGGTGGGGGGGGGCATGACCAGCTCAACATCACTCATGTCAGGGACGCCTGCGGAGTCCCAAGCACTAAGCCAGAGAAAACGGGCATTCGAGCTCCGTTTTCAGCTGCGATGGTCTCCTGCAAGCCTCTGACAGCGAAAGCAGAGCTCGGGAGGACTTGTGTGTGGCCCTCTCACTGGCAGGGGACCATGGACTGTTTTGCTGTTTCCAAGGCAGCCCCGCAGGCCAGATATAAGCACCCTGTGGGCTGGATACGGCTCCCAGGCCTTCAGTTTGACCCCCCTATGCTAGACCAAGAAACCTACTTGAATTCTCATAGCACAAGTTCTTAATAGCTTGGCTGAACTCGGAAAGGAGTCAAGCAATCCAATATATATATTAGGACTCACTGATCCAAACCTAATTTAATAATCATAGCACAAGTTCTTCATGGCTTGGTGGCACTACGAAAGGAGTCAAATAATCCAAAATGAATATTAGAACTCACCGATCCAAAGAGACTTCCGTCACTGTGCATACAAAGGTGAAGTCCGCTCCTCGCACCCATGATCATTACATTTTCTGCAGTTACGGGTTTGATTATCAAAGCAGCTGGAAGTGAACGGGTTACATATTAGGAGAGCTCTTCATACATATCTTAAGGCAGAAATAGCAACTTCCAATAGCAACTTCCAATATCAGAATGCTATTATCTGATGCCTCCCCAGTCTCCCCAAATTCTAGCCAATCGTGGCAAAACATTTGCCCACAGTCTCGATCAAAAGGGATGGAGTTAAGCATTTACTGGCTGGATGCCCTTCCTGACACCACCCGGAGTTCACAACAGATAACTTTTCACCTTAGGAGAGAAATATCTCTCAGGAGCTCAGCAAAGGAAATGTATTTTGCATTATAGTCACAAGATAATTTATAATTTGGCCGCCTAATGAGAAGGAAGGACTCCCTGGAGAAGAGCGTAACGCTGGGAAAGATTGAGGGCAAAAGAAGAAGGGGACGACAGAGAATGAGCTGGATGGATGGAGTCACTGAAGCAGTCGGCGTGAGCTTAAACGGACTCCAGAGGATGGTAGAGGACAGGAAGGCCTGGAGGAATGTTGTCCATGGGGTCATGATGGGTCGGACACAACTTTGCAACTGACAACAAAAACGACAACAAATTTATAATAATGTTTATGTTAAGAAATGTTTGATAAGAATTTCTCTTTTTTAAAAGTTTTTTTTCCTACAAACGCATTGTTATGTGAAGAGCATGGAACCAGATTTACATTTTAATACGAATAAAATAAAAGTCCCTGGTTCATCCTACCCCACACACACCTCCCCTAGTAAATCTGTCCAGAGATTCTGCACCGGGTCCCACTTGGAAGGAAGCAGATCTGAGTGGAGACAGCTACTACTTCCCTACCATAAGCACATTGGTCCTTGCTAACCTAGAACTAAGGAGAAAAATTCCCTGACTGTCAGACTGTTAGGCTTGTCTCCAGAAGTTGTGGGATTGCTCCAACTCTGAAGGCTTTTAAGAAGAGAATGGACACCTATTTGTCTGAAATGCTCTAAGCTTTCCTGCCTGAGCGGGGGTGTGTGGACTAGAAGACCTCCAAGGTCCCTTCCAACTCTGTTATTGAATTCCTAGCACTCTGGAGCCTCTGTGGGTGATCCTAGACATGCCCCCCTCCCTCCCTCCCACAGCAGCCAGCCTCGCAGCTCCGCCGGGAACTTACTGTCCACAGTCTCGGACTGTGAGCGGTCCACACGTCCGTTGGGACGGATCTCCAGGAAAAAGTGGAACCTGGAGCTGGAGGTGTAGAGGTGCACCAGTTCGTCGGCTACGCTCCAGTTGGGGGAGGCAACGGCGGGGGCCCAGACGCAGGCAACCAGTGGCAGCAGAAGCCTGAGGGCATGGAGAAGAGCTGGAACCACGATGGGGCACATGATCCTCGCTTGGCTCGGAAGATGCAGGAGCTGAAAGGCGATCTTGGTTCTTCTCCTTTGCTGACCACTCGCCGATGCTAAGTGCCTTGGTCCTTTGGCTCTGGCTTTATGCAGGATGGCTGGGGGACAGACTGACGGCTGGCAGGGGGGCGGGAGAACGGAAGAGACACCCACTTCCAAAACCATCAGATCATGAAGGAACCAGTGATTGTTCTTCCACCAATGCTCTGCTACTGAGAATTAAAACGATTGTGAACATTGTGGTCACCTTGTGTTTGGCCAGTAAAAGTATTTGTTCTAATGCGAATCATTGATGCATTCTGATGCTTGTGGGCATTAGATTTGTTCCATGGTAATTCTGTCATGTGATCTAGCCCATTATTCGTGGCGGTTGTCCCAAAGGTGCTTTTTCAGGAGGCAACTGGACTTCCTTGTCCTTCACGTTCTGGCTACGTGGACATTTCCTCTTTCCAGTTCAGAAGATGTCCTATGAACAAGAGGGATCTTCTCATTTTGGTTTTGGTTCTGGTTCAGGGGCTGGATGCATGGTGTAGTATTAATTTACGGCTATTATGGTTGGGATGTGGTATCACCGACCTTGGAGGAAGGGTCCTGAGATGTGCCAGAAGGAGCCTCAAACGTTGACATTCAAAATCTAGGTTTCCCTAGGTAGAAAATATATACCTCCAAATATCCTTCCTTTGCACGCGCTGTCGACTCTAATTTCATTTATGGAGATCTTGGGTTCATTTCTGATTCTTAACAAATAGAATTTTGGTTTACGTTTTACCCTTTAGAATGGACTTTCCTTGAACATGAATTTTACATCGATCTGCTCCATCTTAGAGGGCGTTGACGGAGGACGCCAAACAAGATCAGCTGTCTCTTCTACAAGCCATAATGGACACCTCCCTCCCTTGTTGAGTGGATGCATACCTTGTCAGGACCGAATGGCAGATATTTGCCGCAGCTAAAATTACAAGTAAAACACAAACAAATAGGGCTGGAAGGAGACTCGGAGGTCCTCTGGTCCAGTTCCATGCTCAAGGCAGGAGTCTTATTCCATCCCATGTAGCTGGTTGTCCAGTCTATTTTTTAAATGCTCCAGTGATGGAGCACCCAATAGGCAGGGCCATTCTACTGACTAATTGTTCTCACTGTCAGAACATTTCTCCTTATTGTACGTTGGATCCCTCTTTAACAACCCATTAATTCTTGGCTGCCCTCTGGTGCCATACAGGATACATCAATCCCTTCTTCTCTGTGACAGCCCCTCAAATATTGAAAGACAACTATCATGTCACCCCTAATCCTTCTCTTTGATGGAACAGATGGCTTGGTTGGTTGGTTGGTTTGCTTCCTACCTTCCTTGGGAGAAGAAGACCAACTGCACTGTTGCTTTCCAATGTCCTCTTTCCAGTTAAGAAGATGTCCTATGAACCAGAGGGATCTCCTGGTTTTGGTTCTGGTTCTGGTTCAGGGGCTGGAGCAGAGGTGGTATTCAGCAGGTTCTGACCAGTTCTGGAGAACCAGTAGCAGATGTTTTGAGTAGTTCGGAGCAACAGTAAGTACCATTTGTGACTGGCCCTGCCCCATCTATTCTCTGCCTCCTGAGTCCCAGCTGATTGGGACAGAATGGGGATTTTGCAGTATCCTTCCCCTGCCATGCCCACTAAGCCACACCCACCAAGCCATAGCCACAGAACCGGTAGTCCAAATTGGGCTGGATACATAGTTGACAAGTCTGAAAAAGTCCCTTTGTGCTGAATGTTGAGGTGCGCAGCACCTTCACAAGGATGCAAAAGATCTTGGGTGGATTTGGGAATTTGTGGCATAGCAGAGATTCATTTCTCAGGACAGAAGAATGACCCTACTTGGAACTCGGAAATCTGTACAGTGAATTAAACCAGGAGTGTTTAATAAGGACACTTTTCTTCCTTGAAAAACATGAAACATTTATTTTGTCCAGTTGTGAGACAGAATTGGAGGGGCCCAGAATAATAAACATCATAAATACATCTTCAATATTCTAGTTGTAGCAAATAAACACATATGACAATTAAAAAATGCATATATTGCTTTCTCATTGTCTGATACTTCTCCAGGATGTTCTTGGGTTTGCTTGACATGGATTTGAACCCCAGTCTGGGAGGATGGCTGCCGGCTAATGCTTTTAACAGCCCACAAAGTTGCTTGCTGGAGCATCTCAACTCCGTTCTCCAGGAAGGGAGCCTTTTGTGCCTGTTCCCCTCCATCAGGTTGGAGATAACCCATGCCAAGATGTCAAGATTTGGCATTTCCTGCACAAAACCTACCTTTGGTCAACAGGTGGATGGGATGGGTCAGCATCCTGAATCCAGCTAAGGTGAGTCATGAGAGAAACAGTGGTGTGTTTTAAAAAATTTTTAGAACCTATTCTGTAGGTGTGGCCTGTTTTGTAGGAGTGGCTTGGTGGTCATGTGACCGGCTGGGAGCGGCTTGGTGATCATGTGACATGGTGGGAGTGGCTTGGCAGTTATGTGACTGGGTGGGAGTGGCCAAGTCGATGTCAGGTCACAAAAATAAATATATCTGAAATATTATTGTAATTGTTGATATATTAGAAAGTGACAAGGAAAGAGATGATTGAACATGTTGATATAAAGTAAGAATTCTGCCTATGCTATCCTTTACATGTTATTTTTAAAACTGTAAAAGTGCGAGATTTGGAGGGGATCTCTACTGCTAACATGGGAGCTACTAAAAAATTTTATGTACCCTATTACCCTTTCCCTATAAATGTTTTAAAACCAATTAAAACTTTTTACAAAAAAAAAGATACTTTTCTTCCTTGAAAAACATGAAACATTTATTTGGTCTTGATCGAGAGACAGAATTGGAGTGGGGAGAGAATAAATACTCATAAATACATCTCCAATAGGTAAATAATCCAAATAAATAAATAAATAGAAACATAGACATATTGCATTCTCATTGTCTGATACTTTTCCAGGACAATTTATGAATAAGTCCATTCAAAGCACCCACATTTTTTGTAGGGTGCATACATCATAATTTGGACGAGGGGTGGGTTGCTGCTGGCATTACTGCCGGTTCGGTGTGCATACAACTTTGCACGCAAACAATTAAAATTGTTTTGCAGATGAGCAGAACAAAAAACAAGATGGCGGCAACTGGGGAAGGAGGTTACCATGGCCACCGCCACCATCTTGGTTTTGGGTTCTGCACATGTGCAGAACAATTGTAATTGAACTGTACATGCGTGCACGCACGAACCGGCAGTAAAGCTGGCCAGAACCCACCGCTGCCACTAACTAAGCAGAGTTCAACCTTTGGGGGAAGACCCCCTCGGATGAAGTGTGCCCATCACTCTGTCCCATCCTGAAAACAGGTTCCCTTTAGGACTCAGCAGCTGGGATTGGAATTAGAACTTCCATCGCTAAGGGAAGCAGTCGTTAAGGGAGTCACACTGGATTTTACCATCCATTTTTTACAATACAATACAATACAATACAATAGTAGAGTTGGAAGGGACCTTGGAGGTCTTCTAGTCCAACCCCCTGCCTGGGCAGGAAACCCTATACCGTTTCAGACAAATAGCTATCCAACATCTTCTTAAAGACTTCCAGTGTTGGGGCATTCACAACTTCTGGAGGCAAGCTGTTCCACTGATTAATTGTTCTAACGGTCAGGAAATTTCTCCTCAGTTCTAAGTTGCTTCTCTCCTTGATTAGTTTCCACCCATTGCTTCTTGTTCTACCCTCAGGTGCTTTGGAGAATAGTTTGACTCCCTCTTCTTTGTGGCAACCTCTGAGATATTGGAATAATGCTATCATGTCTCCCCTAGTCCTTCTTTCTCTTAAGCTAAACATACCCAGTTCCTGCAACCGTTCTTCATATGTTTTAGTCTCCAGTCCCCTAATCATCTTTGTTGCTCTTCTCTGCACTCTTTCTACAGTCTCCACATCTTTTTTTACATCGTGGCGACCAGAACTGAATGCAGTATTCCAAGTGTGGCCTTACCAAGGCATTATAAAGTGGTATTAACACTTCACGTGATCTTGATTCTATCCCTCTGTTGATGCAGCCTAGAACTGTGTTGGCTTTTTTGGCAGCTGCTGCACACTGCTGGCTCATATTTAAATGGTTGTCCACTAGGACTCCAAGATCCCTTTCACAATTACTACTACTGAGTAAGGTATCACCTATACTGTACCTGTGCATTCCGTTTTTGTTGCCTAAATGTAGAACCTTACTCTTTTCACCATTGAATTTCATTTTATTAGATAGTGCCCAATGTTCAAGTTTGTCAAGATCCTTCTGTATCTTAAGCCTATCTTCTGGAGTGTTGGCTATTCCTGCCAGCTTGGTTATCATCTGCAAATTTGATGAGTTCCCCATTTATTCCCTCATCCAAATCATTGATGAAGATGTTGAAGAGTACTGGGCCTAAAACAGAGCCTTGGGGTACTCCACTGCATACTTCCCTCCATGTAGATGCAGTTCCATTGAGAACTACACGTTGAGTGCGGTTGGTCAGCCAGTTACTGACCAGGTGATTTTGCCATAGCAAATCACAGTAAAGTTATTTGTGCGGTTGTTAAATCTGGCTTCCTCCATTGGCTTGCATTTGAACCCCAGCCTGGAAGGATGGCTGCCCACTAATGCTTTGAACACCCCACAAAGTTGCTTGATGAAGCATCTCCACTCCGTTCTCCAGGAAGGGAGCCTTATCTGCCTGTTTGCCTCCCTCTGGTTGTGGATAAGCCATGCCAAAATTGGCCATTTCCTGCAGAAAGACTAACTTTGGCCAGCAGGTTGATGGGATCGGTCAGCATCCAGAATCCTGCTAAGGTTTCTCATGAGGGAATCCTCCTGAGACCCAAAGAAGAAACTCATGGAGATCATCCCAGCTGAATCGGACAACTTCTACACATTTTGGGAGATTGTGAGATGTTAAGTCATGCCAGATGCTGTTTTGGCTTGGTCCTCCATAACAGTCTCACTTTCTCATGCGTCTCCTTGAGAAAATTAATTGCCCACCCGTGTAACAGAGGGTGTTCACGCTTTTTTCTCCTCCTGCTACTGCTGAGCCAAAGATTTTGCTTATTTAAAGGTTCTGGGCATTCTCAGAGTCAAAGTTTCCACCGATAAGATATTGGCAACGTCACCATCTCTGCCAGTCAACTCTGAGCTGACTGTGGCATGACAAGCATTAGAACCAGTTCGATGTATAAAAATATTCCTTGAGATACGACTGTAGTTGAGTACCAAATTGATGTTGCTAAGCAAAACATTTGTTAGGTGAGCTTAGCCCCATTTTTAGTTGCTAAGGGAGTCACTGCAGCTGTTAAATTAGTAAGACAGGTTGCTAAGTGAACCTGTCTTCCCCATTGACTTTGCTCATCATAAGGTCGCAAAAGAGGATCACAAGTCCCCGGGATATGGCAACCGTCACAAAGACAAGACAGTGGCCCAGCATCTGATATTTGATCACATGACCTGGGGACACTGCAACCGTCATAAAGACGAGTCAGTGGCCAAGCATTTGAATTTTGATCACATGTTTATAAGTACATACCCCCCCCTTCCTTAGCGCAGTTGTAACTTTGAACGGTCACTAAATTGTTGTAAATCAAGGACTAACTGTACACAACTATGACCCCCCTATTCTGAACGATTCATCTGAAAAAAAGAAATTTAGCTTTCTTTGACGGTTCAGGGGAGAAGTTTTGGTTCTCATCTCAGGTTCAGGAATCCATTTGGGGGCTGCGGTATGTCCCGGGTCTCCTCCGGGGGTGACCGCATCAAGGCGGGACCACTTGGGGGAATGAAGACAAAACACACGGTTTTTCCTCGGAGCGAGTGGGCCCAGAATGAATTCTGGACCCCCCTTTTATTAGCAGCGTATGCGGAAACAAAAGCATTCTGAATTATCATTGGTTACATACAATACATTTGCCTGTCACTCAAGCGGTGCTTTTTGGTGTTAGTATCTTATCAGCTTGGACTGTGTATTCCCTAGGCTGCTTTAGCCTGGAAAGTCTCTGTTATGCATTGTTCTATTTTGCAGACACAGCTTTCTAGATGGGGCCCTCCCAGTGGGCATCCAGCTCAACCCGCATTCAATACTCAATTTATTTCAGTCCCAAATTCCGTATATGTGTTCCAATCAGGAAAACTGATCTGCACACATACCATGGCGACCTCATTGCCACGAGGGGCTAGAAATTCTTTGGTTCAGCATGATGCCGAATGGGTCTTGATCATCCACATTGGTAGAGCAGGGGTGGACTCCGTTAACCAGTGGCATTTCTTCCGGTATCTTTCCTGCCAAGTTGCCCCCACATGGGTTTTCCTCATTGTCTCTGGTGATTTCTGGCTGAGGCTCTGCCATGGAGAAGTCACTTAAGGGGATTTCATTCCTTCTCTTTAAAAACTGAGAAAAACGTGGTAGGCTCCTATTGGGAACCAACGGTCCCTTACCGCCTCCTAAGCTGACAAGAAATTTGTGTTTGACGGATTCGTAAATGTCGTAGTTCGTTTCGATGAGCATGTGTTTAAAAACACAATCCTCTTCGCTGAAGGAACGCTAAAGGAGGCACAAACACAAAATGAATTTCACCACTGATTCAAGGTCTCCTTCATTCATTTTCCTGTATCGTGGTCAGTCCTCCCCCCACATTTTTTTTAACAGAAAGTGTACATGGACATAAAGAATACACAGTGTACTTATCTAATCTCATAAATTTTGCATGTTTTTCTAATCTCATAAAGGTTGACTCAGCCTCCCATCCTTCCGAGGTGGGTAAAATGAGGACCCAGATTGTTGGGGGCAAGAGGCTGACTCTGTAAACCGCTTAGAGAGAGCCACAAAGCACTGTGAAGAGGTGCATAAGTCTAAGTTCTATTGCTTTTGCTATTGCACGTAGGAACAAAGGGAGGAGAGTCCCCTGTTAGGAGCAAAACTGGTTTTAGCTAGAATTTGCTGGCAGGGTGATTGACTTAGAGACAATGCCCAGAAACTCATAGTTATTAGAGATCAATTGTAAATAAGGGGGGCAGGGAAGAATGCATTAACTTCAGGGGCCTTGGATAGATTGAGTACTTAGCCAATGAGGAAATGGTGGAAGATGAACTGTGACGGTGATAGGGAATCAGTGTGGGTTCCAGATCCCATTCCAACCAGTAGAGTTGGAACAGGCCCTGCGGCGGCCACAAGGACGCGTGCAGCTTGCGCATGCGTCATGCTGTCCAGCGACACCTCTGTGACGCTCCAGCTGCTCAGCAGAGCGTTGAGTAGGCGCTGTATCTGCCATATGCATGCACGGAAGTGCCGAAGACTTTAAAGACAGGTAAGGAGCGAGGACAGGTGGGTGGGCCCTCCAGAGCACCATACCGGAATGGTAGCTGGTGCTCTGGGCAGGCTCCGGTACACCTGTACCGGGGCGTACCGTCTGCAACCCACCACTGTAGGGAATATAAAGAAAGCATATTGATGGTTTAAGGCAACAGTGTCAAACTCAATTTCATTGAAGGCTGCATCAGGGTTGTATTTGACCTCAGGGGTGGGGGGTGGGGGGGGCATGACCAGCTCAACATCACTTGTGTCAGGGGCGCCTGCGGAGTCCCAAGCACTAAGCCAGAGAAAACGGGCACTCGAGCTCCGTTTTCAGCTGCGATGGTCTCCTGCAAGCCTCTGACAGCGAAAGCAGAGCTCGGGAGGACTTGTGTGTGGCCCTCTCACTGGCAGGGGACCATGGACTGTTTTGCTGTTTCCAAGGCAGCCCCGCAGGCCAGATATAAGTACCCTGTGGGCTGGATACGGCTCCCAGGCCTTCAGTTTGACCCCCCTATGCTAGACCAAGAAACCTACTTGAATTCTCATAGCACAAGTTCTTAATAGCTTGGCTGAACTCGGAAAGGAGTCAAGCAATCCAAAATATATATTAGGACTCACTGATCCAAACCTACTTTAATAATCATAGCACAAGTTCTTCATGGCTTGGTGGCACTACGAAAGGAGTCAAATAATCCAAAATGAATATTAGAACTCACCGATCCAAAGAGACTTCCGTCACTGTGCATACAAAGGTGAAGTCCGCTCCTCGCACCCATGATCATTACATTTTCTGCAGTTACGGGTTTGATTATCAAAGCAGCTGGAAGTGAACGGGTTACATATTAGGAGAGCTCTTCATACATATCTTAAGGCAGAAATAGCAACTTCCAATAGCAGCTTCCAATATCAGAATGCTATTATCTGATGCCTCCCCAGTCTTCCCAAATTCTAGCCAATTGTGGCAAAACATTTGCCCACAGTCTCGATCAAAGGGAAAACTCCCTTTTTTAATAACCCGTAATCCCTAAATTCAGGAGAATCGGAGCGACGGGATGGAGTTAAGCATTTACTGGCTGGATGCCCTTCCTGACACCACCCGGAGTTCACAACAGATAACTTTTCTTTTCACCTTAGGAGAGAAATATCTCTCAGGAGCTCAGCAAAGGAAATGTATTGTGCCTTATAGTCACAAGGTATTTTATAATTTGGCCGCCTAATGAGAAGGAAGGACTCCCTGGAGAAGAGCGTAACGCTGGGAAAGATTGAGGGCAAAAGAAGAAGGGGACGGCAGAGAATGAGCTGGATGGATGGAGTCACTGAAGCAGTCGGCGTGAGCTTAAACAGACTCCAGAGGATGGTAGAGGACAGGAAGGCCTGGAGGAATGTTGTCCATGGGGTCACGATGGGTCGGACACAACTTTGCAACTGACAACAAAAACGACAACAAATTTATAATAATGTTTATGTTAAGAAATGTTTGATAAGAATTTCTCTTTTTTAAAAGTTTTTTTTCCTACAAACGCATTGTTATGTGAAGAGCATGGAACCAGATTTACATTTTAATACGAATAAAATAAAACTCCCTGGTTCATCCTACCGCACACACACCTCCCCTAGTAAATCTGTCCAGAGATTCTGCACCGGGTCCCACTTGGAAGGAAGCAGATCTGAGTGGAGACAGCTACTACTTCCCTACCATAAGCACATTGGTCCTTGCTAACCTAGAACTAAGGAGAAAAATTCCCTGACTGTTAGACTGTTAGGCTTGTCTCCAGAAGTTGTGGGATTGCTCCAACTCTGAAGGCTTTTAAGAAGAGAATGGACACCAATTTGTCTGAAATGCTCTAAGCTTTCCTGCCTGAGCGGGGGTGTGTGGACTAGAAGACCTCCAAGGTCCCTTCCAACTCTGTTATTGAATTCCTAGCACTCTGGAGCCTCTGTGGGTGATCCTAGACATGCCCCCCTCCCTCCCTCCCACAGCAGCCAGCCTCGCAGCTCCGCCGGGAACTTACTGTCCACAGTCTCGGACTGTGAGCGGTCCACACGTCCGTTGGGACGGATCTCCAGGAAAAAGTGGAACCTGGAGCTGGAGGTGTAGAGGTGCACCAGTTCGTCGGCTACGCTCCAGTTGGGGGAGGCAACGGCGGGGGCCCAGACGCAGGCAACCAGTGGCAGCAGAAGCCTGAGGGCATGGAGAAGAGCTGGAACCACGATGGGGCACATGATCCTCGCTTGGCTCGGAAGATGCAGGAGCTGAAAGGCGATCTTGGTTCTTCTCCTTTGCTGACCACTCGCCGATGCTGGGTGCCTTGGTCCTTTGGCTCTGGCTTTATGCAGGACGGCTGGGGGACAGACTGACGGCTGGCAGGGGGGCGGGAGAACGGAAGAGACACCCAGTTCCAAAACCATCAGATCATGAAGGAACCAGTGATTGTTCTTCCACCAATGCTCTGCTACTGAGAATTAAAACGATTGTGAACATTGTGGTCACCTTGTGTTTGGCCAGTAAAAGTATTTGTTCTAATGCGAATCATTGATGCATTCTGATGCTTGTGGGCATTAGATTTGTTCCATGGTAATTCTGTCATGTGATCTAGCCCATTATTCGTGGCGGTTGTCCCAAAGGTGCTTTTTCAGGAGGCAACTGGACTTCCTTGTCCTTCACGTTCTGGCTACGTGGACATTTCCTCTTTCCAGTTCAGAAGATGTCCTATGAACAAGAGGGATCTTCTCATTTTGGTTTTGGTTCTGGTTCAGGGGCTGGATGCATGGTGTAGTATTAATTTACGGCTATTATGGTTGGGATGTGGTATCACCGACCTTGGAGGAAGGGTCCTGAGATGTGCCAGAAGGAGCCTCAAACGTTGACATTCAAAATCTAGGTTTCCCTAGGTAGAAAATATATACCTCCAAATATCCTTCCTTTGCACGCGCTGTCGACTCTAATTTCATTTATGGAGATCTTGGGTTCATTTCTGATTCTTAACAAATAGAATTTTGGTTTACGTTTTACCCTTTAGAATGGACTTTCCTTGAACATGAATTTTACATCGATCTGCTCCATCTTAGAGGGCGTTGACGGAGGACGCCAAACAAGATCAGCTGTCTCTTCTACAAGCCATAATGGACACCTCCCTCCCTTGTTGAGTGGATGCATACCTTGTCAGGACCGAATGGCAGATATTTGCTGCAGCTAAAATTACAAGTAAAACACAAACAGATGGGGCTGGAAGGAGACTCGGAGGTCCTCTGGTCCAGTTCCATGCTCAAGGCAGGAGTCTTATTCCATCCCATGTAGCTGGTTGTCCAGTCTATTTTTTAAAAGCTCCAGTGATGGAGCACCCAATAGGCAGGGCCATTCTACTGACTAATTGTTCTCACTGTCAGAACATTTCTCCTTATTGTACGTTGGATCCCTCTTTAACAACCCATTAATTCTTGGCTGCCCTCTGGTGCCATACAGGATACATCAATCCCTTCTTCTCTGTGACAGCCCCTCAAATATTGAAAGACAACTATCATGTCACCCCTAAACAAAATAATTACATCAAACTTCTAGCTACACTAATTAGAGATGGAGAATGGCAGAGGGTCAGAATTGGATGGGAGATAATTAAGTAAACGGAGAGCACATGTAAACATGAACCATTTTTTTAAAAAATCCCCATCGATACTACCCACAATAAAGGTAAGGACAATACGAAGCAAGAGTAGATGTCTTGGCCCATTTATAGTTTTATTCTACCTCCTGGCAGATATTTTAATTGGGTATTTTTAGGGTATTTAAATATTGCTTTTAATTACTTTACTGCAGATATGTACAGTTTCTTATTGCCTCCTCTTTGTGTTTGTATTTTCTATTTATTGATGTGTTTTTATTTGACTGTACACCGCCCCGAGTCCCTTTGGGGAGAGGGGGCGGTATAAAAATCTAAGTAAAAATAAAAGTAAAGTAAAGTCTCTTCTATGGGCCATAATGGAGACAAGCCTCCCAAGGTTTTGTGCACCCATATCCTATCAGGACTGGTCAGCCGATATTTGTTACAGCTAAAATAGAAATGGATTCATAGGGCTGGAAGGGAACTCAGAGATCTTCTAATCCAGCCCCATGCTCAAGGTAGGAGCCTTATTCCATCCCAGGTAATTGGTAATTTCAGAATCATTGTGCCTGGACTTCACGCTCTGGCAACGTGGACATTTCCTCTTTCCAGTTAAGAAGATGTCCTATGAACTAGAGGGATCTTCTGGTTCTGGTTCTGGTTCTGGTTCAGTGGCTGGGTGCATAGTATGACAAATCTGAAAAAGTCCCATTGTGCTGAATGTTGAGGTGCACAGCCCTGCCCCCTTCACAAGGGTGGAAAAGATCTTGGGTGGATTTAGGGAATTTGCGACATAGCAGAGATTCATTTCTCAAGACAGGAGAAAGATCCTGCTCGGAACTCGGGAGTCACTGCACTGAATGAAACCAGGAACGTTTAATAAAGACACTTTTCTTCCTTGAAAAACATGAAACGTTTATTTGGTCTTGATCGAGAGGCAGAATTGGAGGGGGGGGGAGAGAATAACAAATGTCATGAATACTCATAAATACATCTTCAATAGGTAAATAATCCCAAAAAATAAATAAAAAGATACTTTTCTTCCTTATAGCGGAGGTGGGGGAAAAAGCAGCAATGTACAAGATATGGAGGGGGGGGGCACGGATCCACCCGGGGCAGGGAGGTGGGAGCAATAGCAAAAAGGCTCAGGTCACAAAAATAAATATATCTGAAATATTATTGCAATTGTTGATATATTAGAAAGTGACAAAGAAAGAGATGATTGAACATGTTGTTGATATAAAGTAAGAATTCTGCTTATGCTATCCTTTACATGTTATTTTTAAAACTGTAAAAGTGCGAGATTTGGGGGGGACATGGGAGCTACTAAAAAATTTTAGGTACCCTATTACCCTTTCCCTATAAATGTTTTAAAACCAATTAAAACTTTTTACAAAAAAAAAGAGATACTTTTCTTCCTTGAAAAGCATGAAACATTTATTTGGTCTTGATCGAGAGACAGAATTGGAGTGGGGAGAGAATAAATACTCATAAATACATCTCCAATAGGTAAATAATCCAAATAAATAAATACATAAATAGAAACATAGACATATTGCATTCTCATTGTCTGATACTTTTCCAGGACAATTTATGAATAAGTCATTCAAAGCACCCACATTTTTTGTAGGGTGCATACATCATAATTTGGACGAGGGGTGGGTTGCTGCTGGCATTACTGCCGGTTCGGTGTGCATACAACTTTGCACGCAAACAATTAAAATTGTTTTGCAGATGAGCAGAACAAAAAACAAGATGGCGGCAACTGGGGAAGGAGGTTACCATGGCCACCGCCACCATCTTGGTTTTGTAATTCAATTGTAATTGAACTGTACATGCGTGCACGTGCGAACTGGCAGTAAAGCCGGCCAGAACCCACCGCTGCCACTAACTAACCAGACTTTAACCTTTGGGGGAAGACCCCCTCGGATGAAGTGCGCCCATCACTCTGTCCCATCCTGAAAACAGGTTCCCTTTAGGACTCAGCAGCTGGGATTGGAATTTGAACTTCCATCGCTAAGGGAAGCAGTCGTTAAGGGAGTCACACTGGATTTTACCATCCATTTTTTGCCATACCAAATCACCGTAAAGTTAGTTGTGCGGTTGTTAAATCCGGCTTCATCCATTGGCTTGCATTTGAACCCCAGCCTGGAAGGATGGCTGCCCACTAATGCTTTGAACACCCCACAAAGTTGCTTGATGAAGCATCTCAACTCCGTTCACCAGGAAGGAAGCCTTATGTGCTCGTTCCCCTCCATCTGGTTGGAGATAATCCATGCCAAGATTTGACGTTTTCTGCAGAAAAACTAACTTCGGCCAACTGGTTGATGGGATCGGTCAGCATCCTGAATCCTGCTAAGGTTAGTCATGAGGGAATCCTCCTGAGGCCCAAAGAAGAAACTCATGGAGATCATCCTAGCTGAATTGGACAACTTCTACTCATTTTGGCAGATTGTGAGATGTTAAGGTCATGTCAGATGCTGTTTTGGCTTGGTCCTCCATAACAGTCTCACTTTCTCATGCGGCTCCTTGAGAAAATTAATTGTCCATCCCTGTAACAGAGGGTGTTCACCCTTTTTTTCCCCCTCTAGCCACTCCTGAGCCAAAGATTTTGCTTATTTAAAGGTTCTGGGCATTCTCCTTTGAGTCAAATTAAGTCAAAGTTTCCACCGATAAGATGTGGCAGCTTCACCATCTCTACCAGCCAGCTGTGAGCTGTTTGTGGCATAGCAAGATTCTATATACTGTACAGTATGTAAAGTTTACAGATTAAAATGAAGATTGAGCAAAATACATAAAATTACTCGTGTTTTAGGTTTGTCATTCAGGTTGCTACGGGCCAGTGCTACAATTATAGTTGCGACTTACAGTTGAGCCCAAAATTTAGGTTTCTAAGTGAAACATTTGTTAAATGAGTTATGCCCTGTTTTCAACCCTTTCCTGGGTTAGCTTGTTGAGTGACATTCTGGTCATTCTCCTTTGACTTTGAGTCAACTCAAGTCAAAGATTCAACCGATAAGATGCTGGCAACTTCGCCATCTCTGCCAGTCAGCTGTGGGTGGACTGTGCCACAATAAAAACTCTATATACTGTACAGCATTACAATGGGGAAGCTTAAGCACTGAAATGTCGATAGAGCAAAAGATATAAAATCCACCTCATAACCCACGTTCTAGATTTGTCATTCAAGTTGCTAAGGACCAGGGCTAGAGCCGGGAAGATGCATAAAGATAGTCCTTGAGATACGACTACAATTGAGCCCCAAATTTATGTTGCTAAGCAAAACATTTATTAAGTGAGCTTCATCCCATTTTAAGCCCTTTCCTGCCAGTGTTGTTAAACGAATCACTGCAGCTTCTAAGTTGGTAAGATGGGTTGTTAAGTGGACCTGGCTGGTCAGAAACTCACAAAAGGGGGATCATATGACCCAGGGACACTTCAACCGTCATAAAGACGAGTCAGTGGCCAAGGATTTGAAATTTGATCACACGGCTCTGGGGATGATCCGTTCGGGGGCTAGGAAATCTTAGGCTCAGCGTGGCGCTGAGTTGGTCTCTCACGTCCCCCTCGATCAAGCAGGGGTGGTTTCCCTCCTCCGATGGTGTTTCTTCCGGTATCTTTCCTGCCAAGATGCCTCCACATGGGGTGTCACCATTGTTCTTACTGATGCTCTGGCGGGTAGATCTGATCAATAGGGATTTCATTTGCTCGGGTTATAAACCGAGAAAAACGTGGTAGTTTCGTACTGGGCAGATATGGTCCCTTACCGCCTCCTAAGCTGAGAAGGATTTTGTGCTTGTAGGACTCGTAAATGTCGGAGTTGGTTTCAAACCTTATTTGCTGAAAAACACAATCATCTTGGTTGTAGGAAGCCTAAAGGAGACACAAACACAAAATGAAGACAACTGAAAGACAAACCAAAGGTCCAGGCAGAGGTGCAAAATCCGCCACACCCTACGGTGAAAAATTCCTACAGCACACTTGGCTGTTGAATATTGGAAATGGCAGAGACACCATGGGCCAGTCCTGTGCTATTTCCAATAAAGACCTGCGGGCCAGAACGAAGCACCCCGCGGGCTGGATCTGACCCCCGGGCCTTGAGTTTGACACTGATTTAAGTTGTGGCCGCTGGTACCTGCGTGTATGTGGTACACCCACCCTCCAAAGTAGTAAACTAAAATTACCATTATTTTCTTGTAAATGTTTTGGTTTGTGATCATTTCTAGTGATCACAACTAGACAACGAATCCCACCCTGTCAATGGCCCAGTGGATCAGGCTCAAAAAGGAGAGAACCAGTGTTGGGATTCTACCGGTTCGCATCTATTCGCTGGAATCTGTTGTTAACTTTCTAAGCAGTTGGGAGAACCGGTTGTTGGAAGAAATCTCCTTTTGTTTTTTCCACTTTACAGGGCTAATCCTGTAAGGAAGGCAGGAAGAAAACATTCTGGTGTTGTTTCTAGCCCAATCTTTATTGCCCTGCTTACAGAAACTGCCTCTCTGTTAACCCTTATTACATTCTTGGAGGTACACCTAGACTTACTGTCGCCTCCATAGCTTCTCCGGAGATGTTTCCCCCCCCTCCCGCTTTGCTGGTACTTTGCTGGGGGTTGACTTTCTTAAAGGAGAAGGGTTGTTTTAAGCTTTTTACACTGCTGTTGGGAGGAAATACTCCCCTGTAGGAATTTTTCCACCCAGGATACAACCATCAACACTTTGAAGAAATAATTGAATAAGGAAGCAGAGCTGCTGGAAATAATCTTCTAATGACAAGGAATCAAGATGAGTGACATTCAGCAAGGCTTCTTGGCTAGCTAGAAAGATTGACATTCAGACGTGAGTTTACATACCCTTTCTGAGTTTTGGTCTAAAACTGGTTTTTGGTGAGGTTTAATTCTGTATTTATTGATGGGATAATTTCCCCTATTTAGCTTTGTTTGGAAGGAAAAAGGCTAATTTCTGTTCCTGAAAAGAAACTGGTTGAGAAATCTGGCTAGTTCCTGTGTCTATTTGTTCTGGTAATTGCGTTAACAAGCAACAACTACTGTGTTTGCTCCTTTGTAACATTCTAGCACTAATTGCTTTCCTTGTTGTTAGACTTATCTCAAGTGTTTACACTTGAGCTTGCCTGGGATGTGAGCTCTGGCAATGACCCAGACAAGGCTTTTGTTTTAGTTTAAAAAGATTTAAACTGTTGTGATTTAATTATTTGTATTGTGTTTGAATTTTTCACTGCCTCATGGTTTCTTATTCTATCTGGGGAGGGGGGTCTGCCTTCACTACTTTAATGATTCCTAGCACTGTCCTTTTGAGGTGTACTTCCAAGAGGCAGGATGCAAGCTTGGCACTGATTTTTTTACTGCCTTTCTTGGGGGGACATGTGATCTTAAATCTGGATGGTTTCCTTAGGCTGTCTTGTGAGGCGAGTGAGAGTAGCTTGTATCTTTAAGTGGTGCAAATGGATCTAAGGGTTGCTTCTCCTGGGGCTGCTCTTTCTGGAGAGCTTAAATGATCTCTCTACTAAAGAGTTTCACTTTATGAGCTATAGTTGGCTGCTGATAGTTATTGTTATGTTGTTATTAACATTCTAAACTGGAACTGAACCTATGGTCCTGACATCAAAGTTCTCCATAGAATAATTACAACATGCTGTGGATGCCCTGGGAGGAATGTGTGAGCACCAGTTCACATCATGTTATGTCACCGTATCTCCAGAGAAAGAACCAAACATGCCCCAGTCACAAATTGAAAGAACTCGAGCATGATATAATAGGCTTCTTCCATCTGCTAGAGCAGGGGTGTCAAACTCAATTTCATTGAGGGCCATATTAGGGTTGTGTTTGACCTTGGGTGGTGGAATGGGTGTGGCCAGTGTGGGCATGGCCAGCTCAACATCACTTGTGTTGGGGGTGCCTGCAGCGGCCCAACTGCTCTCCCAGAGAAAATGAGAAAATTTGGATGCAATGTCCGCACTGTAACCCTTTACCAGTGAAATCGGAGCTCAGACGGACCTGCGTGTGGCCCTAACAAGCTCTTTTTTCTCTAGCAGAGGCAATGTGGACCAGCCCACAGGCCTTTGGTTTGACATCCCCGTGCTAGACCAAGAAACCTACTTGAAATCTCATAGCACAAGTTCTTGACTGCACTAGGAAAGGAGTCAAATAATACAAAATGAATGTTAGGACTCACCGTTCTAAAGAGCTTTCCGTTTGTGCACATACAAAGGTTGAGTTTGCTCTTCGCACCAATGAAACTTATATGGCCTGGCTCTATAGCTTTGATTATCAAAGCAGCTGGAAGTGAACGGGTTAAATATTAGAAGAGATCTTCCTATATATCTTAAGCATAAAATAGCACCCTTCCATAACAGAATACTATTTTCTGATGCAGAGGTGGGTTTCTACTGGTTCGCACTGCTTCGGGCGAACTGATAATGGTCATTTGGCCTGGGTGGAAGAACCATCAGAGACCCAGGTAGGCCACGCCCCTGAACTGCTTCCCTGGTCTCTGCTGCCATTGCCGGCATGGTTTTTATTAGTTTTTTCTTGGTCTTCATGCATGCGCAGTACAATTTACAGTGAACTGTGCATGTGCGAGCAACACGCGTCTGGTGCACGCACGAAGTGAACCGGTAACAACGCCCACAGAACCCTCCCCTGATCTGATGCCTTCCCAAATTCTGGCCAATGGTGGCAAAACATTTGCCCACAGTCTCGATCAAGAGGGAAAACTCCCTTTTTAACAACCCTAAATTTTAAAAAGGCAAATTAAAAAAAGTTTTTGTACTCTGCCGACCTCCCAAAAATGGCCCGTTTTTCACGAAAATGGATGGATAGCCTTTAGGAGGCTTGTAGAGTGCTCTTGGGGGGTGGAGGTAGGCCAAAAAGAAGCAAAAACAGCCTGTTTTTTTCCACAAAAAGGGCATGGATACCCTTTAGGAGGCTTATTGGGTGCTCCTGGAGCTGGGAAGGAGGAAATTGAGCAAAAAATGCCCTGTTTTCCCTCATATCTGCCCTCCCCAGCCCCCAGGAGTTCTCTGAAAGCCTTCTACAGTCTCTGCATGGCCATTTTGGTGAATGGGGCAGGATTTTGGGAGACAAAAAATGCTGTATTCAGTGTATAAGATGCACCCAAATTTTCAGCCTCTTTTTTGAGGGTGTGTCTTATACTCTGAAAAATATGGCATTTTATTATGACCGAACAAAAGGGGATTTTGACCTCATGAAAGGAGGTCATTTTGGGCTCTTTAACACTAGTCAATCTGTGATCTACTGGCTCATCGTCTCAGAGACGTTTCCTTATAAGATTCTTCAACACCTTCCAGAATAGCTGAGCTTCTAATGTATTTGAAAAGGTTTTCTGCCTGAGCAGGGGGGGTTGGATTAGAAGACCTCCAAGGTCCCTTCCAACTCTGTTATTGAATTCCTGGAGCCTCCTGGGAGATCCTGGACATGCCACTCTCTTCCATCCCTCCCACATCAACCAAGTCTACAGCTCCGCCGGGAACTTACTGTATGGGGACTGGTATATTGAGCCTTTCACTTTTCCATTGGGACACATCTCCAGGAAAAACCCCTTTTTGGTGCCGAATGCGTAGAGGTGCACCAGTGTATCTCTGTTGTTCCAGAACACGGAGACTCCACTCGCGTTGGGGGAGGCAACCGTGGGACCCCAGCCGCAGGCGGCCAGAGGCAGCAGAAGCCTGAGGGCACAGAGAAACAATGGAGTCGGGAGTGGGCGCATGATCCTCGCTTGGCTTGGAAGATGCAGGAGCCAAAAGTTGATCCTGGTTCTTCTCCTTTGCTGACCACTCACCGATACTGGGTGCCTTGGTCCTTCAGCCCTGGATTTATGCAGGACGGCTGGGGGACAGACTGACGGCTGGCAGGGGGGCGGGAGAACAGAAGAGACACCCACTTCCAAAACCATCAGATCATGAAGGAACCAATAATGGTTCTTCCACCAATGCTCTGCTACTGAGAATTAAAATGATTGTGAACTTCTTGTGTTTGGCCAGTAAAACTATTTGTTCTAATGTGAATCATTGATGCATTCTGATGCTTGTGGGCATTAGATTTGTTCCGTGATAATTGTCATGACACCTAGCCCATTATTCGTGGCGGTTGTCCAAAAGGTGCTTTTTCAGGAGGCAACTGGACTTCCTTGTCTTGCCCGTCTGCTAAAAAAGCACCTTTGGTACCACCGAGACCTGGATGACTGAGAATCTTTTACAGACATTCATGGAGGGAAGAGAACATGCGTCTCTGTAATACGGAGACCGAAGGCACGAGTTTTTCTGTTGCCTACAAACATTCCAATATTAGTTTACGGCTATTATGGTTGAGATGTGGTATCACCGACCTTGGAGGAAGGGTCCTGAGATGTGCCAGAAGGAGCCTCAAATGTTGACATTCAAAATCTAGCTTTCCCTAGGTAGAAAATATATATCTCCAAATATCCTTCCTTGCACGCGCTGTCGACTCTAATTTCATTTATGGAGATCTTGGGTTTATTTCTGATTCTGAACAAATAGAATTTCGGTTTACGTTTTAGCCTTTAAAACGGACTTTCCTTGAACATGAATTTTACATCGATCTGCTCCATCTTAGAGGGCGTTGACGGAGGACGCCAAACAAGATCAGCTGTCTCTTCTACAAGCCATAATGGACACCTCCCTCCCTTGTTGAGTGGATGCATACCTTGTCAGGACCGAATGGCAGATATTTGCTGCAGCCAAAATTACAAGTAAAACACAAACAGATGGGGCTGGAAGGAGACTCGGAGGTCCTCTGGTCCAGCTCCATGCTCAAGGCAGGAGTCTTATTCCATCCCATGTAGCTGGTTGTCCAGTCTATTTTTTAAAAGCTCCAGTGATGGAGCACCCAATAGGCAGGGCCATTCTACTGACTAATTGTTCTCACTGTCAGAACATTTCTCCTTATTGTACGTTGGATCCCTCTTTAACAACCCATTAATTCTTGGCTGCCCTCTGGTGCCATACAGGATACATCAATCCCTTCTTCTCTGTGACAGCCCCTCAAATATTGGAAGACAACTATCATGTCACCCCTAATCCTTCTCTTTGATGGCACAGATGGCTTGGTTGGTCGGTTGGTTTGCTTCCTACCTTCCCTGGGAGAAGAAGACCAACTGCACTGTTGCATTTCAATTTAGAATAGAATAACAGAGTTGGAAGGGACTTTGAAGGTCTTCTAGGCCAACCCCCTGCCTAGGCAGTAGCCCCTACACCACTTCAGACAAAGGGTTATCCAACATCTTCTTAGAAACTCCCAAGGTTGGAGAATTCACAACTTCTGGAGGCAAGTTGTTTCACTGACTAATTGTTCTAACTATCATGAAATTTCTCCTTAGTTCCAAGTTGCTTGTCCCCTTGATTAATTTCCACCCATTGCTTCTTCTTCTACCCTCAGGTGCCTTTGAGAATAGTTTGACTCCCTCTTCTTTGTGGCAACTCCTGAGATATTGGAACACTGCTATCATGTCTCCCCTAGTCCTTCTTTTCATTAGACTATACATACCTTGTTAACAGCCATGAAACCAACAGGTGAAGGCCCCTTTGGTTT
The DNA here is from genome assembly GCA_029891615.1 of Natrix natrix natrix. Classification (NCBI taxonomy): domain Eukaryota; kingdom Metazoa; phylum Chordata; class Lepidosauria; order Squamata; family Natricidae; genus Natrix; species Natrix natrix. The sequence continues at coordinate 1,235,437 of JAKRSK010006701.1, forward strand.
GACAGCACAGGGGAGACCCCAGTCTTTCTATTAACACAGCTCTCAATGATAAAACTGGCAAAACTGACAAACTCCTTATTAACAGTTTTAGATCGGTACGTATTTTTATATACAATATTTTCCCTCCTAATACCTTACCATTGAGTTTCACCATTTTTAAACCCGCTTATTTCATTATCATTTACCTATATTTTGGCTAATTATCTCAAAACTTTATCCCTCTATTATGCATATAACATTCATCCTTTCTTAGTAATTTTTATACTTCTTAGGTACTTGTGGTTAATCTTTGTTTCTTTCCTCCAGCCACCTGTACCATTTTTCCCATACCAAATAATATTCTGTCTCTTCCTTTCCTTGAGTTTCTTTTAACTTGTCCATCTCAGCACAGTCAAGAATCTTTCTTATTATTTTATCTTCACTCGGTGTCGACTTATTCTTCCATCTCTGTGCAAATGCAATCCTAGCCACTGGAATTATATGTAAAATCAGATGTAGGGTCTCCTTTTTATATTTAATCATCATTATACTAACTTCTGAATTACCTGAGTTCCTCCTGCAGTGAATATCCTTGTGAGAAACAATCCACGTTCCTACAGGGTCCGAGCACTAAGCCAAGGGACAGGAGGAATACCTGGCTTCATGGTTCTGAGAAAATGAAATTAGCCTCAATGAATCAGCCTCATTGCATCAGCTTACAGATTACAGCTTACAACTTTTCATCAGCTGGCAGCTATTAAATCCTCATTACCAGACATGCAGGCTACTACTGCTACCTGCCGGCTGGCTGCAATTTGGCAGTTGGAATCTCACTAGAATCAAGGTTGACTCAGCCTTCCGAGGTCAGTAAAATGAGGACCCAGATTGTTGAGGGGCAATAGACTGACTCTGTGAACCACTTAGAGAGGACTGTAAAGTGCTGCAAAGAAGAATATATGTATGACAACGCAGTTGCTTCTTTTGTAGGCAACCCTCTTCCAAAACAGTGCCTGATGTGACCTCATATCTCACAATATCCCAAAATGAGTAGAAGTTGTCCGATTCAGCTAGGATCATCTCCATGAGTTTCTTCTTTGGGTCTCAGGAGGATTCCCTCATCACCCACCTTAGCTGGATTCAGGAGGCTGACCCATCCCATCAACCTGTTGGCCAAAGGTTGGCTTTGTGTGGGAAATGCCAAATTTTGACATCTTGGTATGGGTTATCTCCAAGCAGATGGAGGGGAACAGGCAGATAAGGCTCCCTTCCTGGAGAAGGGAGTTGAGATGCTCCATAAAGCAACTGTGGGCTGTTCAAAGCATTAGCCGGCAGCCATCCCTCTAGGCTGGGGTTCAAATCCATGTCAAGCAAACCCAAGAACATCCTGGAGAAGTATCAGATAATGAGAAAGAAATATGTGTATTTCTTCTATTGTCATATTTGTTTATTTGTACAATTAGCATCTTGAAGATGTATTTATCATGTTTATTATTGTGGCCCCCTCCACTTATTCAAATCAATGTTGCCTGTTTTACAAGGAAGAAAAGTGTCCTTATTAAACATTCCTGGTTTGATTCACTGTTAAGATTTCGGAGTTCCAGGCAGGGTCATTCTCCTGTCTTGAGAAATGAATCTCTGCTATGTCACAAATTTTCTTGTGAAGGGGGCATCGCTCTGCACCTCAACATTCATCAATATGGGACTTTTTCAGACTTGTCAACTATGCATCCAGCCCCTGAACCAGAACCAAAACCAGAACCAGAAGATCCCTCTGGTTCATAGGACATCTTCTTAACTGGAAAGAGGAAATGTCCACGTTGCCAGAGCGTGAAGTCCAGGCGCAATGATTCTGAAAAACATTATCTTCTTCTAAATACGAACATTTTATCTGGTGTCCCAGTGGGATCATTGCGGCTTGCCAGTTTTATCACTGAGAGCTGTGTTAATAGAAAGACTGGGGTCTCCCCTGTGCTGTCAAACCAAAGGGGCCTTCACCTGTTGGTTTCATGGCTGTTAACAAGGTATGTATAGTCTAATGAAAAGAAGGACTAGGGGAAACATGAAAGCAGTGTTCCAATATCTCAGGGGTTGCCACAAAGAAGAGGGAGTCAAACTATTCTCCAAAGCACCTGAGGGTAGAACAAGAAGCAATGGGTGGAAATTAATCAAGGGGACAAGCAACTTAGAACTAAGGAGAAATTAAAGAACAATTAATCAGTGAAACAACTTGCCTCCAGAAGTTGTGAATTCTAATTCAACGCCCTCTAAGATGGAGCAGATCGATGTAAAATTCATGTTCAAGGAAAGTCGGTTTTAAAGGGTAAAACATAAACCAAAATTCTATTTGTTCAGAATCAGAAATAAACCCAAGATCTCCATAAATGAAATTAGAGTCGACAGCGCATGCAAGGAAGGATATTTGGAGGTATATATTTTCTACCTAGGGAAAGCTAGATTTTGAATGTCAACGTTTGACAACAGAAAGACTCGTGGCTTCGGTCTCCACATTACAGAGACACATGTTCTCTTCCCTCCATGAATGCCTGTAAAAGATTCTCAGCCCTCCAGGTCTCGGTGGTCCCAAAGGTGCTTTTTCAAGAGGCAGGCAAGACAAGGAAGTCCAGTTGCCTCCTGAAAAAGCACCTTTGGGACAACCACCATGAATAATGGGCCAGGTGTCATGACAGAATTATCACGGAACAAATCTAATGCCCACAAGCATCAGAACGCATCAATGATTTGCATTAGAACAAATAGTTTTACTGGCCAAACGCAAGAAGTTCACAATCATTTTAATGCTCAGTAGCAGAGCATTGGTGGAAGAACCTAGTTCCTTCATGACCTGATGGTTTTGGAACTGGGTGTCTCTTCCTTCCTCCCGCCTCCCCCTTCCACCTGTCCACCCATCCGTCTCCCAGCTGTCCTGCATAAAGCCAGGGCTGAAGGACCAAGGCACCCAGCATCGGTGAGTGGTCAGCAAAGGAGAAGAACCAGGATCAACTTTTGGCTCCTGCATCTTCCAAGCCAAGCGAGGACCATGCGCCCACTCCTGACTCCAGCACTTCTCCGTGCCCTCAGGCTTCTGCTGCCTCTGGCCACCTGCGGCTGGGGTCCCACGGTTGCCTCCCCCAATGCGAGTGGAGTCTCCGCGTACTGGAACAACCGAGATACACCGGTGCACCTCTTCACACCCAACGTCAAAAAGGGGGTTTTCCTGAAAATGTGTCCCGATGGAAAAGTGGAACGCTCAATATCCCAGTCCCCGTACAGTAAGTTCTCGGCGGAGCTGTAGACCTGGTTGATGTGGGAGGGATGGAAGAGAGTGGCATGTCCAGGATCACCCGGGAGACTCCAGGGTGCTAGGAATTCAATAACAGAGTTGGAAGGGACCTTGGAGGTCTTCTAGTCCAATCCCCCCCTGCTCAGGCAGAAAACCTTTTCAAATACATTAGAAGCTCAGCTATTCTGGAAGGCGTTGAAGAATCTTATAAGGAAACGTCTCTGAGACGATGAGCCAGGAGATCACAGATTGACTAGTGTTAAAGAGCCCAAAATGAAAACATCTGTTCCGTTATCTTTGCATTTGCAAGATGGGACACTCCTTTCATGAGCCGAAAATTCCCTTTTGTTCTGTCATAATAAAATGGTCTTTGTAGAGAAACATCCCCCCAAGAAACCTCTAATTAAATTGTATTTATTGATTTTCATTGCTGATGAGATTGACTGAAGACGCTTTCATTGAAAGTATAGCTAGGACCCTCCATAGCTCCTCTCTTGCCAAAGAGGCCTTGGACTTCTTCCTTGGACTTCCAAAGTGGGACCTTCTTGGTTCTGGAGGTCTAGGGGAGACTCCCCTCTCTTCATGGAGATTTACCTTGTTCCCTGTGGCTTTCGCAGGAATATGGGTTCCCTCACCATTCTCTTGTTTTGGGTCTTCCTGTGTTGTGCTACAGTTTGTCTAGCTTTGCAACTTTATTATTTTATCTGGACACTTGTCCAAGCACCTGCCCACCTAGAGCTTCAAAAGTACGCACATGCGAGTAGATAAACAGGTACCACTTCGGTGGGAAGGGATCTTTATCGGGATCTAATTGTGTATCAGATTTTTTAAAAAAAACAAATGACATACACAATAATATTTCTTCTGCAACCCAACTTCAACAGAAAGTGCTACATCTCTTTCTTACAAGTAGGAACATTGTTTTCCCTTTTGACTGAGGGTGGCCCAGTAGTGAAAATGCTCGTCTCTAACTCAGAAAGTTGAGAGTTCAATCCCAGAGAGTGGCAGATATTTCTCTCCTAGGTGGCAAAAAAATGATATCTGTTGTGAACTCCAGGCTGGTGTCAGGAAGGGCATCAGGCCAGTAAATGCTCAACTCCATCTGGGCGCTCCAATTCTTCCCTGGATTTTGGGATTATAGGGTTGTTAAAAGGGGAGTTTTCCCTCTTGATCGAGACTGTGGGCAAATGTTTTGCCACCATTGGCCAGAATTTGGGAAGGCATCAGATCAGGGGAGGGTTCTGCGGGCGTTGTTACCGGTTCACTTCGTGCGTGCACCAGACGCGTGTTATTCGCACATGCACAGTTCACTGTAAATTGTTCTGCGCATGCATGAAGACCAAGAAAAAACTAATAAAAACCATGACGGCAATGGCAGCGGAGACCAGGGAAGCAGTTCAGGGGTGTGGCCAGCCTGGGTCTCTGATGGTTCTTCCACCCAGGCCAAATGACCATTATCAGTTCGCCCGAAGCAGTGCGAACCAGTAGAAACCCACCTCTGCATCAGAAAATAGTATTCCGTTATGGAAGGGTGCTATTTTATGCTTAAGATATATAGGAAGATCTCTTCTAATATTTAACCCGTTCACTTCCAGCTGCTTTGATAATGAAAGCTATAGAGCCAGGCTATATAAGTTTCATTGGTGCGAAGAGCAAACTCAACCTTTGTATGCGCACAAACGGAAACCTCTTTGGAACGGTGAGTCCTAACATTCATTTTGTATTATTTGACTCCTTTCCTAGTGCAGTCAAGCCATTAAGAACCTGCGCTATGAGAGTTCAAGTGGGTTTCTTGGTGTAGCACAGGGATGTCAAACTGAAGGCCGGGGGGGCAGATCCGGCCCACAGAGGCTTAGATCTGGCCTGGAGGGCTGCCCTGGAAACAGCGAAGGACTGGCCCACGGTGCCAAAAGCTTGGTAGGGCCACACAGATGTCCTTCTGAGCTCCGTTTTCGCTGGTAGAGGATGGCAGTGAGGCCATTGCATCCAAAAACGGAGCTCGGGAGCCCATTTTCTCTGGCAGAATGCTTGAACCGCTTCAGGCACCCCTGACGCGAGTGATGTTGAGCCACGCCCACACTGGCCACACCCAATCCACCACCCAAGATCAAACGCAACCCCAATGCAGCCCTCAATGAAATTGAGTTTGACACCCCTGGTCTAGGAGATGGAAGAAGCCTATTATATCATGCTGGAGTCGTTTCAATTTGTGACTGGAGCATGTTTGACCCTTGGTCCGGAGATACGTTGACATAACATGATATGAATTGGTGCTCACACTTTCCTCCCAGGGCATCCACAGCATGTTGTAATTATTCTATGGAGAACGTGTGGTGTTAGGACCATAGATTCAGTTTCAGTTTAGAATGTTTATTATTCATGGTGATTGATACACAAAAGCTTAGTCAACTACCGGTCAATACTAAATTGGCCCCAGAAAAGAGTCAATGAAATTCAAGAGGGGTTGGGATTAAAGGGATTAAATACTCGTTCAGTATATCAAACATGGCTGCTGCATCCTTTTGCAAACCAAACTCTTTTGAGATTTAAGAACGGTGAAATCAAATATCCTAAACAAGGAGAAAAAACAAGTGTCGGGGAAATATTCAACAGCCAAGTACTCGACAGGGTTGTTTCACCGTAAGGTGTGGCTGATTTTCACCTCTGCCTGGACCTTTGGTTTGTATTTTGATTGTCTTCATTTTGTGTTTGTGTCTCCTTTAGGCTTCCTACAACCAAGATGATTGTGTTTTTAAGCAAATAAGGGTTGAAACCAACTACATTTACGTGTCCTACAAGCACAAATTCCTTCTCACCTTAGAAGGCAGTAAGGGACCATATGTTCCCAATACAAAACTACCACTTTTTTCTCAGTTTATAACCCAAAAGAATGAAATCCCTATTGATGAGATCTACCCGCCAGAGCATCAGTAAGAACAATGGTGGCACCCCATGTGGAGGCATCTTGGCAGGAAAGATACCGGAAGAAACACCATCGGAGGAGGGAATCCACCCCTGCTTGATCGAGGGGGGACGTGAGAGACTAAAATGGCGCCACACTGAGCTGAAGATTTCCTAGCCCCCGAATGGATTCCTCAATTTGAAACGAGAACCGGACTTCTCTCCTGAAAAAAGAAAGCTGACTTCTGTTTTTTCAGATGAATTGTTTAGAATAAGGGGGTCATAGTTGTATACAGCTAGTCCTTGATTTACAACAATTTATTTAGTGACCATTCAAAGTTACAACAGCGCTAAAATGGGGGGGGGAGGCTTAGGAACATTTTTCACCCTTACCAGCATCCCCAGGGTCGTGTGATCAAAATTCAGGCGCTTGGCCACTGACTCGTCTTTATGACGGTTGCAGTGTCCCTAGGTCACGTGATCCCCTTTAGTGACTTTCTGATCAGCCAGGTCCACTTACCAACTTAGCAGCTGTAGTGATTCACATAACAACCGTGGCAGGAAAGGGCTGAAAATGGGGCAAAACTCATTTCACAACTGTTTCACTTAGCAACCTAAATTTTGGGCTCAACCGTAAGTCGCACCTACAATTGTAGCACTGGCCCATAGCAACCTGAATGGCACACCTAGAACATGATTAATTTTATGTATTTTGCTCAATCTACATTTTCATCTGTAAACTTCACATACTGCACAGTATATAGAATCTTGTTATGCCACAAACAGCTCACAGCTGGCTGGCAGAAATGGTGAAGTTGCCAACATCTTATCAGTTGAATCTTTGACGTGGAGAATGCCCAGAACCTTTAAATAAGCGAAATCTTTGGATCAGAAGTGGGAGGAGGGGAAAAAAGGGTGAACACCCTCTATTGCAGGGATGGGCAATTAATTTTCTCAAGGAGCCGCATGAGAAAGTGAGACTGTTATGGAGGACCAAGCCAAAACAGCATCTGGCATGACTTAACATCTCACAATCACCCAAAATGTGTAGAAGTTGTCCGATTCAGCTGGGATGATCTCCATGAGTTTCTTCTTTGGGTCTCAGCAGCATTCCCTCATGACTAACCTTAGCAGGATTCAGGATGCTGACCGATCCCATCATCCTGTTGGCCGAAGTTAGGTTTTCTGCAGGAAAATCTTGGCATCATCTTGGCATGGGTTATCCACAACCAGATGGAGGGGAACGAGCACATAAGGCTCCCTTCCTAGAGAACGGAGTTGAGATGCTTCATCAAGCAAACTTGTGAGCTGTTAAAAGCAATGGTGGGCAGCCATCCCTCTAGGCTGGGGTTCAAATCCAAGACAATGGAGGAAGCCGGATTTACATAAAAACCGCACAACTAACTTTACGGTGATTTGCTATGGCAAAAAATGGATGGTAAAATCCAGTGTGACTCCCTTAACGACTGCTTCCCTTAGCGATGGAAGTTCTAATTCCAATCTCAGCTGCTGAGTCCTAAAGGGAACCTGTTTTCAGGATGGGACAGAGTGATGGGCGTACTTCATCCGAGGGGGTCTTCCCCCAAAGGTTGAACTGTGGTTAGTGGCAGCGGTGGGTTCTGGCCGGCTTTACTGCCAGTTCCCCAAAACAAGATGGTGGTGGCAGCAACTGGCTAACCATTTCCCCGGTCTCCACCATCACCATCGCCATCGCCATCTTGTTTTTGGTTCTGTGCATCGGCAAGACAATTTTAATTGTTTGCGCGCAAAATTATGTGCGCACCGAACCAGCAGTAATGACGGCAGCAAACCCCCCCCCCCCTCATCCAAATGGTGATTTATTTACCCTACAAAAAGTGTGGGGATTTTGAGTTGTTCACAAAAACGTCCTGGAAAAGTATCAAACAATGAGAATGCAAAATAAGTATGCTTTAATTTATTTCTTTATTTGGATTATTTACCTATTGGAGATGTATTTATGAGTATTCATGACGTTTCCCCCCCTCCCTCCAATTCTGTCTCTCGATCAAGACCAAATAAAGTTTTCATGTTTTTCAGGGAACAAAAGTGTCTTTATTAAACATTCCTGGTTTCATCCACGGCAGAGATTTCCGAGTTCCGAGCAGGGTCATTAACTATTTTAATGCCATCCAGGAAAGGAGGTGAAGAAAAAGAGTTTGACCTCATTGCACTTTCTACCAATATTGACTTGGTGAAGCATTACATCTTCTTCCTCTTTGGCAAGTGGGGGATAGAGCATCTAAACCAGGGATGTCCAAACTTGGGAACTTTAAAACCTGTGGACTTCAACTCCCAGAATTCCCCAGCCAGCATGGGGAATTCTGGGAGTTGAAGTCCACAAGTTTTAAAGTTCCCAAGTTTGGACATCCCTGATCTAAACCATAATAGCCATAAACCGAAATGAAATTCAATGTAGAGAAAAGTAAAGTTTTACGCTTAGGCAAGAAAAATCAAAAGTGCACATATAGGCTGGGTGAAATAGCACCAATAGAGTCTTAGTGGATGACCAGTTAAATATGAGCAAGCAGTGGGCTGCGTGAGCCAAAAAAAAAAAAAAAAAAGCAATGCAATGCTAAGTTTCATTATCAGAGAGCTACAATCAAGATCAAGGAAGAGGCAAGGGCCAGGACAATGAAGAAAGAATGGAGCTATCCGAACGAGCGGAGGGGAAGCGGAACTGAGAGAGCAGCAAGAGGAAGATAACAAGGAGAAGATGTTACTAAAACTAAGAGTGACTAAGGAACTAAAAGAAGAAGAAAATACTGAAAAAGGCTTAGAAAAGGAATGGGGGAACAGGAAAACTGGGGAAAAGAGATGCGGGCGTGGAATAAGCAGTTCTGAAATTAGTCAGTGGGAAAGGATAGCCATCTGTCTGAAACGGTATAGGGTTTCCTGCCTAGGCAGGGGGTTGGACTAGAAGACCTCCAAGGTCCCTTCCAACTCTGCTATTGTATTGTATTGTATTGTATTGTATTATTGTTCTATTATTAGAATTATCCAGGTTGGGTAATCAAAAGTGCACATATAGACTGGGTGTAACCAGGCTTAATAGCAGTGACTGTGAGAGGGATCTTATGTCATAAATAGCAATCATCTTCAAAATAAAAGCCAAAGGATGAAGATTTGGCCCAGGAGCTATGAAATGCCCAGCACAGCTCTAGTCCTCAACTTACAACAGTTGCTTTAGTAACTTCACAATGGCGGACATTCACTTCACCATGACAGCTAGAAGAATCGTAACGCAGGGCAGAAGTCACTTAACAAATCTCTCACTGAGTGACAGACATTTGGGGCTCAAATATGGTGGCTGAAACAACTTGCCTCCAGAAGTTGTGAATTATGCATAAAAGAGGGATAAAGTTTTGAGATAATTAGCCAAAATATAGGTAAATGATAATGAAATAAGAGGGTTTTAACAAAAAAAATCCAAGGAAAGGAAGAGACAGAATATTATTTGGTATGGGAAAAATGGTACAGGTGGCTGGAGGAAAGAAACAAAGATTAACCACAAGTACCTAAGAAGTATAAAAATTACTAAGAAAGGATGAATGTTATATGCATAATAGAGGGATAAAGTTTTGAGATAATTAGCCAAAATTATGGGACCACCGAGACCTGGAGGACTGAGAATCTTTTACAGGCATTCATGGAGGGAAGAGAACATGTGTCTCTGTAATACAGAGAACGAAGCCACAAGTCTTTCTGTTGCCTACAAACACTCCAATATTAGTTTACGGCTATTATGGTTGGGATGTGGTATCACCGACCTTGGAGGAAGGGTCCTGAGATGTGCCAGAAGGAGCCTCAAACATTGACATTCAAAATCTAGCTTTCCTTAGGTAGAAAATATATACCTCCAAATATCCTTCATTTGCATGCGCTGTCGACTCTAATTTCATTTATGGAGATCTTGGGTTTATTTCTGATTCTGAACTAATAGAATTTCGGTTTACGTTTTAGCCTTTAAAACGGACTTTCCTTGAACATGAATTTTACATCGATCTGCTCCATCTTAGAGGGCGTTGAATTAGAATTCACAACTTCTGGAGGCAAGTTGTTTCACTGATTAATTGTTCTTTAATTTCTCCTTAGTTCTAAGTTGCTTGTCCCCTTGATTAATTTCCACCCGTTGCTTCTTGTTCTACCCTCAGGTGCTTTGGAGAATAGTTTGACTCCCTCTTCTTTGTGACAGCCCCTGAGATATTGGAACACTGCTATCATGTCTCCCCTAGTCCTTCTTTTCATTAGACTATACATACCTTGTTAACAGCCATGAAACCAACAGGTGAAGGCCCCTTTGGTTTGACAGCACAGGGGAGACCCCAGTCTTTCTATTAACACAGCTCTCAATGATAAAACTGGCAAGCCGCAATGATCCCACTGGGACACCAGACAAAATGTTTGTATTTAGAAGAAGGTAATGTTTTTCAGAATCATTGCGCCTGGACTTCAAGCTCTGGCTACGTGGACATTTCCTCTTTCCAGTTAAGAAGATGTCCTATGAACCAGAGGGATCTTCTGGTTCTGGTTTTGGTTCTGGTTCAGGGGCTGGATGCATAGTTGACAAGTCTGAAAAAGTCCCATATTGATGAATGTTGAGGTGCAGAGCGATGCCCCATTCACAAGAAAATTTGTGACATAGCAGAGATTCATTTCTCAAGACAGGAGAATGACCCTGCCTGGAACTCCGAAATCTTAACAGTGAATCAAACCAGGAATGTTTAATAAGGACACTTTTCTTCCTTGTAAAACATGCAACATTGATTTGAATAAGTGGAGGGGGCCACAATAATAAACATCATAAATACATCTTCAATATGCTAATTGTACAAATAAACAAATATGACAATAGAAGAAATACATATATTTCTTTCTCATTATCTGATACTTCTCCAGGGTGTTCTTGGGTTTGCTTGACATGGATTTGAACCCCAGCCTAGAGGGATGGCTGCCCGCTAATGCTTTTAACAGCCCACAAAGTTGCTTTAGGGAGAATCTCAACTCCCTTCTCCAGGAAGGGAGCCTTATCTGCCTGTTCCCCTCCATCTGCTTGGAGATAACTGTTAGATATTAACATACTTCGGGATAAGTCTTCCCTCTGGTCCGCTCCTACAGCGGGAAACAGGTACTCCTCTGATTGGTCGAGGGGCGTGCCCCATCCCTATAAAAGGGGAACTCTCCGACCACAGAGCAAGCTGGATCACTACTACTATTAATAAAATGAGCTGTTGAGTTACTTCGTGTCCGCAGTCTGTCTCTCGTTGCCCAGATCTAACATTGGCGACGAAGGTGGGATTGAGAGACAGATAGGACGAAGAACGCTACTTCAAGAATCTCCGGATTTGATCCAGCCCAGGAATTCGGCAGAAATTCCGGCAGCCATCTCAGATCACCGCAGCGCGGCAAATTCAAACTGAGAAGATGGCGATGCATGCTCCCCCCGCTCCTTTCGACCCAGCAACCGACGAATGGGAAGCCTTCATGATTCGCTTCGAGTGTTTCCTCGAAGCAAATGAGTACACGGGGATCACCGATGCAAGAAAGAAAAACATCTTCCTCGGCTACTGCGGAAAGGAAGTCTTCAATACGGCCAGAGACCTCACCGCGCCTACTCCAATACAAGCAGTACCATGGGCGACGCTGAAACAGGCCTTGCAAACACATTACGCGCCAAAACCTTCCCGCCATGTCAGCCGCAAAGAATTCAACATGAGGACTCAGAAGGCGGGAGAATCCATTAATCAATTTGTTGCAGCTCTACGAAGAATAGCAGCCCACTGCGAATACAGGGATTTGGAAGAGCATATCTTAGAGCAATTCATCTGTGGGGTAAGAGACATTTCGTTGCAAAAGAAACTGTTAGCCAACCCGAATCTAACCCTACAGTCAGCGTTGAACAAAGCAAGAGCGTCGGAATCAGCGGAGAAATCAGCAGTGACCATACAACGAAGGGTCAGCGAAACCCAGCCAGCACCGAGACAAACCAGAGTCCACTACGAAGACGCAAGCCCCGACTACGTGGATCCCGAGTTCGAGGACAGTCACCTGATGCAGAGCAGTCACTGGAGGCCTGGGGGAAAACCCGGATCCCGTTTGCCGCCCTGCGCAAGCTGCGGAGGGAATCACCCCAGGTCTACTTGCAGGTTCAGGAACGTTGTTTGTTCGCACTGCAACAAACTTGGGCACATCGCACGAGTGTGCCGGAGCGGAGTCCCTGCCTCACGGCAGCCACCCATGTACCGCCAACAGAAGCCCAACCCAGGGGCTTGGCGAAATCAAAAAGGGCGCCCAGAGAGAAATCCACAAGTGTTTACCCAGAGAGAAAATTCCCAAAGAGCTGAACGAGCGTATTCCCAGAGAGATTACTCACAAGAAAGTGAGCGAGCGTATCCCCAGAGAGAATTCACACAGAGAGCTGAAAGAGCGTTCTACCAAGACGCTCAACGAGAGTATTCTCAGGATGTAGACGATGAGATAGAGTTGACCCAGAGAGAGGAGTTGCGAACGTATCTCACCACGATACATCAGGTCCGCCCTAAGCGGCCCAAAAGGCTGAAAGTCACAGTCCTCTTGGAGGGCTCACCCTGCGAGCTGGAAGTTGACACAGGATCAACCCTGACGATCATTTCATGGGCATCCATGAAACAGGCCATTCCCAGCCTCAGAAAGAGCCAACTGCGCGCTCCAGACGTCCTGCTACGAGACTACCAGGGGAACCAAGTCCCCATCGTGGGCCAAGGCACATTCCACATCCGGTTCAAGGACATCGAAGCCCAGCTGCCCGTGACCATCGCCAGCGCGCCATTGCAGAACCTCCTGGGGCTTGATTGGTTTGAAGCCCTGGGATTAGAAGTCACCGGAATCAACGCCGTGAGAAACAGCAGCGCTGAAAAGATCTTTAAGGAGTTCGAGGATGTGTTCAGCTCCGGTCTTGGTAAGTATGTGGGCAAACCAATATCGTTCAATTTAGACCCAAATGTGGCGCCAATCCGACTTAAACCGAGACGAGTGCCTTTTGCACTCCGCCCAAAAATAGATAAGGAGATAGATAAGTTAGTGGAACAGGGAATCCTTGAGCCGGTAGATCACGCGCGTTGGGAGACACCTATCGTGACCCCAGTTAAGCCAGACGGATCAGTCCGCATCTGCGCAGACTATAAATGCACAATTAATGTCGCGCTACAACAGAGCGCATATCCTGTGCCCGTAGTACAGCACCTATTGCACTCATTGGGGCCGGGAAAGGTTTTCGCTAAGTTAGACATGGCACAAGCTTACCAGCAACTGCCAGTTGATAGCGCCACAGCGGAGGCCCAGACTATAGTGACGCACAGAGGAGCGTTTAAATGCAACCGGCTACAATTCGGCGTAAGTATTGCTCCAGGATTGTTCCAGAGCGTCATGGAACGACTGTTGCAAGGGATACCAGGAGTCGTCCCATATTTTGACGACATCTTGGTGTCCGCTACAAACGAGGAGCAACTAAACAAAAGAGTCAGATCTGTTTTGGCCAGAATCAGAGAGAAGGGCCTCCGCCTTAAAAAAGAAAAATGCCAAATTAACGTGCCTAGCGTAGAATTCCTGGGTTATAGAATTGATGGTCAGGGAATTCACCCCACTTCAAAGAAAATTAAGGCGATCCAGGACGCCCCCACACCACGAAATCAGACCGAGTTGCAGGCCTTCCTCGGACTACTTAACTTCTACAGCGTTTTTCTGAGACAGAAGGCGACCGTTGCTGAGCCACTACACCGTCTACTCCAGAGGAACGCACCATGGAGGTGGGGACGAGCCGAAGCTGCAGCATTCGCCGGGGTAAAGCGCCTGCTCACCACTGACTCACTACTCGTGCAATATAGTCAGACCCTCCCGCTGGTATTGACCTGCGACGCATCGCCTTTCGGGGTTGGAGCAGTCCTCAGCCACAGGATGCCCGACGGAAAAGAAGCACCCATTGCTTTCTACTCCAGAACTCTTTCATCGGCCGAAAGGAACTACAGCCAAATGGACAGAGAAGCGCTGGCTGCCGTAGCAGGTGTGAAACGTTTCCATGAATACCTCTACGGCCGCGATTTTGAACTCATCACAGATCACAAACCGCTGCTAGGACTTTTGGCGGGAAACCGCCCCACTCCGGTCTCCCTTTCTCCACGCATGACCAGGTGGACTGTTTTCCTGGCTGCGTACTCCTACAAGTTAATTCATCGACCGGGCTCCACTCTAGGACACGCAGACGCGCTCAGCCGTTGCCCATTACCAGACATTTTGCCAGACCCCACTCCAGAAGTACCGGTATTGCTCATTGACTGTTTGGATTCGGGACCGGTTTCTTCCTACGATGTTGCAAGGTTCTCCTCTAAAGACAATCTAATAAAGCAAGTGCAAACTTGGGTATGGAGGGGGTGGCCAAAGGGAAATGTGGGCCCGGAATTCAAAATGTTTTGGTCTAAACGGGACGAACTCTCCGTGTTACAGGGATGTTTGTTGTGGGGGGATCGAGTTGTTATTCCTTTTGCTCTACGAAAAAATGTATTGGATGCTTTACATATGGGTCATCCGGGGATCGTGAGAATGAAAGCGTTAGCAAGAAGTTATGTGTGGTGGCCCAATATGGACAAAGAAATAGAGGAGTGGGTGGCCACTTGCGACCCATGCCAGGAGTCGAGACCAGCACCCCCGGAAGCGCCCGCCACAGAATGGGAGAAACCCAAGGCACCTTGGTCACGCATACATATTGATTTCGCAGGGCCATTCCAGGGTCAAACCTTCCTCATAGTTGTAGATGCTTATTCTAAATGGTTAGATGTAGTCCTAATGACGTCAACCACGGCAGAGGCAGTTATAAAGGTTCTTCGGCGGCTTTTCGCCACCCATGGTCTACCAGATCTGTTAGTATCAGATAACGGGCCCCAATTCACGGCCATGCAGTTTGAAACATTTTTAGCAGGGTTGGGAATCAGGCACGCCCTCATCGCGCCATTCCATCCAGCGTCCAACGGTCAGGCAGAAAGAATGGTGCGATTCGCGAAAGAGGCCCTCGCCAGGATGGGCCCGGGGGATTGGCAAACACGTATTGACCATTACCTCCTCATTCAACACATTACCCCGAGTGCAACGACGGGTAGGAGCCCCGCTGAACTACTAATGGGTCGCCGCCTACGGTCTCACCTGGATCGGCTCCACCCGAATTACTCTGCCTCGGCTCCCCCAGACTCTACAAGTAAGGTCAGGTCTTTTAGAGAAGGAGACACTGTTTATGCTCAAAATTACACAGGGGGGACATTGTGGATGCCGGCAAAGGTCATTGGCATCATGGGCCCTCGATCGTATTTGTTAGAGCTAGAAGATGGGCGAAATTGGAGAAGGCACATCGATCAACTTCGAGGTCGCCTAGCACACTCCAACTTAAGAAATGAGGGCGAAAGTTTCCTGTCTACAGAGAGACAACCGCAGGAAAACTTCATTCCAGGAAACAACGACACCGGCGAGCTAAGCGGGGAACAGGACAACACGCACGCAGCTGAGCCAGCTGAGCAACCCCCCGTCATCGCAGCCGAACAAGCTCCCAGGGGAACGAGCAACGAAAACGCAAGACCTCCAGAAATAGAGAAAGCACCCGATCCTGCAACTACTTCAAACCAACAAGAAACCAGTCCTGCAAGCACTTCAACCCAACCTGAACTACGACGTTCATCCCGAGCAAGACAAACACCCACCTACCTAAAGGACTATGTCACTTACCGCAACGTTCCATCTAGGAGGGGAGGGGTGTTAGATATTAACATACTTCGGGATAAGTCTTCCCTCTGGTCCGCTCCTACAGCGGGAAACAGGTACTCCTCTGATTGGTCGAGGGGCGTGCCCCATCCCTATAAAAGGGGAACTCTCCGACCACAGAGCAAGCTGGATCACTACTACTATTAATAAAATGAGCTGTTAAGTTACTTCGTGTCCGTAGTCTGTCTCTCGTTGCCCGGATCTAACAATAACCCATACCAAGATGTCAAAATTTGGCATTTCCCGCACAAAGCCAACCTTTGGCCAACAGGTTGATGGGATGGGTCAGCCTCCTGAATCCAGCTAAGGTGAGTGATGAGGGAATCCTCCTGAGACCCAAAGAAGAAACTCATGAAGATGATCCTAGCTGAATCGGACAACTTCTACTCATTTTGGGATATTGTGAGATATTAGGTCATATCAGGCGCTGTTTTGGAAGAGGGTTGCCTACAAAAGAAGCAACTGCGTTGTCATACATATATACTTCTTTACAGCACTTTACAGTCCTCTCTAAGTGGTTTACAGAGTCAGTCTATTGCCCCTCAACAATCTGGGTCCTCATTTTACTGACCTCGGAAGGCTGAGTCAACCTTGATCCTAGTGAGATTCCAACTGCCAAATTGCAGCCAGCCAGCAGGTAGCAGTAGTAGCCTGCATGTCTGGTAATGAGGATTTAATAGCTGCCAGCTGATGAAAAGTTGTAAGCTGTAATCTGTAAGCTGATGCAATGAGGCTGATTCATTGCGGCTAATTTCATTTTCTCAGAACCATGAAGCCAGGTATTCCTCCTGTCCCTTGGCTCAGTGCTCGGACCCTGTAGGAACGTGGATTGTTTCTCACAAGGATATTCACTGCAGGAGGAACTCAGGTAATTCAGAAGTTAGTATAATGATGACTAAATATAAAAAAGAGACCCTACATCTGATTTTACATATAATTCCAGTGGCTAGGATTGCATTTGCACAGAGATGGAAGAATAAGTCGACACCGAGTGAAGATAAAATAATAAGAAAGATTCTTGACTGTGCTGAGATGGACAAGTTAAAAGAAATCCAAGGAAAGGAAGAGACAGAATATTATTTGGTATGGGAAAAATGGTACAGGTGGCTGGAGGAAAGAAACAAAGATTAACCACAAGTACCTAACAAGTATAAAAATTACTAAGAAAGGATGAATGTTATATGCATAATAGAGGGATAAAGTTTTGAGATAATTAGCCAAAATATAGGTAAATGATAATGAAATAAGCGGGTTTAAAAATGGTGAAACTCAATGGTAAGGTATTAGGAGGGAAAATATTGTATATAAAAATACGTACCGATCTAAAACTATTAATAAGGAACATGAAGTTCCAGCGTGTTGCATAAATGTAGTCTATGTCTTTGTATGTGTGTGTTTTTTAAAAACAGAAGTTAGTACAGGTAGTCCTTGAGTTTCAGCCACCATATTTGAGCCCCAAATTTCTGTCACTCAGTGAGAGATTTGTTAAGCGACTTCTGCCCTGCGTTACGATTCTTCTAGCTGCCAAGGTGAAGTGAATGTCCGCTATTGTGAAGTTACTAAAGCAACTGTTGTAAGTTGAGGACTAGATCTGAGCTGGGCATTTCATAGCTCCTGGGCCAAATCTTCATCCTTTGGCTTTTATTTTGAAGATGATTGCTATTTATGACATAAGATCCCACATAAGATCCCTCTCACTGTCACTGCTATTAAGCCTGGTTACACCCAGTCTATATGTGCACTTTTGATTACCCAACCTGGATAATTCTAATAATAGAACAATAATACAATACAATACAATACAATACAATACAATAGCAGAGTTGGAAGGGACCTTGGAGGTCTTCTAGTCCAACCCCCTGCCTAAGCAGGAAACCCTATACCGTTTCAGACAGATGGCTATCCAACATCTTCTTAAAGACTTCCAGTGTTGGGGCATTCACAACTTCTGGAGGCAACTTCTGTTCCACTGATTCATTGTTCTAACTTTGTAACTTCACATTGTTACAATATATTCCTAAGAAATTCTTTTACTCTTTTTTCTTTTCCCCTTATCTCCTTATTTTATTTATATATATATTCTAATCACCCATTGTTTGATTCTAACATTTCACTGCTAATCATATTTGTATGCATGTTTAATAATACCGTGATTCAAAATCTAATTTTCCAGTTCTTTATATCTATTTATATTATTATCCTGATCTATCACACTAACTATAAAATAGTTGTCCAACCTGTATACTTCTAATATTAGAACACATTATTACAATATATTCATACGAAATTCTTTTACTCTTTTTTCTTTTCCCCTTTCCCAAGTCATCAACTGCCCGCATCCGAACGTTTAATCTTATTTTCTTTTTTAGCTTGCCTCCCATATTTGTCCCTTAAATCTTTTATCCCATCTATCCGACTATGTAATCGAGCTTTTTCTCCCATCTCTCTATCCTTTCCCACTGACTAATTTCAGAACTGCCTATTCCACGCCCACATCTCTTTTCCCCAGTTTTCCTGTTTCCCCATTCCTTTTCTAAGCCTTTTTCAGTATTTTCTTCTTCTTTTAGTTCCTTAGTCACTCTTAGTTTTAATAACATCTTCTCCTTGTTATCTTCCTCTTGCTGCTCTCTCAGTTCCGCTTCCCCTCCGCTCGTTCGGATAGCTCCATTCTTTCTTCATTGTCCTGGCCCTTGCCTCTTCCTTGATCTTGATTGTAGCTCTCTGATAATGAAACTTAGGATTGCATTGCTTTTTTTTTTTTTTTTTTGGCTCACGCAGCCCACTGCTTGCTCATATTTAACTGGTCATCCACTAAGACTCTATTAGTGCTATTAAGCCTGGTTTCACCCAGCCTATATGTGCACTTTTGATTTTTCTTGCCTAAGCGTAAAACTTTACTTTTCTCTACATTGAATTTCATTTCGGTTTATGGCTATTATGGTTTAGATCAGGGATGTCCAAACTTGGGAACTTTAAAACTTGTGGACTTCAACTCCCAGAATTCCCCATGCTGGCTGGGGAATTCTGGGATTTGAAGTCCACAAGTCTTAAAGTTCCCAAGTTTGGACATCCCTGGTTTAGATGCTCTATCCCCCACTTGCCAAAGAGGAAGAAGATGTAATGCTTCACCAAGTCAATATTGGTAGAAAGTGCAATGAGGTCAAACTCTTTTTCTTCACCTCCTTTCCTGGATGGCATTAAAATAGTCAATGACCCTGCTCGGAACTCGGAAATCTCTGCCGTGGATGAAACCAGGAACGTTTAATAAAGACACTTTTGTTCCTTGAAAAACATGAAACCTTTATTTGGTCTTGATCGAGAGACAGAATTGGAGGGGGGGGAGAGAATAACAAACATCATGAATACTCATAAATACATCTCCAATAGGTAAATAATCCAAATAAAGAAATAAATTGAAACATACTTATTTTGCATTCTCATTGTTTGATACTTTTCCAGGACGTTTTTGTGAACAAGTCAAAGTCCCCACACTTTTTGTAGGGTAAATTTTGTTGAGCCCAAAATTTAGGTTGCTAAGTGAAACATTTGTTAAATGAGTTTTGCCCCATTTTCAGCCCTTTCCTGCCACGGTTGTTATGTGAATCACTACAGCTGCTAAGTTGGTAAGTGGACCTGGCTGATCAGAAAGTCACTAAAGGGGATCACGTGACCTAGGGACACTGCAACCGTCATAAAGACGAGACAGTGGCCAAGCGCCTGAATTTTGATCACACGACCCTGGGGATGCTGGTAAGGGTGAAAAATGTTCCTAACCCTCCCCCCCCCATTTTAGCGCTGTTGTAACTTTGAATGGTCACTAAATAAATTGTTGTAAATCAAGGACTAGCTGTATACAACTATGACCCTCTTATTCTAAACAATTCATCTGAAAAAACAGAAGCTAGCTTTCTTTTTTCAGGAGAGAAGTCCTGTTCTCGTTTCAAATTGAGGAATCCATTCGGGGGCTAGGAAATTTTCAGCTCAGTGTGGCGCCATTTTAGTCTCTCACATCCCCCCTCGATCAAGCAGGGGTGGATTCCCTCCTCCGATGGTGTTTCTTCCGGTATCTTTCCTGCCAAGATGCCTCCACATGGGGTGCCACCATTGTTCTTATTGATGCTCTGGCGGGTAGATCTGATCAATAGGGATTTCATTTGCTCGGGTTATAAACCGAGAAAAACGTGGTAGTTTCGTACTGGGCAGATATGGTCCCTTACCGCCTCCTAAGCTGAGGAGGATTTTGTGCTTGTAGGACTCGTAAATGTCGGAGTTGGTTTCAAACCTTATTTGCTGAAAAACACAATCATCTTGGTTGTAGGAAGCCTAAAGGAGACACAAACACAAAATGAAGACAACTGAAAGACAAACTAAAGGTCCAGGCAGAGGTGAAAAATCAGCTGCACCTTACAGTGGAAAACTCCTACGGCGCACTTGGGCGTCGAATATTTCGCAAATACGTTATTCTTTCTCCATATTTAGGAGATTTGTTTTCACTATTCTTGCATCAGCAAAGGGTTTGGTTTGCAAAGGATGCAGCAGCCATGTTTGATATACTGAACGAGTATTTAAACAGCCTTCGGATTTGAGGGAAGCTGACAGATGTTTACAATCCTGGAGAGTCGGTGACTTGTTTTGTTTTGGTTTTGTGTAGGTAGGCCTCAAACACAAGATGGTCTCCAAAGACTCTGGGGCGCCTGTGGTGGACCAAGCACTCTGCCAACGACAACGGGGCCCCCCCAACTCTGTTTTTGGTTGCAATGGCATCCTGCAACCCTCTGCCAGTGAAAATGGAGCTTGGGAGGCCGCAGGCAGCCTCGCGAGTTCTGTTTTCACTGGCAGAGACACCATGGGCCAGTCCTGTGCTATTTCCAGGGAAATGCTGCGGGCCAGATCTAAGCACCCCGCGGGCTGGATCTGACCCCCGGGCCTTGAGTTTGACACTCCTGATTTAAGTTGTGGCCACTGGTACCTGAGTGTATGTGGTACACCCGCTCTGCAAAGTAGTAAACTAAAATTACCATTATTTTCTTGTAAATGTTTTGGCTTATGATCATTTCAAAACTAGAAAACGAATCCCACCCTGTCAATGGCCCAGTGGATCAGGCTCAAAATGGAGAGAACCAGTGTTGCGATTCTACCGGTTCGCATCTATTCGCTAGAATCTGTTGTTAACTTTCTAAGCAGTTGGGAGAACCGGTTGTTGGAAGAAATCTCCTTTTGTTTTTTCCACTTTACAGGGCTAATCCTGTAAGGAAGGCAGAGAGGAAACATTCTGGTGTTGTTTCTAGCCTAATCTCAATTTCCCTCTTTACAGAAACTGCCTCTCTGTTAACCCTTATTACATTCTTGGCAGTACACCTAGATTTACTGTCGCCTCCAGAGCTTCTCCAGAGATGTTTTTCCCCCCCTCCCAACTTTTGCTGGTACTTTGCTGGGACTTGACTTTCTTAAAAGAGAAGGGTTGTTTTAAGCTTTTTACACTGCTGTTGGGAGGAAACACTCCCCTGTAGGAATTTTTCCACCCAGGATTCAACCTTCTGCACTTTGAAGAAATAATTGAATAAGGAAGCAGAGCTGCTGGGAATAAGCTGGTTTCTTATTCTATCTGGGGAGGGGGGTCTTCCTTCACTACTTTAATGATTCCTAGCAGGGTCCTTTTGAGGTGTACTTCCAAGAGGCAGGATGCAAGCTTGGCACTGATTTTTTTACTGCCTTTCTTTGGGGACATGTGATCTCTCCTTAAATCTGGATGGTTTCCTTAGGCTGTCTTGTGAGGCGAGTGAGAGTAGCTGGTATCTTTAAGTGGTGCAAATGGATTGCTTCTCCTCAGGCTGCTCTTTCTGGAATCTCTCTACTGATTAAATGATCTCTCTACTAACGAGTTTCACTTTACGAGGTAGAGTTGGCTGCTGATAGTTATTGTTATGTTCTCCATAGAATAATTACAACATGCTGTGGATGCCCTGGGAGGAATGTGTGAGCACCAGTTCACATCATGTTATGTCACCGTATCTCCAGAGAAAGAACCAAACATGCTCCAGTCACAAATTGAAAGAACTCGAGCATGATATAATAGGCTTCTTCCATCTGCTAGAGCAGGGGTGTCAAACTCAATTTCATTGAGGGCCGTATTAAGGTTGTGTTTGACCTTGGGGTGATGGAATTGAAGTGGCCAGTGTGGGCATGGCCAGCTCAACATCACTTGTGTTGGGGGTGTTTGCAGCGGCCCAACTGCTCTGCCAGAGAAAATGGGCTCCCGAGCTCCGTTTTTGGATACAATGGTCTCACTGCAACTCTCTACCAGTGAAATCGGAGCTCAGACAGACCTGCGTGTGGCCCTACCAAGCTCTTTTTTCTCTGGCAGAGGCAATGTGGACCAGCCCACAGGCCTTTGGTTTGACATCCCCGTGCTAGACCAAGAAACCCACTTGAACTCTCATAGCGCAGGTTCTTAATGGCTTGACTGCACTAGGAAAGGAGTCAAATAATGCAAAATGAATGTTAGGACTCACCGTTCCAAAGAGGTTTCCGTTTTTGCGCATACAAAGGTTGAGTTTGCTCTTCGCACCAATGAAACTTATGTAGCCAGGCTCTATAGCTTTCATTATCAAAGCAGCTGGAAGTGAACGGGTTAAATATTAGAAGAGATCTTTCTACATATCATAAGCCAGAAATAGCAGCCTATCATAACGGAATACTATTTTCTGATGCAGAGGTGGGTTTCTACTGGTTCGCACTGCTTCGGGCGAACTGATAATGGTCATTTGGCCTGGGTGGAAGAACCATCAGAGACCCAGGCTGGCCACGCCCCTGAACTGCTTCCCTGGTCTCTGCTGCCATTGCCGGCATGGTTTTTATTAGTTTTTTCTTGGTCTTCATGCATGCGCAGAACAATTTACAGTGAACTGTGCATGTGCGAGTAAAACAAGTCTGGTGCACGCGCGAAGTGAACCGGTAACAACGCCCGCAGAACCCACCCCTGATGCCTTCCCAAATTCTCGCCAGTGGTGGCAAAACATTGGAGCAACTGGATGGAGTTGAGCATTTACTGGCCAGATGCCCTTCCTGACGCCACCCTGGATTTCACAACAGATATCATTTTTTTGCCACCTAGGAGAGAAATATCTGCCACTCTCTGGGATTGAATCTCAACTTTCTGAGTTAGAGACAAGCATTTTCACTACTGGGCCACCCTCAGTCAAAAGGGAAAACAATGTTCCTACTTGTAAGAAAGAGATGTATCACTTTCTGTTGAAGTTGGATTGCAGAAGAAATATTATTATGTATGTCATTTGTTTTTTTAAAAAAATCTGATACACAATTAGATCCCGATAAAGATCCCTTCCCACCAAAATGGTACCTGTTTATCTACTCGCACGTGTGTACTTTTGAAGCTCTAGGTGGGCAGGTGCTCGGACAAGTGTCCAGATAAAATAATAAAGTTGCAAAGCTAGACAAACTGTAGCACAACACAGGAAGACCCAAAACAAGACAATGGTGAGGGAACCCATATTCCTGCGAAAGCCAGGGGGAACAAGTTAAATCTCCATGAAGAGAGGGGAGTCTCCCCTAGACCTCCAGAACCAAGAAGGTCCCACTTTGGAAGTCCAAGGAAGAAGGCCAAGGCCTCTTTGGCAAGAGAGGAGCTATGGAGGGTCCTAGGTATACTTTCAATGAAAGCGTCTTCAGTCAATCTCATCAGCAATGAAAATCAATAAATACAATTTAATTAGAGGTTTCTTAGGGGGATGTTTCTCTACAAAGACCATTTTATTATGACAGAACAAAAGGGGATTTTGGCCTCATGAAAGGAGTGGCCCATCTTGCAAATGCAAAGATAACGGAACAGATGTTTTCATTTTGGGCTCTTTAACACTAGTCAATCTGTGATCTCCTGGCTCATCGTCTCAGAGACGTTTCCTTATAAGATTCTTCAACGCCTTCCAGAATAGCTGAGCTTCTAATGTATTTGAAAAGGTTTTCTGCCTGAGCAGGGGGGGGTTGGATTAGAAGACCTCCAAGGTCCCCTTCAACTCTGTTACTGAATTCTTAGCACTCTGGAGCCTCCCGGGTGATCCTGGACATGCCACTCTCTTCCATCCCTCCCGCATCAACCAGGTCTACAGCTCCACCGAGAACTTACTGTACGGGGACTGGGATACTGAGCGTTCCACTTTTCCATCGGGACACATCTCCAGGTAGAAACCCTTCATGGCGTTGGATGTGAAGAGATGCACCGGTATCTCTCTGTTGTTCCAGTATGCGGAGACTCCACTCGAGTTAGGGGGGGCAACCGTGGGACCCCAGCCGCAGGCGGCCAGAGGCAGCAGAAGCCTGAGGGCACGGAGAAGTGCTGCAGTCGGGAGTGGGCGCATGGTCCTCGCTTGGCTTGGAAGATGCAGCAGCGAAAAGTTGATCCTGGTTCTTCTCCTTTGCTGACCACTCACCGATGCTGGGTGCCTTGGTCCTTCAGCCCTGGCTTTATGCAGGACAGCTGGGAGACGGATGGGTGGGCGGGTGGAAGGGGGAGGCGGGAGGAAGGAAGAGACACCCAGTTCCAAAACCATCAGATCATGAAGGAACTAGGTTCTTCCACCAATGCTCTGCTACTGAGCATTAAAATGATTGTGAACTTGTTGTGTTTGGCCAGTAAAACTATTTGTTCTAATGCAAATCATTTATGCGTTCTGATGCTTGTGGGCATTAGATTTGTTCCGTGATAATTCTGTCATGACACCTGGCCCATTATTCATGGTGGTTGTCCCAAAGGTGCTTTTTCAGGAGGAAACTGGACTTCCTTGTCTTGCCTGCCTCTTGAAAAAGCACCTTTGGGACCACCGAGACCTGGACGACTGAGAATCTTTTACAGGCATTCATGGAGGGAAGAGAACATGTGTCTCTGTAATACGGAGAACGAAGGCACGAGTCTTTCTGTTGCCTACGAACATTCCGATATTAGTTTGCGGCTATTATGGTTGAGATGTGGTACCACCGACCTTGGAGGAAGGGTCCTGATGTCAGCCTCTACTCCGCTTGCTTGCCATTGGCTGCCATAGAAACGGGGAGGGTGGGGGCATGGTATTGGGGAAGGGAATTGTATGGTACTGGAGGAGTTATGTAGAAGGGAGTTTTGTTCTCACCATCTTCTGCACATGCTGATGGCTGATGTTTGGACTTGGTCAAGGCCAACCGTCTCGCATACCAACCTGATGAGGCTTTTTGAAGATGCACACCACATGACACCATAGGGAGTTGCAGATTGGACACTGGGCTAAGGAAACTGGTGGCAGTGGGCTGGGTAATCATTTGATATGTACTTGTTTGTGCCTTTTTGGCTCAGGTCTTGCTTTCCTTTTCGCTGCTATCAATTCATATCTAGTAAAAGTACTTTATCTCTATTCAAATGGAGTTGAGGTTTTTCTTTCTTGGATACTGAAGGAGGCATGCCTGACACCTGAGATGTGCCAGAAGGAGCCTCAAACAGTGACATTCAAAATCTAGCTTTCCCTAGGAGAAAATATATATCTCCAAATATCCTTCCTTTGCATGCGCTATTGACTTTAATTTCATTTATGGAGATCTTGGGTTTATTTCTGATTCTGAACAAATAGAATTTTGATTTATGTTTTACCCTTTAAAATGGACTTTCCTTGAACATGAATTTTACATTGATCTGCTCCATCTTAGAGGGCGTTGATGGAGGACGCCAAACGAGATCAGCTGTCTCTTCTACAAGCCATAATGGACACCTCCCTCCCTTGTTGAGTGGATGTATACCTTGTCAGGACTGAATGGCAGATATTTGCCGCAGCTAAAATTACAAGTAAAACACAAACAAATAGGGCTGGAAGGAGACTCAGAGGTCCTCTGGTCCAGCCCAATGCTCAAGGCAGGAGTCTTATTCCATCCCAGGTAGTTGTCCAGTCTATTTTTTAAAACTTCCGGTGATGGACCACCCACAAAATCAATAGGCAGGGCCACTCTACTGATTAATTGTTCTCACTGTCACAAAATTTCTCCTTATTGTACGTTGGATCCCTCTTTAACAACCCATTAACGCTTGGCTGCCCTCTGGTGCCCTATAGGATACGTCAATCCCCTCTTCTCTGTGACAGCCCCTCAAATATTGGAAGACAACTATCATGTCACCCCTAATCCTTCTCTTTGATGGCACAGATGGCTTAGTTGGTTGGTTTGCTTCCTACCTTCCCTGGGAGAAGATGACCAACTGCACTGTTGCTTTTCAATTTAGAATAGAATAACAGAGTTGGAAGGGACCTTGAAGGTCTTCTACTCCAACCCCCTGCCCAGGCAGGAAACCCTACACCACTTCAGACAAATGGTTATCCAACATCTTCTTAAAAACTTCCAGTGTTGGAGCATTCACAACTTCTGGAAGCAAGTTATTCCACTGATTAATTGTTCTCACTGTTAGGACTTTTCTCCTTAGTTCTAGGTTGCCTCTCTCCTTGATTAGTTTCCACCCATTGCTTCTTGTTCTACTCTCAGGTGCCTTCCAGAATTGTTTGACTCCCTCTTCTTTGTGGCAACCCCTGAGATATTGGAAGACTGCTATCATGTCTCCCCTAGTCCTTCTTTTCATTAAACTAGACATACCTAATTCCAGCTACTGTTCTTCATACCTTGTTCACAGCCATGAAACCAGCAGGTGAAGTCTCCTTTGGTTCAACAGCACAGGGGAGACCCCTGCCTTCCTCCTTATTTCTATTAACAGAGTTCTTCATGATAAAACTTCATGATCCCACTGGGACATCAGACAAAGCGTTCGTATTTATAAGAATGTTTTTCAGAATTATTCCCCCCCCCCCCAATTGCTTCTTCTTCTACCCTCAGGTGCTTTGGAGAATAGTTTAATTTCCTCTTCTTTGTGGCAACCCCTGAGATATTGGAACACTGCTATCATGTCTCCCCTAGTCCTTCTTTTCATTAGACTATACATACCTTGTTAACAGCCATGAAACCAACAGGTGAAGGCCCCTTTGGTTTGACAGCACAGGGGAGACCCCAGTCTTTCTATTAACACAGCTCTCAATGATAAAACTGGCAAGCCGCAATGATCCCACTGGGACATCAGACAAAATGTTCGTATTTAGAAGAAGGTAATGTTTTTCAGAATCATTGCGCCTGGACTTCACGCTCTGGCTACGTGGACATTTCCTCTTTCCACTTAAGAAGATGTCCTATGAACCAGAGGGATCTTCTCGTTCTGGTTTTGGTTCTGGTTCAGGGGCTGGATGCCTAGTGTGACAAGTCTGAAAATTCAAAACATGAAACCAGCCCTCCAGAAGGCCGAAAATCAGCTGGCCAGCGCACGCATGTGCCCTCAGATATGGCTCTGCATGCCACCTGTGGCCCATGTGCCCTCAGGTTCATCATCACACTCCTAGGACATCCACAGTATGTTGTAATTATTCTATGGAGAACTTTGATGTCAGGACCTGTCAGGGGAAAAACGCCTGATATCTGAGATCAATGGACCGTGGCTGATTCCCTTCCGCATATCTTTTGAGATATTGAGAAAAATAAAAGTCTTTAAGTATTCTAATTAATAAACAAACTTTAATACGAAAATAATAAAAGTAAATGAAACAGAAAATAACTAATGGTTACATTTTGATAATGAAAGCTACGTTTGCCAAGTTGGCTGCCGAACAAAAAAAGAAAGGAATTTTGGAATGTGTAACGCGTGCGCAATAAATCACTTTCAGATAACATTTTGTTTTATGACCTGCGCAATAAAGCTTTCTTAGTTTAACTCTTGAATGTCAGTTTAGGCAGTTCAGACCTAGCAAACCTTTTTAACATCGTGACAGGACCAGAAGGTTAAGTTGCAGTTTAGAATGTTTATGGTTCATGGTGATTGATACACAAGAGCTTAGTCAACTACCGGTCAATACTAAATTGGTATTGACCCCAGGAAAAGATCAATGGAATTCAAGAGATGTTGGAATTAACCCTTTGTGGGGATGTAATGACTCTCAAGTGGATGATGTGCTAAATTCTAACCCTCCCCAACCCTCTGCCTAGCCCTTGTGTTATTGCAGTTGAAGTAAAAGTACCGTATTTTGGGGCGTATAAGACGCACCTTTCCCCCCCCCCCCTAAAAGAGGGTGAAAATTTGGGTGCGTCTTATACACTGAGTGTAGCCCCACCCACCCACCAGCCCCAACCCTTTGGTCTCTGCCTCCCAGCAATTTACCTCTTTGCAGCAAACGGGGGCTTGCAGAGGCTCCAATACGCTATAGCAATCCCTGCAGCCTGTAACAGCTGATGATCGGGAGAAATTGAAAGTGAAACTTTCTGTTTGTCCACGTGGCAAATTGCTGGGAGGCAGATTTTTTTTTCTTGTGCTAATCAGGCTGTTTGCTGCAAGGAGGTAAGTCAACAATTATAAATGCCTATAGAATGTTCAAATTATTAGACTTATTTATTAAAGACTGCTTTATTATTGTCCTAGACAACAACAAAAGGAAGAAGCTTTTTAAAATAAATGCTTGATCTGAGGAGGCCGCGTGCTATTGCTTTAAAAAGTTATTCTTTTAAATAGAAGAGAATAACTATACTTCCAGAAAGGACATAAATTTTAACAGCATCTGTACAAGTATAATCTGACATGTAACACTACAAACAGTGTATATTGTCTGTGCTGTTTGTTGCAAGGAGGCAAATGGCTGGGAGGCACAAGCAGATTTTTTTCCTTTGTTTTCCTCCCCAAAATCTAGGTGCGTCTTATACTTCGGAGCGTGTTGTACTCTGAAAAATATGGTAATCATTAACAGAGAAGACATTATGGCAGATTATCCCGTGCACTAAGCTCAGGTCGGAGTGTAGACGGCGTCATTCAAGGTCATCCAGGCCTATAATCTTGTGTTTGTGTCTCCTCTAGCCTTCCTTCAGCGACGAGGATTGCATTTTTAAACACACGCTGCTCGAAAACCGGCACGACATTTACAAGTCCCGCAAGCACAAATTCCTTGTCAGCTTAGGAAGGGTTAAGGGACGATTGCGTCCCAATAGGAACACACCGCCTAGTTTCTCGGTTTTTAAGCAGAGAGAATCAAATCCCCTTAAGCGAGATCTACCCGCCAAGGTATCAATCAGAAGACGCCAGCGGGCATCGACCCCTGCTTGCCCATAGGTTAAGAGAGAGGCCCAATTGGTGCCGTGCTGAGCCGATGATTTTTCTAGCCTTCGAACCGACTCCTGAACCCGAGACGAGAACCGGACTTCTCTCCTGAACCGTCAAAGAAAGCTAAATTCCTTTTTTCAGATGAATTGTTCAGAATAAGGGGGTTACAGCCATGCTAACCCATCCCATCAACCTGTTGACCAAAGGTAGATTTTCTGCAGGAAATGCCAAATTTTGGCATCGGTTATCTCCAACCAGATGGAGGAGAACGGGCACATAAGTCTCCCGTCCTGGAGAACGGAGTTGAGATGCTCCATAAAGCAACCTTGTGGGCTCTTAAAAGCATTAGTGGGAAGCCATCCCTCCAGGCTGGGGTGGAAATCCAGGTCAAGCAAAGTCAATGGAGGAAGCCAGGTTTACCTAACAATCCCACAAATAACTTTACAGTGATGTGCTATGGCAAAAAATAGATGGTAAAATCCAGTGTGGCTCACTTAACGACTGCCTCGCTTAGCGATGGAAGTTCTAATTCCAATCCCAGCTGCTGAGTCCTAAAGGGAACCTGTTTTCAGGATGGGACAGAGTGATGGGCGTACTTCATCCGAGGGGGTCTTCCCCAAAGGTTAAACTCTGGTTAGTTAGTGGCAGCGGTGGGTTCTGGCTGGCTTTACTGCCGGTTCGCGCGTGCACGCATGCACAGTTCTATTACAATTGTTCTGCACATGTGCAGAACCCAAAAACAAGATGGCGGCGGTGGCCATGGTAACCTCCTTCCCCAGTTGCCGCCATCGCTGCCGCCATCTTGTTTTTTTCCCCTCCGCATCTGCAAAGCAATATTAATTGTTTGCACGCAAAATTGTGTGCGCACCGAAGTGGCAGTAATGTCGGCAGCATCCCACGCCTCGTCCATATTGTGATGTATGTACCCTACAAAAAATGTGGGTGCTTTGATGGGAGTTTTCACAAAAACATATCAGACAATGAGAATGCAATATATGTATGTCTCTATTTATTTATTTATTTGGTTTATTTACCTATTGAAGATGTATTTATGAATATTTATGACATTTATTATTCTCTCCCCCCTCCCTCCAATTCTGTCTCTCGATCAAGAACAAATAAATGTTTCATGTTTTTCAAGGAAGAAAAGTAACTTTATTAAACATTCCTGGTTTCATTCAGTGCAGTGACTCCCGAGTTCCGAGCAGGATCTTTCTCCTATCTTGAGGAATGAATCTCTGCTATGTCGCAAATTCCCTAAATCCACCCAAGATCTTTTCCACCCGTGTGAAGGGGGCATCGCTTTACACCTCAACATTCAGCACAATGGGACTTTTTCAGTCTCGTCAACTATGCATCCAGCCCAGTGTTGGCATTCAATTTTTTTTACTACCGTTTCTGTGGGCGTGGCTTGGTGGGCGTGGCTTGCTGGGCGTGGCAGAGAAAGGATACTACAATATCCCCATTTCCTCCCGATCAGCTAGGACTCAGGAGGCAGAGAATAGATGGAGGTGGGGCCAGTCAGAGGAGGTAATTGCGGGTTTCTCCGAACTACTCAAAATTTCCGCTACTGGTTCTCCAGAACTGGTCAGAACCTGCTGAATACCACCTCTGCTCCAGCCCCTGAACCAGAACCAGAACCAGAAGATCCATCTGGTTCATAGGATATCTTCTTAAGTGGAAAGAGGAAATGTCCACGTAGCCAGAGCGTCAAGTCCAGGCGCAATGCTTCTATCTTCTTCTAAATACGAACGCTTTGTCTGATGTCCCAGGGGGATCATGAAGTTTTATCACGAGGAACTGTGTGAATAGAAATAAGGAGGAAGACAGGGGTCTCCCCTGTGCTGTCGAACCAAAGGGGCCTTTATGTGTTGGATTCATGGCTGCGAACTCAACACTGCAGTTGGTCGTCTTCTCCCAGGGAAGGAAGGAAGCAAATCAACCAACCAAGCCATCTGTCCTATCAAAGAGAAGGATTAAGGGTAACATGATAGTTGTCTTCCAATATTTGAGGGGCTGTCACAGAGAAGAGGGGACTGAATTATCATCTAGGGCACCAGAGGGCTGGCAAGAGTTAAGGAGAGATCCAACATAGAATAAGGATATATTTTTTTTGATAGTGAGAACAGTTAATCAGTGGAATGCCCCTGCCTATTGAGTTTGTGGCTGCTCCATTATTGGAGCTTTTAAAAAATAGACTGGGCAACCAACTACGTGGGATGGAATAAGACTCCTGCCTTGAGCATGGAGCTGGACCAGAGGACCTCCGAGTCTCCTTCCAGCCCTATTTGTTTGTGTTTTACTTGTAATTTCAGTTGCAATAAATATTTGCCATTCGATCCTGAGAAGATCTTCATATCTGAAATTAGAGTCAACAGCGCATGCAAAGCAAAGATATTTGCAGGTATACATTTTCTACCTAGATTTTGAATGTCGACATTTGAGGCTCCTTTTGGCACATCTCAGGATCCTTTCTCCAAACCAGGAGGCCCCTGACACTGAAAAAGAGGTGGAGAAAAAGACTGTGATTGATCTAATTGCACTTTCTACAGATATCCATTGGTGAAGTATTACATCTTCTTCGTCTTTGGCAGGTCCATTATACAACATCTAATACCCATAAACTCATATTGGAGTGTTTGTAGGCAACAGAAAGACTCGTGGCTTCGTTCTCCGTATTACAGAGACACATGTTCTCTTCCCTCCATGAATGTCTGTAAAAGATTCTCAGCCCTCCAGGTCACGGTGGTCCCAAGGGTGCTTTTCCAGGAGGCAGGCAAGACAAGGAAGTCCAGTTGCCTCCTGAAAAAGCACCTTTGGGACAGCTTCCACGAACGACTAGGTCTCCCGTCAGAATTATCAAGGTAGAAATCTAATGTCCACAAGCATCAGAATGGATCGATGATTCGTATCAAAGCAAATAGTTTTACTGATCAAACACAAGAAATTCACAATTGTTTTCATTCTCAGTAGCAGAGCGTTGGTGGAGAACCATCCCTTGTCCCTTCATGACCTGGTGATTTTGGAAGTGGGTGTCTCTTCCTTCCTCCTGCCTTCCCTTTCACCCATCCATACGTCCATCCCGCATGTGTTCTGCATAAAGCCAGGGCCGCAGGGCTGCAGGGCTGCAGGGCTGCAGGGCTGCAGGGCTGCAGGGCTGCAGGGCTGCAGGGCTGCAGGGCCAAGGAACGCAGAATCGGCGAGTGGTCAGCAAAGGAGAAGAACCAAGATCAACTCCTGCAATTCCAAGCCAAGCGAGCATCATGCGTCCAGTCCTGCCTCCAGCGCTTCTCCGCGCCCTGAGTCTCCTGCTGCCTCTGGCTGCCTGTGGCTGGGCACTCGCCTTCCCCAGCTTTGCCAGCTCTAATGAGCTTGTGCACCTCTACACCTCCAACAACTGGCGTAACTTCCACCTGCAGATCCATCCCGACGGACGTGTGAACGGCACAGGGTCCCAGACCGGGTACAGTAAGTCCTTGGAGGAGCTGTGGAGTTGGCTGCTGTGTGAGGGATGGATGGGAAGGGCATGTCCAGGATCACCCCTGGAGTATATACGGTAGAAACCCACCTATGTATT
Source organism: Natrix natrix natrix (assembly GCA_029891615.1). Lineage (NCBI taxonomy): Eukaryota > Metazoa > Chordata > Lepidosauria > Squamata > Natricidae > Natrix > Natrix natrix. The sequence goes on from JAKRSK010006701.1 coordinate 1,268,122, forward strand.
CCGTGATGGGAGGCTGCTACTTCTGGCTTAAGATATGTATGAAGAGCTCTCCTAATATTTAACCCATTCGCTTCCAGGTGCTTTGATAATCAAACCTGTAAGTCCATCAAATGTAGTGTTCATTGGTGCGAAGACGGGACTCCACCTTTGTATGCACAGTGACGGAAGTCTCTTTGGATCGGTGAGTCCTAATATTCGTTTTGGATTGACTCCTAGTGCCGCCAAGCCATGAAGAACTTGTGCTATGATAATTGAAGTAGGTTTCTAGGATCTAGGAGGTGGAAGAAGACAATTATATTGTGCTCAAGTCCTTTCGATTTGGGATGGGAATGTTTGATCCGTTGTCTGGAGATACGACAAACATAACATGACGTAAACTGGTGCTCACACCTTCCTCCTAGGACATCCACAGCAAGTTGTAATTATTCTATGGAGAACTTGGATGTCAGGACAAGAGGTTAAGTTGCAGTTTACAAAATTTGTTGTTCAATGTTATTTATATATAATAGCTATTTAGTCTCTACTAAATTGGCCCCAGGAAAGGATCAATGGATCAATGGAATTCAAAAGGGGTTGGAATTAACCCTTTGTAGGGATGTGATGACACTTACGTGGATGATGAGCTAAATTCTAACCCTCCCCAACCCTCTGCTTAGCTCTTGTGTTATTGCAGTGGAAGTAAAAGTAGTTATTCACAGGTAGAACCTCATGCCAGATTACCCTGTGCCCTAAGCTCAGGTCGGAGTGTAGTTCAAGATTATCTGGGCCTAAAATTTTGTGTTTGTGTCTCCTCTAGCCTTCCTTCCGCGACAAGGATTGCGTTTTTAAACACACGCTGCTCGAAAACAGATACGACGTTTACGGGTCTGTCACACACAATTTCCTTGTCAGCTTAGGAAAGGTTAAGGCGCCATTGCATCCCAACTGGGACACGCCGCCTTTTTCTCAGTTTTTAAAGAGAAGGAATGAAATCCCCTTAAGCATGATCTACCCGCTAAGGTATCCGCCAGAAGACACCAACTATGATCATTTGGTGTTCTGTATGGACATGTCGACAGGAGAGATAAGAGAAAGACGTCCAAGTGACGAGAACTGCTTCATCCTGCGTTAAGGAAGAGGCCCTAGTGGTGCCATGCTGAGCCGATGACTTTTCTAGCCTTCGAACTGATTCCTGAACCCGAGACGAGAACCGGACTTCTCTCCTCAACCGTCAAAGAAAACTACCGTATTTTTCGGAGTATAAGACGCACCTTTTCCCTCTAAAAAGAGGCTGAAAATCTGAATACACTGAATACAGCATTTTTTGCCTCCCGAAACCCCGCCCTCTTCGCCAAAATGGCCGTGCATATAGCCTTATGGAGGCTTCCACCCTGCTCCTGGGGGCTGGGGAGGGCAGAAATGAGCGAAAAACGGGCCATAAGGCTATGCACGCATATTTTTTTTTACAAAAAACAGCCCCGTTTTTGCAAAAGATGGGCCGTTTTTTGCTCGTTTCCGCCCCCTCCCACCTTCCCAGGAGCACTCTGCAAGCCCCCCCCCCAAGGCTATTCATGCCTTTTGTTTGAAAAAAACGGGGAGGTTTGCAGAGTGCAAAAACTCCCCCCCCTTTCGGAAAGCTTCTTAGAATGATTGGTGAGAATTACATTGATCAAGTGCTGTGCTGTTTTAGGTGCTACAGATTGTCAGTGATTTCCTTCTGCAGCAGATGGATAAATACACCTGGAAACATCTGCCTACCTACTCTCTCTCCCTCCCTACCTACCATCTCTCTCTCTCTCTCTCTCTCTCTCTCCCTCCCTCCCTATCTACTATATTTCTCTCTTTCTATTTCTCTCTCTATCCCTCTACCTAACTACCCTCTCTCTCCCTACCTACCTACTGTATTTCTCTCTCCCTCTATCTCTCTCTATTTCTCTCTCTCTATCCCTCTACCTACCTACCCACTCTCTCTCTCTCCATACCTACCTACTGTATTTACTGATCTCTATTTCTCTCTCTATCCCTTTATCTACCTACCTAACTACCTATCTACTCTCTCTCTCCCTATCTAACTACTGTATTTCTCTCTCCCCCTCTATCTACCTACATACCTACTCTCTCTCTCCCTCCCTTTGTACTGTATTTCTTTCTCTCTCTCTCTCTATTTTTCTCTCTATCACTCTACCGACCAACCTACCTACTCTCTCTCTTCCTCTCCCTATCTACTCCCTCTCTCTCTCTCTCCCCCTCTCTCCCTCTCTCCCTTTCTCCCTCTCTCTCTCCCTCCCTCCCTCCCTCTATCTATCTACCTACTTTTTTTAAATTTTCCTCTTCAAAACCTTGGTGTGTCTTATACTCTGCTGCATCTTATAAGCTGAAAAATACGGTAAATTCCTTTTTTTAAAGATGAATTGTTCACAATAAAGAGGGTCACAACTGTTTGCAGGTAATCCTCGACTTACAAGAGTTTGTTTAGTGGCCTTCAAAGTTACAACGACGGTAAAAAAAAGGGGGGGTGGATTTAGGAACATTTTTCATCCTGACCAGCATCCCCAGGGTCATGTGATCAAAATCCAGACGCTTGGCAATTGACTCGCCTTTAGGACGGTTGCCGTGTCCCCGGGTCACGTGATCCTTTTTTTGTGGCCTTCTGACAAGCAAAGTGAAGGGGGGGAAACCAGGTTTCACTTAATGACCCATCTTACTAACTTAACCACTGCAGTGACTCACTTAACAACTCAGGCACGAAAGGGCTTGAAATGGGGCAAAGCTTGCTTAGCAATTTTTCACTTAGCAACACACATTTCAGGTTCAACTGTAGTCGTAACTCAAGGACTACATTTATGCCTCTCCCCGGTTCTAGCCCTGGTCCTTACCAACCTGAATGACAAATCTAGAATCTACAGGGATGGGCAATTCATTTTTTCAAGGAGCCACATGAGAGTTTTGAAATATACCTGAGCCCACCACTGTCTGGTTTTTCTTTTAAACAAAACACGCCAAACTTCTAGCTATGCTAGTAAGGAACAGAGAGTGGGAGAGAGTCAGAATTGGATGGGAGATCATTAATCAAAGGACCACATGTAGGCATGAACCGAACAAAAATAAAAATAAAAAATCCCCATCGATTCTAACTACAGTAACGGTAGTTGCAATCATTGGTTTCTTCCCATCTCCGATCGGATCCCAAACGAATAGAATTCTATTTGAATTTACCCTTTAAAAGTGATTGGCCTTTAGCATTTGTTTTAAGTCAACCTGAGCCTATCTTGGCTTTCATGGGCCATAATGGAGACAAACCTTCCATGGTTTTATGCACCCATATCCTTTCAGCACTGGACAGCAGATATTGGTTACAGCTAAAATAGAAATGGATTCATAGGGTTGGAAGGGAACTCAGAGATCTTCTAGTCTAATCCCATGCTCGAGGCAGGAGCCTTATTCCATCCCATGTAGTTGGTTGTCCAGTCTATTTTTTTACAACTTCCAGTAATGGAGCACCCACAAGGCCAATAGGCAGGGCCACTTCACTGATTAATTGTTCTCACTGTCAGAACATTTCTCCTTATTCTCCTTTGGATTAACAAGCCATTAATTATTGGCTGCCCTCTGGTGCTCTGTAGGATAAGTCAGTCTCCTCTTCTCTGTGACAGCAAATATTGGAAGACAACTATCATGTCACCCCTAATCCTTCTCTTTGATGGAACAGGTGACTTGGTTGGTTACTTGGCTTCCTTCCTTCCTTCCTTGAGAGAAGAAGACCAACTGCACTGTTGAGTTCGCAGCCATGAAGCCAACAGTTGAAGGCTCCTTTGGTTCGACAGCACAGGGGAGACCCCTGTCTTCCTCCTTATTTCTATTCACACAGTTCCTCATGATAAAACTTGCAAGCTACAATGATCCCACTGGGACATCAGACAAAGTGTTCATATTTAGAAGAAGGTAATGTTTTTCAGAATCATTGTGCCTGGACTTCACGCTCTGGCTACGTGGACATTTCCTCTTTCCAGTTAAGAAGATGTCCTATGAACCAGAGGGATCTTCTGGTTCTGGTTTTGGTTCTGGTTCAGTGGCTGGAGCAGAGGCAGCAGGTTCTGGCCAGTTCTGGAGAACCAGTAGCGGAAATTTTGAGTAGTTCGGAGAACTGACAATTACCTCCTCTGAGTGGGCCCCATCTATTCTCTGCCTCCTGAGTCCCAGCTGATCAGGAGGAAATGGGGATATTGTAGTAGCCTTTCTCTGCCATGCCCACCAAGCCACGCCCACCAAGCCACGCCCACAGAACCGGTAGTAAAAAAATTTGAATGCCAACACTGGGCTGGATGCATAGTTGACGAGTCTGAAAAAGTCCCATTGTGCTGAATGTTGAGGTGTAAAGCGATGCCCCCTTCACACGGGTGGAAAAGATCTTGGGTGGATTTAGGGAATTTGCGACATAGCAGAGATTCATTTTTCAAGACAGGAGAAAGATCCTGCTCGGAACTCGGGAGTCGCTGCACTGAATCAAACCAAGAATATTTAATAAAGACACTTTTCCTTTCGAAAACGATGGAACATTTATTTTGTCGTGATCGAGAGACAGAATTGGAGAGGGGAGAGAATAACAAACGTCATAAATACTCATACATCTCCAACAGGTAAATAATCCAAATCTATATATGAATAGAAAAATACACATATTGCATTCTCATTGTTTGATTCTTATCCAGGAGGTTCTTGTAAACAACTCCCATCAAAGCACCCCCATTCTTTTAGGGTACATACATCCAGTGGTGGGATTCAAATAATTTAACAACCAGTTAGCTGTCCTAATGACCGGCTGGGGTGGGCGTGGCCATGGTGGGTGTGGCCAGAGGATGTGACAGGTAGCACTCTGCCTCCTGCATCCCTCAGGAGCAAAAACGGGCCGCGGGGTGGCGCCTCCCCCCCTCACCCCATTTTAAGGCCTAGTAGGCCTCCCTGCAGCCACCTGGGAGCAAAAGTGGGCTATGGGGGGCCGTCACCCTCCGCACCCCATTTTGGGCCTAGTAGGCATCCCTGCATTTACCTGAAAGCCAAAATGGGGTGCGTGGGGACTTCTGGAAGGGGCGGGGCCAGCCTGCAATTTAACAACTGATTCCCCTGGAGTGAGGCAAACCGGTTGAATCCCAATTGGGACATTCAATAAAACATTACAGTATTCCATGTTCAGCACTGGGTCCTCCCTTCCTCCACTCAAGTCTTTCTATCGAATCTCAATGGACTTGGGGGATGCAATGTTACCCCCATTTTCTCCCTTTCAAAGTAGGTTTTTAAAAATAATTTTTGCCCGGCCCACGAGATTTGAGCAGTTCATTTTTCATTTGTTGCCTGAAATGTTGTTATCATCACAGGATTCCACTAACCACTGTTTAGCCTTTGGGAGGACACCCTTGGATGAAGTACACCCTTCGCTCTGTCCCATCCTGAAAACAGGATCCTTTTAGGACTCACTAGAATTAGAACTTCCATTGCTAAGCAAGTCAGTTGTTAAGGGAGTCACACTGGATTTTACCATCTTTTTTTTTTTTGCCATAGCAAATCACCGTAAAGTTATTTGTGTGGTTCTTTGTTAGGTAAACCTTCCTCTATTGTCTTGGTTTTGAACCCAGCCTAGAGGGATGGCTGCCCACTAATGCTTTTAACAGCCCACAAAGTTGCTTGATGAAGCATCTCAACTCCGTTCTCCAGGAAGGGAGCCTTATGTGCCTGTTCCCCTCCCTCTGGTTGTGGATAAGCCATGCCAAAATTGGCCATTTCCTGCAGAAAGACTAACTTTGGCCAACAGGTTGATGAGATCGGTCAGCATCTTGAATCCTGCTAAGATTACTCACGAGGGAGCCCTGCTGAGATCTAATAAGTTCATCGTAGCCAGAATCGGACAACTTCTATTCATTTTGGGAGATTGTGAGATGTTAGGTCATGTCAGATGCTGTTTTGGCTTGGTCCTCCATAACAGTCTCACTTTCTCATGCGTCTCCTTGAGAAAATTAATTGCCCACCCGTGTAACATAGGGTGTTCACCCTTTTTTCTCCTCCTGCTACTGCTGAGCCAAAGATTTTGCTTATTTAAAGGTTCTGGGCATTCTCCTTTGACTTTGAGTCAAATCAAGCCAAAGATTCCACTGATAAGATGTTGGCAACTTCATCATTTCTGCCAGTCAGCTGTGGGTGGACTGTGGCATAACAAGACTCTATATACTATACAGTATGTGAAGTTTATAGATTAAAATGTAGATTGAACAAAACATATAAAATTACACACAGTCTAGGTTTGTCATTCAGGTTGCTACGGGCCAGTGCTACAATTGTAGTTGCGACTTACAGTTGAGCCCAAAATTTAGGTTGCTAAGTGAAACATTTGTTAAATGAGTTTTGCCCCATTTTCAGCCCTTTCCTGCCACTGTTGTTGAGTGACATTCTGGGCATTCTCCTTTGACTTTGAGTCAACTCAAGTCAAAGATTCAACCGATAAGAAGTTGGCAACTTCGCCATCTCTGCCAGCCAGCCGTGGGTGGACTGTGCCGCAATAAAAACTCTATATACTGTACAGCATTACAATGGGGAAGCTTAAGCACTGAAATGTCGATAGAGCAAAAGATATAAAATCCACCTCATAAGCCACGTTCTAGATTTCTCATTCAAGTTGGTAAGGACCAGGGCTAGAGCCGGGAAGAGGCATAAAGATAGTCCTTGAGATATGACTACAATTGAGCCCCAAATTTATGTTGCTAAGCAAAACATTTGTTAAGTGAGCTTCATCCCATTTTTAAACCCTTTCCTGCCAGAGTTGTTAAGTGAATCACTGCAACAGTTAAGTTAGTAAGATGGGTCATTAAGTGAAACCTGGTTTCCCCCTTGACTTTGCTTGTCAGAAGATCACAAAAAAGGACCACGTAACCCGTGACCTGAAAAAAACAGAATTTATCTTTCTTTGACGGTTCAGGAGAGAAGTCCGGTTCTCGTTTCAGATTGAGGAATCCGTTCGGGGGCTAGGAAATCTTCAGCTCAGTGTGGCGCCATTTTAGCCTCTCACGTCCCCCCTCGATCAAGCAGGGGTGGATTCCCTCCTCCGATGGTGTTTCTTCCGGTATCTTTCCTGCCAAGATGCCTCCACATGGGGTGTCACCATTGTTCTTATTGATGCTCTGGCGGGTAGATCTCATCAATAGGGATTTCATTCTTTTGGGTTATAAACCGAGAAAAACCTGGTAGTTTCGTATTGGGAACATACGGTCCCTTACTGCCTTTTAAGGTGAGAAGGATTTTGTGCTTGATGGACTCGTAAGCGTCATAATAGGGTTCAACCCTAATTTGCCTAAAAACACAATCATCTTGGTTGTAGGAAGCCTAAAGGAGAAACAAACACAAAATGAAGACAATCAAAATACAAACCAAAGGTCCAGGCAGAGGTGCAAAATCAGCCACACCTTACGGTGAAACAACCCTGTCGAGTACTTGGCTGTTGAATATTTCCCCGACACTTGTTTTTTCTCCTTGTTTAGGATATTTGATTTCACCGTTCTTAAATCTCAAAAGAGTTTGGTTTGCAAAAGGATGCAGCAGCCATGTTTGATATACTGAAAGAGTATTGAATCCCTTTAATCCCAACCCCTCTTGAATTTCATTGACTCTTTTCTGGGGCCAATTTAGTATTGACCGGTAGTTGACTAAGCTTTTGTGTATCAATCACCATGAATAATAAACATTCTAAACTGAAACTGAATCTATGGACCTAACACCACACGTTCTCCATAGAATAATTACAACATGCTGTGGATGCCCTGGGAGGAAAGTGTGAGCACCAATTCATAACATGTTATGTCAACGTATCGCCAGACCAAGGATCAAACATGCTCCACTCACAAATTGAAATGACTCCAGCATGATATAATAGGCTTCTTCCATCTGCTAGACCAGGGGTGTCAAACTCAATTTCATTGAGGGCTGCATTAGGGTTGCGTTTGATCTTGGGTGGTGGATTGGGTGTGGCCAGTGTGGGCGTGGCTCAACATCACTCGCGTCAGGGGTGCCTCCAGCGGTTCAAGCGTTCTGCCAGAGAAAATGGGCTCCCGAGCTCCGTTTTTGGATGCAATGGCCTCACTGCCATCCTCTACCAGCGAAAACGGAGCTCAGAAGGACATGTGTGTGGCCCTACCAAGCTTTTGGCACCGTGGGCCGGTCCTTCGCTGTTTCCAGGGCAGCCCTCCAGGCCAGATTTAAGCCTCTGTGGGCCGGATCTGCCGCCCCCCGGCCTTCAGTTTGACATCCCTGTGCTACACCAAGAAACCCACTTGAACTCTCATAGGGCAGGTTCTTAATGGCTTGACTGCACTAGGAAAGGAGTCAAATAATACAAAATGAATGTTAGGACTCACCGTTCCAAAGAGGTTTCCGTTTTTGCGCATACAAAGGTTGAGTTTGCTCTTCGCACCAATGAAACTTATGTAGCCTGGACCTATAGCTTTCATTATCAAAGCAGCTGGAAGTGAAGGGGTTAAATATTAGGAGAACTCTTCCTACCTATCTTAAGCCAGAAATAGCAGCCTCTCATAACGGAATACTATTATCTGATGCAGAGGTGGGTTTCTACTGGTTCGCACTGCTTTGGGAAAACCGATAGTGGTAATTTGGCCTGGGTCACAGAACCGGCAAAAGCCAGGCTGGCCACACCCCTGAACTGCTTCCCTGGTCTCCGCTGCCGTTGCCGGCATGGTTTTTATTAGTTTTTTCTTGGTCGTTTTGGCAAGAGAGAAGCAACGGAGGGTCCTACCTATACTTTCAATGAAAGCATCTTCAGTCAATCTCACCTGCAATGAATATAAATAAACACAATTAAATTAGAGGTTTCTTAGGGGAATGTTTCCCTCCAAAGACTACCTTATTTTTTTTAATATAAGACGCACCAAGATTTTGAAGATGCAAATTTAAAAAAAAAGTTTTTGTACTCTGGAGACCTCCCCCAAACGGTCTGTTTTTTGCGAAAATGGGCCCTTTTTTTTAAGGGCATGAATAGCCTTTAGGAGGCTTAATAGAGTTCTCCTGGGGGTTGGGGAGGCAAAATTTCTGCCCTCCCCAGCCCCCAGGAGCACTCTAGAAGCTTCCTAAAGGCTATGCACGGCCATTTTGGTGAAGGGGGCAGGGTTTTTGGAGGCAGAAAATTGCTATATTCAGTGTATAAGACGCACCTAGATTTTCAGCCTCTTTTTTGAGAGAAAAAGATCCGTCTTGTACTCCGAAAAATATGGTAACTCACAACAGCCAAGATTCACTTCACAATGGTGGCGAGAAGGATTGTAACACGGGGCAGAAGTCACTAAACAAATCTCTCACTTAGCAACAGAAATTTGGGGCTCAAATGTGGTGGCCGTAACTCAAGGACTACCTGTACTAAACACACAAATACAAAGACACAGACTCCATTTATGGAACACGCTGGAACTTCATGTTCCTTCTTTTCTGAGGGAAAAAGGTGTGTCTTATACTCCGAAAAATACGGTATTTTATTATGACAGAACAATAGGGGATTTTGACCTCAGGATTTTGATCATTAGTCAATCTGTGATCTACTGGCTCATCGTCTCAGAGACATTAACTTATAAGATTTTTCAACGCCTTCCAGAATAGCTGAGCTTCTAATGTATTTGAAAAGGTTTTCTGCCTGAGCAGGGGGGGTTGGACTAGAAGACCTCCAAGGTCCCTTCCAACTCTGTTATTGAATTCCTAGCACTCTGGAGCCTCCCAGGTGATCCTGGACATGCCACTCTCTTCCATCCCTCCCGCATCAACCAATGCCACAGCTCCGCCGGGAACTCACTGTATGGGGACTGGTATATTGAGCGATCCACTCTTCCATTGGGACACATCTGCAGGTAGAAACCCTTATAGGTGCCGGATGTGAAGATGTGCACCGGTGAATCTCTGTCGTTCCAGTACACGGAGACTCCTCTCGAGTTGGGGCAGGCAACGGCGGGGCCCCAGCTGCAGGCGGCCAGAGGCAGCAGAAGCCTGAGGGCGCAAAGAAACAATGGAGTCAGGAGTGGGCGCATGATCCTCGCTTGGCTTGGAAGATGCAGGAGCCAAAAGTTGATCCTGGTTCTTCTCCTTTGCTGACCACTCACCGATGCTGGGTGCCTTGGTCCTTCAGCCCTGGCTTTATGCAGGACAGCTGGGAGACGGATGGGTGGACGGGTGGAAGGGGGAGGCGGGAGGAAGGAAGAGACACCCAGTTCCAAAACCATCAGGTCATGAAGGAACCAATGATGGTTCTTCCACCAATGCTCTGCTACTGAGAATTAAAATGATTGTGAACGTCTTGTGTTTGGCCAGTAAAACTATTTGTTCTAATGTGAATCATTGATGCGTTCTGATGCTTGAGGGCATTAGATTTGTTCTGTGATAATTCTGTCATGAGATCTAGCCCATTATTCATGGCGGTTGTCCCAAAGGTGCTATTTCAGGAGGCAACTGGACTTCCTTGTCTTGCCTGCCTCCTGAAAAAGTACCTTTGGGACCACTGAGACCTGGATGACTGAGAATCTTTTACAGACATTCATGCCAAACGAGGTCAGCTGTTTCTTCTACAAGCCATAAGGAGACATACCTTCCTTGTTGAGTGGATGCATACCTTGTCAGGACTGAATGGCAGATATTTGCCGTAACTAAAATGACAAGTAAAACACAAACAAATAGGGCTGGAAGGAGACTCGGAGGTCCTCTGGTCCAGTTCCCTGCTCAAGGCAGGAGTCTTATTCCATCCCACGTAGTTGGTTGCCCAGTCTATTTTTTAAAAGCTCCAGTAATGGAGCACCCACAAACTCAATAGGCAGGGGTCACTCCACTGATTAACTGTTCTCACTATCAAAAAAATTCTCCTTATTCTACGATGGATCTCTCCTTAATTCTTGCCCGCCCTCTGGTGCCCTATTGGATAAGTCAATCCCCTCCTCTCTGTGACAGCACTTCAAATATTGGAAGACAACTATCATATCACCCCTAATCCTTCTCTTTGATAGCACAGACGGCTTGGTTGGTTGATTTGCTTCCTTCCTTCCCTGGGAGAAGAAGGTCAACTGCACTGTTGAGTTCGCAGCCATGAATCCAACACATAAAGGCCCCTTTGGTTCAACAGCACCGAGGAGACCCCTGTCTTTGTCCTTATTTCTGTTAAGAGAGTTCTTCATGATAAAACTTGCATGCTGCAATGATCCCACTGGGACATCAGACAAAATGTTCGTACTTAGAAGAAGATAATGTTTTTCAGAATCATTGCGCCTGGACTTCACGCTCTGGCTACGTGGACATTTCCTCTTTCCAGTTCAGAAGATGTCCTATGAACAAGAGGGATCTTCTCATTTTGGTTTTGGTTCTGGTTCAGGGGCTGGATGCATGGTGTAGTATTAGTTTACGGCTATTATGGTTGGGATGTGGTATCACCGACCTTGGAGGAAGGGTCCTGAGATGTGCCAGAAGGAGCCTCAAACTTTGACATTCAAAATCTAGCTTTCCCTAGGTCAGGGGTGGCGAACACGCGGCTCGCGAGCCGCATGCGGCTCGCGGCCAAAATAAATGAGGCTCTTTGCCTCTTACCATTATTTAGTTTACTGTGGCTCGGATCGCACGCTAAACCCGGAAGTACGGTCGACGCTTGCCTGCACTCCACCAGCTCTGAGCTGGTCGTCGCGTCGACCGTACTTCCAGGTTTATCTCAACAGCGCCCTCTGCTGTTGAGATAAACCAAAAAAATAATGCTTCAAAGTCTAGCACAGTTGCTGCAGGATTCCGGTGAGGTTCTAATGATTGCTCAAATTAATAATAATGGTTGCATATTGAAGCTCTGGGTTCAGGAGCAGCAGAGTTTTAAATAGGAGAAAACATTTAATTGAATTTCCATGGTTAGTATATTTCCCAAAATTCTACGAGTGTTTTTCTCACAGCCTGTAATTGTAATAGATATCAAAGATAATCCAAACTCATATATATATTATAATACATATATTAGGTTAAAGGAAGATAATATTAGGACCAGGCTTTACCCATGTATAGGTTGTACTCGATTTACAATCACAATCTCGTCACTGAGCAAAGCAGTCATTAAGCGAGATATGTGACTGCTTTGTTTAATGACTGCAAGTGTGGCATTCCTGGTTGTGGTCATCAAGTAATCTTGTAGGTTGTTAGGTGGACAGAGATTCCACTTATTTATGGATTTAAAAGTTATACAGCAGCTCTAATGGGTTTATAAAAATTTATAACAAAAAACACCTGACTGAGCATGTTATATTATGTGTTTAATATATTATTGTTAAAATTATATGCTTTTGTGTGAGTGTTTGTCTGTTTTGGCAGGTCACTGCGTGGTGTGGCTCTCTGACTCTCACAGTTTAAAATTTTGGCTCTTTTTGTCGAACTTGTTCGCCACCCCTGCCCTAGGTAGAAGATATATACTGTACCTCCAAATATCCTTGCTTTGCACGTGCTGTTGACTCTAATTTGGAGATCTTGGATTGTTTCTGATGTGGATTTAAGATATATAATTTTCAGCCCAGTAGGGTTTTTCTTTGTATTTGAACTGTTTAGGAGGAATCTCAAGGCCATGTCGTAAAAGTTTATGGTTTCATTCATTCAACTGTCAAATGCTACATCTTTCCCTTTACCATATTTAAAACATGTGCCATACAGGGGTGAAATCCAGCCGGTTCTGACAGGTTCTGAGTAGTTCGGAGAACTGGCAGATACCACCTCTGCCTGGCCCCAGAGTGGAGAGGGAATGGGGATTTTGCAGTATCCTTCCCCTGCCACGCCCACCAAGCCACGCCCACAGAACCTATAGTAAAAAAAATTGAATGTCACCACTGGTCCCATGTTTATATTTACTGAGCCATTAGATTTTATTTTCTTACTTGTTTTCTAATAGAGTTACTTTGAAGATTGTTGAAATAAACCTGAATCACCACTGTCTGTTTTTTTAAAAAAAATACAGTATTTTTTGGAGTATAAGACACACCTCCCCACCACCACCACCAAAGAGCGTTAAATTTTTTGGTGCATCTTATATACCAAATACAGTCATTTTTGGCCTCCTGAATCCCCACCACCATATCCCATTTTTATGAAAAACGGGCCACTTTTCACAAAAATGGAGGCGTTTTTGCTTTCCCCCGCCCCCATCAGAACTCTGCAGGCTTCAGCAGGACTGGGGGAAGGCAGAAATGCCCCCATTTTTGTGGGAAATGGCCCATTTTCTGCCCGTTTTTCAAAAATCAGGGGCATTTTTGCCTTCCCCCAGTCCTGCTGAAGCCTGCAGAGTGGTCCTGGGGGCCGGGGAGGACAAAAACCATTTTTTCTTACTTACCTCTTCGAAATCTTGATGCGTCTTATACGCCGGTGCGTCTTATAGTTTGTAAAATGCGGTACATCAAACTTCTAGCTACACTAATAAGAGATGAACAATGGTAGTCAGAATTGGATGGGAGATCATTAATTAAATGGAGAGCACATGTAGGCATGAGCAGAACAAAAAATTTAAAAAATTTCCCCATCGATACTACCCACAATAAAGGTAATTGTAATCATTGTTTTCTTCCCATTACCAATCAGATCCCAAACAAAGAGAATTCTATTTGAATTTACCCTTTAAAAGCGATTGGCCTTTAACATTGGTGTTAAGTCAACCTGAACCTATCTTGGGCGGCTTTTAAGGACAATACGAAGCAAGAGTAGATGTCTCTTCTATGGGCCATAATAGAGACAAGCCTCCCAAGGTTTTGTGCACCCATATCCTATCAGGACTGGTATTTGTTACAGCTAAAATAGAAATGGATTCATAGGGCTGGAAGGGAACTCAGAGATCTTCTAATCCAGCCCCATGCTCAAGGCAGGAGCCTTATTCCAACCCAGGTAATTGGTTATCCAGTCTATTTTTTAAAAAACTTCCAGTGACGGGGCACACCACAAGGCCAATAGGCAGGGCCACTCCACTGATTAATTGTTCTCACTGTCAGAACATTTCTCCTTATTCTCCTTTGGATTAACAACCCATTAATTATTGGCTGCCCTCTGGTGCTCTGTAGGATAAGTCAGTCCCCTCTTCTCTGTGACAGCAAATATTGGAAGACAACTATCATGTCACCCCTAATCCTTCTCTTTGATGGAACAGGTGACTTGGTTGGTTAGTTGGCTTCCTTCCTTCCTTCCCTAGGAGAAGAAGACCAACTGCACTGTTGAGTTTGCAGCCATGAAGCCAACACGTGAAGGCCCCTTTGGTTCGACAGCACAGGGGAGACCCCTGTCTTCCTCCTTATTTCTATTCACACAGTTCCTCGTGATTAAAACTTCATCATCCCACTGGGACATCAGACAAAGCGTTCGTATTTAGAAGAAGGTAATGTTTTTTAGAATCATTGCTCCTGGACTTCACTCTCTGGCTACGTGGACATTTCCTCTTTCCAGTTAAGAAGATGTCCTATGAACCAGATGAAACTTCTCATTTTGGTTTTGGTTCTGGTTCAACGGGCTGGGTGCATAGTGTGACAAGTCTGAAAAAGTCCCATTGTGCTGAATGTTGAGGTGCACAGCGATGCCCTCCTTCACAAGGGTGGAAAAGATCTTGGGTGGATTTGGGAATTTGTGACATAGCAGAGATTCATTCCTCAAGACAGGAGAACGATCTTGCTTGCCACTGCACTGACTTAAGCCAAGAATATTGAATAAAGACACTTTTCCTTTTGAAAAAGATGAAACATTTATTTGGTCTTGATTGAGAGACAGAATTGGAGGGGGCCAGAATAACAAACGTCATAAATACTCATAAATACATATCCAATAGGTAAATAATCCAAATAAATAAATAAATAGAAACATACATATATCGCATTCTCATTGTTTGATACGTTTCCAGGATGTTCTTGTGAACAACTCCCATAAAAGCACCCCCATTTTTTTAGGGTACATACATCCAAATTGGGACCTTCAATAAAACCATTACATTGTTCCGTGTCCCATCATTTTCTCCCCCTCAAAGTTGTTGTTTTTTAAAATAATATTTGCCTGGCCCATGAGATTTGAGCAATTAAGATTTTGAGCAATTAAGATTAAGTTTAGCCTTTGTCATAAGTCAAGATATCCTCGGATGAAGTACACCCATCACTCTGTCCCATCCTGAGAAGAGGTTCCTTTTAGGACTCACTAGCTGAGATTGGAATTAGAACTTCCATCGCTAAGGGAAGCAGTCGTTAAGTGATTTTACCATCTTTTTTTGGCCTAGCAAGTCACTGTAGAGTTGTTAGGTAAATTGGGCTTCCTCCATTGGCTTTGTTTGACGTGGATTTCCATTCCAGCCTGGAGGGATGCCTTCCCACTAATGCTTTTTAACAGCCCACAAAGTTGTTTTATGGAGCATCTCAACTCCCTTCTCCAGGAAGGGAGCCTTATGTGCCTGTTCCCCTCCATCTGGTTGGAGATAGTCCATGCCAAAATTGGGCATTTCCTGCACAAAGCCTACCTGTGGCCAACAGGTTGCTGGGATCCAATAAGATCATCCTAAGCTGAATTGGACAACTTCTACTCATTTGGGGACATTGCAAGATGTCCCTATTATTGCAAGATAATAGGTCCTGTCATGTGATGTTTTGGAAGATGGCTGCTTGTCTATAAGGATTCTTAGTCATCCAGGTCATGATTGTCCCAAAGGTGCTTTTTTTTTCAAGAGGCAACTGGACTTTCTGCTTTTTCTTGGAAGACACTTCACTTCTCATCCAAGAAGCTCTTTGGTCAAAGGACTGTGTTTTGCAGTGCTACCAGAAGAGCTACCAGTTGTAGATCTCCTCCCAGCCACTTGAGAGCTGAAGAAGCTTCTTGGATGAGAAGTGAAATGTCTTCCAAGAAAAACCAGGAAGTCCAGTTGAATCTGGGGAAAAAAGCACCTGTGGACCAAGAGAGCTGCTTATGAAAGAAATGTGTTATCGTACATCTTCGTCATGGAGAACAAGGAAAGATCACGTGAAGGGTTAATACCACTTTATCATGCCTTGGTAAGGCCACACTTGGAATGCTGCATCCAGTTTTGGTTACCATGATTTAGAAAAGATGTGGAGACTCTAGAAAGAGTGCAGAGAAGAGCAACGGAGATGATTAGGGGATTGGAGGCTAAAACATATGAAGAACGGTTGCAGGAACTGGGTATGTCTAGTCTAATGAAAAGAAGGACTAGGGGAGACATGAAGTGTTCCAATATCTCAGGGATTGCCACAAAGAAGAGGGAGTCAAACTATTCTCCAAAGCACCTGAGGGTAGAACAAGAAGCGATGGGTGGAAACTAATCAAGGAGAGAAGCAACTTAGAACTAAGGAGAAATTTCCTGACAGTGAGAACAATTAATCAATGGTACAACTTGCCTCCAGAAGTTGTGAATGCTCCAACACTGGAAGTCTTTAAGAAGGTGTTGGATAGACATTTGTCTAAAGTGGTGTAGGGTTTCCTGCCTAGGCAGGGGGTTGGACTAGAAGACCTCCAAGGTCCCTTCCAACTCTGTTACTCTATTGTATTGTATTCAGGTAGCCCTGTTGTGAAGTCCTGTCTCTTTGCTCAGTGCTCAGAGCCTGTGGGACTTGCAACAACCCAGGATACCCCAAGCCAGCCTGTTGGAGAATGAGGAGATCTCTAAACACATCGCCATTTCTCACAAGGATACTCACTGCATGGAGGTCTCCGCGTTCAGAAGGTAACACACTTGGTCCTTGACCTACGACCACAGCGGAGCCCAAAATTCCTGTTGCCGAGCGTGACATTTGCTAAGTGATTTTTGTCCCGTTTGATGGCCTTTCATCCCATGCGATCCCTGCCGTTATTAAGTGAACCACGTCGTTCCTATTACATTTGGCTTCCTCTATTGGGTTTGTTTGACCTAAGCGAGGTGCCCAGTAATGATTGCATGGCCCAAGATGCTGGAGCCATTAGACATACAAGTTGACAACCCAGATTTTGGTCCCATGACCTTTTGAGCACCATTTGGTAAATTTGAACGGCTGCTAAATGAATGAGAATAAGTCAAGGACTGCTTGTACACTGGGCTAGATTTCAAAAACTGACAATTATGGCCCTTCAGGCTAATTTTTTTTTTTTTTACTAATCTTTACCTACAGAGCTTCCATCGATTTAGAAGAAAAATTAGCGCTATGACACTGGCTTGCATTTCCAGCATAAATAACGCTCATAAGAAATCAAGAAGCAAAGATACTGATAGGTGCGATGCTGTACGGCAGAATAAAACAACAGTGCGATAGTTATATTATAACAATATAATCACCGCAGAGGGGGTCTGCAGCCAAGAAATTGAAAGATGCTTGTTCCTGGGGAGGAAAGCTATGGCAAATCTAGACAGCATCCTAAAAAGCAGAGACATCACCCTGCCCACAAAAGTGTGTATAGTCAAGGCGATGGTTTTCCCAGTTGCAATGGATGGCTGTGAAAGTTGGACCATAAGGAAGGCTGAGCGCCAAAGAATGGAGGCCTTTGAACTCTGGTGCTGGAGAAGATTCCTGCGAGTCCCTTGGACTGCGAGGAGATCAAACCAGTCAGTCCTAGAGAAAATCAACCCTGACTGCTCTTTAGAAGGTCAGATCCTGAAGAGGAAAACTCAAAGACTTTGTCCACTTAATGAGAAGGAAGGACTCACTGGAGAAGAGCCTAATGCTGGGAAAAATTGAGGGCAAAAGAAGAAGGGGACGACAGAGAATGAGGTGGATGGATGAAGTCACCAAAGCAGTAGGCGTGAGCTTAAATGGACTCCAGAGGACGGTAGAGGACAGGAAGGCCTGGAGGAACGTTGTCCATGGAGTTGTGATGGTTCGGACACAACTTTGCAACTAACAACAAGAAATAATAGTTGCCTGGAAGGATGGCTGTCTACTAATGCTTTTAACAGCCCGCAAAGCTGCTTTATGGAACATCTTAACACCGTTCTCCGGGAAGGGAGCCTTATGTGCCTGTTCCCCTCCATCTGGTTGGAGATAACCCATGCAAAGATACCAAGATTTGGCATTTCCTGCACAAAGCCTATCTTTGGCTAACAGCATCCTGAATCCAGCTAAGGTTAGACATGAGGGAGTCCTGATGAGATCTAATAAGATCAACTCGCTGAATCGGACAACTTCTATTCATTTTGGGAGATTGGGAGATATTAAGTCATGCCAGATGCTGTTTTGGCTTGGTCCTCCATAACAGTCTCACTTTCTCATGCGGCTCCTTGAGGAAATTAATTGCCCATCCCTGCAATAGAGGGTGTTCACCCTTTTTTTCCCCTCCAGCCACTGCTGAGCCAAAGATTTTGCTTTTTTAAAGGTTCTGGGCATTCTCCTTTGACTTTGAGTCAAGTGAAGTCAAAGGTTCCACCGATAAGATGTTGGCAGCTTCACCATTTCTGCCAGCCAGCTGTGAGTTGACTGTGGCATGACGAGAACTCTATCTACTGTACAGCCTACCAGTTGTGAAGCTTAAACATTAAAATGTGGGTAGAGCACAATATATAAAATTCCCCTCATTACACACAGTCTAGGTTTGTCATTCAGGTTGCTAAGGACCAGGGCTAAAATTGTAGTTATGACTTAACAGTTGAGCCCAAAATTTAGGTTGCTAAGTGAAATATTTGTTAAATGAGTTTTGCCCCATTTTCAGCCCTTTTCCTGCCACGGTTGTTGAGTGACATTCTGGGCATTCTCCTTTGACTTTGAGTCAACTCAAGTCAAAGATTCAGCCGATAGGATGTTGGCAACTTCGCCATCTCTGCCAGCCAGCCGTGGGTGGACTGTGCCACAATAAAAACTCTATATACTGCACAGCATTACAATGGGGAAGCTTAAGCACTGAAATGTCGATAGAGCAAAAAATATAAAATCCACCTCATAATCCACGTTCTAGATTTGTCGTTCAAGTTGGTAAGGACGAGGGCTAGAGCCGGGAAGATGCATAAAGATAGTCCTTGAGATACGACTACAATTGAGCCCCAAATGTATGTTGCTAAGCGAAACATTGGCTAAGCGAGCTTTGCCCCATTTTAAGCCCTTTCATGCCAGAGTTGTTAAGCAAATCACTGCAATTGTTAAATTAGTGAGACCGTTGTTAAGGGAATCTGGTTTCCCCCTTGACTTTGCTTGTCAGAAGGGATCACATGACCCGGGGTCACTGCAACCGTCATAAAGACGAGTCAGTGGCCAAGGACCTGAATTTTGATCAGGTGAGCCTGAGAATGCTCCAACGGTCGTAGTTGTGAAAAAATGTCCCGTTTTTTTTTAAAAAAGTACCGTTGTAACTCGGAACGGTCACTAAATGAACCATTGTAAACTGAGAACTGCCTGTACACAGCCATGACCCTCTTATTCTGAACAATTCATCTGGAAAAAAAATGGAATTTAGTTTTCTTTGACGGTTCCGGAGAGAATTCCGGTTCTCGTTCAGGAATCCGTTCGGGGGCCACGAAATCTTCGGCTCAGCGTGGCACCGTTTGGGTCCCGTTCTTCAGAATTTGAGCTGGTCAAGCAGGGGTGAAGGCCCACCTCGTCTGGGCTTTCTTCCGGTATCTTTCCTGCCAAGATGCCCCCACAGAGCTCGGCATCATCGTCCCGGGTGTCTTCCGGCTGAGGCCTTGGCGCGTCAAACAGGCTGAAGGGGATTTCATTCCTTCTGGTTAAAAACTGAGAGAAATCCGGCGGATTCATACCAGGGAACAACGGCTGCTTTGCCCTCCCTAAGCTGACCAGATAACGGTACTTGGGAGATTGGTAAACATCGTAGCCGTTTTCCAGCATGGTGTGTTTAAAAACGCAGTCCTCGCTGCCGAAGGAACTCTAAAGGAAACAAACACAAAATGTCAAGAGGGAGGTGAAAAAGAGGAGCAAAAATTAAATATGTGTATTGAAAAGGAATTATAAATACCATCAACATAAAAGGGAGCTCGCTCAGAAGCTGAAATACACCAAATAAATGAGATGAAGAGTGTGGAAGGGAGGAGAGAGGTAAAGGAAGAAGAGAGGGTTAGGAGAGAGGGTAGAAGGGGGAAGAGGAGGAGAGAAAGGAGGAGTGGAAAGGGGAAAAGGAGAGAGGAAAGGGAAGTAGAGAAGAGAAGGACGACAAAGGGAAGAAAGGAGGTAGGCAGGGGAAGGAGAGAAGTAGAAGAAAGTGATGGATAAGGTACAAATATGGTGTATGGAGAGCAGAAGAGCCAATAATTGTTTTTGGGAGTTGATGGTAAGATGAATTGATATAAACACTTAATAATACAATATGATGTTGGTTATGTAATAGTATACATGTGATTATATGTTATCAAAAATGGAAAAATAAAGAAACTTTAATCCCAAAAAAAGAGGGAGGTGAAAGGTCAAGCCGTCCCTTACAGTTAAAAAAAAACATCCACGGCTCCTTTAGATCGCTAATATTCTCCAGACATTTCTTCTTTCTACAGAGGGTTGCGGCGGCCTAGAGGTGGAGCTCTCACCTCCCAATCAGGAGGCTGTTTGTTCGATCCTAGATAGAGGCAGATATTTCTCTTTCTCTCTGGGCAGAATGAGAATATGTCTGCTGAACAAAACTCCACTCGGGCAACAGGAAGGGCATCTGACCAGTAAATGCTCTGCTGGCTCCATTCACCTGCCCCGACTCCAACCCGCAAGGGATTATGGGGTCGTTAAGAGATGAGGATGATTTGTTCTTTCTACAGATAGTCCCCTCAACTTACAGCGGTTCATTTAGAGACCATGGCACTGAAAAAAAGTGACTTATTTGACCATTTTTCACATTTATGACCATTCCGCTATCCCCATAGTCACGTGATCCAAATTCAGGTCTTTGGCAACCGACTCATATTTATGACGGTTGCAGCATCCCGTGTGTGTGTGTATATCACATGATTCTCTTTTGTGACCAACTGACAAGCAATGGGGAAGCCACATTCCACTTAACAACGGTGCTCGTAACTTAACAACTGCAGCGACTCACTTAACAACTGTGGCACAAAAGGTCCCAATGACCTTTTTCCTAGTGACCGCTGAGGACTTAATGCCTTTGCTGCATTAGGAAAGGAGTCAAATAAGCCGAAAGGAAAATTAGGACTCACCGATCCAAAGAGATTTCCGTTATTGTCCATACATAGGCTGAGTCCGCTTTTTGCGCCAATGATCACTACATATCCGGCCTCTTCAGTTTTGATTGTCAAAGCACCTGGAAGTGAAACGGGTCAAATATTAGGAGATCTCTTCAACATCTCTTAAACCAGAAATAGCAACTTCAAATATCAGAATACTATTAGCTGATGCAGCGGTGGGATTCAATTTTTTTTTACTACCGCTTTGTGGGCGTGGCTTGGCTTGGAAGGCGGGGCAGCGGAAGGATACTGCAAAATCCCCATTCCCTCCCCAATCCGGCAGGAAGGATACCGTAAAATCTCCATTTCCACCCTACCCCACTAACCTGCTTTCCGGCTCCGTTCTCTTCTGCAGAGCAACAGAAGAAAACCCAGCCGATCAACTAGGACCCCGATCAGCTGGGACTCGGGAGGCAGCAAATAGATGGGGGTGGGGCCCGTCAGAGGTGGCATTTGCCGGTTCTCCAAAGTACTCAAAATTTCCACTACCAGTTCTCCGGAACTGGTCAGAACTGGCTGAATACCATCTCTGATCTGATGCCTTCCCGGTCTTCCCAAATTCTGGCCAATGGTGGCAAAACATTTGGTTACAGATCAAAAGGGAAAACTCTCTTTTTAATGACCCTGTAATCCCTAAATTCTGGGAAGAATTGGAGGGATTGGATGGAGTTGAGCATTTACTGGGCGGATGCCCTTCCTGAAGCCACCCTGGAGTTCACAACAGATTTTTTTTTTTTACCACCTAGGAGAGAAATATCTGCCCCTATCTAGGATTGAACTCTCAACGTTCCGAGTTAGAGGCGAGCATTTTCACTACTGGGCCACCCTCAGTCAAAAGGGAAAACAATGTTTCTACTTGTAAGAAAGAGATGTAGCACTTTCTGTTGAAGTTGGGTTGCAGAAGAAATATTATTGTGTATGTCATTTGTTTTTTTAAAAATATCTGATACACAATTAGATCCAGATAAAGATCCCTTCCCACCAAAGTGGTACCTGTTTATCTACTCGCCTGTGCGTACTTTTGAACCTCTAGGTGGGCAGGTGCTCGGACAAGTGTCCAGATAAATAATAAAGTTGCAAAGCTAGACAAACTGTAGCACAACACAGGAAGACCCAAAACAAGAGAATGGTGAGGGAACCCATATTCCTGCGAAAAGCCACGGGGAACAAGGTAAATCTCCATGAAGAGAGGGGAGTCTCCCCTAGACCTCCAGAACCAAGAAGGTCCCACTTTGGAAGTCCAAGGAAGAAGGCCAAGGCCTCTTTGGCAAGAGAGGAGCTATGGAGGGTCCTAGCTATACTTTCAATGAAAGCGTCTTCAATCAATATCATCTACAATGGAAATAAATACAATCTAAATTAGAGGTTTCTTAGGATGATGTTTTTTCCAAAATATATTATTATTATTATTGTTGTTGTTGTTATTATTATTATTATTATTATTATTATTATTATTATTATTATTATTATTATTATTATTATTATTATTATTATTATTATTATTATTATTATCCGCTAGAACAATTCATCTTGCCTCCAGAAATTGTGGGTACTCCGTCCCTGGAAGTTTTTAAGAAGAGACTGATCAGGCATTTGTCTCAATTGGGATAAAGAACATAGAATAACAGAGTTGGAAGAGACCTTGTAGGTCATCTAGTCCAACCCCACCACCCACCCAAGCAGGAGACCCTACACCATTTCTGACAGAGGGCAATCCAGTCTCTTCTTCAAAGCCTCCAGTGATGAAGTTCCTGCAACTTATGAACTTCTGTTCCATGGGTTGATTGTTCTCACTGTCACTTGATTACTGCCTAAGCAGGAGGAATGGACTAGAAGACCTCCAAGGCCCCTTCCAACTCTGTTATTGAATTCCTAGCACTCTGGAGCCTCCGGGGGTGGGTGAACCTGGACACACTCTCCCCTCCCTTCCTCCATCCCTCCTGCATCAGCCAGCCACGCAGCTCTGGGGACTTACTACATACGCCCTATTGATTGTTCTCATTGTCATTTGAGCAGGAGGGTGGACTAGAAGACCTCCAAGCCCCTTTCCAACTCCGTTATTGAATTCCTAGCACTCTGGAGCCTCGGGGGGGGGCGATCCTGGACATGCCCCCCCCCCCCCCCCGCCATCCATCCCTCTATCCTCCCTCACCAGCCAGCCTTGCAGCTCCTCCGGGGACTTACTGTGCACGGTCTGGGACTGGCTGCCGTCCACGCGTCCGTCGGGGTGGATTTGCAGGTGGACGCTTCTCCTAGCGTTGAAGGTGTAGAGGTGCACCAGCTCGTCGGCGTTGCTCCAGATTGGGGAGGCGACCGAGGGTCCCCAGCCGCAGGCAACCAGCGGCAGCAGGAGCTTCAGGGCGCGGAGAAGCGCTGAAGCCGGGATGGGGCGCATGATGCTGGCTTGCGTTTGGAAGATGCAGGAGCCCAAAGGCGATTTTGATCCTTCTCCTTTGCTGACCACTCGCTGATGCTGGGCGTCCTGGTCCTTCGACCCTGGCTTTATGCAGGACGGCTGGATGGGGGGCGGGTGGAAGGGGGGCGGGAGAAAGGAAGAGACACCCTTGGCATTTTTCTTTCTTTCTATTTTTTGGGCAGAGCAATATTTTAGGAGCGCCCTCCGTTCTCAGGAAGGAGGAGGAGGGGGAGTTCTCAGAGAGACGGAGCACTTTCCCAAATAAGCTTTTTTTTTTAGGGGACCACTGATCAAACTTTGCCTGGTTATCTCGGGTTTTCTCAAACGCCCTGCCGAATAAGATATGACGACGCAGCAACGGAAGGAGGGAAAGGAGAGAGAAGGAGAGGGAAGAGGAGAGGAGAAGAGAGGGAAAGAAGAAAGGGTAAAGGAGAGGAAAGGATGGGAGATGTAGCAAGAGTGGAAGAGAGGGTAGGAAGGGAAGGAAGAGGGGGGAGCAGGGGAGAGGAAGGGGAAGAAGAAAAGAGAGAGGAGAGGAGAAACGAAGAATACAATAATACAATAGTAGAGTTGGAAGGGACCTTGGAGGTCTTCTAGTCCAACCCCCTGCCTAGGCAGGAAACCCTAGAAAGAGAAGAAGGGAGGGTAGGAGAAAGAGAGAGGGAAGAAGTAGGATTGTAATATAAGATGGATGTAGCGGGTGGCAGGAAAGCAATCTTGAATATATTATTATATCTTTAGGGGAGGAATGGAATTATAAACGTTAAAGGATAATGTTATTAACACTATTATTATTATTATTAACACTAATTATTATTATTATTATTATTAACACTAATTTATTATTATTATTAACACTAATAATATATATGAGAAATGTATATTTGTGAAATGTATGTATGTATAAGAAAAATAAAAAAAACGTTTTCAAAAAACGTTATGTGAAAAGGAAAGCAGGATAGTAAGAGCACCTCCAATAGCACAGACGCTGAGACTCTAGAAAGAGTGCAGAGAAGAGCAGCAAAAATGATTAAGAGCTTGGAATCTAAAACATATGTTGCAGGAACTGGGCATGTCGAGTCTTATGAAGGTAAGGACTAGGAGAGACATGATGGCAGTCTTCCAATATCTCAGGGGTTGCCACAAAGAAGAGGGAGTCAAGCTATTCTCCAAAGCACCTGAGGGCAGTACAAGAAGCAATGGGTGGAAACTAATCAAGGAGAGAAGCAACTTAGAACTGAGGAGAAATTTCCTGACAGCGAGAACAATGAATCAGTGGCACAACTTGCCTCCTGAAGTTGTGAATGCTCCAACACTGGAAGTTTTTAAGAAGATGTTGGATAACCATTTATCTAAAGTGGTGTAAGGTTTTCTGCCTAGGCAGGGGGTTGGACTAGAAGACCTCCAAGGTCCCTTCCAACTCTGTTATTCTATTCTTAGACTTATATACCACTTCACAGTGCTTCACATCCCTCTCTAAGCGGTTTGCAGAGTCAGCCTCCTGTCCCCCAACAATCTGGGTCCTCATTTTGCCGACCTCGGAAGGATGGAAGGCAGAGTCAACCTTGAGCCAGGCTCAGGCTCAGGTCAAGATCAAACTGTTGGCAGTGGGCGGAGTTAGCCTGCAATACTGCATTCTAACCTCTGTGCCTCCAAGAGGGACAATGAGGAAGGGAAGAAGGAAGGAAGGGAAGGAGAGATAGCAATATCACTGAGATTTATATACCACTTCACAGTGCTTTACAATCCTCTCTAAGAGGTTCAGAGAGTCAGCCTATTGCCCCCAACAATCTGGCTCCTTGTTTACTGACCTTGGAAGGACAGAAGGATGAGTCAACCTGGAGGAATGCAGGTGTCTCCCCGTTTCTCTGTTATCCATCACTCAGATCCCATTCTTGTTCCTCCATTTCCTGTCTCCCCATTTCTCAGTTATCCATCACTCAAATCCCATTCATATTCCTCCATTTCCTCCCTCCTCCCATCATTGTTGTTGTTGTTGTTGTTGTTGTTGGAAACTTTTAAAACTGTCCAGGTAGCCTTTTTTAGCCCCTGAACGGCCGGACACACTGACATCCTCAAGTGTTTGAGTTAGGGAGCAAAAGGAAAAGTTACCCTTCGCTTCAGGATAACTCCTGCTGGACCAGGGAATTCCATATTCACATCTCCTGAAGGTGAAGAATTGGGTGTGAGTGGCAAACAATGTTCCAGAAAGACAACAGAACTTGGCTGAACAGGCGGCTTGCAAATGTATTTAGTCAGTTATTTCTTTCCCGTTCTTATTAGATTTATAAATAACTCATAGCGGTGAACATAACTAATATTCTTCGTCCTGTTTTCTCCACAATAACAATCCAGTGAGGTGGGCTTTATTGAAACTGACTGAAAGCCACCCAACTGGCTCTCCTGCCTAAAGTGGGACTAGAACTCACAGTCTCCTGGTGATTGGCCCAAAGTCACCAAGTTGGCTTTCATGCCTCAGGCAGAACTAGAATTCACCATCTCTTGGTGATTGGCCCAAAGACACCTAGTCATCTTTCATGCCTAAGGGAGAACTAGAACTCACCATCTCCTGGTGATTGGCCCAAAGTCACCCAGTCTTCTTTCTGGCCTAAGGGAGAACTAGAACTCACAATCTCCTGGTGATTGGCCCAAAGTCACCCAGTCTTCTTTCTTGCCAAAGGGAGAACTAGAACTCACCATCACCCAACTGACTTTCATGGATTGTCAATATTACATTACTGAATTTCTGGAAATGTGCATAATCCTTCAATCCAGAGGAATGACAGGATCCATGGTGGGGAAAAATGGGGCGAAAAGGGAACTCAGAGATATTTATATGCCAATCTGATGCACAGATACAAATCGCAAACTTATTTAGATCATTCCTATGACTTCCACTCCCCACCAACACCACCACTCCCGGTGGAAATGTGTTTCTTTTCTTTCAATGGGGCTTCTTTCAAGGTCAAGAAATCTCTCCGAGGGAAGATGGTGTAGTCAGGTGATCGACTTCTACCTTTTCACCGTGATCTGTCCAAAGACCTCCTCCCTGTAGCCCATCAGTCATTCAGATCCTCTATCTATGGAGATCCTCAGCCCCCCAAAAGTGCTTTTTCCTAAAGGTAACTGGACTTTCTGGAGTTTCCCCCCCCCCCTTGAAAATGTTTCGCTTCTCATCCAAGAAGCTTCTTCAGTTTTCATTGGATGAGAAGTGGAACATTCTCAAGGAAAAAAACCCCAAGCTTATGGAATGACTATCTAGAACCTTTAATCAAGTCTAAGACTCGCGTTTGGTACAATGCTGCTACAGGGATACTCGGCTTACAACCGCTCATTTAGTGACCATTTGAAGTTACAACAGCATGGAAAAAAGTGACTTATGACCCTGTTTCACACTTGTGATCATGGCAGCATCCCCATGGTCATGTGATCAAAATTCCGACGTTTGGCAACTGACTCATATTTATGACGGTTGCCGTGTCCCGGGGACATGTCATCCCCCTTTAGCGACCTTCTGACAAGCAAAGTCAATGGGGAAGCCAGATTCACTTAACAACCGTTCATGCTAACTTAACAACTGCAACATTTGGGGCGCAATTGTGGCTGTTAGTTGAGGACTAACTTTATTTATAGTGCAGTTTTAATAGATAAGGCAAGATTTCAGAAGATATACTTGCAAAATATAATTTAGAGCAGTGTGGTGGCCTAGAGGTGGCGCTCTTGCCTCACAGTCAGCAGTTTGATCCTAGGTAGAGGCAGATGTTTCTCTCTCTCTCTGGGCACAATGAGAATATATCTGCTGGGGGGGGGGGGAACTCCGCATTGGCGACAAGAATGGCATCCGGCCAGTTAGCACTCAGCTCCATTCAGGTGCGCAAACTCCACCCTGTAAGGGATTATGGGGTCATTAAAAGAGGACGATAAGCACAATGCTGACACCAAACCCAAATTCTTGCTTTGAGCTTAATGATCAGAAACTAATTTCCCCTTTTAAGAGAGGAATTTGGAAGGCAAGTAAAAGAAAAGGCATAGCAATTAAAGTATTGAAGCGGGCAAGAGACAATGGATAGATGATTTTATTGTTTACTGTTGTTCTGATTCGCTTTTCCTTTTTCCTCTCTTTCTCTTAAAGCAGGGGTGTCCCAAACTTGGGAACTTTAAGACTTGTGGACTTCAACTCCCAGAATTCCCCAGCCAGCCATGCTGGCTGGGGAATTCTGGGAGTTGAAGTCCACAAGTCTTAAAGTTCTCAAGTTTGGACACCCCTGTCTTAAAGCATAGCGATTAAAGTATGAAGCGGGCAAGAGATGATGTATGCATGATGGATGATTTCTTTTTTTTTGTTGTGGTTTTGAGATGCTTTTCCCCCTCTCTCTCTTTCTGTCTCTATTCTTTTTTCTCTCTCTCCTTTTCTTTAAAGGCAGGGGACACGATTTAGACAGGAAAGAAAGAAGAAGCTTATCAATAAAGGGTGACAGGATTAAGAGCTAGAAGAAGTGATAGAAATAAGGGGAATATTAATGTATACATTGTTATAAAATGAAAGTAATAATGAGAAAATGTGGAATAATTGAATAATAATAAAATGCAACCTAATATAAATGTTTTTAGAAATACATACCGTATTTTTTGGACTATAAGACACTTTTTTGTCTCCCAAAAGGGGGTGAAAATGTGTCTATAGACCAAATATTCCCGAAGCCTGCGGCCACTTTTTGACCTCTGCACACCCAATTTTCAGGCTTTTTTTTTTTGGCCTTTTTCAGGCCTTTTTTTGGCCCGTTTTCTAGGCTTTTTTGAGCCAGTTTTCGAGGCTATTTTTGGGGGGCGGGGCTTTTTTTTCAGAAGAAAAGGGCTGAAAAAAGCCTCAAAAATGGGCCACTAAAAGCCTTGAAAATGGGCCAAAAAAGGCCAGGTGCGTCTTATAATCTGAAAAACACTGCAAATTGATTGAATGTAGTAATTATGCTTAATCTGATTAGTTTTATTTGGTTTGGAATGTATGGTGCCCAGATGCCACACTGTTCACGCATTGATTTGACTTTTTCATTAAAAAAATAAAACATTAAAAAAGAAAGAAAGAAACATAATCTCTTTTAACCATCTGCTCAGAAACTGCAGCAGCTGCCAAAAAAGCCAACAGAGTTCTAGGCTGCATCAACAGAGGGATAGAATCAAGATCACGTGAAGTGTTAATACCACTTTATAATGCCTTGGTAAGGCCACACTTGGAATACGGCATTCAGTTTTGGTCGCCACGATGTAAAAAAGATGTGGAGACTCTAGAAAGAGTGCAGAGAAGAGCAACACAGATGATTAGGGGACTGGAGACTAAAACATATGAAGAACGGTTGCAGGAACTGGGAATGTCTAGTTTGATGAAAAGAAGGACTAGAGGAGACATGATAGCAGTCTTCCAATATCTCAGGGGTTGCCACAAAGAAGAGGGAGTCAAACTATTCTCCAAGGTACCTGAGGGTAGAACAAGAATGGATGGAATCTAAATGAGGAGAGAAGCAACTTAGAACTGAGGAGAAATTTCCTGACAGATAGAACAATTAATCAGTGGAACAGAATTGCCTCCAGAAGTTGTGATTGCCCCAACACTGGAAGTCTTTAAGAAGATGTTGGATAACCATTTGTCTGAAATGGTATAGGGTTTCCTGCCTAGGCAGGGGGTTGGACTAGAAGACCTCCAAGGTCTCTTCCAACTCTGGTATTGTATTGTATTGTATTGTATTGTATTGTATTGTATTGTATTGTATTGTATTGTATTGTATTGAATTGAATTGTATTGAATTGTATTGAATTGTATTGAATTGTATTGAATTGTATTGAATTGTATCGTATCGTATCGTATCGTATCGTATCGTATCGTATCGTATTATAATTCCAGGTTTGTCCCCTGAGCCTTATCCTTATTCTGAAGCAGTAGTGGGTTTCTACTGGTTCGCACCAGTTCTCCCGAACCAGTAGCTCTGCCGTCAAGCAGGGCATGTACCGGTTCTCTGTTGCTTTGAAAGTGGGCTTTCCTGACCGCCCCTGGGTTTATACCTACCTTTATTTCAGCTTGTGAAGCCCAGCTGATCAGGGGCGGTAGATTGAATTGCCGCTCCTCTGCTTTTTTTCCCTTGCTCTCCGCGCAAGTTTCTTTCAAGTGTGCACGCGAGCACAGCAGGGGTGGGTTCCAGCTGCTGCTGCTGCCGGTTTGCTCAGGGACGCACCGTGTGCCCATGCTTGCTTCACACTATGCACACATGCGCAGTACTAAAAAATGCAGAAGCAAAAAAACAAGATGGCCGCCCCTAGGGCGCCGCCAACAGAAACGCTTCAGGGGCATGGCAGGCCAAGTTACTACCTACTCGGCCGAATTGGTCCGAACTGTAGGAACTCGCCTCTGATGCTCAGCGAACCGGTAGGAACGCCGGTAGGAGCCGACCACTATTCTGAAGGATCCACACGTCGAAACAAAAATGGAAGTTAAAACAAACACAAATGAGCTGAAGCCCAAATCTGACCACCCTGGAAACGGCGACTGTTCATGAAAGCTGCTAATGCCTTTTTAAAATATAAATACATACCTATTTCCCTGGCTCAACTGATAAGGAGGCGAGCCTGTGGCTTAGTGGCTAAGACTCCTGCCTAAGATATAATACAGCCCAGGTTCAAATCCCAGTAAGGGTATGGCTAGCTGATGAGAGCTAATTAGCTCGAAATAGATCTATACTAGTCTCCCTTTATTTATTTATCAGTACAAATACAACACAAATATAAAAAGGCAACATTTAAAAAAAATATGGTTTTCTGCCTGCATGGCCTTCTGTGATGAGCCGAAGGACAGAAAGAGGGAGTAGTGACCTTCCTCCCATATTTAGGCATACCAGGGGTTGTAACACAAATACATACCTATTTCCCTGGCTCAACTGATAAGGAGGCGAGCCTGTGGCTTAGTGGCTAAGACTCCTGCCTAAGATATAATACAGCCCAGGTTCAAATCCCAGTAAGGGTATGGCTAGCTGATGAGAGCTAATTAGCTCGAAATAGATCTATACTAGTCTCCCTTTATTTATTTATCAGTACAAATACAACATATATATATATGTTGTATAGATAACCAGAACTGTTTTACACACCAATGGTCGGCAAGTTGATATATTTGCCGAGTGAAGGATGGCAAATATTTCCTGATGTTCCCCTACGTAAGCAGAGGATCTAGGAAGTCCGGGTGTTAGTAAGTGAAGATGTGAAGGTGGGCCCTTCCTATAGCTGGTATATTCTAGGCATAATTACAGACAGTCAACCGCACGTACTCTGGTGTGATTGCTCCCTGGCCCAAGTGTTGCTAAATCTCACATCCTGCAGTGACTGTATTTGGGGAGTTTGTCTCTGTCACACAACCCACGCACGGCAAACTTCCTGGTTCTGCTAACCAACAACGTGGAGCAGATGATGTCATCACCGAATATCAGCCTGCAATGCAAGAGTTGTCAAACCCACGGTCTGCCTGTACTGTGAATCTTCCACATTATGGTTACCTTAAATACTAATGGAATACTAATTGTTTTTGGGGGGAGGAAAACCCCAAACATGGACAATGTCTGTGGGATAGTTCAACAAATTGGTGGAAATCTGTCTGAGATATTTTAGAACAAGCAGCATACACCACAAGGCACCTATTTCCTAATTGTAATGTTAATTGAACCACCACAGGTGCAGAGTTTGAGCTAACTACTCTATTAATTTTGGACCATAATAGAGGAATCTCCCCAGGCCACCAGCCTTCTCTTGAGAACAATTAGATCCAAGGGAATTGTGTTGGCTCTAGTCACACATTGAGTCCAGGCTAGCTGTATTCCTACTGCTTGAGTGACTCCATCCAGCCACCTCATTTTCTGTCGTCCTGTTCTTCTTTTGCCCTCCATTGTTCCCAGCATTAGGCTCTTCTCCAGGGAGTCCTTCCTTCTCATTAAGTGGCCAAAGTACTTGAGTTTCATCTTCAGGATCTGGCCTTCTAAAGAGCAGTCAGGGTTGATCTCCTCTAGGACTGACAGGTTTGATCGCCTTGCAATCCAAGGAGTCTTCTCTAGCACCATAGTTCAAAGGCCCCAATTCTTTGCTGCTCAGCCTTTCTTGTGGTCCAACTTTCACAGCCATATATTGCATACAGATTTGGAATATATGGAATATAATGAGAGGAGGGGACCAAGCTATTTTCCTAAACACCTAAGGCCAAACAAGGAATAATGGATGAAAACTGATCTAGAAAACCTAGAAATAAGGAGAAATTTTCTGACAGTGGGAACAATCAACCCATGGAACAGAAGTTGCCTTCAGAAGGTGTGGGAGCTTCATCACTGGAGGCTTTTAAGAAGAGATTGGACTGCCATCTGTCAGAAATGGTGTACAGTCTCTTGCTTGGGAGGGGGTTGGACTACATGACCTACAAGGTCCTTTCCAACTATGTTATTCTATGTTCTTTATCCCATATGAGACAAATGGCTGTCCAATTTCTTCTTAAAAACCTCCAGGGATGGAGCTCCCGCAACTTCTGGACGCAAGTCGTTCCACTGATTCATTGTTCTAACAGTCGGGGAATTTCTCCTTATTTCCAGGATGAATCTCTCCTTGATGAGTTTCCATCCATTATTCCTTGTCCGGCCTTCAGGTGCTTTGGAAAATAGTTGACACACTTCCTCTCTTTATGTTCCATATAAAGATGGACTAGATGACCTACAAGGTCCCTTCCAACTCTCTTATTCTGTTCTGTTCTGTCTCTTCTATGCACGGTTAACAAAGACAATTGACCCCATCAAGACAAACAAGTTTAGCCACCGTTAAAATGGCTGACCAAACGCATTCAACGTGTAGTCCTCAATGGAACTGAATCTACATGGAGGGAAAGTATGCAGTGGAGTACCCCAAGGCTCTGTTTTAGGCCCAGTACTCTTCAAAATCTTCATCAATGACTTGTATGAGGGGATAAATGGGGAACTCATCAAATTTGTAGATGACATCAAGCTGGCAGGAATAGCCCATACTCTAGAAGATAGGCTTAAGATACAGAAGGATCTTGACAGACCTGAACATTGTGTACTATCTAACAAAATGAAATTCAATGGTGAAAAAAAATAAGGTTCTACATTTAGGCCAGAAAAACAAAATGCACAGGTACAGTATAAGTGGTACCTTGCTCAATAGTAGTAACTGTGAGAGAGATCTTGGAGTCCTAGTGGACAACCATTTGAATACGAGCCAGCCGTGTGCAGCAGCTGCCAAAAAAGTCAACACAGTTCTAGACTACATAAACAGAGGGATAAAATCAAGATCACGTGAAGTGTTAATACCACTTTATAATGCCTTGGAAAGGCCACACTTGGAATACTGCATCCAGTTTTGGTTGCCATGATGTAGAAAAGACTCTAGAAAGAGTACAGAGAAGAGCAACAAAGAGGATTAGGGGACTGGAGGCTAAAACATATGAAGAATGGTTGCAGGAACTGGGTATGTCTAGTTTAATGAAAAGAAAGACTAGGGGAGACATGGTAGCAGTGTTCCAATATCTCAGAGGCTACCACAAAGAAGAGGGAGTCAAGCTATTCTCCAAGGCACCTGAGGGTAGAACAAGAATCAATGGGTGGAAACTAATCAAGGAGAGAAGCAACTTAGAACTAAGGAGAAATTTCCTGACAGTTAGAACAATTAATCAGTGGAACAGCTTGCCTCCAGAAGTTGTGAATGCTCCAACACTGGAAGTTAATTTAAGAAGATGTTGGATAACCATTTGACTGAAGTGGTGTAGGGTTTCCTGCCTAGGCCCGGGGTTGGACTAGAAGACCTCCAAGGTCCCTTCCAACTCTGTCACTCTATTCTATTCTAAAATCTCTCCCTTCTGTGGATTAAGCGAATTAGTAGCAGTGAATCAGTAGGAAGGATCAAACCACAAAACATCTTGTAAGCTGGAAACATTTAAAAGAAGTTTTCTCGTGATGCAAATCCTCAGTGTGTATTTACTTTTACCCTGAGGTTTTGGCAGCGTATGAATCAGACCGAAGAAAGCTGGACAGCCCAATAGAGACGTAGTATTTTTTTTTTCCATCCAGACTCAGCGGAAGGAATGTGGGATCTCCATTATAATTTACCTGCCTACGTCTCCTCTGGCTCACACGCTAAGTGGGCGTTTCGATCTGCGAATGGCCAAAAGAAAACACACTCACTTTCTCCCTCGAAATCCTGATGGGTGAAGAACAAGACATTTCGCCACCGGGGATATCAACCGCTTATGCCATAAATAAAAGGACTTTCTGGACGTAAGAGGATGCAGCACCTGGAGATCAACCGAGTTTGTGGGATATTCTCAGCTACGTCATCAGTAAAAACAACCCTCTTGACAAATGACAGCAGATGAGAACGTAAACCTCCAGACATAATCCGGGGAGGAAATATATATATATATATAATAATCTCTTGGAACATTTACATTTTAAAATATTTACCGAGGTATCATAACAGGAAATGGATTGTTTGACTTACATCAGAATGTTGGGAGCAAGTCCTGTTTCTTGCCCATCAACTTGTACAGAGGAAAGAAGGGAATGATATCTAAGAACAATTTAATGGGCTTAAACCACATTCCAGCCACTTCTAACGTCAGAGGGGAAAGTCAGAGAGTGCTACACACTCTTGGCTCAAACGGCCTCGGAACTGGACACTGGTGGCCGTGAGGCTGAATCCCTAAAGCAGGGGTAAGCAAATTGCGGCTCTTGAGCCGCATGTGGCTCTTTCCTCCCTCTGCTGCGGCTCCGTCACTGGTCGGCACCACAATTTTGAGAGGAGCTTCCGGTGGGGAGGGGAGAGAAGCACAGTGCGCCAGGAGAAGACTCTATGGCAAGGGGAGGGTTTTCCTGTTGTTCTCCACAATTGATAGGGCTTTCGGTTATGACAGGTAGAGGAAAAAGTATGCCGTGCTAGGAGGAGACTCTATGGTGGGGGAACTGAACTTCCGGTCAGCTCCAGAATTGAACAGGGGGCTTCTGGTTAGGACCTTTGTGGCTCACGGTGTTTTCTTTTCTGTGGGAACCGGGTCCAAATGGCTCTTTGAGTGTTTACGTTTGCCGACCCCTGCCCTAAAGGACACAATGCTTCCTACACCAGGGGTCACCAACCTTTCGGACCTCAGGCACCACTAAATTCATAATTTTAAATCCTACTAATATGATCTGCCTAATGACCGGCCGGGTGGGCGTGACTAGGTAGTCATGTGACTGGGTGGGCATGGCCAACTCAATGTCACTCACGTCAAGGGCCGCCTTACCAGCCTCTACATGCCCCTCCCCTCCCAGCCACTCCTCGCCTGCCCACCCGGGCTCCTTAGGGCCCCAACTGAAAAACAGTTGTTGGAACAAAGCAGCCACCATGAGAAAGAGATGGCAAAACAGCTGGCTCAGTTCCAATTGGATCTGACCGAGAAGGAGGCTCAGCAGAAGCACCTCACTGAGGACTATGAGCATAGGCTTTCCATTCAGAGGGGAGACCTGCGGGAGTGCAAGGCCAGGTACCGGCGCCTGGAGGCTCAGTGGGCTGAGATGGTCAGCTAAATCCAGGCTATGATGCAGCCCCACGGGGCCCTCCGGCTCTTCACCACCAGCGATGCTTCCCTCCAGCCTTCGCCCTAAGCCCCACACCAGGAGACTGAAGCAGACCCCAAATCAGAATTTCTGCCCCCCTCTGCCCCACACAAAAAGACCCTGAAGGAGGAGACTCTCTGCAGCAACACATTCATTGCACGTATCCGGCCCAGTTTGGGGACCCCTGATATAGTGCAATATAAAAAAATGCAAATCATTTTTCTGCAGACCACCAAAATTTTCTCATGGACCACCAGTGATCCATGGATCATTAGGCGACCTACACAACCTCAGTAGCCTCTTCTATGGGAAGGCTGGAGGCCAGTGTGCGGGAACTTTGCTCAGGCTGAAGCCCACATGGACAAGAGAAAGGGAGTCTCATTAGTGGACACATCAGAAAGACCAGCCACAAGTCCTTTGAGATCTCTGTGACTCTGGTAGATCTTCTGGCCTTCTTGGGTGGACCATCTAAGATAGGGATCCCCAAACACAACAACTTCAAGACTTGTGGACTTCAAAGCCCAGAATTTTGGGAGCTGAAGTCCACTTGTCTTGAAGTTGCCAAGTTTGAAGACCTCTGATCTAAGAGGTCTCCCACTACTGCCTTACGAGAGGTAGCCATGCATACCCCCTTCTCTGGCTGCTGTCTCTTTGCTGTCCATCAAGACTGGAGGATCAGTGCTCAGAAAAACCCTGAAGACATTTTTTTTGGCCCAGCCATTTGGGTAAAGGAGCACTAAGGTGTCCACTAACCCAATTCACAAGGAGGGAGATTGTCCATTTTAGTCTATTCTCCAAACCACCTGAGGGCAGAACAAGAAGCAATGGGTGGAAACTAATCAAGGAGAGAAGCAACTTAGAACTGAGGAGAAATTTCCTGACAATTAGAACAATGAATCAGTGGAACAGAAGTTGCCTCCAGAAGTTGTGAATGCCCCAACACTGGAAGTCTTTAAGATGATGTTGGATAGCCATTTGTCTGAAGTGGTGTAGGGTTTCCTGCCTAGGCAGGGGGTTGGACTAGAAGACCTCCAAGGTCCCTTCCAACTCTGCTATTGTAGTCCAGAGAAAAGGGAGGTTCTCGTGGAGTTGAGGGAAGCAGAAATGGAGACCTCCCATTGCTGATTAAGATACAACAGAACAGTATAAACAAAGCTGGGGACCTTTAGAGGCCTTCTAACCCAACCCCCTGCTCAAGCAGGAGATCCTATACCATTTCAGATAAGTGGCTATCCAGGTCTCTTCTTAAAAATCTCCAGTGATGGAGCCACCACAACTTCTGAAGGCAAGTCATTTCATTGATTCATTGTTCTGACAGTTAGGAAATTTCTTAGTTCTAAGTTGCTTCTCTCCTTGATGAGTTTCCACCCATTGCTTCTTGTTCTACCCTCAGGTGCCTTGGAGAATAGTTTGACTCCCCCTTCTTTGTGGCAACCCCTTAGAAATTGGAACACTACTACTATGTCACACCTAGTCCTTCTTTTCATTAAACTAGACATAGCCAATTCCTGCAACGTATGTTTTGGATTCCAAGCTTTTAATCATCTTTGTTGCTCTTCTCTGTCCTCTTTCCAGAGTCTCAACATCTTTTTTTTTTCAATCTGGTGACCAAGACTGGATGTGATATTCCAAGTGTGGTCTTGCTTACTAATTACTACCTGCAGCTTGTTCTGCCTTCCTTCTAGGTCCTGTAGGAAGAAAAATCCAGGTCTAGTTCCAAACCAGGAATAAAATGGAGGCTGCTTAAGAAAGATCTGTTTATTGATGAGTAGAATCAACGCAGACACAGCGTGCAGTTCTGGGACACCTGACAAAATGGAGTTGTGAGTAGGGTGGGGTTTTTATACCTTTTTAACAATTTCTATGGGGTCATGTAAGGGTCATGGGCTGGATCTATAGGCAAAAGGGGAAATGCAAATCCTAGGTGCTTGTCTGAGCTAATCTTGTTTGCCTAATTGTGTTGCTTATCTGGAGTTTTGGTCTGACCCAGCCTTTCTCCATGGATTACCAAATCTGCCTTTCTTAAAGCTGTCCTCCTCAGTTTCTGCTTGGGGCAGGGAGACTGGTGCTGGTTTCTGCCTCCCTTGAGATTTTTCCCCATTTCTCCTTTAGTGGAAATATTCTATCCTGCCTTTTTAATATCCCCCAAAATATTTCATTCTCTAGGAGGCTGGGTGGGCACTGACTTTCTACAGTCCCTGTACCTCAAATACGAGAATGCTCAAGAAATGTTTGCTATGTAGGAGCTAAACTACATCAGCCCTATAAATCTCTTCTGCATGATGGAGATGGGGCATGATTCAAGCTGGCCAGATGTTTTGTCTCTTTGGAGCATAATGAAGGCCCTGAGATAATTTTTTAATAAAGTTTTTTATTTATTCATTTTGTTCAAACATTTCAAACATTCATAAATGTTTACATCAATTTGTCTTACCATCAACTCCCAAAAACAATTATTGGCTCTTCTACTCTCCATACACCATATTTGTACATCACTTTCTTCTCCCTCTCTCCTCCTCCCTACCTCCTTTCTTCCCTGTCATCCTTCTCTTCTCTACTTCCCCTTCCTCTCTCCTTCTCCTCTCTCCCCTTTCCACTCCTTCTTTCTCTCCTCCTCTTCCCCCCTGCCCTCTCCTTTCCCTCCCTCCCTCCTTTCTTCCCTCTATCATCCTCTTCTCTACTTCCCCTTCATATCTCCTCCTCCTCTCTCCCCTTTCCACTCCTTTCTCCTCTCCTCTTCCCCTCCCTGCCCTCTCTCCTAACCCTCTCTTCTTCCCTTACCTCTCTCCTCTTCGTACTCTTCCTCTCATTTACTTGGTGTATTTCAGGCTCTGAGCAAGCTCCATTTTATGTTGATGGTATTTATAATCCCTTTTCAATATACTTACTTAATTTTAACATATAACTTCCTCCTTTTTTTAAAAGAAAAAAAAGTATACATACTATATAATTGTATTTTTAAACCCCACCCCCCCTCAGCCTATTTTTGGCCGAGATGTAGACCTGATTACGATTCCCAGCTATTCTCATCATTATATTTATATAGTTACGCATCCTTATACACCCCAAATTTGTAGTTCTGTGTTTATAATCTCAATGATTTCCCTTGTAAGTATAGTTCATGTTCCCTCTCCAGTTTTCCATATCTTGACTTAGCTTACCCTTAATTGTCTTTAAATAATAATCCTTACTATTCAATGTTCATTACAATTCCATTAATCTATTGTATAGAATAACAAGCGGTACGCATCTCACTTTGTTCCTCATCTTAGAAGTTCTATATATGTCCATATGCACCGAGATAATTTATGGACAACCATTTGCAGAGAGTTGGAGTTGCCCTCTTCTCTAAAAGAAGACACAGAAGGATCCCGATGAATCTAACTCCTTGCTGTTGATCTCAGAGCTCCGAGAGAGATTTTGTGGTGTCTCTAGTTTTCCTAAACTAGATTTCAAGTTTCCATCCATTGTTACTTGTCCTGCCTTCTGGTGCTTTGGAAAATAGGTTGACCCCCTCTTCTTTGTGGCAGCCATTTAGATATTGGAAGACAAGCCATCATGTCACCCCTAGTCCTTGTTTTCTCCAGACTGGTCATACACAACGACTGCAACCGTTTTTCATATGTTTTAGCCTCTAGTTCCCTAATCACCTTTTTGGCACTTTTTCCAAAGTCTCAATGTATTTTTAATAACACAGTGACCAAGACTGGAAGATAGCTATCACGCTACCCTTAGTCCTTCTTTTGTCTACTGTTAGCCCGATTCCTGCAAATGCAATATGAACTGGGATCCCAAAGGTGCTTTTTTTTCAGGAGGCAACTGGACTTTCCTGTTTTGTTTTGTTTTGAAGACATTTCACTTCTCATTCAAGAAGCTTCCTCAGCTCTGACTGGATGGTGTGGAATGGAAGGATTTATACTCCTTGCAGACAGCTGGTCCTTTGCATCTTTTTAGAGGGTCCTTGAATCACTTTGAGGTTGGTCTGTGTCCTTAAGTTCACCTGAGCTGTGCAAATGGTTCCTGTAGTCTGCATTTTTTCCTCTGGAAATCCATTCCTACTCCCACACCATTCCAAGGGTGCTGATCCCAAATTGTATAACTAAGTCTGCAGAGATTCTCAGTCACCCAGGTCATGGTTGTCCCAAAGGTACTTTTTTAAGGAGGCACCTGGACTTCCTTGTTTTTCTTTTGAAGACGTTTCGCTTCTCATCCAAGAAGCTTCTTCAGCTCTGACTGGAAGGTGGTGAATGGAAGGATTTATACTCCTTGCAGGCAGCTGGTCCTTTGCATCCTTTTAGAGGGTCTTTGAAGCACCTGGAGGTTTTATCTGTGTCCTCGGGGTCACCTGAGTGGCGCAAATGGTTCCCGTAGTCTGCAATTTTTTCCCTCTGGAAAATCCATTCCTACTCCCACCCCATTCCAAGGGTCTTCATCCCAAATTGTATAGCTAAAAGTCTGTAGAGATTCTCAAGTCAGTCCAGGTCCCAAAGGTGCTTTTTTCAGGAGGCAAGTGGACTTTCTGGTTTTTCCTTTCTTTTGAAGACGTCTCGCTTCTCATCCAAAGAAGCTTCTTCAGCTCTGACTGGATGGTGGGGGAATGGAAGGATTTATTATTCCTCGCAGACAGCTGGTCCTTTGCATCCTTTTAGAGGAGGTCTTTGAAGCACTTTTTTGGAGACTGTCAGAGCTGAAGAAGCTTCTTGGATGAGAAGCGAAACGTCTTCAAAAGGAAAGACCAGAAAGTCCGAATTGCCTCCTGAAAAAAGCACCTTTGGGACAAACATGACTGAGCAGCTCTACAGCAGGGGTGTCCAGACTTGTGGACTTCAACTCCCCGAATTCCCCAGCCAGCTCTACAGACTATAAACTGATATATCCCATTATTATTATTATTATTATTATTATTATTATTATTATTATTATTATTATTATTATTATTATTATTTTATTATTATTATTATTATTATTATTATTATTATTATTATTATTATTATTATTAAAAAAGCAAGGTTCACAATAGACCTCGGAGTGAAAGAGTGGGAGCCACACACACCCTCCAAAAAAAGGCGTTTCCCAACCCGAATCAAGAAGAAAAAGCCCCCAAATTAACAATAATTAGAATTCAGGCGTCAATGGAGACCCTGAAGGCAGAGAAAGCCAGGCGGGAGGAAAGGGGGCGGGGCCGAGGAGAGTGACGTAACCAGAAACCGCGCTTGGTGGCGTCCCCCGGCCGCTTTCCGTAGCCGGAAGTGTCCTCGGAGGTCCGCTCCCGCACTTCCGTTTCCGCCGGCGGTGGCTATGGCGCGAAGGTGGGCTCCGGGGAAACCGGGAAGGGGGGGGGGAAGGAAGGGATGGGGGGATCGGGAATGAGGGGAAGCGGCCTCCCCTGTGACCGCTGCGCTTCCCCGGCAGGAGCGGCCGGAGCAGCCGGAGCGTGAGGGCGGACCCGTTCCAGGAGAGCGACGAGGGTGAGTCGGGGAGCGAGCAAGCAAAGGGGGGAGGGAGGGAGGGAGCGGGCGGGTCGGGGGTCTCGGTGACGGCCTGACCAGCCCTCCCCCCCCACACACCTCTCTCCCCGCCCGCAGATGAGGACTTCGCCGCGCCGCCCAAGAAGGCTCGCCCCGCCGTGAAGAGGTAAGAGAGAGAGAGAGAGAATGGGAAGAAGGCATTCTGCGTTGTAGGTGATGCTGTCAATATGTGTGTATTCATGTAAATAGGTAGAGATATAGAGATAAGATATAGATTTTTGCATATTTGTGTATGTATGTATGTGTGTGTGTGTATGTATGTGTGTGTGTTACAACCCCTGGTATGCCCAAATATTTATTTATCAGCACAAATACAACGTGTGTGTGTGTGTGTGTGTGTGTGTGTGTATGCATTGTGTCACAACCAATTTTACACTGGAAAAGACCCGAATACAACAAAACCAGCATACCTACACCCGTGAAAATCTACGAAAACAAATATAGATAGATGATAGATAGATAGATAGATAGATAGATAGATAGATAGATAGATAGATAGATAGATAGATAGATAGATAGATGATAGATAGATGATAGATAGATAGATGATAGATACAGATATAACATATAGATAACATATAGATATATGCATATATATGTGTGTGCATTGTATATGAATATGTGTTTGTATGTATGAATATACATAGATATATGTGTGTGTTTTTATGAATCTGTATATTCATATATGCGCATATTGTCTGAATATATTTGCATATGTATGAATTTACATAGATATTTGTGGGGGTATATATGTATGTATGCATATATGTGTATATTGTATATACGTATATGTGTGTGTGTGTGTGTG
The DNA here is from genome assembly GCA_029891615.1 of Natrix natrix natrix. Lineage (NCBI taxonomy): Eukaryota > Metazoa > Chordata > Lepidosauria > Squamata > Natricidae > Natrix > Natrix natrix. The sequence continues at coordinate 1,309,631 of JAKRSK010006701.1, forward strand.
TATGAATGTACATGTATGTGTATTGTATATGAATATATGTGTGTGAATATATATGTGTGTATACATGAATATGTGTAGCTGAATATGCATGTACACATGTGTGTATTGCATATGAATATATGTGAATATATATTTATGTATACATGAATATGTGTATATATGAATATACATATACACGTGTGTATTGCATATGAATATGTGTGTGTATGTATATTTTGTTTGTGTGTATGTATGCACGCACACATATATATATATATATTTGTGTGTGTGTGTGTTCATATCTCCAAACTACATTATTATAATGACTCTTGATGAAATTGATTGCAAACTTTACATGAACAGCAAGAAGCCGTTAAAAAGGAATTGCAACCTTAGGATCCATCAGTCGAAATGTGGCTTCTAAATCATAAGAAATTGTGTTGTTGTCGTCTCCCCTTCAAAAGTGTGAAAAACTACTGCAAAACTCTATTTGTGGTAGTTATCTCTTTATTACCAGCTACTCTACAAGACTGTCCATTCTGTTAACAAAGGCTTAGGATACGGAAGATTTGCTGTTTCCTTTATTGGATCAGCTGGTTTAGCAAAGGTTATTCTGTTATTCTGCCTGAACTTTAATGACATCAAATTGTTTCCGATGTCTGTAGAATTTTGGGCTGGGCAATGGCTGAACATTGGAGTGTCCTTAGCCCAACTGGGGAGAAAAAAAAATCTGCCTTGGTTTTTGTTTCAGAGTTCCCCTCGGTGAGAAACTTTTCCAGAGAGATTTGGAAGTTACCTTAGCCGTGTCATTGAACGAATATTTGGGAAACAAAGATAAAATTCAGAAAAAAGGTGATTTTTTTACACTCCCGAGATAAAACTACCGTTTTTATTTACATCTTTTTGAAGTAGCGATATGTTATTTCTTGAAATTATTTATTTCTTGCCTTACTTTGAGCTGATACAATACTCAAGTTATACAGAATGTAGCATGCTTCAGGTTTACTACTCCGTGCCTGTTTTTAGCAGCATCCCATGAAGTGAAGGTGCCAGGAACTCAGTCTGATACTCCACAGGTAATCCTCAATTTTGGACCACAATGGAACCTAATCTTTTTGTTATTTAGTGAGATGATTGATTTTTGCCCCATTGTATGACCTTTCTTGCTACAGTTGTTTAGTGAATCACTGCAGTTAAGTTAGTTACACTGTTGTTAAGTGAATCTGGCTTCACCCTTGAATTTGTTCCTCAGAAGGTCGCAAAAAGGTGATCACACAACACTGTCAAACTATTTACTAAGATGGTATTACTATTCTTCTTCTCATCCTTCCTATTACTCATCTCCTCCCACTTATGACTATAAACATATTGCTTGTATTTTTATGATTTATATTGTTCTGTTTGTTTCCTACTATGGTTTGATTGCTTATACCTTGTTTCCCCAAAATTATGACATGTCTGATAATAAGGCCATGCCATATTTTTCCTGTGGGCAAAAATATATGCCCTCCCCCAATAATAAGCCCCCTGGATAACCCCCCCTCCCCTCCAGCCAGGCAGAGCGCCACTCACCAACCTAGTGATATCCGGAAGGCGCAAAGCCGCAGGAGCCGGGGGGAGGGGGGGCAAAGGTGCTCACATTGCTTGATGCCTTTGGGATACCGCTAGGTTGGTGGGTGGCGCTCTGCCCAGCTGGAGCGGGCGGTTGCCGAGCAGCTGCTCTCACAAGCAGCCGCCTAGCAACACCTCTTTCCAGCCAGGCAGAGCGCCACGCAGCTTAGCGCCTTTGGGATATTACTAGGTCGGTGAGTGGCGCTCTGCCCAGCTACAAAGGGGGGTTTGCCGGGTGGCTGCTCGTGAGCGTGGTCAACTCATGGCGGCTTTGTTGTGCTGCTGCAACAGCGCAACACAGCCCTTTGCCCCTGAGGCTGTGCGCGGCTCTTTGGGCACCTGCTCGCAAGAGAGCAGCCACCCGGCAACCCCAAACCAATAAGCCCCCCCCCCCGATAATAAGGCCCAAGCAAAATTTGGGGGAGGGGGATTCAAAAGAAAATAAGACCCTGTCTTATTTTCGGGAAAACACGGTAAGTAACCTATGACTGATTAAGTGACCTATGACTTATGATTCTTGATGAATGTATTTTTCTCCTTTTTTTCCTTTTATGTACACTGAAAGCACATGCACCAAAAACAAATTCCTTGTGTGTCCAATCAGACTTGGCCAGTAAAGAATTCTATTCTATCCCTATCTATCCATATCCCATTCTATTCTATTCCTATTCTATTCTATTCTATTTCTTATTTACTCTGTCCCTATTCTATTCCAATCCTATTCTATTCCTATTCTATTTCTATTCAATTCCATTCCTATTCTATTCCCATTCTATTCTATTCCTATTCTATTCTATTTCTTATTTACTCTATCCCTATTCTATTCCAATCCTATTCTATTCTATTCTATTCCATTCCTACACTATTCTATGCAAAAAAAGCCCAGAAGTAACCTATGATTATCACTATGAGTCGTCTATACCCTACTATACCCCTGAGCCGCCTTCTTTTAGAATAGAAGTTGGAAGGGACCTTGGAGGTCTTCTAGTCCAACCCCGGGCCTAGGCAGGAAACCCTATACCACTTCAGACAAATGGTTATCCAGCATCTTCTTAAATTAACTTCCAGTGTTGGAGCCAGACAAGGAATAATGGATGGAAACTGAACAAAGGAGAGATTCACAACTTCTGGAGGCAAGCTGTTCCACTGATTAATTGTTCCAACTGTCAGGAAATTTCTCCTCAGTTCTAAGTTGCTTCTCTCCTTGATTAGTTTCCACCCATTGCTATTTGTTCTGTCCTCAGGTGCCTTGGAGAATAGTTTGACTCCCTCTTCTTTGTGGGAACCCCTGAGATATTGGAAGACTGCTATCATGTCTCCCCTAGTCCTTCTTTTCATTAAACTAGACATACCCAGTTCCTGCAACCGTTCTTCCTATGTTTTAGCCTCCAGTCGTCCCCTAATAATCTTTCTTGCTCTTTTCTGCACTCTTTCTAGAGTCTCCACGTCTTTTTTACATCGTGGCGACCAAAACTGGATGCAGTATTCCAAGTGTGGCCATACCAAGGCATGATAAAGTGGTATTAACCCTTCACGTGATCTTGATTCTATCCCTCTGTTTATGTAGCCTAGAACTGTATTGGCTTTTTTGGCAGCTGCTGCACACGGCTGGCTCATATTTAAATGGTTGGCCAATAGGACTCCAAGATCCCTTTCACAGTTACTACTACTGAGCAAGGTACCACCTATACTGTACCTGTGAATTTTATTTTTCTGGCATAAACGTAGAACCTTAGTTTTTTCACAGTTGAATTTCATTTTGTTAGATAGTGCCCAATGTTCAATCTTTCTCGGAGGATGTGGACTCTGAGACTCTCTTTTCTTCTAAAGCATCATCTTCACTGTTTGATTTCAATTTCCAGATGACCGTGCTGAGCCTAAGGCAGCTGTAGAGGATTTCAAACAGGAAACTGTATTATGCACACCCGAGACGGACAACGATGAAAACCTATCTGCCAGTAAGATTGACATGAGAGTGGCATGCGGCATTCTTTCCCTAATACCATGCCCTAAGTTTGCCTCTTGGGGTTTTCTCCCTTTTCCCTCCCTTAAATTGCAATTACCGCTGGTGGGGTAGGCATGTCCAGGGTGGGCATCGGCAGTGGTCACTCGTGTCAGGGGCACATGTGGTGGCCCAAATCCTCTGCCAGTGAAAACAGGCTCCTGAGCTCTGTTTCACCTGCGATGGCCTCCTGCAACCCTTGCCAGGAAAAAGGTGTGGCCGTCCCGAGCTCCGTTTTTGCTGGCAGAGGCACTGCAGGTCAGTCCTTTGCTGTTTCCAGTGCGGCCCCACGGGCCAGATTTAAGCACCCTGCGGGCCAGACCTGCCCTCCCGGGCCTTAAGTTGGACACCCCTGTCTTAAAGGGAGGGGTCATTTGGTAACCATCCATCCGTTCGTTGCTTTTTCATCTTTCAATCTCACGTTTAGATCAGGAAAACTCTCAGCCACCTTTGGAGATTGAATTAGGTTCTTTGGTATCAGTTGGGAAGCCTTTGAAGACCTCAAGCCCTTCGGTGCCCAAGAAACCCAACTGGACGCCCCCAGGTATGTTCACACTGCTTCAGGATGACCCAGTCTCTGTCTGCCCGGGCATTTGGGTTCAGAAAGAAAGCATCTCGGAACATGGGAGGGTGTATGAGGCATTCTCAAATGTGCTGAGCAGGGAATCCAAAGAATGATTTAACTCCACCCTTCTGCCCAGAGACTGAGTCCTGTTAAACTTTGCAGCCAGGCCTCTCTCCAGTTTTTGACTCAGTCTTAGCTCAGGAGAGGCGTTTTGAGGAGAGCTCTTCAGAGCAAAACGGCAGAGTTAATTTCTTTGGATTCTCAGCGGTGTACAGCACGACAAGGTTTTTGGACCAGCACGGGTTCTAGAGAGCAGTGCGGTTTTGATGTGAGCGCTGCAGCCGCTCAGGCTATCAGCTGTTCGGCAGGAGAGGGAAACAGCTCCCATCAGCCGGCAGAGGATGGAGCCCAGCTGGACCACAAACGAAGGCTTGTTGCCCATGCCTTGAATCAGGAAGCTCTGGGAACTTGGGATATTTTGGGGAGAAGAAATAGGTAAACAGTGTGAGCCTTGAGGGATTAATCCTGAAAATGAGCTTATTTCTGTTTATTTATTTATTTGTATCCCACTTTTATTACTTTTAGAAATGACTTAATGTGGTGAACATATCCAACACACCTTCCTCCTCTTATTTTTCCCACAACAGCCAACCCTTGAAGGTCATGAATGGCCTTTAGGAGGCTTGTAGAGTGCTCCTGGGGGGGACGAGCAAAAAGCAGCCCGTTTTTCACAGGCCCATTTTTCGTCAAGAAAAGGTGATGAATGGCCTTTAGGAGGCTTATAGAATGATCCTGGGGGCTGGGGTGGGGCCAAAAGTGAGTAAAAACAAGCTCATTTTTCACTCATTTCTGCCCTCCCCAGCCCTCCAGGAGCTCTCTAGAAGCCTCCTAAAGCCTCGGCACGGCCATTTTGGTGAAGGGGGCAGGGTTTCGGGAGGCAAAAAATGCTGTATTCGGTGTATTAAGACGCACCCAGATTTTCAGCCTCTTTTTTGAGGGAAAAACTTTTGTGTTATACTCTGAAAAATACGGCACCTGTAGTGGTTGTTTTGCATTTGTTTCAGGTGCATCTGGAAGCCAAACCAGCCCGTTGGGAAGAGCTCCAGTTAGATCACCAGTTCATGGTCTTCGCCTTGGCCTCTCCAGACTTGCCAAAGTGAAACCCCTGCACCCATCTTGTGCCGGTACCTAAGAGGGCTTAAGGCTGGCACGAGAAGGCTGCGGATTGAGGCGGAGCAGAGGAGAAATCCATTTTTTAAAAATACAGAATGAGGCGCAAGCCATAAAGGCATCCCATTTTGGAAAAAAAAAAGCTTTGCCTTTTAAAAATGAGTCCTGTAAAATGGGACGGTTGTCCCTTGAAATATCCAGCGAGAATGCCACAAGTTTATTTATTGTCCCTTAAAATATCTAATGCCATGGTTCCATCTTCTTTCACTCAAAGCGTTGGCCAACACAACCCAAAGCTTTGCCCCAGCTTGGCCAATTCTAGCTTTTGAGGATTGCATAGCCAGCAACATTGATTCGGAGCATCTGTTGGCCATCTAGAGCTGTGTTTCTCAACTCTGGCAACTTTAAGATGTGTGGACTTCAACTCCCAGAATTCCCCAGCCAAACTCTGGGGAATTCTGGGAGTTGAAGTCCACACATCTCAAAGTTGCCACGGTTGAGAAACATGGCTGTAGAGACTGTGTTTTAAAACCACTATAAAGACAGCGTGCCAGGAGGTAGCGTGTTACTCCCTCCTTGATTTTACTTCTAATAGCAAAACACAATCATTGCTATCGGTTTACAGCTGTTGTTTTCCTGTCCAGTCAAATGCGCGTTCAGCTTCTAGTCCTTTGCAAGCATTACCCTCTCTTTGAATGAGATACCGAATGTCGTGATCAAACATATTTATCATTGTGACTTTAGACAATGAAATAATTTTTTTTTAGAAAAAACAAGCCGTTTTTGCTAGGTGATTTCTATCTGTTTACAGTCAACTTATTGTAAGTTACAAAGAGAGAGAACAAACACAAAGTAATAGAAAAATAAAAAATTGGTATTGGGGGACTCAAAAATGGAGAAAGGTTACATGACGGAGGGGGGGGGATTTTTTCAAATGGACTTCTGACTTAAGTTTAGACAAATAGAGTCAAGTGGCCTCTCAAACCCAACCAAAAATATATATTTGAATATTTTCTAATCAATCACAAAAATTCTTCAACAAAATAACCTCTTTCTGTTTAAACAAACAAAATAAAATACAGTGCACACATAGAATAGCAAGAATGAAAATACGCAATGTTTCTATGGTAACTGATTCAATCATCAAATTCGAAAGTCGGAACTTTTATCTGTCTCAAACAAGAAGTCTGACCTCCATACAGAAACAGAGAGATGACAAAAATGGATGGCATGATATAGATGATAGATGACAGATGTACATAGTGGACAGAGATAGATAGATAGATAGATAGATAGATAGATAGATAGATAGATAGATAGATAGATAGATAGATAGATAGATAGATAGATAGATAGATAGATAGATGATAGATAGATGATAGATAGATAGATAGATAGATAGATGATAGATAGATGATAGATAGATAGATAGATGATAGATAGATAGATAGATAGATAGATAGATAGATAAATGATAGATAGATAGATAGATAGATAGATAGATAGATAGATAGATAGATAGATAGATAGATAGATAGATAGATAGATGATAGGTAGGTAGATAGCAAAGATGGGTGGATGGATAGATAGTGGGCAGAGATGGATGGATGACAGATATATAGTGGGCAGAGATAGATGATAGATGGCATGGATGGATGGATGGATGATGGATAGATAGTAAAGATGGATGGGTGGATGGATTGATAGATAGTGGGCAGTGATGGATGGATGGACAGATAGATGGATAGATGGCTGATAGATATAGCTAGTGAGCAGAGTTAGATAGATAGATGGCAAAGATGGATGGGTGGATGGATAGATAGTGGGCAGAGATGGATGGATAGATAGATGACTGAGAGATATAGATAGTGGGCAGAGATAGATAGATGATAGATAGATAGATAGATAGATGATAGATAGATAGATAGATAGATAGATGATAGATAGATAGATAGATAGATAGATAGATAGATGATAGGTAGATAGATGATAGGTAGATAGATGATAGGTAGATAGATAGATAGATAGATGATAGATAGATGATAGATGGATGGATGGATGGATGGATAGATAGATGATAGATAGATAATGGATGGGTGGTAGGTAGGTAGGTAGAGGATAGATAGATAGATAGATAGATAGATAGATAGATAGATAGATAGATAGATAGATAGATGATAGATAGATAATGGATGGGTGGTAGGTAGGTAGAGGATAGATAGATAGATAGATAGATAGATAGATAGATAGATAGATAGATAGATAGATAGATGATAGATAGATAGATGATAGATAGATAGATAGATAGATAGATAGATAGATAGATAGATAGATAGATAGCAAAGATGGATGGATGGATGGATGGATAGATGACAGAAATAGGTGATAATCACAGAGATGATAGATGACTGATAGATGATAGATAAATGACAGAGATAGGTAATAGATAATGATAGATAGAAATATACTATAAAACCCAATTTGCAAAAAAAAAATGCAGTGTTCCCAAAAGACCGCAAGATGGCGGCAGTGCTCTGCTATAGTGTAATCGTGGGTTTCCAAATTGAATTTCAGTTTGGAACATACTTAAAAAGAGAAAAATCTTTGGCAAATAGTCTGCATGGGCAGAGAAAGGTTAGAGGTAGTAAGGCCTCTTGAGAGATAGTATGTGTGTAGTGCGTATGGTCTCTGCCGTATGTGATGTTCAACTGTTGAAAATGCTGGACCAGGAGCAGAGCCGCTGCCCCCCAAACTCGCCAGCAATCAATTGCAAAAGGCAGCTTTGCTCAGAACAGCTTAACATCTTGAGATGGTAGCCTTAAGACCATGCAAGATCCACATCTGCCTATTTGGGTCCTTGGGAAGGACTTGATGGGGTTAAACTTCTGGAGGCAAGCTGTTCCACTGATTAATTGTTCTCACTGTCAGGAAATTTCTCCTCAGTTCTAAGTTGCTTCTCTCCTTGATTAGTTTCCACCCATTGCTTCTTGTTCTACCCTCAGGTGCCTTGGAGAATAGTTTGACTCCCTCTTCTTTGTGGCAACCCCTGAGATATTGGAAGACTGCTACCATGTTTCTCCTAGTCCTTCTTTTTATTAAACTAGAACCATGATGATGAACCTATGGCACAGGTGCCGGAGGTGGCACACACAGCCCTCCCTGTGCGTACGTGCGCTGCAGGGGTGGGTTCCTGCCAGTTCTAACCTCTTCTATAGAAGAAGTTCCACAAATCTACAGTGCCGTTTAGAACCGGTTTCAGCTCCCTCCCCCTCACCTGTCCACACATCATCAAGATGAAGAGCAAGAGGGGGAATTCTGGGAGTTGAAGTCCACAAGTCTTAAAGCTGTCAAGTTTGAACACCCCTGGGGTTTTTTTCTCTCTAAAGGGTTAGGGGTGCAAGGGTCTTGTAACTTGACAGCTTTAAGACTTGCACACTTCAATGCCAGAGTTCCTGAGACAACATGACTGCAGGAGGAATTCTGGGAGTTGAAGTCCACAAGTCTTAAAGCTGTCAAGTTTGAACACCCCTGAGGGTTAGGGGGTTGTCCTAAAGGGTTAGGGGTGCAAGGGTCTTGTAACTTGACAGCTTTAAGACTTGCGTGCTTCAAATGCCAGAGTTTCTAGAGCCAACATTTTGGTTGCTAAGCAAGCTATTAAGTGAGTTTCACCATATTTTACAAGTTGGCCACGCACACCTGGTCACATGGCTGCAAGCCACTCCCACTCAGTCACATGGCCAGCAAGCCACTCTCCCAAAGCAGGCCACACCCACAGAAGAGGTTCTAAACATTTTTGAAACCCACCACTGGTGTGCCATTCCCAGCTGCTCTTCTGATTTCTGGTCTGCATATGTGTGCTGGCTGCCAGAGAGCCAGAAAACAGCCTGAAAACAGCCAAATATGCCCCAAAACCAGGCCGTTTTCAGGCCATTTTAAGGCCGTTTTTTGGTGGGTCTGGCAGATAAACCAAAAAATGCCTCCCAAATGCCCTGAAAATCGGCCCCCAAACCAGCCAAAAAAACAAGTCATGTGCGTGCCGGCCAGCTGGTCTTTGAGTTTCCAGGGCTCTGGTGCGCATGAAGATCAGCTGGCCAGCGCATATGCGCATGCCAGAAACCTGAAGGCCAGTTGGCCAGTGCGCACATGTGCACCAGCCAGCTGGTCTTCGGGTTTCCGGCCCTCCAGCGCATGTCCATGCACATGCGTTCCAGCTTCGGCACTTGGCGCCAAAAAGGTTTGCCATATCTGAATTAAAACATACCCAGATCCTGCAGCCGTTCTTCATTGGTTTTAGCCTCCCATCCTCCCCTAATCCCCTTTCTTGCTCTTCTCTGCACTCTTTCTAGCGTCTCTTACATCGCAACGACCAAAACTGGATGCAGTGTTCCAAGCGTGGCCTTACCAAGAAATTTAGAAAATCTTGAGAATTAGAAAATGTAGCTCTTCCAGATAGCAGATGGAAAAGGAGTAGGCAGCGCCCTTGGTGGCTGTAGGATAACACAGCCTTGTAAAGCAGCTGTATCGTCCGCCCGCAGGGCATTCCTACCCTGGAGGGTTACATCACAGACCCTGCCATCTACAAAACTCCATTGGCCACCTCCCATTGTCTCCCATTGTTATCTCAGAATGCAGCAAATATTAGGGGAGGGGGGAGCTCACAACAGGGAAAGGCTGCAATGGGAGGCCACCGTTTTGATTGGCGTCAGCGGTAGCTGACCTACGCCTGCTTCTGCGGAGCCGGATGTCTCGGTGAATGCCTGAGCCCATGGGAAAGCCCGCCAAAAATAAATTGCCACTCCCCGAGCAAAATATCCAAAGATCGGCCGCGGTGGAGCACAAGCTGGAGACGGGGGACTATCGGGAGTCCAGTGCCGTGGCTTGCCCTAATCCTTCGGGGGCTCCTCCCGCTGCGGAAGTTGGTGACCCCTTGGAAATTTCATGGAAAACTTTCCTCTCGGTCCTGAGGTCCATGGAAGAATGCTCAGAAAATATGAGGAATTCGTTGGTGCCGCAGTTCATCACTTCTCAGCCGGTGCTGCCCAGGTGGGGGGAAAATCTTCCAACTCTTTACATTTCAACCAAAGTACACGAATAACCAAGGGGACCTTTCCCCCACCCCACTTTACCTGGACATTAAGATCACAGGGGGTGGCCACGTTGTGGGTTGTAGCCCGCTTCAAGGACAATTAAGCCTCGGTGGTGCAAGGGTAAGAGTGCAGTACTGCAGGCTAATTCTGCCGACTGCCAGCTGCCTGCAATTTGACTGTTCAAATCTCACCAGGCTCAAGGTGGACTCAGCCTTCCATCCTTCCGAGGCGGGTACAGTGAGGACCCAGCTTGTTTTGGGGCAAGATGCTGACTTTGCAACCCCTTTAGACAGGGTTGTAGAGCACTGTAAAGCGGTATATAAGTCTAAGTGCTATTACTATCAAAACAGCGACAGCACAGTGGTTAGAATGCAGTGTTGCAGGCACACTCTGCCCACAGTCAGGAGTTCGATCCTGACTAGCTTGAGGTTGACTTAGCCGCCTATCTTTCCAAGGTCAATAAAACGAGGACCCAGATTGCTGGCAGCAATATGCTGATTCTATAAACTATCCAGAGAGGGCTGTAAAGCACTGTGAAGCGGTATATATGTCTAAATATTGCTATTGAGCCACAGTGGCGCAGTGGTTAGAGTGCAGTACTGCAGGCTACTTCTGCTGAGTGCCGGCTAACTGCAATTTGGCAGGTCGAATCTCACCAGGCTCAAGGTTGACTCAGCCTTCCCTCCTTCCGAGGTGGGTAAAATGAGGACCCAGATTGTTGGAGGCAATAGGCTGATTTGTAAACTGCTTAGAGAGGGCTGTAAAAGCACTGTAAAGCGGTATATAAGTCTAAGTGCTATTGCTAAGACCTTACCACAGGAGGTTTGCTTTCATATTTTTTTTTAATGAGATGCATCCCACAGCCGGCGAGGTTTAGGAGTGGAACAGTTGATTTCTTTACAAGGCAGGAGTAGAATTCAAATTCCTTACGAGGCAGGAGTAAGCATGCAAGCATAGTTTAGAGAAATGGACTGAAATCACAGGATGCAATGGAACAGAAGCGAGTGGGGAAAAAATAACGCTTCTCAGAAAACCAAGGCACAGGTTGATAGTGGTGTCTGCCTTGGTAATTATATTTTGATAAGGCAGAGAAAATAGTAGCATGCAAATTGTTCAGGAGCCGGTTGTTTGTTGGGGTGCAAAATGGTAAATATAAATGCTTTTAAGCAGATTTTCTGAGTGCTCCATCACGTTGAGAAGAGACTGGAGAGCCATTTGTCTGCAATGATGTAGGGCAGGTCTCTGGGCCGGAGGTGTCATGCGTAGGCCATGCCTACCCCAGCTCCGCAAAGGCAAAATGCGTTGTGATACATCACAATGCATCACGGGACACATTCAAGTTCGACACCCATGGTCTAGGGTCTCTTGCTTCAGCCAGGAGTTGGATTAGAAGCCCTCCAAGCTACTTTCCAACCAGCTTGCTGCTGGTTCAGCTGAGATCGGGCGAACCAGTAGCAGGGGTGACAAGAGGCTCCGCCCTCCCACCCAGACATTTCTGCGCATGCACAGAAGCGTCGGGAGCGCGGCGGGAGCACACCCAAACCGGTAGTAGCAACCCACCTCTGCTTCCAACCCTATTATTCTGTGTTCTAAAAGGAAACGAAATCAGGCGGCCTTCAGAGAAATCCCACTTCCAAATAATTCGATGGAATCCTTTCTCTCTGCTCTATTTTAGCCCGACCCACGTTGAGTCCTCCTTGCTGCTCTCTGCGCTTGCTTATTTTCTTGCAGATGTTTCATGACCCCAATGAGGTAACGCCATCCGTGCCGCAATGTTTTGGAATGCAACCGGCGGATCTGAGTGAGCTCTGGCCAAAAAAAAAAAAAAAAAAAATCAGCGGCGAGAGCTTGGTCATTTATTTATTTAATTTATATCCCGCCTTTTGAATTTTGCAAAACTGAAGGGCGGCTCGCAGCAATCCCCAGGAACGGGCCAGGAAACTTTTTGATTATCCAGTTGTGAAGCCCCTCTACCCCTCGTCCTGCTGGAAAGTCCAGCATCTTCAGAACTTCAAGGCACATTCTGGAATTCTTGATCTTCGTAGCAGAATCTTGGAGTTGCCTGGATGTCATAGTCCTTCAAGAATTTTAAGGAGAATTTGATCCCCCCCCCTGGTTAGGGATAGCGTGGCAATGTTGCTGAATTGTTTTGTCCTCAATGGTAGTCCCTTTGTGTTGTACAGGGGTGAGTATTTTGAATCACTGCACACTGGTTATTGTCGGGCGTGAACCACCAGATCTACCCGTTAAGAGATCAATTACCATATTTTTCGGAGTATAAGACGCACCTTTCCCACCCCTAAAAGAGGGTAAAAATTTGGGTGCGTCTTATACCACACCCATCCACCGGCCCTAACCCTTTGGCCTCTGCCTCCCAGCAATTTACTTCTTTGCAGCAAATGGAGGCTTGCAGAGGCTTCAATAAGCTATAGCAATCCCTGCAGCCTGTAACAGCTGATGATCAGGAGAAATTGAAAGTGAAACTTGTTGTTTGTCCCCGTAGCAAATTGCTGGGAGGCAGATTTTTTTTCTTCTACTAATCAGGCTGTTTGCTGCAAGGAGGTAAGTCAACAACTATAAATGCCTATAGAATGTTCAAATTATTAGACTTATTTTTTAAAGACTGCTTTATTATTATTCTAGACAACTTAACAAAAGGAAGAAGCTTTTTAAAATAAATGCTTGAAGAGGCCCCCTCCTATTGTTTCAAAAAGTGCTATTCTTTTAAATAGCAGAGAGTAACTATATTTCCAGAAAGCACATCAATTTTAACAACATCTGTACAAGTATAGTCTGAAATGTAACACCACAAACAGTGTATATTGTCTGTGCTGTTTGTTGCAAGGAGGCAAATTGCTGAGAGGCAGATATTTTTCCCTTGTTTTCCTCCCCAAAATCTAGGTGCGTCTTATACTTTGGAGCGTCTTATACTCTGAAAAATACAGTAGCTGTTTGATTGCTCAAGCCTGTAACACGAGAATCTTCTCAGGCTAATCTGATCAGACTAAATAAGATTCCAGGGCATTCAAGGTGCGGTCAGAATTTGTCTTCTTATGCCCATGTAGGGATTCCAGACTAATTCCCTGTTTGACTCCTTCTCCTGACTTGACCGATCTCTCTTTGACAGTTATATTCTGAAGGATAATGTTGCCTCTTCCTGGTCCTTTACATTAATATTTATGTCAGACATGTTTTTTAAAAAGGTATTCCCTGTCCAGTTGTGTTGGATTCTAGGGGGCAATGCTCATCTCCATTTCCTAGCCAAGGGAGCCAGCAATGTCCGAAGACAGTTCCATGGTCACGTGGCCAGCATGACTATACCCAAAGGCACACGGGACAGTGTTGCCTTTCCCATTGAAGTGGTACCTATTTATCTACTTGCATTTGCATGCCTTCCAACTCATAAGAGCCGTGGAGGAACAGTGGTTAGAATGCAGTATTGCAAGCTAACTCACTGCTCCTTCCAGGAGTTCGATTCTGAGCGGCTCAAAGTTGACTCAGCCTTCCATCCTTCCGAGGTCAGTAAAATGAGGACCCAGATTGTTGGGGAAAATATGCTGACTCTGTAAACCGCTTAGAAAGTGCTATGAAGCAGTATATAAGTGCTATTGCTGTTGGTAGGTTGGCAGGAGTTGGGACAAGGAAGCTCACCTTGTCATGTAGCACTTGGGTCTCGAATTGCCAACCTTCTGGTCAACAAGCCCAGTACCTTAACCACTAGGCTTGTTTATATCTCCCTGATTATTCCATTCTCCCAGGTTCTCTTACCTCCACTACATCTATGGTCTTGTCAACCTCCAGCTCTGCGACTTCCACTGGGGCTCAGAGGTAGCTACCACTGGTTCAAGAACATCCATTTACCAGATGCTGTATTTTTTTTTAGTGGTGATTGGGGTGAACCATCAATGGCCCTGAGCCCCCAGACTCTTCTGGCCGCACCAACCCATTTCTGGCACTGACCCATACTTGGGATTATTTCCAGAAGCGAAGAAACATCTCCAAAGCCCCTCGGTTTTTCTCCAGAAACAATGCTTTAAAACAGAGATCACCAACTAGTGGTCCACGGACCACTGGTGGACAGTGAGAAAATTTTGGTGATCCGCGGAAAAAATATTTGCATTTTTTATATTGCACTAAATCAGGGGTCCTCAAAGTATAACACCTGGGCTGGATACGTGCAATGAACGCTTCTGTTGCTGCAGTCTCCCCTTTTGGGGTCTTTTTGTGCGGGTTGGAGGGGGGCAGAAATTCTGACTTGGGGTTGGCTTCAGCCTCCTGGTGCAAGGTTTTGGGCAAAGGCTGGAGGGCCTCATTCCAGTGGGACTGCATCATGGCCTGGAATTGGCTGACTATCTCAGCCCAGTGAGCCTCCAGTGGCCTTGCACTCCCTCAGGCCTTCCCTCTGCTTGGAAAGCCTATGCTCCTAGTCCTCCGTGAGGTTCTTCTGCTGAGTCTCCTTCTCGGTCAGATCCAATTTGAACTGAGCTGTTTTGCCAACTCTTTCTCAAGGTGGCCTCTTAGCTCCAACAACTGCTTCCTGTTGGGGTCCTAAGGAGCCCAGGCGGGCAGGCAAGGAGTGGGTGGAAACTGAGGGGCAAGTAGAGGCTGGCGAGGTGCCCCTTGATGTGAGTGACATCAAGTTGGTCACGCCTACCCAGTCACATGACCCCTTGGCCATGCCCACCCAGCCGTTCAGATTATATTAGTGGTCCATGGCAGGGGTGAGGCTTCTGTTACTGCCGGTTCACTCAGGGAGGCGCTTTGGGTGCGCGCGCATGCACAGCAGTAAAAAAAATTGCTTCTGTGCATGCACAGAAGCAAAAAACAAGATGAACCGGTTTGGGGGCGTGGCTGGCCGAGTTACTACCTACTCAGCTGAACCGGTAGGAACCCATCTCTGATCCGCGAGATTTAAAATTATGAATTTAGTGGTCCCTGAGGTCTGAAAGTTTGGTGACCCCTGCTTTAAAATGTTTCTCAGCCACCATGTTTATGGTAGGCAACAGTGTTTGTTTGTTTGGATTTATATGCCGCCCTTCTCCAAAAGGACTCAGGGCGGCGTACAACATTAAAAAAAAAACACATCCCAAAAGTTTAAAAAAAATTAAATACATATCCAAAAAACAAACCGAATTTAAAAGACAATACATTTAAAATAAGTTAAAATTAACAGGCCAGGCCGGCTTGCTGGAAAAGCCAACTTTTTAGGGCGTGTCGGAAGGACCGGAGGTCAGGGATTATGCGAAGCTCTGGGGGCAGCTCATTCCAGAAGGAAGGCGCTCCCACAGAGAAGGCTATCCCCTTGGGGGTCACCAGCCGACACTGTCTGGCCGACGGCACCCTGAGGAGGCCAACTCTGTGGGATCGTACTGGACGGTGGGAGGCTACTGGTGGCAGTAGGTGGTCTCGCAGGTACCCTGGGCCTAAACCATGGAACGCTTTAAAGGTCATAATTAATACCTTGAATCGCACCCGGAAAACAACCGGCAACCAGTGCAGGCCACCTAAAAGGGGTGTAACATGGGAGCACCTAGGTACCCCCATGACAACCCACGCGGCCGCATTCTGGACCAGCTGAAGCCTCCGGGTGCTCTTCAAGGGCAGCCCCATGTAGAGAGCATTGCAGTAGTCCAGGCGAGTGGTGGGTTGTAGGAAGTACGTCCCAGTACGAGCGTACCGGTGCCTGCCAGGAGCACCGGGTACTGTTCCGGTATGGTGCTCTGCAGGCCCCACCCGCCTGCCCGACCTCCTTACCTTTATTTGAGCTCTTCGTCGCTTTCGCGCATGGAGCTTACGGCGCCTGCGCGATGCTCCGCCAAGCAACTGGAGCGTCGCGGAGGCATCACGGCGGCATCATGGAGGCGTTTCCATCAGTGACCAGGAGTGAAAAGGGAATATAATAAATGTAATACAAGAGGAGGTGAAATCGAATAACTTTACCAGGCTGACCTCTGGAAAATGAAGGATTGCTGTTTTGAAAGAGAGCACCTGTCATGTTTTTGGCATTTAGGACTTGAACTGTCCTTACAGGTATTGTGACCGCCAATTGTCTCACCTCACCTCACCTCATCGTTTCATTTCATTTCACTGTAACAAAGCAACCCTGTGTTGTAAGAAATAAAATGCACCATTTTCAAAAGCCAGCCTGAGGCTCGCCATGTAAATGGCCTTTTTTTTAAAGAGATTCTTCAAATTATTTTTAATGTGTTTGCGTAGCCAGCACATCTCACAGTTCCCAAGCCCTTATTCTATTTTATTTGGTCATAAATCATGTTTCAATGATGCTCCTTGATGCTTTTGAAAAAAAACATTAACATGACAAGACATCTCATCTGCTACATCTGGAGGAAATGATATCCTAACCCTGTATTTTGAAAAATAAGATTTTTTAAAACATTACATAACATCTCATCTGCTACAGTTAGAGGAAATGATATCCTAACCCTTTATTTTGAAAAATAAGTTTTTTTTAAAAAAACTTGATATAACATCTCATCTGCTACAGCTAGAGGAAATAATATCCTAACCCTTTATTTTGAAAAATAAGATTTTTTTTAAAAAACATGATATAACATCTCATCTGGTACAGCTAGAGGAAATGATATCCTAACCCTTTATTTTGAAAAATAATATTTTTTAAAACATGATATAACATCTCATCTGCTACAGTTAGAGGAAATAATATCCTAACCCTTTATTTTGAAAAATAAGATTTTAAAAAAAACATGATATAACATCTCATCTGCTACAACTAGAGGAAATGATATCCTAACCCTTTATTTTGAAAAATAAGATTTTTAAAAAAAACATGATATAACATCTCATCTGCTACAGCTAGAGGAAATGATATCCTAACCCTTTATTTTGAAAAATAATATTTTTTAAAACATGATATAACAGTGATGGCGAACCTTTTTTGGCTCGCGTGCCACTAGTGGGGGGAGCGCAGGGGGGTCGTGTGCGGGCGTGCCGCACCCATAATGCAACGTGTGACCCCCCAGTGCGCATGCGTGCACAACGCGCTTCCCCCCATTTTTACATGCTTTTTTCACCCTCCCCAGGTTCCTGAGGCTTTATAGAAGCCTGGGGAGGGCGAAAAGAGCCTCCCCCGCCCCCCCGGAGGCCCTCCGGAGGCTTCAGGGACCGTCCAGAGGCTTCCCTGAAGCCTTTGGAACGCTTAAAACGACCCTCCGTGCAAACTGGAAGTGACTTAAAACCAGCCTCCGAGCAAACCCTGAAGCCTCCGGAGGGCCTCTGGGGGGCGGGGGAGGCTCTTTTTGCCCTCCCCAGGCTCCTATAAAGCCTCTGGAGCCTGGGGAAGGCGAAAAATGGCTTTTAAAAAGGTGAACTTAGCTGGCCAGTGCACGCATGCGCGCTGGCCAGCTAACAGGGCAGCGCCTCGCGTGCCCTGACAAATGGCTCCGCGTGCCACTTGTGGCACGCATGCCATAGGTTCGCCATCACTGTGATATAACATCTCATCTGCTACAGCTAGAGGAAATGATATCCTAACCCTGCATTTTGAAAAATAAGATTTTTTTTAAAAAAAACATAATATAACATCTCATCTGCTACAGCTAGAGGAAATGATATCCTAACCCTGCATTTTGAAAAATAAGATTTTTTTTAAAAAAAACATAATATAACATCTCATCTGCTACAGCTAGAGGAAATGATATCCTAACCCTGCATTTTGAAAAATAAGATTTTCCTCAATGTTTGTAACATAATTATATCTCTTACTGTGGTTTTTCTCCAGAAAGAAGATTATTGCCAAGTCTGAAAAAATTAGGAAAGGACGATCAAGTGCTCTCCCAGTTATACTAAAACCTGCTGAAAAACCCAACCTTCTCATCCCAAAGGTGAGCAAAGGTAGTTTTTAAGTAGCTACGTCTCTAAACAGGAGTCTCCAACCCTGGCAACTTTAAGACTTATGGAGTTCAACTCCCAGAATTTTTCAGCCAGCAAAGCTGGAGTTCTGGTCCAGGAAAGAACCTGCAATGTGGAGAAACAAGGAAGCTAGAATACAGATGGGCCAGCCTTGATATCTACCGTATTTTTTGGACTATAAGATGCACTGGAGTATAAGACGCACCATGATTTGGAAGAGGTACATTAAAAAAAAAGTGTTTGCAATCTGCAGGCCTCCCAAACCCTCTGTACACCTCGTTTTTTTTCAAAAAAAAAGGGAGGGGGGTAATCAGAGCTTTGGGAAGCTGGTAAAGTGCTCCTGGGGGGCTGGGGGGCAGAAACAAGCAAAAAATGGCTCCTTTTTTGCTCGGTTTTGTTCTCCCCTGCCCCCAGGAGCACTCTGCAAGCCTCCCAAACCCGCTGCATGTCCATTTTTGCAAAGGGGGCAGGGTTTCGGTAGGCCAAAAATGCTCTATTCAGTGTGTAAGATGCACCCAGATGTTCACCCTCTTTTGGGGGGAAGGTGTGTTTTATACTCCGAAAAATACAGCATAGATAGATAGATAGATAGATAGATAGATAGATAGATAGATAGATAGATAGATAGATAGATAGATAGATGATAATAGATAGATAGATAGATAGATAGATAGATGATAGATAGATAGATGATAGATAGATAGATAGATGATAGATAGATGATAGATAGATAGATAGATAGATAGATAGATAGATAGAGATAGAGATAGATAGATAGATAGATAGATAGATAGATAGATAGATGATAATAGATAGATAGATAGATAGATGATAGATAGATAGATGATAGATAGATAGATAGATAGATAGATGATAGATAGATGATAGATAGATAGATAGATAGATAGATAGATAGATAGATAGATATAGAGATAGAGATAGATAGATAGATAGATAGATAGATAGATAGATAGATAGATAGTTAGATAGATAGATAGATAGATAGATGATAGATAGATGATAGATAGATAGATAGATAGATAGATAAATAGATAAAATAGATGATAGATAGATAGATGATAGATGATAGATAGACAGAGATAGAGATAGATAGATAGATAGATGATAGATAGATAGATAGATAGATAGATAGATAGATAGATAGATGATAGATAGATAGATGATAGATAGATAGATGATAGATAAATATAGATATAGATATAGATATAGATATAGATGATATAGATATAGATGATATAGATATAGATATAGATATAGATATAGATATAGATGGATGTTCTGATCTAGGCTTCCCCAAAAAGCACAGAGCAGATTCCTGGTCCCGACAAGACCCCTTTTTATTAAACGAATATGAATTCCTTTCATTCAAATACAGCAAGGCCTGGCAAACAGTCTTCCAAAGGAATATTTATGATGACAGACCTTATCTATTCCTAGATAATCGCTGCCATTGAGACAGTGGTGGGTTCCAGCCAGTACGGCCCGGTACAGCCGTACCGGTAGTCGTCGGGAGCAGCTGACAGTGTACCGGTACGGTGGCTCGTTTGGCCCACCTACCCGCCCGCGGCCTATACTGGTTTTTAAAATAACCAGCCAATTGCGCGCGCGTGTACAGCGTGCGACGCCTGCGCGAGCTCCCACAAGCAGCTGGGTGTCATAGGGCTGATGGAATGCACATGCATGCACCATGCGTGTGCACGAAAGGACATGCGACCCCGTGAGCACCGTACCAGTAGCGACGGGGAGAGGAACCCACCACTGAATTGTGAGCTATTTTTTTCCAGTGCCGTCGTAACGTACAGACTAGCCAACATAGAAACATGGTCTTCTTAATTCAGGGCAGAACATGGCCAGAGTGTTTGGCAGGTCTGTGTGTTTCTTTGCCAGATTTGAGCAAGGGATTCTTGGGTCAAACCTCCAAGGACAGAGAACAAAATGGCGGCACATTCTTGTGACCGGTAGGAAAAATGGTGGAAGACCCAATGGTTTCCCATGGAAGGTTTGTAGTGGAAAGACACCTCGAAGAAGGCAGGACGATGACACCACCCAAGCTCCCTCAATGATGACCCGTTGAACCAGCTTTTGAAAATATTTTCAGTCAGTTGTTTTGACGCTATGTACTTTCTATTTTCCTAGGAAAGGGAGGTGAGCGCCACCGTTCACAATTCCAAGCAAGATGGAGGGAAAAGTCGAATCGGATCAGGACACATTGATCCCTGCGGTGAGGCGATTTTGAATCACGAACGCATCGAGATTACGCCGTTTCATTTGTAACCGTCCCTAAATATTTCGAATCATTGAAGGCTTCGGGTCCCACCAGTGATTATTAGGAATGGGTGGCCTCAGCTTAACGTGTTTAATGAAGCAGCTAGCTTTTCTCTTTCTCTTTCTTTCCCTTTCTTTTTAAAAACAGGGAAGACTCCTAAAGGAGACGCGTGTTATACAGCAAGCAAAACCAAGTTAGAGGCAACATCATGTGAGACAAGTTACACCCAAATCGGTCTGGTAAGCGATTAAATTGATCAGTGACACACTTCCCCAAACTTCCGTGCTTTTCAAGCTATTCCACTAGAAGCCCTACAAATTTTCACGAGGACAAAATAATGCCAAGGACATAGAAGAATGGGGTTGGAAGGGACCATGGAGGTCTACTAGTCTAACCCAGTACTCAAGCAGGAGAACAGATACCCATGACGGTGAACCTATGGCAGAGCCCTCTCTGTTGGCACGCCAACCATTGCCCCACCCCAGCTAGAGAAAACGAACATTTTTTTAAAACAAGCCCACGCTGCTTTTCCACCCAATTCAGCTTTCAAGGAACTTGTCTTTGTAAGCATGTTAATGTAATCCCGAAGGTGCTTTTTTCAAGATTTTCTGGATTTTCTCAGGAGGCGTTTCGCCTCTCATCCAAGAAGCTGCTTCAGATCTGAGGGACGAAGAAAACCAGAAAGTCCAGTTGCCTCTCGAAAAAGCACCTTTGGGACAGCCATGACCTGGAGGACTGAGAATCTCCATAGTTTTAATGTAATATTAATAAGAATTGTTTAGAACAGTAATGGCGAATCTTTTCGGCACCGATTGCCCAAACAAGAATGTGTATGCATGTGCATGAGCCGGATTGCCAGAAACCCAAAGACTAGCTGGCTGGCGCACGTATGCCTGTTTCTGGGCCACTTTCAAGCAGCTTTTCAGACCGTTTCAGGCTGTTTTTGGAGCGTTTTTTGGGTCACAAATAGTCTGAAAAATGGCCCCCAAACAGTCTAAAAAACAGCCTGAAATGGCCTGTTTGGGGGGCATTTTTTGTGCCATTTTCCAGCTTTCCGGACAGCACATGTGACCACAGAGAGGGCTCTGCATGCCACATCTGGCACTCATGCCATAGGTTTACTGTTGTGGTCCAGCAGGATCTGGTTGAGCTGCTGATGGACTCTGATAGCGAGGAACCATATGAGTCTGCCCTGGAATGATGTGGAGGACCCTGTGCAGGGTTCAGACTCAGAGCAGGGGCCAGAGAGGCTGGTTGGCCACCAGGAGGCGCCTGAGGCCTGGAGCAGTGGGGAGGATCAAAGGCAGTTTGTCCCTGATGCTAGATTGAGAAGGGCCGAGAAACGGAAGCAGCAATTCCGTAGGCAGACTCACAGAAGATGATTAAGCACAGGTGGTTGTGGATTGGCCCCTCCCAAGAGAGATTATAGGTGAGGCGTTAGGAGGGGACATTTGCAGGAAACAACCATTCGAATTAATAGTTAAGAAAATCTATCTGTGTATTCTAGCTGTGTTGGCTCGTTTGGATTATCTCGGTTGCTCTATTGAACGTGAGTTCTCTGGGATCCAAAGGATTCGTTATCTCAATAATTAAACAGTGGCAAACAGCCAAGCCTGTGTTCTGGTTTATTCACAGGCGTGGAGAGGGGGGCCAGAACAGTTTGCCATCATAGCTTTAGAATGTATTAAGCAAAACACATACGCTAGAAGTAGTGACGCTCATTCAATTGAAGTGGCCTACTTCAGCCAAAAGCTGAAAATCTGTCAAAACAAGGTTGAAAGGTTGAAAAATATCTTGTTTATCATTGCAGTCTCTACCAGAGCCTAAAACCTTAGTCCAAAAACAGAGGGAAGTGCCAACTTTAATTTCCCCGGAAAATACATCCCTAAGTCACAAATTCAAGAAAGGAAACATAGGACTGTCAACTTCTAAGGTGAGAATTCAGACGAAACCAACCTCCTAAATCTTTAAGTGAGAAATATTCACGAAACCGATGGTTTTCATAGGGTGGTTTTTTGTTTTCTCCATAAATACAATCTTTCAATTTAGAGAAATATGCCCCATTGTTAATACAAGATCCTCTCTTCTGCTTATAAAAATGATTTTTCTTTAGATGCAGGTAGTTCTTAGATACAGGTACCAGTATTTTTCAGAGTATAAGACGCACTGGAGTATAAGATGCACCAAGATTTATAATAATAATACAATAGTAGAGTTGGAAGGGACCTTGGAGGTCTTCTAGTCCAACCCCCTGCCTAGGCAGGAAATCCTATACCATTTCAGACAAATAGCAATCCAACATCTTTCAGACAAATAGCGATCCAACATCTCCAACATTTTGAACAGGCAATTTTTTTTTTAAAAAAAAAGGTTTTTGCACTCTGCAGACCTCCCAAAAATGTCCCAGTTTTTGCAAAAATGGGCCCATTTTTTTCAAAAAAAGGGCATGAATAGCCCTTAGGAGACTTGTACAGTGCTCCTAGGGGGTGCCCCCCCCAAAAATGAGCAAAAACCCCCATTTGTTGTAAAAAAAAAAAAGGACATGAATAGCCTTTAGGAGGCTTATAGAGTGCTCCTGGTGGTGGGAGGGGCAAAATTGAGCAAAAGTGGCCTGTTTTCCGCTCATTTCTGCCCTCCCCAGCCCGCAGGAGCACTCTGGAAGCCGCCTAAAGGCTATGCACAGCTATTTTGGTGAAGGGGGTGGGATTTCGGGAGGCCAAAAATGCTGTATTCAGTGTATATGACGCACCCAGATTTTCAGCCTCTTTTTTGAGGGAAAAAGGTGCGTCTTATACTCTGAAAAATATGGTAGTTTATATAGGTTGCTACAATTCATTTCGTGACCATTCGAAATGACAACAGCACTGGAATAAGTGATTTTATGACTTTTCTTTCCTCAATTGTTAAGTGAATCACTGCAGTGGATAAGTTAGTAACCCGGTTGTTAAGTGAATCTGGCTTCCCCATTGATTGTCAGAAGGTCGCCAAAGTGACCCCAGGACACTGCAACCGTCATAAATATGAATCAGTTGTCAAGCATCTGAATTTTGGTCATGTATCCATGCAGCAGTCGTAAGTGTGAAAAATGGTCGCACGTTATCTTTTTTCCAAGCCATTGTAATCTCATGAGCATAACTGCACTAGGCACTGAAGTCACAAGGGTATAATTTTCCATGCCAATTTGGCGACTGTTCTCCATTTTTTCCCAGATAGCAGCACTGTCTCGTCCTAAATTGCCGCCTCAAGAGAGTAGCCGACGTGGAGCCAACAGAATTTTCCGACAGGTATTTGCACAGAAATGTTGGCAACAAAAGACCCCTGCAAACCGCTTAGAGAGGGCTGGAAATCACTGTGAAGCGCTGATATAAGCCTAACTGCTATTGCTAATGAAGAGGATCTCAATAGGAAGCCATCGACCCCTGCGATGGCTTCCTATTGAGATCCTCTTCATTAGCAATAGCGGATAGACTTATATACCGCTTCACAGTGCTTTCCAGCCCTCTCTAAGCGGTTTACAGAGTCAGCCTCTTGCCCCCAACAATCTGGGTCCTCATTTTACCCACCTCGGAAGGACGGAAGGCTGAGTCAACCTTGAGCCGGTGAGATTTGAACTGCCGATCTGCAGCTAGCAGTCAGCTGAAGTAGCCCGCAGTACTGCGCTCTAACCACCGCGCCACCTCGGCTCTTGTTCATTGATTGTTTCAAGCAGGGGTCTTGAAACGTGGCCCCTTGAAGACTGGTGGACTTCAATTCCCAGAATCCCTCAGCCAGCCATGCAACCTTCTACAAAAATGTGTATATAACATAGTATGAAAGCCGACTGCTGGGATTAACTCTGTATTTTTTTTTCTTTTAATGAACCCATAATCCCTCGCGGGGCGGAATTGGGGCAATTGAATGAAGCTGAGTATTTACTGGGCAGATGCCCTCCCTGTTTTGTAGCAGATATATTCTCAGTGAGATAAATATCTGTCTCTACCTAGGATCGAACTCAAAGCCTCCTGATTGTGAGGCTAGAGCTCCACCTCTAGGCCACCGCAGTACTCTGGGATTAACTCTGTATTTCCTCCTCAGAAATTAAACAGCAATATCAACGCCCTCCCTCACTTGGACTGTCCAGCCAAATCAAGTTTGGTGACAACTGCTTTAAAGCCTCTACAGCAAGATGCACTTTTCCCACAAATAGCCACCAAAACCTTTCAGTCTCTGACAACTCTGCATTCGGTAAGTTTCCTCCATGATGAACCAAGGCCCTAAAAGTAAGGGAATAAAAATATCAAGCTAAGGAAAACAGGAGTCTGGGCAGTCGAAATGAGCCTAGGTTTATTGTATGTTAACGCTCTCTACAAGAATCTGAACTACTAACAGTCAAAGCAAATTGGCGGTAGATAAGAGTCAATGGAATTCATGGTGGGCTGGACTTAAAAATCTTGTAGGTGCAAAGGGACTCCAGACAGATGACAAAATAAGAGGAAATTGGCATTGTCTAAAGCAGGGGTGTCAAATTCAAGGCTCGTGGGCCAGATCCGGCACGTGATGTGTTCCGATCTGGCCCGCGGGACTGTCCTGATCTACCCAGCGCGAAGAGAAAAGGTGAGGCCAACGTGACTTTGACCTGGTCTCCCCAATGCAAAGAAGAAACATGGCAGCAGTTTGGGGAATGGCGTCAAGCTGGCCATGCCCACCCAGTCAGCCAATGCCCAGATGGCTCCATGAGGTCAGCCACAGCCCTGAAATAGCCCTCAATGAAATTGAGTTTGACACCCCTGGTCTAAAGCAAGGGTGTCAAACTCATGACATCACGTCACCATCATGTGACATTTCACGACATTTTTTCCCCTTCACGGAGCTGGGGTGTGGCCTGCCAGTTTCACACCCCTGGTCTAAAAGCACAATGTCTAATAGGACAATATTTTGGCCATATCGTGGGGGGGAAGGGCAGAATTCACTGGAGAAAGCAATTATGCTTGGAAGAGTTAGCGGTAGAAGGCCACCAAAGAACACGGTGGCCGGACACCATCAAAGCTGACACCAACCACAGTATAGAACAACTCAAAGAAGTTGTGCGAGATCGGAAGACATGGAGAGACCTGGCCCACAGAATTGCCAAGAATGGGACATGACTGAATGGATACCATCATCATCATTATCAAAGGGACAAGTTGTGGTATGAGAAAGGAAGGTAAGGTGAGCTGATTTGCAACATAGAAGCTTGTACCCCTCCATTTCTATTTCTAACTAGCCGATAACCTGGCGTTGCGTGGGTATTTATTTATAAGGGGATAAAACGTCCGGACCAAATGTAATTTCCAATGTTGGATTTTCCCCTTTACCAGAGGGAGTTCCCTTGTGGAGTACTGTGAAGCCATTACCATGGCAACTCCTCTGTGCTGTACAGTAGAAGCCATTTTACGGCAGTACAGTAGAAGCCATTTTAAGGCACAACAGGCTGTATCTTAACAGAATACATATTCCGAGGTGATGTTAGGGGTGTCTTACCCCTGCAGTATTTTTTTCCAGAGAGTAAGTCATCTGCGCATGTGCTTTTTGCTTAAAA
Source organism: Natrix natrix natrix (assembly GCA_029891615.1). Classification (NCBI taxonomy): domain Eukaryota; kingdom Metazoa; phylum Chordata; class Lepidosauria; order Squamata; family Natricidae; genus Natrix; species Natrix natrix. The sequence goes on from JAKRSK010006701.1 coordinate 1,335,779, forward strand.
AGGGCCTAAATGGGATGCCTAGAACGGGGGCAGGTGGGCGGGGCCACCCGCTATTTCCACAACCATGTCGGGCGAACCTTTCCAAACTGGTAGACTGCCACCTCTGATTTTGATGCTCTGTTTTTTTATCCTGGCGATATTTTCCCCTGAAAGTTGGTTTTTGAGCCCGGCGGAGTAATGAATAAATCACAGAAATAATGAAGTGGCTTTAAGAGGAAAAAAAAAGAAACAAAGCTCTTGCAACTTTGCAGGATAACCGACCTCAAGTCCAGCCGTTTCCTCCCACCGTCTCTGAAATCATCCCCAGAGGGCTGAGCAGTAAATCTGGAGACACCGAGAAGACTCACAACCTCAAGTTCCCGCTAACTTCAGCAGGTACAAGTCCTAGGATAAATGCTTAAAGGAAAAAACAGCAGATTAACCATCCAATTTCTGCACAGACCTTTCCCTCCAAATGGGATGATTATAATCTCATGGAAAATCAAGAAAATATCATTTAAAAGCAACTGGCTGAAGAGGGGAATCGTATCTCCTTTCCTAAAAGTTGAAGGTTGCCTTGAGTCCTCCAGAACCAGCTTTCAAGTTTCTTTAGGGCCTAAAAATACAGATCTTAATGTTCAGAAAACTAATCTGAGAAACAGAACTTTTGATAAGCAGGGTATTTAGGATTTGGAAGGCTAGAACCAACCACTTTAAATCCTGCAGGTTAAAACCAACCACTTTAAATCGCGAAGGTTAGAACCAACAAGGTTAGAACTCTGCAAAGTTCAAGCAGCATCAGTCTAAAACCGAGCAGAGACGCCATAATCGTGACGGTGGAGGGCCTTGGTTCTCCCACTCTCAGAACACCCATTTTATTCAAGTGGAGACCCAGTGGTGGGATTTCAAATCTTTTCCTACTAGTTCTATGAGAGAACACTTTGTGCACACGCTCACGCTTTACGTCCGTGGCAGTGGTGGGTTCCGGATCCCGTTGCAACCGGTACAGTGCAACAGGGCCGGGCACCCACCACATGCAACACACATAGTGTGTGCCTGCATGATTACCGCCCGCAACGCTCCACAACGTTCCAGCTGCTCAGCGGAGCATCGCGTAAATGCCGTACGCTCCATGTGAGTAAGCCCAGATCAGCTTAAATACAGGTAAGGAGGTTGAGCAGGCGGGTGGGCCCGGAATGGTACCTGGTGCTCCCAGCAGGCACCGGTAGGAGCATACCGGGGCGTACCGGTCGTACCCCAACACTGGCCCGTGGGCAGCACTCAAAGACCGCCCTCGGTGTCAGGGCTATTTTGCAACTTTTCTCGCCACAATTATTAAGTGAATCATTGCAGTTCTTAAGTTAGTCTCATGGTTGTTAAGTGAATCTGGCTTCCCCATTGACTTTGCTGGTCAGAAGATCACCAAAGGGCGTCCCATGATTCCGGGACACTGTCTGGGCAACCGTCATAAATATGAACCAGTTACTAAGTATCTGAATGTTGAGCCCATGACTACAGGAATGCTGCAATGATTATGTGAAAAAGCACTCCTAAGTCACTTTTTTCAGTGCCGTTGTAATTCGGGACCAGTGGTGGGTTGCAGGCAGTACCGGAACCAGCCCAGTGCACCGGATACCGTTCCGGTATGGTGCTCTGGAGGGCCTACCCACCTGCCCGAGCTCCTTATCGGTCTTTTAAGTCTTCTGCGCTTCCTCGCACAAGCATGGCACATACAGCATCTGCGCGATGCTCCGATGAGCAGCTGGAGCATCGCAGAGGCTCGTGGAGGCGCTAAGACACATGCGTGGATGCCGCCGGGCCCGTTCCAACCATACTGGTTGGAACAGGATCCGGAACCCATCACTGCTCGGAACGGTTATTAAAAGAACTGTTGTAAGTCGAGGACTATCTATACAAGCTACGAAAAATACATCGAAGTGAAAAAAATTACTTCCTCTTCATCAAGACTAGTACAAACCATTTCAGTTGTTTGTCCCTTTCTTTCATATTTCAACTTAAAATCTCTTCATTCTAGGCCTCACTCCCATTTGATATATAGGAAGCATCCTTAACAGAATAACTCCAGAATTATTCTGGGGATGGAAGGGAGATTCAACAGAGTTGGATGGGATGTTAGAAGTCTTCTACCTTGTTTCCCCAAAAATAAGATAGGGTCTAATTTTCTTTTGACCCCTGAAATAAGTACTTGGCCTTATTTTCAGGGAGGTCTAATTTTTTGTTTTGAGGTGCAGGAGGTGGCAAGTGTGGTCACCTCAATGGCTGCTCCTATGTTGCAATATTTTCAGGGAGGGCTTATTTTCAGGGCAGGGTTTATTTTAGCGCATGCACTCAAAAGCCTGATTGGGCTTTTTACCCGGGGAGGTCTTATTTTTGGGGAATCAGGGTAATCCAACCCCCTGCTACACCAGGGGTATCCAAACTTGGCAACTTTAAGACTTGTGGACTTCAACTCCCAGAATTCCCCAGCCAACAGAGCCGTACCCTTCATGTGCGTAAGCCCAGATCGGCTTAAATACAGGTAAGAAGGGCGGGCAGGCGGGTGGGCCCTACGGAGCACCATACCGGAATGGTACCTGTGCTCCCAGCAGAGCTGGCTGGGGAATTCTAGGAGTTGAAGTCCACAAGTCTTAAAGTTGCCAAGTTTGGACACCCCTGCCCTACACCATTTCAGAAACTGTGGTGATAAGTTTGAGGGTGGAGGACGGGGAACAACAGTTTACATGTTAATATATCGATTTAGATAAACTATGTTATCTTCAGGTCTTTTAATTACCCCTTTGGCTTCCTTCGCGAAACAGAAGCCTTGAAACATTTTAAAAACCAACTAACCCTGTACGAACAACGAGAAATCAAGGACTACAAAGAGCTGTGGTTTCTTGGCCTGGGCGCAAAGAAGATTGAGGGCTACATTGATGGAGAGAACATCAGCACCTACGATGATGACCATGGCTCCTACAAAAAGGTAAGAAGAGGCTGATGTGGTGGTAGAACTTGGCATCCGGATCATGGCAGAACACCCACGGGGCCAAAGGCCAAAACTCACTAAACCACAGCTACGCGTGTGTGAGTGAGTGGGTGAGCGAGGCAACACTCTGAGTCTAACCAAGAAAAGAACTTGGGGTGACATGATAGCTGTCTTCCAAAACAGTGATACCGCTGTTGGAAATGTCACCAATTGCCAGGAACATATCACATATGTGGTGGCTGTGCAGATGTAGAGACTCTAGAAAGAGTGCAGAGAAGAGCAACAAAGATGATTAAGGGGCTGGAGGCTAAAACATATGAAGAACGGTTGCAGGAACTGGGCATGTCTAGTTTAATGAAAAGAAGGACTAGGGGAGACATGATAGCAGTCTTCCAATATCTCAGGGGTTGCCACAAAGAAGAGGGAATCAGACTATTCTCCAAGGCACCTGAGGGCAGAACAAGAAGCAATGGGTGGAAACCAATCAAGGAGAGAAGCAACTTAGAACTAAGGAGAAATTTCCTGACAGTTAGAACAATTAATCAGTGGAACAGCTTGCCTCCAGAAGTTGTGAATGCCCCAACACTGGAAGTCTTTAAGAAGATGTTGGATAGCCATTTGTCTGAAACGGTATAGGGTTTCCTGCCTAGGCAGGGGGTTGGACTAGAAGACCTCCAAGGTCCCTTCCAACTCTGCTATTTATTGTATTGTATTGCAGGGACACCAAAAATCTATTGGATTAAAATACAAACATGGTTAAAGAAAATGATAAATCAACCCACAGAGTTTAAGCCAGAGGTATTTTTATGGGGTATTCTAGCAGAGAAATATAGTAAAGAAGATTCATATTTGATTGTACAAATAATAACAGCAGCTAGAATTGTATTTGCACAAAATTGGAAAGCAGACAAAATCCCATCGGAAGGGGAGGTAATAAAGAAGATATTAGACTGTGCAGAAATGAATAGGTTGACATTGAGAATAAAAGACAAAGGGGAATCAGTGTTCTACAGGACATGGGTGCGATTTTAGGAGTGGCTTGAAAAAAGATATAAATAGAAAGAAAAAGGAAGAAAACATGAAATAAATATCTCAGACGACACGATTAAAATAGGGGGAGGGAACCTTTTTGGAACCTTTTTGAAAATACTGGTTTGGGCAAACAGATATTAAAAAATGCTTTAAAAAGTTTTTTTAAAAGGTTCCGACAATCAGCTGTGACAATCAGCTGTGCCACACGATCACCGGAAGCTTTTATTAAAACTTTTTAACAGCATTTTTTCAACTACCAGCTCAGGCAAATAGGTAGTAAAAAAAAATGCTTTTAAAAAGTAAAAAAAAAGGTTCCAACAATCAGCTGCGACAATCAGCTGTGACACGCAATTGTCAGAACCTTTTAAAAACAACTTTTAAAGCATTTTACTACCTATTCGCCTGAACCAGTAGTAAAAAAAATGCTTTAAACATTTTTAAAATGTTTCGACAATCAGCTGTGACAATCAGCTGTTCTGCGTGATCATCAGAACCTTTTAAAACTTTTTTAAAGCATATTTTTTACTACTGGCTTGGGCGAATAGGTAATTAAAAGATGCTTTAAAAGGTAAAAAAAAGGTTCCAATGATCAGCTGTGACAATCAGCTGTGACAATCAACTGTGACGCGCGATCGTCGGAACCTTTTTAAAAAACTTTTTAAAGCACTTTTCTTACTACCAGTTCAGGTGAATAGGTAGTAAAAAATGCTTTAAAAAGTTTTTTAAAGTTCCAACGATCAGCTATGCAACAATCAGCTGTGCCATGCGATTAGTATTCGCTAAAAAGCAGGAAATCCTGCTGTCTAGTGAATCTAAATCTTGCAGCTTAGCTGTTCCCCCCCTCCTGCTGTTCTATTTACCTTTGCAGACTCAGAAAAGGCTTCTTAGCGCCAGCGGTGCACATTTGCGCAAAGCAAACCAGTAGCAAGCTTCAGAGGATTTGACCGCTGTCTGGAACCTAGAACGACAATGTATTTTTGTTTTTTTTGCTTGTTTTGTGAATGTAGCATGAGAAGTAGCAGAAACACATGCTATGTTTACTTTGTACGCTGTTGTCGCTCTGTGTAGGTACTAAGCGATCATATTGCATATAGATACGAAATCCTGGCTATACTTGGGAAAGGATCCTTTGGCCATGTTGTGAAGTGCTTGGACCACAAGACCGGTGAAAAAATAGCAGTGAAAATAATAAGGAACAAAAAGAGGTAAGAGCATCTGAATTCTTTTTGTTTTGGTTTACAGTTTGTCAGAATTTGTTGCAGCAATCACCTCCAGAAAGCATACACAGGTAACTGATTCAGCAGGATATATTAACTTCTCTTTGTATATAACACATGAAGAAAATACACAACACCCAAAGACAGGTTTTTCCAATGTGGTAGTAAGTACAAGCAAAACACAAGCAGAGGAGAGAACAGTTTCAGTTCAGAGCAGCAGACTAGTTTAGACTCAGAGCTACAGAGCTAAGTCACGCCCAAGCTCCTTGCTGTCTGAATCAGCCCCCATTGGCTGACCTTGCTTCCATATCTCTTCCAGTCTGAACTCTAATGCACTTTTTGTTTATTAACAAAAATCAAGTACCGGAAACTAGTTGAATAGAGGATTGGTTCCTAATTTGTTTTCATTTAATTACGATTGATTATCTTTGGTGTGAGCTTTAATTTATAACCGGAAGATTAAAAAAAAAATTGGCAGCAAACAAACCAAGAAACTTCCTAGCCGTGAGGACAATTAACCAGTGGAACAACTTGCCACCAGAAGTTGTGGGTGCTTCACCTGGAGGTTTTTACAAAGAGATTGGATCGCCACCTGTCTGAAATGGTATAGGGCATGGGTGTCAAACTCACAGTGTCGTGTTGCCATCACGTGACGTTTCACAACGTTTCCCCTTTCACAGAGCTGGGGGGGGGCGTGTCCTGCATATGGCGCATACGGCCCGCAGGCTGCCAGTTTAACACCGATTAAGTATAGGGCTGGACTGGAAGACCTCCAAGGTCCCTTCCGGCTCTATTCTGACAGATCAATTGAATCGTGCAGTTGTTGACTCCAGCTTTCCCAATTGTTGGAAGATCGTTGGGAGACGGTCACAAATGGTGATCACTTGAACCCAGGATTGTAATACAGGCCAGTTGCCCAACACCCAAATTTTCATCACATCTCTATGGGGACGGTGCAACAGGTGTAAGTAGGAGAATCAGCTGTAGTGGTGGGTTCGGGGCGGTATGGTCCTGTACGGGCATACTGTTGGTAGCTGGGAGCAGCGGCCACCATACCGGATTGGTGGCTCATTTCGCCCACCCACCCGCCCATGTTTCTTACCCCTTTTTGATGCAAACGGGCCAATTGCACATGCGCGGACACTGTGTGGCGCCTGCGCAACCTCAGCTGAGTAGCTGAGTGTCGCTGGGCGGTGGCGTGCACATCCATATGCAGCATGCATGCCCGACAAGGACGCCCGGCCCCATTGCAGCGTACCAGTTGCGATGGGATCCGGAACCCACTACTGATCAGCTGTAAGTCCTTTTTTTCAGTGCTGTTGTAATTTCAAACATCACTAAACGAACGGTCGTAAGTCAAGGACAACCTGTACGTTAACTAGGTTACGAGTCCTTAGGGGCCATAGCCCAGATCAAAATCACATTTGGTGTCGTTTTCCCCCTTTCTATTCAGATTCCACAGTCAGGCTTTGGTTGAAGTTGGCATCTTAAATTCGCTACGGCAAAAGGACCATGATAATACATATAACGTCGTCCACATGAAAGAGTATTTTTGCTTCCGTAATCATTTCTGCATCTCCTTTGAATTATTAGGGTAAGGCACTGCTCTGCATCCCCAGTTAACACTTTATGTAGCGGTTAAATGTGAATTTGTTGGGTCTTATTTTCTCAATCTTAGCCGTCCTTAATCTTAAGTAGGACTGCATCGGCAGCTACACATGAGACAGCTTCAGTTTTAGTACTGAATGCAAACGTTGTTGGCCAATGACGTAAACGAACGAACAAACAAACAAGTATAAGAGAGTTGACCCAGCAGCAAGAGAGTTTGTAAAGCTAATCAACTTCACCATAAGCAGGGGTAGGATTGAAAAATTTTACCAACCAGTTCTCTGACTGGTTGCTGGGTGGGCGAGGCCCTCCAAAGACCAGAAACAGGGCCATGTCCGGACTTCCGGTGCTTCCTGTAGGCCCGTTTCCCATCCTCCCCAGGCTCCGGAGGCTTTCCTCAAGTCTCCGGGAGGTGAAAGGGTACTCCCCCCGGACTCCAGAAGCCAGAAACGGGCGCATTTCTGGAGTTCCGGTACTTTCGATAGGCCATTTTTTTGCCCTCCCAGAGCCTCCATTTGGGCCCTGAACTTACCTGGCATCCAAAATGGGCCATGTAGAGACACCTGGGAGGGGAGAGGTAGGGCGGGTGGGGTGAGCCCATCCTTGCAACTACCGGTTCAGGGAACCAGATTAAAATTAACATCTGGTTCACCCAAACCAGTCCAAATCGGCTGAATCCCACCCCTGACCATAACCCTGATTCTATAGGCAAAAGGGGAAATGCAAATCCTAGGTGTTATCTCAGCTAATCTTGTCAGCTTTGGCTCCTTGCCTGTTGGGTACTTATTTGGAGTTTCTGGTTGTCCTTTGCTTATGAAATAGAGTGGCCCAGTCTTTCTGAACGGATACGAAATCTCCATTCCTAAAGACTTCATGCTTCTGCTTGAGGCTGTTTTCCTATAGCAGGAAGATTGGGGGTGCTTTCTGCCTTTAAGATGTCTCTCCTCTTTGTCTTCAGGGCAAATATTCTATTCTGCCCCTTTTTAATATTAAGAATAAAGAATATTTTATTCTGGGGAGGGGAGGGACTTCCTGCAATATTCTGAATGGTCTCAGAGACTTTGAACGGAATCACAGCTTTAAAATTTCAAATAATTGAATTTTGGCTGTTTTTGTGTAGTGGTCTCTCCGTGCGCGCGTTGGTAAAAATGCCATTTCTCACCCCACAGTTCAAATTTATATGAATTAATCAAGAAAAATAATTTCCAAGGTTTTACTTTGGGATTGATTCGCCGTTTCACCCACTGCATCTTAAGATGTTTGCAACTCTTATACACAGAAAAAATTATCCACTGTGATCTGAAGCCTGTAAGTACCATCTTGTCAAAACTGGTGAAGTTTTCAATAATTGTACGATGTTTGGAAATTTAAAATGTTTTGGTGTAAGGAAGCGCTTTTCAGAACAGATAGGAATTCTAATTTCATTAGGCATTGTCAATGCTTTGGATATGAATAATGAACTTAAAGCGCAAGATAAATTATTTTTTTCTAGTGCCGGTGCCTTGTATGTGTTATTTTTGTTGCGCTGCAAAGTTTACAAAAGGGGACGCAGTGGCTCAGTGGCTAAGATGCTGAGCTTGTCAATCAGAAAGGTCAGCAGTTCGGCGGTTCGAATCCCTAGCACCGCGTAACGGAGTGAGCTCCCGTTACTTGTCCCAGCTTCTTCCAACCTAGCAGTTCGAAAGCACGTAAAAATGCAAGTAAAAAAATAGAGACCACCATTGGTGGGAAGGTAACAGCATTCCGTGTGCCTTCGGCATTTAATCATACCAGCCACATGACCACGGAGACGCCGTTGGACAGCACTGGCTCTTTGGCTTTGAAATGGAGATGAGCACCGCCCCCTAGAGTCAGGAACAACTAGCACATATATGTGAGGGGAACCTTTACCTTTACCTAAAGTTTACAAAACACATTATCACCTAGTTTGATAATGAATGGTCTGTAGGAAACTACCAAGTTCAGAGACCACCAAGAATTCCACAATTTACAAAATTGTATTCCTCTTGCTTGTCTGAGTCTCGCTTGCTTTATACAAGAAATAACTGCCTTAACTACGGTAATATAGCACTAGCACATAGACTTATATACCACTTGACGATGCCTCTCTAAGTGGTTTACAGAGTCAGCATCTTGCCCCCAACAATCTGGGTCTTCATTTTATCAACTTCAAAAAGATGGAATGGTGAGTCAATCTTGAGCCGGTCAGGATTGAACTCCAGGCTGTGGGCAGAGTTTGTCTGCAATATGGCATTCTAACCACTGCGTCACTAGGAAGGAGAATGAGGAAGGAAGGAAGGAAGGAAGGAAGGAAGGAAGGAAGGAAGGAAGGAAGGAAGGAAGGAAGGAAGGAGCAATAACACTTAGACTTACATACCGCTTCACGGTGTTTTGCAGCCCTCTCTAAGGGGTTTACAGAGTTGGCCTAAACCCCCCCCCCCAACAATCTGGGTCCTCATTTTACCCACCTCAGAAGGACAGAAGGCTGAGTCAACTTTGAGCCTGGTGAGATTCGAACTGCTAAATTGCAGGCAGCTGGCGGTCAGCGGAAGCAGCCTGCAGTACTGCACTCTAACCACTGTGCCACCGAGGCTCATACACTGCACAATTCATTGTTTTTTTTCTTTTTTTAAATATCCTTTAGGTTGTCCTGGGTCCTAGAGCAGTGCCCCCCAACATTTTGGGGCATTAGGGGCAACAGCTACCCACTGTGCAAAAGAGACAATCAACAAGCCCAAAAGGGAACAAAAAGATCATACCACTTCCCCACTAGCAATCAACATCCAGCTGAGAGTAAATTAACACCAAGATTAATATGAGATCAACAACCAAGAAGGGGCTGTGGGAATAATAAGACTATGAGCCAGGAAGCCCCATGTCACTGACTGTCATATATATCCTCTTTCCAGTTATAGTTTGGTGACCTGAATAGGAAAAAAAAATGAAGATGTCAACAGTTTGTTAACCTGATAGATGAAATGTACTGATGTTTTCTCCCTTGGTCTTATTCCTTTTATATATATATAATTCTTTAGGAAAACATATTAATCAGCCAATCTTCAGCTGGACAAATTTCATTCAAAGTTATTGATTTTGGATCGAGCTGCTACGAACATCAAAGAGGTTTGCGGAGTCAAGTAGATACAATTTTTTTCTTTCTTTCTTGATTTTAAGACTTTGAATTGATTTCTTAAAAAATTATTCTATAGATGTAAATGCGATGTTGTCTCCCAAAATGTTGACAGGGTAAATCCTGTAACATTTCCTTCACCGGATCATTGTCTTGAAGCTCATATAAGGGAGTCTGCACCCAAGGAGCTATTTTTCTCATGAATACAGGTAGTCCTTGACTTATGACCACAACTGAGCCCAACATTTACGTTGTTAAGTAAAGCGTTTGTTAAATGTTTCACTTAACAAGGTCACCCAATGTTGAAAAGGGTTTTGCCCCGTTTTACGACCTTTCGTGCTACGGTGGTTAAGTGAATCATTGCAAGGTAATAACATGGCCATTAAGTGAATCTGGCTTCCCTATTGACTTTGCTTGTCAGAAGGTTTGCAAAAGGGGATCACATGACCCCGGGAAAAGGCAACAGTCATAAATATGAACCAGATGCTAAACCTCTGAATTTTGATCACGCAACCACGGGAATACCGCAACGGGGCGAAAAACAGTCTTAAGTCACTTTTTTTCAGGACTGTTGTAACTTTGAAGGGTCACAATATGAGCTGCTGTTAAGTCGAGGAGTAGCTGTATATTGATGGAGGAAAAATAAGTGTCTGTCCTGCTCAGTACATTCAGATAAGTATGAGTCAGTGATGGCTAACCTTTTTGTCTTGGCGTGCCGAAAGTGCGCGCCCGTGTGCCACAGCGCCCATGTGTGTGCCCACACCCATAATGCAATGGGCGTGCGACTCCCTCCCTGCCCCACCCCCACGCGTGCATGATTCCCCTGCTCTTCCCCACCCCTGCCATGCATGCATGCGTGAGCCGCTGGCACCCATTTTGGGCCGAGCAGGCCTCCCTGAAGCCTCCTGGGATCAAAAATGGCCCACGGGGAGGTGCCGCACCCCTCCTACACCCCATTTTATGTTAGCAGGACTCCCTGAAGCCTCCTGAAACCAAAAGCGGGGTGGGGGGGGCACGTCACATTCCCCCGTGCTAACCCCCTGCCTCCCCTTGCATGAGGGCAAACCCCTCCCCCCTTACGCATGCGCATGGCAGAGACCCAAAAATCAGCTGGCCGGTGAGAAGCGTGTGTGCATGCGTGGTGGAGCTGAGCTGGGCAACAGAGGGGGCTCCATGTGCCATGTGCAGAGACACTTCCTGTCTCTGTTCAGACATGTGTTTAGGGGAAGATATGTGTATTGTGGGATGGAGCCTGGATAAGGATCTCCATTCAAGGAGGACCAGAGGTGGTATTCCACCAGTTCGGACTGGTTCACCCGAACTGGTAGTGGAAATAGCGGGTGGCTCCACCCCAGCTCTGTGCCGTCCCATTTAGGCACTCACTTTAGCCAAAGTGCATGTGCGAACGCACGCCCTCTCACATTTGCAAACCGGTATTGTGTTTCCACGAAAATAAGGCAGGGTCTTATTTTCTTTAGATCCCAGAAATAAGCGCTTGGCCTTATTTTCGGGGAGGTCTGATAATTTTTGAGCTGTAGGAGGCGGCGAGCGTGGTCACCTCAGTCGCTGCTACTGTGTTGCAATATTTTGGGGGAGGGATTATTTTCCAGGGAGGGCTTATTTTAGCACATGCGCTCAAAAGCCCAATTGGGCTCGTTATCTGGGGAGGTCTTATTTTCGGGAAAACAGGGTAGGGAACAGTGCGGATGCGCAGGAGACAGAGGAGAGGAGAGCAGTGGAAATCTGTGGGCTGGTCCTTGGGATGGAAGAGACGCCACTGTTAGCGAGGCTCCACTCTAGCTCTGGGGCTAAAAGTCAGGGGGCAGAGATGAATAGATGTGACAGACAACTATTCATCTTCCGGCTGGACGGCCTTGTTAGCCTGCATTGAGAGAGAAGCTTTTTGCCGGGGCTGTCCAATCAATCAAGGAATTATTGATTTAAATACAGACGGTTTGTCATATTTGGGGAGCTGGGTCAGAACTGGCAAGCATCCTCCAAAGTAAATAAGGAGGATTGGAAAGCAGTCAAGACAGAGGTAAGGACTCAGATGCAGGATGGGGGTGCAGGTTTGTATTGCAGGAATCAGCCGTGGAAGCAACTGCTTCAAAATAACAAGCAGGACATTAGATCTATTGGCACAAAGAGTGACTTACTGCGTAAAAACTTTTTGGAGGTGGAGAAAATGCTGGGGAGGGAGGAATCATTTGTGGTGGTGGCTGAGCTACCCTCTCTCACCATTTTTCCCTCCGATGTCCATTCTCCCTTTCTTGTTTGCTTTAGTGTACACTTATGTCCAAAGCCGGTTTTATCGTTCTCCAGAAGTTATCCTGGGCCATCCGTATACAACCTCAATCGATATGTGGAGCTTAGGTTGCATCATGGTTGAACTCTACACGGGGTACCCCCTTTTCCCGGGGGAAAATGAAGTGGAGCAGCTTGCCTGCATTATGGAGGTACCTTCTGTTACATCACTTAACGAGGTTGGTAAAATGAGGACCAAGATTGTTGGGGGGGGCAGTGTGCCGACTCTGTAAATCACTAAGAGCAGGGGTCAGCACCACAATTTTGAGAGGAGCTTCCGGTGGGTGAGGGGGAGAGAAGCGCAGTGCGCCAGGAGAAAACTCTATGGCAAGGGGAGGGTTTTCCAGTTGTCTCCACAATTGCTTTTGGTTATGACAGGTAGAGGAAAAAGTATGCCGCGCTAGGAGGAGACTCTATGGTGGGGGAACTGAACTTCCGGTCAGCAGCTCCAGAATTGAATAGGGGGTTTCCGGTTAGGACCTTCGTGGCTCCCGGTCTTTTCTTTTCTGTGGGAAACGGGTCCACATGGCTCTTCGAGTATTTAAGTTTGCCGACCCCTGACTTAGAGGACTATAAAGCACTATGAAGCAGTATATAAGACTAAGGGCGATTGCGATCTAAATCGTGCTTAGACAGGCTGACTCTGCCCACCGCCAGCAGTTCGACCCTGACCGGCTCAAGGTTCATTCAGCCTTCCATCCTTCCAAGGTCAGTCAAATGAGGACCTGCATTGTTGGGGGGCAAGGTGCCGGCTCTGTAAACCGCTTAGACAGGGCTGTAACTTAACTTACCGCGGGGATTCACTTAACAACTGTGGCAAGGAACATCGTAAAATGGGGCAAAACTCCCTTCACAAATGTCCCACTGAGCAGCATAAATTTTGAGGTCAATCCTGGTCGTACGTCGAGGACCACCTGTATTCTCCAGATTGGACAAAAGCTGAAATAGTTTAGCACAAAGCCCTTAAATAGTGGATTGAGCTTTTGTCTTTAATTCCCTTTTGTTTGTGATGTCAGAACTCATCATTCCTAAACATTTGGTTAATGTCTCGGTATCCTCTTACATTGAGATTTCTGACTGAAATCTTCTGTTGTATACATCCTGAACTTACCATAATTAAGATACCTCTCCAGGGGGAAGCCAAACTTAACTTTTAGGAGACCCTGATGGAGTTTGAATTGCTGTAGAACCATGATGGCAAACTATGGCATGCATGCCACAGTTGGCATGCTTAGCCCTCTCTGCAGACACGCGATCCGTCACCCAACTCAGCTCCACTGTGCATGCGTGCGGGCCTCCCGCCGGCCAGCTGATTTTGTGGTCTCTTCTGTGCATGTAGGAGACGGGCGTGCATATGTGGGGTAGGGGTGGGGTCCCATGACCATGCATTGGGGTGTCACACGCACATGCTGGGGGATGCGGCATGCCCCCCGTGCCCCATTTCTCATCCCAGAAAGCTTCAGGGAGGCCTGCTAGGCCCAAATTGGGGCACGGGGGGCCCATGCACATACGCAGTGGGTTATGGGGGGAGCCGCACGCATGCGTGGGGTGATGGGGAGCGTGGGGGGGTAGTGCACACATGCGCCAGGCACGGGGTGCATTGCATTGTAGGTGTGGGCAAGTGACCGCACGTGCGTGATTTCGGCATGTGAGGACAAAGAGGTTAGGCATCCCTGCTATAGAATGAGGTCAAAGGTAAGACGAAGGTAGCATTTGCTGACTTTCCTATCCTTGTTTGGGATGATGTTTCTCCATCAAGCCTCTGTCATCTTTCGAAGAATGGCAGGGAGAAGCGATTAGCTCTTTCCACAGCCAGGGCTGAAAGCTTCCGGAACAATTTTCTGCTCTGAACTGGGCCTCAGGAACCTTTGCCCAAAGGCCCTGAGAGAACTGGAACCAGAAAGGCGTGTGTGAAGCACATGTGGCATTCACTTACCTTCCCTAGCGGTTGGCAAATGTGAACCTGTGCGTGCATGTCCGCGTATGTATGGCTTTGGCTGCAAAAAGTGCCTAAATGGGATACCATAGAGCCGGAGCTGGTGGACAGGGCCACCCGTGTTTTCCGCTACCGGTTGGGGCAAACCGGTCCAAAATGGCAGAATACCACTTCTGGTGTGTAGGACAGGGGTGTCCAAACTTGGCAACTTTAAGACTTGTGGACTTCAACTCCCAGAATTCCCCATCCAGCAGAGTCCACAAATCTTAAAGTTGCCAAGTTTGGACACCCCTGGTGTAGGAAATGAGCAGGCTGAGCCTGTGGGCGGGGTCAAATGCGCCAACAGTTTGGAATTGTTGCATTCTCACAAGTCCAGCCGTCCATTAATTCCATTGACTTTTACCTCGTGCCAATTTAGCTTTGCCCATTCACAGAGCAGATGCTTGTATGTAGGTAGCATGGAATACATTCGAAGTGCCTCGAATTAAACTCCTGTTCCCGGTTACTTGTGCCTGACAGGTATTATTGTACATCTTCCAGTGCTGTTCTCCTCAACCGCATAGTTTCGCCTGGATTTATAGCAGGGCAATATATCCCTTGTCACAATCTAGCACAGAGTTTAAGAGAGCAGCCTTAAATCTGGTGACTCACTCTGAACCAAGTTGTGAAACGGTCACTCAATCCACTGCTCAGCTTTGGACTTTAACTGAATTAACTATTGATTGGTTTACAGAGAAACTGTAAACTTTCTTTTTTTTCCTCTCCCCCTCTCCCCTTCTCTATCTATCTATCTATCTATCTATCTATCTATCTATCTATCTATCTATCTATCTATCTATCTATCTCCCCCACTCTCTGTCTCTCTCTCTCCGTCTCCATCTCTCTCTCTTTCTCTCTCCATCTCCCCTCCTCTCTGTCTCTCTCTGTCTCCCTCTCTCCATCTCTCTCTCTCTCTCTCTCTCTCTCTCTCTCTCTCTCTCTCTCTTTCTGTTTTTTCTTTCATTTTAAAGCTCTTAGGACTTCCACCACCTGACTTCATTCAAACTGCATCAAGGAAAAGAACATTCTTTGGTAAGCATTGATCATTACTGAGCAATTCACTTTAGTGGCTGTAATTATGATGGAAAAGTCTCTATTGCGAGGACTGCTTTATGCAGAGACAATGTGGCTCTGATTTAAGCATTTATGCGCCTAATATTTCCTTGTAAAGTTTTTTTTATTTTTTCATTTTCATAGCATATAATCACATCTATACTATTACATAACCAACAACGTATTGTATTAAATGTTTACATCAATCCATCTTACAATCCAACTCCCCATAAGAAAAAGAAGAAAAAAACCCATTTAGTGGCTCTTCTGCTCTCCATACACTATATTTGTGCGTTCCCTTTCTTCTCCCTCTTTCATCCTCCTCCCTGCCTCCTTTCTTCTCTCTGTCCTCCTTCCCTTCTCTACTTCCCCTTCCTCTCTCCTACTCCTCTCTCCCCTTTCCACTCCTCATTTCTCTCCTCCTCTTCCTCCCTCCTACCCTCTCTCCTTCCCTTACCTCTTTCCTTTTCTTCCCACTCTTCATCTCATTTGCTTGGTGTATTTCAGCTTCTGAGCAAGCTCCATTTTATGTTATTTATAGTTCCTTTTCAATATACATATTTTATTTTAAACATATATTCTCCTCCTTTTTTAAAAAAGAAAAGAAAAATAGAACAAAAAAATATACATATATAGTCATTCTACTTTTAAACCCCTCCCAGCCTAATTTGGGTACCTGGTTACAATTCCCCGCTATTCTCATCATTATGTTTATATAATTACACATCCTTACGCGCCCCCTATTTGTGATTCTGCCTTTAAGTCTCAATAGTTTCCCATTATAAGTGTATTATGCGCCTAATATTTCATAGGAGGATGAAATACCACCACCACTTGCAGTGGCTGGAATACAGTATTGCAGACTAGCTCTGCCCACAGCCACGAGTTCAATCATGACCAGTTCAAGGTTGACTCAGCTTTCGGTCCTTCGGAGGTTGGTCAAATGAGGCCCCAGATTATTGGGGGCAATAGGCTGACTCTGTAAATCACTTAGAAGTGTGAAGCAGAATATAAGTCTTAAGTTCTGGTACTATAAATATAATATAAGATATATAAAATATATAAATTATCAGATCCATGGTTGCACAGTGGTTAGAATGCAGTAATGCAGGCTAACTCTGCCCACTGCCAGGCGTTCGATTTAGATTGTGCTCACTGTTGCCTCAGCCTTTGTGAGGTAAAATGAAGATTCAGATAGTTGGGGGCAATTAGCTGGCTCTGTAAACCGCTTAGAGAGGGCCTGTAACGCACTGTGAAGGGGTATATAAGTCTTACGTGCTGGTGCTATTTTACACAAATGGGCTATCTTGTTCACGTATCGCTATCAACAAAGTGAAGTGCAACGGATGCACCGAACAACGCTGTTTGAGTTGGCACCAGCCAAAATTCCCTGATTTGGACCCAAGGCAGAAAAATTTGGGTGGATGCTGCCCCAGAGTATATTGTGTTAGTAGAAAAAAAAATCCGATGCCCCTTTGAATGTAGCATGCGCTGTGTAAAAATTGGTACCCGCCCCCTATGCCTACAGCAAATTAATTTTGTAATTAAGAATTCCTACTTGGCTGCCTGGCCATTAAAATGAAACTTCTAGCAATTTCAGACAAACAAGTAATATTCAAGACTGCAACAATTTGCTCTCTCGGAATCGGTGCAATTTTCTTCTTTGTTGACTGACAGTTTGTGCAAACGTCCCTCAGTTTCACAATCTCAGCTGAACGTGGAAACGTACCCACCGTTTTAATATCGGTTTTCCTCTTTTTTTAGATTCCAACGGGGTTCCGAAAAGCATCACAAACACTCGAGGGAAAATAAGGAACCCAAATTCCAAAGATCTAAGCGTTGTCTTGAAAACGCAACATGGCTCCTTTCTGGATTTTGTCAAGAAGTGCCTCGTGTGAGACTTTTTTTAAAAAAAATTACTTTGCTAAATCCTGCTTTTATTTTCCTGTGCTTTTAAAAAAAGAAATACCGTATTTTTCGGAGTATAAGACACACCTACCTTTTTGGGGGGAGAAAAAACAAGAAATAAAATCTGCCTTTGCCTCCCAGGATCCATCCGGTATTCATCTGGCCCATTCACTGTGGCCCGTTTTACACCGCCCGTTTGCCGCGGTCTGTTTGGTGCCGCCCATTCGCCGCCACCGATCCCCACTGCGGGAACTGGCTGAAAATGCGATGCCCGGAGGCCAAAAATGGGGCGTACGGTAGCAGAAAATGCGACGCGCGGAGGCTGAAAACAGACAAAGGGTGGGGGGCGGGGTGGATTCCTACCGGTTCAGATTGGTTCGGACCGGTTCGGCTGAATAGGTAGTAACTTGGCCTACCACACCCCCAAACTGGTTCTCTTGGTGGCGCCTGTGATGGGGCGGCCGGTGGGCATGGTTTTGGCAACTTTCAGTGTATAAGATCACAATTTTCACCCACTTTTAGGGGTGGGGGGAAGTGGGTCTTATACTCCGAAAAGTACGGGAACTGTGGAGAAACAGAGAATTGTAGAGAAGTTATTTTTGGATAGCTTAATTCCTCATTTGGTCAATTATCTCTGAAAATGTTTTTTTAGGAAAATTCTGAGAGTGATTTTCACATTGCAATTGATGAGCGATTGGAAAGTGTATTAAATAGTCTTTCATTCTTTGGTAATGAAACTTTCCTGCTTGTCTTCCTGTGGATTTTGAAGAATTTTCTTGGATTATTCCATGTTCTCTCACGATCATGGGTGTTTGCAGTGACCACAATTATAACAAAATAAGCCAGGAGGTCTGGCTAGGACCTTGCTTAAAGCAAAGTGTATCCTTAAATATTTCCAAATGTTATGCAGGGGCTCTGCGGTTAAGATTAACCATGTGTAAGCCGCCGTTGTAACGTCATTGCGAGTTAAGCTCACAAAAGAGTTTTAAAATGAGGAGATGAAATCGAACTGGCTGGAACACACAAATGGCGAAAGTTTTTTTATAGGTTCGAGACCTGGGCGCGCAGGACAGGATGAGCTCCCACCCTTGTTCCAGCTCCTGCCAAGGTAGCAGTTTGAAAGCATGGAAATGCGAGTAGATAAATAGGTACCACTTTGTGTGGAAGGTAACAGCGTTCCATGATGTCATACTGGTCATATGACTGCGGGAATATCTTCGGTCAGTGCTGGCTCAATGCCCCCCCCCCCTAAAGTTGGCAACGACTAGTAGAGTAAAGCCTGCTGTGAGTCTTTTATTTTTTAGCTTTTTAAACTCTACCTCTTCTTTTTAGTACACAATAGTCCTTGACTTACAACTATTCATTTAGTGATCATTCAAGATTACCGTATTTTTCAGAGTATAAAATGCACCCCACCCCCCAAGAGAGCATGGAAATGTTGGTGCATCTTATACATCGAATGCAGCCATTTTTGGCCTCCCGAAGCCCTGCGCCCGCATCCCATTTTTGTGAAACAGGCTGTTCTTCACAAAAACTGAGGCGTTTTTCTCTTCCTCCAGCCCCCAGCAGTAGTCTGCAGGCTTCAGCAGAGCTGGGAGAAGGCAAAAACGCCTCAGTTTTTGAGAAAAAAGGTCTGTTTTCCACACATTTTTCACAAAAATGAGGGCTTTTTGCCTTCCCTCAGCCCTGCTGAAGCCTGCAGAGTGCTCCTGGGGGCCGGGGAGGACAATAACTTTTTTTTCTTACTTACGTCTTCGAAATCTTGGTGTGTCTTATACACCGGTGCATCTTATAGTCCGAAAAATACGGTACATCGCTGGGAAAAGTGACAAGACCATTCCTTGCACTTATAACAGCATCCCCATGGTAATGTGATCACAACCTGGGTGCTTAGCAACAAACATATATTTATGAGGGGTTGCAGCATCCTGAAATGGGCTGAAAGAGCCACATGCGGCTCCGGAGCTGCAGACTGCCCGCCCCTGGTTTAGCCGTAATCTGTTTTTTTATTATTATCCTCTTTTCATATCAAGGTGGAAACCTTCTTCGCGCATGATTCCAGAAGAAGCCATTCACCACCCTTGGATGGAGGAACCGTGGCCCCCCCGACTTAAACAGAAGCCCAAGACAGCTACGAAGCCGAGCGAGACGACGTTTTACACCCTGGAGAAGAAAAAGGAAAACGCTCATAAAAATACACAGATAGAAAAAGAAGGTTGCTTAGTTTTAATTCTTCCTTTCCTTTAAAAATAATAATCAAAGCCCTACATGTACTCCTCGACTTACAACCATTCATTCGGTGACTGTACAAAGTTAGGACAGTGCTAAAAAGGGGGGGAGGACTGAGAATCGGTCCTCACACTTACAACTGTCTCCATCTGCTCAATATTTAGACACTTGGCAATGACACATGCCTTTTGCAACTGCTACAGCATCCTGGGGTCCCATAATCCTTTGTCTGGGGTGGTGTAGGGTTTCCTGCCTGAGCAAGGGATTGGACTAGAAGATCTCCAAGGTCCCTTCCAACTCTGTTATTCTATTCTAATAATTGCTACTTCCCAGTGGGGTTCTGACAAGCTAAATCAATAGGGGAAGTTGGATTCGCTTAATGACCATGTGATTCGCTGAATGACTGCCGCCAAAGTCATAAAATTTGGCGTGACTCGCTTAGGCGCTGCGACGTGGCATTGGTTAGAATGCAGTACAGGTAGCCCTCGGCTTGCAACGGTTCATTTAGTGACCGAATTTACACCATCGCCGAAAACCGTGACTGATGACCATTTTTCACACTTACGACTTGCAGGATCCCCGTGATGATGTGATCCAAACTCCGATGCTTGGCAACTGGCTCATAGTTAGGACGGTTGCAGTTGTGTGGGTCACGGGATCTCCTTTTTTGCGACCTTCTCACAAACAAAATCAACAGGGGGAAGCCAGATTCAACAGCCAGACTACTAACTAATCAGCTGCAATCATTCACGTAAATGACCGTGGGCGAGAAAGGCCATCCAATGAGGCGAAACTCCCTTAAAAATGCCTCGCTTAACAACGGGACTTTGGGCCTCTCTTGTGGTCGTAAGTTGAGGACTACCTGTATAAAGAATTTCTTTTCCTGGCAATGTGTAGAGCAGTGGCACAACCGGTGGGTTTTTCTGTCTTTTTTTTTTAGTTTTAAAGAAGCAGCCTTTAGGGTGTGGTTTAATTGATTATTATTATTTTTTTTTGCACATTGCAGAGGGCTGGACTAGATGATCCCTTTGGTTCCCTCCAGCTCCACAGTTTTGGGATTCTATGGCTTCTCTCTGTCAAGCTGGGTGACAGGAAGCATAGCAGGTAGCCTTTGTTAGATTTAAAAACAAACCAAAGGGATGATATTCCCTTTAAACTCAAAGTGGACGGGGAGGGGGGGGATGAATTTAAAATATGGTTTTCAGAGAATAGTTGTAGACCGGACTTTTATCACAATTCATTATTATTGTTGCTTGCTTTCATCATCTTGTGATTGGGCAGGCTAGTGCCAGTAAAAAAAAAACACAATATTACAGGTAGTCCTCGACTTATCACCATCCATTTAGTGACCATTTTACACACTTATGGCCCGTTGCAGCATCCCCATTGGTTTAAAGGCCCTGCATTCACTTAACAACCAGGATGGTTTCACTTAACAACCATGGGCGGGGGGGAATCATAAAATCAGGTCCTGCTCCCTTAACAACTACCTTGCTTAACAGTAGAAGTCGTGCTCCTAATTGTAGCCGTAAGTCGAGGATTATCTGAATGCTTGGATAGCGGCTAATACACATGGCCATTTGCTCCTCTCTGGTTTTAGTCTTCAAACAGAATAACGTTTTGGCTCTTTCCTGCTTCGCAGGTGACGTCGCTCGGCAGCGGTCCAGCACAGAAGTAAAATCCGACCCACCTGAAAAGTTACCTGCTTCGCATCCAAAGCTTTCTCCCGTTGCCTTGTCTGAAGAAATAAATAAAGAGGAAAACCAGAGCTCAGCTAAACAAGAGACTCCAGTGAAGGAAGGAGAACCTCCAATGGACAAAGTGGCTAAAAGGGAACACCGACCGGGGAAAACCTTGCGGAAAAATGCAAGCATCTTACCACCCATTAAGTACAAGCAGTGATTGGACCTCTCTTTCCGTGCAGTTTCTAGATAAATATTTTGCTGTAACGTGTTCAAGAACAGAAATTTAACGCATCTCTCTCTCTCTCTAACCGTGGTCTGTGCGCTTTTATTGGCGGTGTTGGGCCTTGAGATGGGACTACACCTCCCGGTCTCCCGGTTTCTAATAAACTGAATTCACACGTGCCGGATGTCGAATCATGGACTCGTAAGAAACTGGTCAGGCTCCCCGCCCCCACCCCCCACCCCCCAAAAATCATGCTATGAAATATAGTAATTTGTTTATTCAAGCAATAAATCGTGGTTTATTCATTAAAGCGAGCTGAACATTTATCAGGGAACTAAAACGGCATGAATAGATCTGTAGATGAATCCGTGACGTGCAGTCAGGTGTGGCAGGGGAGGCACAGCCTCACCACTGTCATCACGAAAAGAAAAGAAAATGTAGAAGGAAAAAGGCGAGAGCTGAGGTCAGGCTGAGCTAGTTGCTGCCTCACCGTGGATGGCTTAACTGTTTAAAAAAGCCTCTAAAAAAGCGCCCTCTACTATGAGGCAGGAGAACTGCATGCCTCATCTAGTCTGACTTTAGGCATTTTATGATCACTCGAGCAGAGTTAAGCAAGGGTTAAAAGCCTAAAAATTCCTGATGTAGGTGAGGCACACAGTTCTCCTGCCTCATAGTAGAGGGCGTTCGTTTGGGTGGGGCTTCTTCAGAGGACCCGAGGCAAGAGCAGAGTTGAAATCCTCTCTGCAAACAGCTGGAAAAGGTACGTGTGGATCGGAGGGATGGGGAGGAATTCAAACTTCAAACTTCAAAATGTAGTTTGATTGCAGGCAGAGCCACGTTGCCTTTTCAAACCTGTAATCAGTGAAGCTGGGCTGGACTGGGGGAAAGTGTGTGTAGTCCAATCCAACATACGTGTGTGTGTGTGTGTGTGTGTGTGTTTGACAGAGGGGGGAGGGAGGGAGAGATGGAGGAAGAAGGGGAAGGGAGAAGAAAAAGAAAGAAGGAATATAGAAGGCTGGGGAAGGCTCGGACAAGGGCTCTGTGTCAGAGGCAGAGATGGGACCAAGGCCGCTTGGCAGTTCTCAGCTGCCTTCGGAGCTGGACAGCAGTGAGGCAGAGGAACAGCTGGAGCCTGTTCCCAGTATGCGCATGTGCAAAGCTGCCAGAAGAAAAGAACAGCTAAGAAATGAGGGTCGACTTGGGAGTAAAGCCACAGGTGGACAAAGAATAGCTCCTCTCAAGAGGAGCGACAGCAATTTGTTTATTTGTTCGTTAGTTCATTTCAGGAGTGTGAAGATCTGTCCGTGAATCTCCGAGACTCTGTGCCAAATCTTTCCTTCCAGAGCATTGCGTTTGAACAATATTGACATGGCAGCATTCCAAGCTAGATAAGGTCTGTGGTCTAAGTTCACCTTTGAAAGACTGTTTGCCAAGCCTTTGCTGAATGTGAATGAGGAGGAATTCACATTCGTTTAATAAAAGGGGTTTTTTCGGGACCAGGACTCTGCCTCGTGCTTTTTGGGGAAACCTAGATCAGAAAACTTTGTTGCTCTTTTCTGCACTCTTTTTGAGTCTCAACTTTTTTGTACCATGGTAACTAAAACCGGACATGGTATTCCAGTGCAGTATAAAGTGGTACTAAAGAGCCGTGCTGCCACAGTGGTTAGAATGCAGTGCTGCAGGCTATTTCTGCTGACTACCAGCTGCCAGAAGTTCAGCCGTTCGATTCTCACCAAGCTCAAGATTGACTCAGCCTTCCATCCTTCCGAAGTCGATAAAATGAGGACCCAGATTGTTGGGGGCCATGTGAGGTTTACATTCCGCTGAGAAAAGTTATTGCTACTATCAATTTACACGATCTTGAAGCTATCCCTGATGATGATTCACCCCAGGATTGCCTTGGCATTAGAGGCAGTGCAGCACACGGCTGGCTCATCCCATGTTTCCCCGAAAGAAAGACCTACCAGAAAATAAGCTGTAGCATGATTTTTCAGGATGCTCATAAAATAAGCCTTACCCCAAAAATAAACCCCGATTACGATTGTCAGCCAGACAGATGCATTTACCATAATTCCCCAAAAAAGAGACCTAACTGGAATATAAGCCCTAATGCATCTTTTGGAGCAAAAATTAATATAAGACCTGGTCTTATTTTTGAGTAAATACGGTACATAAGGGTTGGTCTACTAGAATACCTAGATCCCTCTCACAGTTGAGTCATATACCACCTACTCAATGCCTGTATATACATTTTTTGTTGCCTCTGTATAAGTCTGGTCCCACTCTCCTTCCTGGATTTCATAAGAGCAATTAAGACTTAGCTGTCAGGCCTGCAGGCATTTTTTCTTTTGGATCTTTGGCCTGTCACACTTTCTATTATTCTACTATGCCTTTTCTATTGTGGGGAAATGGGAGGGGGATTGTATGGAGTTAGATGCTATGCAGCCAAAACAAAATTCCTTTCTAGAAAGCCAAGGACATCCTTTGTCTCTGCACCTCTGCACCTGACTGGAACTGGATGGGTAGAAATGCCGGCATGGGAGTGGAAGATTAGACCATGGGATGGACTTGTGGGTGTGGGGGGCAAGATCTTGAACTTTCAACTGGGTGGGGAAAACCAGGAAGCTTTCCGATTCGGGTTTTCCCAGATGTGCCAACATGGCTCTCTTCATAAATTGGAACTTTGAGCAATACTTTGCCTTGGACTCTGATTTAATTTTGGATGCTATTTGGAGCGCTGACTTTAGCTTTACCATCCAACCCAATAGGAAGGATCGCTTTGTGTATAAGGAAGGAATTGCAGAAATATGATTTTTTAAAAAATTTGTTTGTGGTTAATCCCTTATGATTAAGTTTGAAATTGTTATATATATTATGTTATATATTATGGGCTTCATCGTTATTATTTTTTATGGAGAGTTTTGTATTCTACAATGAAGATGACTTAAGGAATCATGCGCAAATAGTTTGGCGTGCAAATGCCACTCAACATCTAACAGGCAGCAGATTGCTGAATATAATCCAGGGTAGTCCACAACTTACAACAGTTCATTTAGTGACTGTTCGAGGTTACAACGGCACTGAAAAAAGTGACCTATGACTATTTCACACTGACAACGGTTGCAGCATTCCCATAGTCATATGATCAAAATTCACACGTTTGGCAACTGACTTTTATCTATGATGATTGCAGTGTCCCAGGGCCATGGGATCCCCTCTTGGTGACCTTCTGACCAGCAAAGTCAATGAGAAACCCAATTTCACTTAACAACTATGTTATTCACTGAAAAAGTGCAGTGATTCACTTAACAACGGTGGCAAGAAAGGACATCAAATGGGGCAACATTCAGTTCACAGCTGTCTCACTTAGCAATGTCTACATCTCGAACTCAATCGTGGTCACGAGCCGAGGATTATCTGTAATAGGTGGCATGGCTGCGAGGCCAAAACGGCTGGGGTGTCACTGGAATGCCATCGGCATTGACAAAATCCCCATCAGTCAATTGCGAAAGGCAGCTTTACTCAGAACAGCTTACAACCTTCAACCATCAAACATTTACCTCTGCCTATCTCGGGTCCCTAAGAAGGACAAAAATACCAAAATCCATTCTAAACCCCGGGTGATTGTGCGACCAACCGCAATAACAACAATAGGCCTAGAAATAACACTTTGCACCGACACTAAGTATTTCCTTCCTTTATTCATTTCACTGCTCAGCAGGGGTTGGGGGAAATCAGTAAAACTCATATCATCTTTGACCAATGAGTGCTGTATCGAGGAAAACTAACGGGGCTAGGAGAGGCCGAGACCCAAGAGGCCGATACCCGAGACATGCTGGGCTTACAGGTTCTGAAGCAGCCAATCCAGGACTGGCAACCGCACAAAATTGCCCAGGGCTTCTCCTAGCTGCCTTTCCTTCTCATACTTCAGCACGGATTGCATGACGTCTCCCACGCTGTAGTTTCTGTCCACAGCCACCGTGGAGAGTTGTTGGAGCTGCAGGAGAGGATTAGAGGAAGAGAGAAATGGTTGAAGAGGTACAGTCTTTGACTCACAATCACAACTGAGCCCAACATTTCTGGGGTTAAGTGAGGCACTGTCGCGCCAGGGCCGGAAGGAGAAGTGGGCCGGCGGCCATGCTGGCTCTTGCTGGATGGGGCTGCTGGAGCCGTCGCCATGAGGTGAGGCAACTGGCTGTGGTGGCCCTGAGGTAAACTGGTGTGGGGCGCGTGAGGCATCTAAAAATAAATAAGACACCCACTGAAAATAAGCCCTAGCGCTTATTTTGGTGCCCAAAAGAAAGCAAGACCGGGTCTTATTTTGGGGGAAACACGGTACTTCATGTCAAGAGTGATTTGCACTTTCATCTACATTTGTCTTGACAATAATGAGGAGGGGGGATGGAATGTAGGGGTGGGAGAAT
The DNA here is from genome assembly GCA_029891615.1 of Natrix natrix natrix. NCBI lineage: Eukaryota > Metazoa > Chordata > Lepidosauria > Squamata > Natricidae > Natrix > Natrix natrix. The sequence goes on from JAKRSK010006701.1 coordinate 1,361,532, forward strand.
GGTATTCAAACATCCGTCGGCTTCTGTGAGACATTGCTGGCATCTTAAGGACACACCGAGCAGATGTCCCGGCATGGCCGGTTGTTTCCCATAACAAAATGAACACAAGAGATTAGTGGATATTTTGGATCGTGGGTGGCCGGTAGGGAAAGGGGGGATTAACTATGCTTGCTTTTGTGCGGGAAACGCAGAGCTGGTTCCGCTTTTTCTACGTCAATGTGGTTTATTCAATAAAGTTTTATACTCTCAGTAATGGAGTGATGCGGTGGCCTAGAAGTGGGAGCTTTTGCCTCACAATCAGGAGGCTGTTAATTCGATCCCAGGTTAAGGCAGATATTTCTCTCTCTGACCACACTGAAAATATGTCTGCTGAACAAAACTCCGCATTGGCAACAGGAAGGGCATCTGACCATTAAAACACTTTGCTAGCTCCCCATTCAGTTGCCCGGACTCCACCCCACAAGGGATTATGGGGTCATTAAAAGAAGATGATGAGAAAAATAATGTCCCAGGAGGTCCTTTTTCTGGATTCGCCAACTGGACAGTTGACGCATTTGCATGCTTTCATGGACTACTTGTCTACGATTATAAACAGGAACAGAAAAAGTGTTTCTGCTCCTTCAAACCTGAGCAGAAATCCAATGCCATCCTAGTTTTATCTTCTCACACGCTATTCCCCACACCCTCCTGGCGCGTCCAACTGTACCTTGTTCAAGGTTTCTTCGTCATCATCCATGAAGTACAACATTGGGACGTTCAACTGAGAGGCTGCCACCCATTGGAGAATGGCTTGGAGTTGCTTGTTGTGAATGTTTTCCGGAGCACTCTGGTTAGCCACAACTACCTTACGTCCGGTAGGTGTGTCTTCTCCGGACTCTGCTCTGCTTTCCGGATTTCCCGAGCATTTTGAATAGAAACCTCCACCCATCTCCTCTCCATCTCCGAGTTCTCCAAGTCCCGACTCAGGATTGCTGTATTTGGCAATCATCAGACACAGCTTGGTGACGGTATCGACCAGTTTGTCAACGAAGGGGCCGCTCCCTCCTTCCTTCTTGGCATCGCACTGGTCCAGAATCATTTTGGTCAGTCCGGCTATAGCATCTTCATAGGAATGGTCCATATCGCAATGTCCCAAAGAACTTAGGCCTTCAGGAGCCTTGAAAGCACTCTGGATTGCTTCATCAGCCATCAATGCCCCTGGACTTCCTCCTAATTTGTTGACGGTCTCATTGATGAGCTTCTGGATCAGCATTACGACCACGCTTGACATATCATTTTCCGCGTTCATCCCAAGCTGCTCGTCCTCACATTGCTTCAAAGTGTCGGACAGTTTTAAAGAGCCGAGGCCTTTATCTTGGGCTAAAAAACCCAGGCCGCCACCTGCCTTGCTGGATCGGCCCCCTTCCACTCCATCCTTCATGGCGTTTTCCTGCTGCACCAGATGATATTGTATCAGCAACAACGCCGTCACAATCAGGTCTCTCGCCCAAGAATCAGTGGTAAGATTAGCAAGGTCTGGGATTTCTTGGGTTGGCATAGGCTTGGGGGGCATTGCAGTTGTCCCTGTAGGGTCCTGATGTTGCTTCTGATGCCACATGTTGAGACCTTCTTTGATGATGTGATTGCCGACTGTTTCCGCACAGGTCATTTCCTTGTCTTTCATGGTTTCTGATTTCGCCGCCGAGAACCTCATGTTCTGAGTCTTGGTGTCGGTGCCCCGGCCGGTTTTGATGGTAGCAAAAGCCATGCTCTGAGATTTGGCTTTCTCGCTGACCTGCTTTTGCACAATCAGAGCGTTGTGCAGGCGATTCAACATGGCTTGGACAATCTCAGAGGCCTTTTGGCTACCTTGCGTGAAGAGGCTTCGCTTCACGGCAGAAACAAAGTCAGAATCAGTCATGAGGGTCCCAGTGACATCATGTAAGTTCTTCATGCAGGAGTCAATCAGGTCGGACACCACCTCCTTGGAGTGTTTCAGCAGAACCTTCTTCAACACGGCGCACGCGATGTTGGAATCGTTAACTTTGACTTTCATCGTCTTCATCACGGAGACCATCATGTCCGAAACCACGTTGTTGGCATAAACCAGAATCCCTTTGCTCAGCGAGTTGTTGTATTCGTCAGGCCCAAAGCGTTTCCGATGGTGGAAGCCTTTGCCCTCGTCCCTTTGAGGCTCGCTTTTATTGGGCACTTCCGTGTTTTCCTCTTTGTAATAAATGGTGGTTTTCTTTTTGGTGGTGGGGCTTTCTTCGTAGCGGCACTCACACATCTTGGTAGGGCTGTGCTTGCTATCCTCAGTCCCCACCCCAATGGAGCGGTGACCGTGGTCCCCAGCAGCGGCAAACAGCGTGTTGTGTATGCAGGTGGGGCTGCTTTCTGAGCGGTCGTTCATCTCCTTGCGCGCCATGGCGATGGCAAGGTTGGAAAGCCTGTTGCAATAAAAAGAGACTTCATCCGGGTCGGGATTGGGGTTCGGCGAAGAGGAGCCGTCGCTTTCTTCATCCTTGGGTTCCTTCTGACAACCGGCCTTCATGCTTAAGTGGAAGTTGGGAGACCCCTTGTTGGAGCTGACATTCAGACTGAATTCTTCATCGCAAGTATTGTAGGGTGCCGGAGAACGGACATTACGCTTGGGCAGGGTTTGACGTCCCTCGGACGGGTCCCTTGGCCTGGCCCTTCTGGCATTGTTACTGGCGTTCAACGCATCCGGGACACCAACATCAGGCTTCTCCAGATCTTGCCGGAGTCTGCTCAGGACCTTGAGGGGATCAGAGGAAGTTTGCTGGAAAAGCTTAGCAGAGTCAGTCTAAGAAATGGCATAAAGGACTTTTTTTTTCATAACAAATCCCTCCCCGTTATCATAGGGAACCGGCACCAGTGGTGGGTTGCAGGTGGTACGCCCCGGTACGGGCGTACCGGAGCCTGCCCAGAGCACCGAGTACCCTTCCGGTATGGTGCACTGGAAGTCCCACCCGCCCACGCTCCTTACCTGTCCTTTAAGCCTTTGGCACTTCTGCGCACACACATGGCACATATGGTGCCTGCGCGATGCTCCACCGAGCAGCTGGAGCATCGTGGAGGCTTGTGGAGGTGTCACAGGCAGGTACGATGCATGCATGCGCCACACGCATCCATGTGGGTGACACCGGGCCCGTTCCAACCTCCAAATCCCACCCCTGGCTGGCCCCGCCCATCCTACGCCCCCCAGGAGTCTCCATGCGGCCTGTTTTGGATGCGAGGTAAGTGTAGGGCCTGTTGCGAAGGCTCAGGGAGAAGGGAAAACGGGCTTCCTGGAAGTTACGGAAGCCTGATGGAGGCAGTTTTCGCCCTCCTAGAGGCTCAAGGAAAGCCTCCGGAGTCTGGGAAAGGCAAAAACAACCCCCCTCTGCTGCCACGGTGCAGGAGGCCAACTAGGCCACACCCACCATGGTCACACCTGTCCAGCAACTGGGCAGAGACCCGTTGCTGAAATCTTTGAAGCCCATCCAAGGAAGGAAGGAAGGAAGGAAGGAAGGAAGGAAGGAAGGAAGGAAGGAAGGAAGGAAGGAAGGAAGGAAGGAAGGAATAATGAATAGAACTTAGACTTAAAGGAGAAGGAGACATTAAACCCAGGATGAATCAGATATCAAGACTTGAAACTTCAGATCCTGCTAACCCAAGATCGAAAACTCAGGGGAATCTGAGGTGAACAACAGGGAATCAAATCCATTATTTACAGTATGCCTAAAAAGTTTTTCTTACCCAGCAGAATGGAATAATAAAATGGAACAAAAAGGTGAAGATTAGGACCACATAAGCACTGCTAATCATCCCTTAGCTGACTCTCTAATGCCCTCTTAAGGACAAAGTAAAGTATTCTGCTCCCAAGTTGACTTGATATAGATTTTGTGGTAAGAGCTGCAACTTCATTGCTCAAGCTGATATGGAGGAGGGGGGGAGGGAGGAGAAGAAGGAAGAAGAAAAAGAAGAACTAGAAGGAGGAGAGGCAAAGGAGGAGGAAGAAGAGGAGGAGGCAGCGAGGAGGAGGAGGAGGAGGAGGAGGAGGAGAGGAGGAGGAGGAGGAGGAGAGGATGTGGAGGAGGAGGAGGAGAAAGGAAGAAGAAGAAGAAGAAGAAGAAGAAGAAGAAGAAGAAGAAGAAGAAGAAGAAGAAGAAGAAGAAGAAGAAGAAGAAGAAGAAGAAGAAGGCAGAAGGCAGAAGGCAGAAGAGGTTGGCTATGTAATGTCCTACTATAGAGAAATAACCCAAAACACATTTGAGAAACTTCTCCAGCTATAGCTCAGCACGATCAAAAAATGTCCTAGAAATATCTGATCGTCACCAAGGTGATATTCCTCAAGCCAGTCTCCTCATCCCACCCCAAGGACCACAGAAGAGGTTTTTGGCCTTCACCTAAAAACAAGAGCTGGCAGTGAGGCAGAAAAATATTTATAAACAGAAAAGCTGCTATTCTGTGCAACATGCCAAGATATCTTGTCAAATCCCAATGATGAAAACTGTGGCCAACCTAGTAGAGATTAAAAACCAAGTCCAACAGGCATCATCTTTCACTCTAAATTCAAGGCGCGGAGGCCGGATTCTGGGCCACGGGGTGCTTAGAACTGTCCGCCCTGGAAACAACGAAGGACCGACCCGCGGTGCCTCTGCCAGTGAAAATGGAGCTCTGGAGGGCTGTGTGAGGCCCTCTTGCACTACATTTTCACTGGAAGAGAATTACAGGAGGCTATCGCAGCCAAAAATGGGGCTCGCAAGGGCCATGGGCAGCACTCCGTTTTCGCTTGCAGGAGCATGTCGCAGCCAAAAATGGAGCTCGGGAACTTATTTTTGCTGGCAAAGCACTCGGGTCACCACAGGTGCCCTTGACAGGAGTGACATCGAGGTGGCCATGCCCTCCCTGGGCCCCTGAGGGTAAACACTACCCTGCTGCGGCCCTCAATAAAAATGAGTTTGACACCCCTGCTCCAGATCCTACGGACTGAAGAATTTATTTGTAGCCAGCGGAAGAAGCTCGGATGGCTTCCTGGACCTCAACATCTGTTGTGCCACTAAGCTCACTGGCCGGACAGGCTGTCTCCTTACCGTCCAGTTCTGTTGCTCCTTCTCCTCCTCTTTCTCCTCACCGGGTGTGTAACGCTCGACTTTACACAATCCACTCTGACTCTGTAACCAGTCAATGTTCTCTGACATCTGAGAGGAGAAGAAATTACAGCCAAACGTGAGGTTGGATGTTTTACCTTGATGGTGTCGAGCCAGGAACCTTCTTTTCCCACGCTGGATTGGGTTTTTTTTCAAACACACAAAAAATATTGAAGGAAAAACTCGAAGTATTGGAGGGGAGGAAGAAAAACAGCTCCGCCACTTACCAGTTTTTTACGGCCACGAGTGGGGCTGCCGGTGTCTTCTGTTTCTGCAAGACCACAGAAGGTGACACAGCATTAGCAGAGAAATTCAACATTTGGGTAAGCTCACATCATATAGATGTTTCCTTTTCTGCTGCCACGAAATGTGAGTTAGCTGAGCTGCCTTTGGGTTTATTTCTCCACTGTGGAGCCAGGAAATGTTCAGGGTTGTCCCAAAGGCATTTTTTTAAGAGATAAATGGACTTTCTTGTTTTTATTTGAGGAGATTTTGCTTCTCGTCGAAGAAGGTTCTACAGTTTTAACTTCTGGCTTCTTCAGAACTGCAGTATCCCTTCCCTTGGAGTGGGGAGGGAATGGAGATTTTGCAGTATCCTTCCCTTGGAGTGGGGAGGGAATGGAGATTTTGCAGTATCCTTCCCTTGGAGTGGGGAGGGAATGGAGATTTTGCAGTATCCTTCCCTTGGAGTGGGGAGGGAATGGAGATTTTGCAGTATCCTTCCCTTGGAGTGGGGAGGGAATGGAGATTTTGCAGTATCCTTCCCTTGGAGTGGGGAGGGAATGGAGATTTTGCAGTATCCTTCCCTTGGAGTGGGGAGGGAATGGAGATTTTGCAGTATCCTTCCCTTGGAGTGGGGAGGGAATGGAGATTTTGCAGTATCCTTCCCTTGGAGTGGGGAGGGAATGGAGATTTTGCAGTATCCTTCCCTTGGAGTGGGGAGGGAATGGAGATTTTGCAGTATCCTTCCCTTGGAGTGGGGAGAGAATGGAGATTTTGCAGTATCCTTCCCTTAGAGTGGGGTGGGAATGGAGATTTTGCAGTATCCTTCCCTTGGAGTGGGGAGAGAATGGAGATTTTGCAGTATCCTTCCCTTAGAGTGGGGTGGGAATGGAGATTTTGCAGTATCCTTCCCTTGGAGTGGGGAGGGAATGGAGATTTTGCAGTATCCTTCCCCTGCCACACCCACCAAGCCACGCCCACCAAGCCACGCCTACAGAACCGGTAGGTTAAAAAAATTGAATTTCACCACTGTTCCCACCTGCTACAATTTCCATCACTTCCTGCTGTTGAGGAGTCTGGTAAGGAAGGTCTACTGTCCTTCCCTCCCTGCGTATAACAAAAACAAAGACATATTAAAACCAAGACAATCCAAAAATAACAGAACAATTAAAAATAAAACCCAATCAGATCCTACAGGTTTACAAGATTTAGACTTCCTTTGCTGGCCCACCCCTTAAGGTAGAGACGGTTTGATATATGGAGCTTACACGTCTTGGCCTGCGTTGACCACAGAATGGAGAAACGTGGCCTACCTCTAGAACATCAATGTGACCACTTACAAAGAATTCCCCAAAAGCGGGCTTTTAGGCCAAGCTTCCAGGATGTTCCTCAAAGGCTCCCCACACTGTGGCCTCCTCTCTCATCCTCTCCTTGTCAGAATGGACCTTGGAGTCACAATGCCCAGGTGACTCTGCTGTTTCCATGGCAATCATCAACACCATCAGAAGGAGGCTCAGCAGTTAGCCAAGGCTTGGGAGGAAACTGGTGAAATGAGGAAAAATGCTGAGGACTAGTCCCCGGTGCATTTATGAGTTGGGTTTTACGGGGATTAAATTAGAGTCAACCTCTTTGCTCAAAGATGAAATCCACAGCAATGCTGGATATTTCTTCCTGTAAAACTAACCTGACTGCCAAATCCTCCTGCCAATTCCTCCTATTTCTCAATTAATTAATTCTTTCTTTCTTTCTTTCTTTCTTTCTTTCTTTCTTTCTTTCTTTCTTTCTTTCTTTCTTTCTTTCTTTCTTTCTTTCTTTCTTTTTTGGGTACAAGTTAAGGACCCAAAAGACTGAACTGTGCAATAGATTCAGGATGCACATGGCTCCTTCATCAATTATTTTCCAGATGGTGGGCAATAGCATTTTGTGTGCATATATACACACACACGTATGTATGTATGTATGTATGTATGTGTGTGTGTGTGTTACAATCCCTGGTATGCCCAAATATGGGAGGGAACTCACTACTCCCCCTTTCTGTCTATCGGCTCACTACAGGAGACCATCCAGGCAGAAAACCATATATATAATACATGGATGGATGGATGGATGGATGGATGGATGGGTAGATAGGTTGGTAGGTAGGTAGGTAGGTTGTTAGGTAGGTATGTAGATTAGAGAGAGGTGGATGAATGGATGGAGGATGGATGGATGGATAGGTGATAGATGGGTGGGTAAGTGGATATATATATATATATACACACATACACACACACACGTACATACATACATACGTACACACCCACATGCACAATATATACATATTGTGTGTGTTACCTGTCCCAGCTTCTCCCAACCTAGCAGTTCGAAAGCACATAAAAATGCAATTAGAAAAATAGGAACCACCTTTACAACGTTCGGTGCGCCTTCAGCGTTTTGTCATGTCGGCCTCATGACTATAGAGAACGTCTTCAGACCGCACTGCTCTTTGGCTTCAAAATGAAGATGAACACCGCCCCCTAGAGTCGGGAATGACTAGCACATATGTGCGAGGGGAACCTTTACCTTTACCTTAGATGGAGCTCTAGATATTGATCCCTGCAAAATTGAAATTTAATTCTATTCATTATTATATATGGAACCCGAAATCACAGCTTTTCTTATTTTCTTTTTCTTTAGCTGGTGTCGACTCACATTCACATCAAGTTTTTCCGTAGAACCTAGGATGTTGTTATGTAGCAACGCAGTAGATATGTCGATCCAAGTAGTGTGGACTTTTCTAATTTGACAGATGGAAATTCTGTCAGTGTTCAGATGTCTAAGTCAGTGGTTCTCAACCTTCCCAATGCCGCAACCCTTTAATACAGTTCCTCATGTTGTGGTGATCCCCAACCATACAATTGGTGTCTTGGTTCCTAAGACCATTGAAAATATGTGTTTTCCGATGGTCTTAGGCGACCCCCTGTGATAGGGTCGTTCAACCCCCAAAGAGGTCCTGACCCACAGGTTGAGAACCACTGGTCTAAGTGTTTAGACTGGATTTGGCATTTTTATCCACCTATCAAGTACTTCCCAAAGACCTGAGATAGGCAGATGTGGATGTTTCATGGTTTCAAATGTATTGTTGGAGGATGTAAGCTGTTCTAAGTAAAGCTGCCCTTTGCAATTGACAGATGAGGATATTGTCAATGCCAATGGCATTCAAGCGATGTTCCAGATATTTTGGTCTTGCATCCAAGATACTTATTGTTATTAGTACCACCTTTGCTTTCCTTGGCCACGGTTATTCTACTTCTATTTTCAGGTCTTTTGTGACTTTTTCCAATTCTTTTTCTTCTATTCTGCTGTCTCCAGATACTACTGATACCGTATTATTAAATCTATGGAAACACAGGAAGTTCCCAGTACTGGTGACTATTTTATTGATTTGTGGATGACTTTTTGTTGCTACATTGTTGGAAGATTTCAATGAGTTTCTGAAAATATTTTCCAGCCTCCTTAAATAATGCTTTTGTAGCAGTGCTTTTCATATAACAAAGGTTTTGCTGGTTGTCCAAGCTATTGTATTATTACGGTCCTAAATGTAATCTAGATAGTATTTTCAATTGTCAACTCTTAGGAGTGACTTCTTCACAGCAATTATACATTTTATAATTGTATACATTAAAGTTATAAATGAACCTCTTTCTCTAAAGTTATGTCACTTCTCTTTCTACAATGTATCCTTTTCAAACATCAGCCATAAATCATAAATCCATCTGGTTTTCCACAAAAAGTCCTTAAGGAGTTTCCAGATAGCATTAAACATAGATATTGTCATTAATCAAAGAAGTCAGTTAAGTATTAAACATAAATATTAATCAAAGAAGTCAGTTTGGCCTTCCCAGCAAATTCCATCATGTTCATTAAACATTCGTCTATATCTTAAGTATTGCAAAATCTTTACATCTTTCAGTATAATCTCTTTAAGCTTCCTGTTGCACTTGTTGGGAGTTTTTGTCTAATCTCATCTGAAATTCCTCCAAATCCACTTTCAATATTTTTTAGAAATTCACTCACCTTTTGGGCAGAATTCAGTCAAAACCATGCCTTCCAATTTATCTCATCAAATGGACCCTTTTTGTTGAATATATGCTCTTTTCTCGAATACGAGATTCTAATTGGAATTTATTTAAGAACAATTAAATGTGTATTATCAATCTTCAAACATGGAACTAAAGACCTAGTCGGTAAATCTGGGAGAGAAAATACCTTTCCAAAGGGGCTTTTTTGCCAACACAAAAATGTGAATCACAAAATAATTCAGGCCAAGCAAAAACCATTTATTAAGGGGGAGGTCAAATCTTTTTTTTTACATGGTGCAGAAACAAATGATACATTCATTCAGTGTATATGTGATGTGTCAAAAAACAACAAACCAAACCGTAAGACATAAATTAGATGTGAAAATGAAAGAACGGTGATCCTAAATAACACTGATCCTAAAAAACATTGCACAAGTGGCAAATTCAACGATTATATAACTCACATACACACACACACACCCTTTCCAGCAGAATTTGCATCTTTCTTAATACAGGTAGTCCTCTACTTCACAACGATTTGTTTAGTGACCATTTGAAGTTACAAAAAAGCTGAAAAAAATGTGACACGATCAGTTTTCACACTTATAACCGTTGCAGCCTTTTCCATGGTCACATGATCAAAAGGCTTGGCAACTGGCATGGACCTATGACGGGTTGCACTGTTCTGGGCTCCTGTGATTACCATTTGTATTTGCATTTGTATTTTTTATTTGTATTATTTGTTTTTGTATTATTTGTATTTGTATTATTTTATTTCTATTATTTGTATTTGTATTATTTGTATTTTTTATTTGTATTATTTGTTTTTTATTATTTTTATTATATTTGTATTATTTGTATTTTTATTTGTATTTTTATTTGCATTTGTATTATTTATATTTTTATTTGTATTATTTATATTTGTATTATTTGTATTTGTCACAAAGTCGATTTCTTTCAAATAAAATCAATGGGAGAAACTAGATTCGCTTCACGACCGCATGGCTCCCTTAACAACTGCTACCATTCGCTTAGCAACCGAACAGCTCTAAGTCGCAGCTGGATCGCCCGTCTAGCTTCGCCTCCATTCCCGCGACCTAGGCCCCGCCTTTCGCCGCGAGAGCTCGCTCCGCAAACGGACGTCACAGGCCGCGGTTTGGCCTTCGGAGGCCGCCGTAGCGTGGGGGGCGGGGCTCTGCACCAAGGCCGGGCAAGATGGCGGCTTTCGTCCGCGTCCTTCCTCGCGCGGCGCTTTTCGCCCCCGGGAGGCGTAAGTCGTGGCCGGAGGGCGACTGAGGGGCGGCCGGTCGCTCCTTCTCGGGCTCAGCCCGGGCATGGAAGCGGCGGAGCTTCGCCGCAGGCTCGGCGACGCCGGCTGGGAAGGTCACCGGGAGGACGCCCGAAGGGTGGCTTTATTTTTTCCGACGCTTTTCTTTCCTGGAGTGGCCTCGCGACAGCCGGTCAGGGGAGGAAGCGGCTCTCCGTGGCTTCCCCGCTCTGTGGCCGCCCCATTTCCTTCTCTGTCGTGCAAAAAAACCTCTCTGGCGGCCGAGTAGAGGTAGTCCTCGACTTACGACCACGACAGAGCCCAAATTTTTCGGCTGTTAAGCGAAACATCGGTTCAGTGAGTTTTGCCCCCGTTTCGTCAGCTTGCCTGTCGCGGTTGTTAAGTGAATCCCTGCAGTGGATGAGTGAAGTCACCCGGTTGTTAAGTGAATTCCTGCAGTGGATGAGTGAAGTCACCCGGTTGTTAAGTGAATCCCTGCAGTGGATGAGTGAAGTCACCCGGTTGTTAAGTGAATCCCTGCAGTGGATAAGTTAAGTCACCCGGTTTTTAAGTGAATCCCTGCTGTGGATGTGTGAAGTCACCTGGTTAAGTGAATTCCTGCAGTGGATGAGTGAAGTCACCCGGTTGTTAAGTGAATCCCTGCATTGGATGAGTGAAGTCACCCGGTTGTTAAGTGAATTCCTGCAGTGGATGAGTGAAGTCACCCGGTTGTTAAGTGAATCCCTGCAGTGGATGAGTGAAGTCACCCGGTTGTTAAGTGAATCCCTGCAGTGGATAAGTTAAGTCACCCGGTTTTTAAGTGAATCCCTGCAGTGGATGTGTGAAGTCACCTGGTTAAGTGAATCCCTGCAGTGGATGAGTGAAGTCACCCGGTTGTTAAGTGAATCCCTGCAGTGGATAAGTGAAGTCACCCGGTTGTTAAGTGAATCCTGCTTTCCCCCCCCTGGCTTTGCTTGTGAGAAGGTCGCAAAAGGGGAAAATTGCGTAACCCGGGACACTACAGCGGTCATAGATTATTTGTATGAATGTGAACCGGTTGCCAGACTAGCTGAATTTCGATCGCGTGACAATGGGGATGCTGGTCATAAGTGCGAGAAACGGCCATAAGTCACATTTTTCAGTGCCATTGTAAGTTTTTTGTTTTATTGGTTTTATTTTTTTTATTTATTTCATCAAGCATGTATTGGATAACGTATATGAGTATAAACATGATTTTAGATACATGAAATGAATACAAATAAAAAGAAACATTAGGACAGGGACCGTAGGTACGTTGGTGCGCTTATGCATACCCCTTACAGACCTCTTAGGAATGGGTTGAGGTTGACAGTCTCTAAGCTTAAAGTTTTGGTGGTTTGGGGAAGAAACTTTGAATGGTCACTAAGGAACAATTGTAAGCCGAGGACTGCCTGTAACCCAGAGTAGGTGCAAAGACAAATGCAATTTCCTGCCTGAGCAGAGGGGTGGAGTACATCGGGGGTCTCCAATTCCCCCCCCCCCCCCCATCCATGGACCATCTCCATCTCTGTTGAGACTCCAGAAAGAGTGCAGAAAAGAGCAACAAAGATGATTAGGGGACTGGAGACTAAAACATATAAAGAACGGTTGCAGGAACTGGGTATGTCTAGTTTAATGAAAAGAAGGACTAGGGGAGACATGATAGCAGTCTTCCAATATCTCAGGGGCTGCCACAAAGAAGAGGGAGTCAAACTATTCTCCAAAGCCCCTGAGGGTAGGACAAGAAGCAATGGGTGGAAAGGAAGGACCAAAGAAAGACCAAGGGAGGCATCACCAAAAAAAGAGCTCAATTAATTTGCTCAGTTGATACCAGGGGAGCTAAAGCTCACAATGAGATGAGGTTGTGTAGAATAAATGTGTCGTTATAGTCAGGATAAAGGGGAACGTATTCAGGGCAGTCCTTGAATTACAACAATTCATTTTAGGGACCGTTCGAAATTAGAGCAGCACTGAAAAAAGTAGCTTATGACTGTTTTTCACATGCACCACCCAAGTTGCAGCATCCCCATGCTCACCGGATCAGAATTCAGAACTGTCACATTTGTGACAGTTGCAGTGTCCCGGGTCATGTGATCACCTTTTGCAACCCGCCGACAAAACAAAGTCAATGGTTGAAACCAGATTCCCTTCACAACAGCGCCGCTAACTTCACAGTGGCAGAGATTCACTTAATAACCGTGGCAAGAAAGGTCGTGAAATGGGGCTGAGCTCACTTAACAACTGTCTCACTTAACAATGGAAATTTGGGGTCCAGTTGTGGTTGCAAGTCAGGGACTTAACCCGTATGCCAGCAATGAGTTAGGTAAAATCTTGGGAGATGAGTGTACATATTACGTCCAATGTCCTTGTGTTTTAGGTTATGGCATTTCTCCAGGTGTGCTCTCGCTTCTTCAACAAGATCGCTCAATTCATTATACGGTGATGCCACATGGGCGCAGTGGACGTTCCTCGGTCAGTGGTATTGTTGCCACAGTCTTTGGGGCCACAGGATTCGTGGGCCGATATATTGTTAATCACCTAGGTAATATACAAGAAGGGCAGACTCCAGTTATTTAATGAATGTTGTTTATTAATGTATTGCTCATCCGACCTACATATCCAATAATACACCATTCAATTATGAAGGTAAATGCTACAAATGTATCTTAGCGTTATCTGAAAATTTCTTTTAAATGAGCAATCAGAAGGATTTTTCATAAAATGATCAAATACAAGTATATCACAGAAGTGAGTACACCCCCTCACATTTTCTAAGTATTTATCTTTTCATGTGACAACACTGAAGAAATGACACTTACAATGTGGAAGTGTTTATAATGTAAAGTAGTGAGCACACAGCTTGTATAACAATGTAAATGAGTTGTCCCCTCAAAATAACGCAACACACAGCGAGTACATCCACTATCATTTTTTCAGTGTTGTCACGTGAAAAGATATACTTAAATATTTACAAAATGTGAGGGGGGGCACTCACTTCTGCGATATACTGTATATGCAAAAGTAACAATATCACACTATAATTTAGTATTCAGCACATTTAAAAAAGAATGAAACTATTTTCAAATGTGGCTGTCATGAATTAACAAAGAAACTTAGCAAAAATGTTAGTATATACATTGAATTTAAATTTCTTTAAATTATCTTTTTTCATGGATCTTACAGAAAAGATACCTTTGATACCTACGTACCATTGTTACACTAAAGTACATTATGGATAGTACTGCAGTCTGAATAAATTTTGAATGGAAAAATAATTTCCCCAACCAATGATTGTGTATGGGTGTTGTTGTTTTTATACCATTTTTAATGTTCTGACTGCTTTGTGTTCTTTTTCTTTTATGTGTTCTTGGATATATATATATTTTGAGTTTTGTATTTTAATTTTGATCTGAATAAAATAAAAATAAGTGCAAAAAATCCTCTAATTATTTTCTCAGGCTGGTTATGCTGGGCAGGAATCCCCAAAGCAAGTTATAACCAGCCAGTGTTTTTCAAGATGCCACGCGTTCAAAACATTTGATTAAAGGCAAGGAATGTCCCTTTCTTTTTTTCCCCAAGTTTGATGAATGAGAGTTATCCCAAAGGTGCTTTTTTCAAGAGGCAACTGGACTTTCTCAGTTTTCTTTGAAGACCTTTTGCTTCTTATCCAAGCTCTGACTGGATGGTGGGGAATGAAGGGTTTATACACTTTGCAGACAGTTGGTCATTTGCATCCTTTTTAGAGAGTTGTTGGAGGTTTATCTGTGTCTTTAGGGGTCACCTAAGTAGTGCAAATGGGTGTGGAGCCTTCTTGGAATTGCTGAAAAAGCTGTGTTTTCAGCAAGACGTTTTCTGCCCTGTGTCCCTTCACTATTGAATCCAGGCACAGGCTATTGAGGATGAGTCTGTGTTCTCTGCCTCTCAAACTGAAGCGCAAATGGTTCTGCAAATTTTTCTGGAAATCCGTTCATACTCATACCATTCAAAGGATGTTCCTCCCAAAGTACATAGCTAAAAATCTGTGGAGATCCTCAGCCATCCAGGCCATGGTTGTCCCAAAGATGCTTTTTCCATTGAATCTCCATTGACAATAAACAAGAATTGCCCTCTTCAAAAATAAAATCCACATTGCACAAGTTATGTAAAAGGAACCAAACTCATTCTGCCCCTTAAAATGTGGTGGTTCCCCCCCCCCAAATGCTCCTTTCCCCCCCTTATTTCCAATAAAACAGAAGTTGCAAGGTTTTTGCATTGTTTTCTAGAGAAAGCAAAATGTAACATTAAAATGTGTATTTTCCCAATCGCAATAAATTGTTAGTTTTACTTGTCAGAAGTGTGGGGCAGGAGTTCAGTTTAAGGCATAAACCTTTTTGAGACTCTTCTGTCATACGACTGTCATAAAAATGGCATAAATTTTTGAGGGAGGTAAGTGCCACCACTGAACAAAAAAACAACAACCCTGCATTCTTCCCAAAAGTAAGCTTAACTGCAACTGAAGAGTGTGTCAAAATGTTTCAACTTTCCATTTTCAAACATTAGGAGTGCTCAAAAGTTGTGACATGCCTTGGGATTGTAAAGATATTTTGGTTACTTTAATATAATTCCGTTGTATCCCTTGGCAAATAACTACATAACTATATTTTTTTAACATTTTGTTTGTTTCATACAATAATGAATTTAAGCTTAGAATAAGTTTATTATGTCTTTGATTTAGCAGCTAAAAAAAATAATTGCTCAAACTTTGGAAATCTCCGGGTAACACAACAATTGAAATGTGGATTTACTTCTGTTGCTACATTAGGGGGGGAAAGTTGCACCAAAGAATTAAAATAATGGAACATCAGAGTCAGGTATGGCAATTCCACTCAATTTGGATTGATTTTTTTAGTTTCTTTCAATAGGCTACAATATGATAACATTTTACATATGGCAATGTTTTTAATATATGTCTTTGGATTTTCTAAATCCTTTTTTCTAGGCATCATGGATGTTGTTAACTTAGTTACTGTATAATGTTTGATTAGGGACGCGGTGGCTCAGTGGTTAAGATGCTGAGCTTGTCGATCAGAAAGGTCAGCAGTTCAGTGGTTTGAATCCCTACTGCCGCTTAACAGAGTGAGCTCCAGTTACTTGTCCCAGCTTCTGCCAACCTAGCAGTTCGAAAGCACGTAAAAATGCAAGTAGAAAAATAGGGACCACCTTTGGTGGGAAGGTAACAGCATTCCATGCGCCTTCGGCATTTAGTCATGCTGGCCACATGACCATGGAGATGTCTTCGGACAGCGCTGACTCTTCGGCTTAGAAGTGGAGATGAGTGCCGCCCCCTAGAGTGCGAGGGGAACCTTTACCTTTAATGTTTGATTAACAAACATTTAGATAAAAAAATAATTATTTGTGGCTACATGTAAGGTGAGATACTTTCTTCCTAATTCTTAAAAGCAACATGTTTTCTCAACGCAAACCCACCGTTAGGTGGTTTCAATCTCTTCCATTCACAGCATGGAAGGTTTGTGTCAATTTAAATATTTTGTATGGCTTATATTGGCACTTTAAGTTTAAGGGCAGGCAAAGTCTACAAGATCAGAGGGTTGGGCTCCCTTTGTAAGCTAAGTGAGTTCTTCCTCTACAGCAGGATCTCCATCTCTGCTCTAACCCACAAAATAAATGTAGGTTAGAAAACTAGAGCATTTTTTTCCCCCACCACGGGGAAAATAGAAATGTTTTGGTTTATTTATTTATTTGTATCCCAGTTACAAATAACTCAAGGCAGCAAACATACCTGATAATCCTTCCTCCCCCTATTTTCCCCACAACAGCATCCCAAGAATGTATGAGTGTCTCAAAATCACCCAGCTGGCTTTCATGGCTAAAGTGGGACTAGAACTCACCGCTGCTCACTTTCTAGCCCACTTCCTTCATTATAGACCAAACTCTATCTAGACCAGGGGTCCCCAACCCCTGGCCTGTGGACTGCCATCAGGCTGTAGCGTGCCAGAAACCGGGTCACGCAAATAAGCAAAGCCACATCTGCAGGATGCAGGATGCACGTGAAACCACACCTCCTCTGGTCCACAGAAAAACCTCTGTCCACGGAACCGGTCCGTGGTACCCCAAAAATTGGGGGTCGCTGCTCTAGGCCAGGGGCACAGGTCTTCTGGAACCCCAGAGGGTCTTAATGCTTGTATGAACACCTCTTTTGCAATCCGACGTGTAAGAAGTGTTTATGGTTTAATGCTACTGTTTAATATCCTGTAATTACAACATTGTAAAAAAGAACTTTTTTCTTCTTCTAGGCCGTATCGGTTCTCAGGTTGTCATCCCTTATCGCTGTGATGAGTACGATCTCCTGTACCTTCGGCCCATGGGTGACCTGGGACAGATCATTTTTATGGTACGGTGTGAGTTTGCCTCAAATCCTTCAAAGTCCAAAAAAAACCCAACCCCAAGTAAAAGTATTTTAACTTGGACTTCACCTTTCCTATGATTCTTAATCTCGCAACTTGGTTCGTGCTAGGAAGAGCGTAATACAGGTAGTCCTCGTGACCACAATTTAGCTCAGAGTTCCCGTGGATAATCGTGACGTTTGTTAAGCGAGCTTTGCCCCATTGTACGACCTTTCTCGCCACGGTTGTTAAGCGAATCCCTGCAGTTGTTAAGTTAGCAACAAGTTTGTTAAGTGAGTCCGCCTACCCCATTGACTTTGCTTGTCGGAAGGTCACAAAGGGGGGGAATCACATGACCCCGGGTACACTGCAACCGTCGTAAATGTGAAGCACTTGCCAAGCGTCCAGATTTAGATCACACGATCACGGGGATGCTACAACAGTCGCAAGCATGAAAAACAGTCCCAAGTCACTTTTTCCAGTGATGTTGTAACTTTGAACAGTCACTAAATGAACGGTTGTAAGTTGAGGACTACCCGTAATGATCTCTTGTCAGACAAAAGTGTTATGTGGGTCCACGAACTACTGAACATGCTTTGCAAGAGGTTTGCAGGCATCGTTTAACTTAGTTTGTGGGGTTTTTTGTGATTACTAGGAATGGGATTCACGTGACGAAGATTCTACCCGAAGAGCTGTCGAAAACAGCCATGTGGTAATCAACCTCGTGGGAAGAGATTGGGAAACCAGGTAAATTTCCCCCCTGCTGAAATAGTTCAGAATAATAGAGTTGGAAGGGATCTTGTGTAGTGGCTTGCCAGTGGCCAGCAGAGCTGGCAGCAGATTCGGACAGTGAGGAGGTTGGGGAGGAACCTGGGCCAGTCCTGGAGTCTGGGGAAGGCTCTGATGAGGGCTCTGTGTCAGAGGCAGAGATAGGGACAGGACCGTCTGACAGTTATCAGCTGCCTTCAGAGTCAGATATCAGTGAGGCAGAAGAACAGCTGGAGCCTGTTCCCAGTGTGTGCATGCGCAGCGTTGCCAGACGAAGGGAACAGCTAAAGAACAGGGGTCGACTTGGGAGTAAGGCCACAGGTGGATGATGAATGGCCCCTTCCAGAGGAAATAAAAGAGGAGCAAAAGGGGAGTGGAGTTTGCAGGAGACCATTAGTTCACTTAATTGGTTCGTGACCCTCCGAAACTCCTTGCCAAGTTTTGCAGAGATCGGCCTGGCAGCTCTCCAAGCCAGATAAGGTCTGTGACTGTAAATCCCCCTTGAAAGACTTTGCTGGATATGAATGAGCAGAATTCACAGTCAATCAATAAAAGGGTTTTTTGTCAGTACCAGGAGTTTGCTTCATGCTCTCGGGAAGCCTCGGTCAGAACACATTGTAGGTTCTTTAGTCCTCTCCAAGCAAGAGATCCTATACCATTTCTGACAGATGCCAGTCCAGTCTCTTCTTGAAAGCTTCCAGTGATGAAGCTCCCACAACTTCCGTATCAACTTCTTTTCCATGGGTGGATTGTTCTCCCTGTCAGGAATTTTCTCCTTATTTCCAGGTTGAATCTCTCCTTGTTCAGTTTCCATCCATTATTGTGGATTGTCCATCATGGTGCCTTATGCTATCATCCCTCAGTTCATCCCACCTTGCAGGGTTGTTGTGTGGAAAATAGGCAGACACTTAACATCCACTGCCATGAGTTGTGCAAAGCAAAGGTGTCAGCCTCTGCTTCGCTTACTTGCTATCGGCTGCCATGGAAACCGGGAGGGTGGGGGCTTGGTATTTGGGATGGGAATAAATGGTACAGGAGGTGACATGGAAAAGGGAGGTTCCATCTCACCATCTTCTGCGCATGCTGGTGGCCGGTGTTTGGACCTGGTCAAGGCCAACCGTCCTGCATACCAACATGATGATGCCTTTTGGAGATGCATCCCACATGACACCTAAGGGAGTTGCACATTGGACACTGGAGTGGGGTCATTGGAGGGAGGGGGCTGGGTTATCCTTTGATATGTACTTGTTCGCGCCTTTCTGGCTCAGATCTTGCTTTACTTTTGCTGCTATCTTTTCATAACCAGTAAAAGTGCCTTGATTCCGCGAACAATGGAGTAGGGAGTTTTCTTTCTTGGTTATTGATGGAGGCACGCCCGACAAACGGAGAGAAGTAAATCTAATGCACCTCGACTTATGACCACAACTGACCCCCAAATTTCTGTTGTGAAGCCAGACAGCTGTTAAGTGAATTTTGCCACATTTTATGACCTTTCTTGCCACAGTTGTTAAGTGAACACCGCGATCGTCAAGTTAGTGGCACAGTTGTTAAGCGAATTTGGCTTCCCCATTGACTTTGCTGGTCAGAAGGTCGCAAAAGGGGACCGCACTACCCCGGGACACCCCAACCGCCATAAATCTGAGTCCAGAGCCAAGCCCGTGACCCTAGGGGTGCTGCAACAGTCATAAGTGTGAAAAACGCCCGTAAGTCACTTTTTTCAGCACCGTTGTGACTTCAAACGTTCACTAAATGAACTGTTGTAGGTCAAGGACTGCCCATAAGATGCCTAAATAAATATTCTTTTAAGTTCTGTGTGCAACAGTATCCTTATCGTGATGTGAAAAAAAAAAAAAACTTTTTTCCGTGGACACGAGTGATGCTAATTCTTGTTTTTCGGTCCTGTTTTAGAAACTTCAAGTATGAAGACGTCTTCGTTTCCATTCCTAGAGATATCGCTCGCCTCTCAAAACAAGCCGGAGTAGAAAAATTGATTCATTTTTCTCACTTGAACGCAGACAGTAAAAGTCCTTCAAAATACCTTAGGACTAAAGTAAGTTGTTCAGCGATGTTGTTGTTATTATTATTATTATTATTATTTTTACATCCTGCTGCTCCGTAATTACATTTTAAGGGTCGCAGGGAGAACCTTAATCCTCTCCTCCATGAGAATTTATCCGATCCTCTTCGAAAGCTACTGGTCGTCATTAAGTCTTTATGGATTACCGTATTTTTCGGAGTGTAAGACGCACCGGAGTGTAAGACGCACCAAGATTTTGAAGAGGCAAATTAAAAAAAAAGGTATTGCACTCTGCAGACCTCCCAAAAACGGCCCGTTTTTCGTGAAAACAGGCCCATTTTTTTTCAAAAAAGGGCATGCATAACCTTTAGGAGGCTTGTAGAATGCTCCTGGGGGCTGAAGGCTACCAAAAACGAGCAAAAAATTGCCCATTTTTTAATCAAAAAATGGCATGCATAGCCTTTAGGAGGCTTATAGGGGGCTCCTGGGGGCTGGGGGGGGGGTGGCAAAAACAAGCAAAAAGCTGCCCATTTTTCACTCATTTTCGCCCTCCCCACCCCACCCTAGGAGCACTGTAGAAGCCTCCTAAAGGCTATGCACGGCCATTTTTGCAAAGGTTGAAACAGGTGTGTCTTACACTCCGAAAAATACGGTAATTAACAGAGTTTACAAATTAACAAACTTGGTTTGGTCAGGTATGTTTGCACATCCTTATAGTCAAGTCCGTGTCGGGGGGAAAAATCCATCTCCTGTCATTTTCATTTTAATCATTTTAATTTTTGATGGCTGCCAGACTTTGGCTAAACCGAACCAAGCGCCGGTTTTCCCTTAACGATTGTCTTCATTGCTGACATGTGTTCAGCTTGGTATCTTGGCCAGGATATTGAAATGATCAAATGTACAATTGGGACGAGCTCTCTGTAAGATCTGGCTGTTGAAATTACCATCTCTCTTGCATCGGTGTGAGAAATTTGACGATCTTTCCATGGCTTGATCACAGGCAGTAGGAGAAAATGTTGTCAGGGAAGAATTTCCAGATGCCATCATTATGAAGCCTTCTGATATATACGGAAGAGAAGATAGGTTTTTAAACTCTTACGCAGGTAAATATATTTATTGTAGTGTGTGTGTGTGTGTGTGTGTGTGTGTGTGTGTGTGTGTGTGTGTGTGTTCAGGCATAACTCTAGAATGCCTTGAGCAATTTCAACCAAACTTGGTACGCAGATGACTTACTTTCTGGAAACAAATACTGTGTGGTAAGACACCTCTAACACCCCTCAGGGTGTGTGTTCTGTTAAGATGCAGCTTGTTGTGCCTTAAAATGGCTTCTACTGTACTGCTGTAAAATGGCTTCCACTGTACAGCACAGAGGAATTGCCATGGTAACGACTTCACAGTACTCCACAAGGGGGCTCCCTCTGGAAAGGGGGGAAAATCCCAACATTACAAATTACGTTTGGTCCATTCCCCCCCCCCCCCCCCCAATAAATAAATATCCGGACGCGAGTAGATTTACTAAAGAGACAAGTATTTGACAAAATCTTCACGCTGTCATGAAGGGTGTACTGAAGTTGCCTTCCTTTCTGTGGTTACATTATTGATATGAAAAAAAAAATTTAAATAGGGTTCTCATTTACATCTGTAAAGAATATATAAAGATAAAAGGTTTATCTTTATAGATAAAAGGTTTATCTCTTTCAGATCTTGGTCTTAAATTTCTTGTAGTTTCTTGTGATTCTAGGAAATATTGTTCCTTTGCCTCAGTTGGGGAACATTTCCTATTTAATCATTTAAAAAATATTTATATAAAAATTTTATGGTTACTAGATGTTTAATATTACAATTAGCCCTTTTTATCCACAATTTTTGGGTTTCCCATCTATATTATAGCTAGGAATCCTGTTGTGAGCAATGCAAATTTCATGAACGTTGGACTATTTGAATATGCAATTAAGCCCTTTGGGGTTCTGTTAGACTTCTTCCAGATCTTACATGTAAGGCATATCCAATTGCAATCATTTTTACATTACCTTGGCTATAACCCACCATTCAGGGGTGAAATGCTACCGGTTCGGGACGGTTCGCTCAAACTGGTTGTAAAAAAATGCTACCTGTTTGAGCGAACCGGTAGCTCCAACAATCAGCTGTGGTACAATCAACTGTGCCACATGATTTATGTTCCCTTGAAATCGGGTGGCGCAACTGATTGTCGCAGTAGCTGATCGTTGGAACCTGTTTTTTAGCATTTTTTAAAAAATAACGGCAAAAAAGGGTACCATTTTACCGGTAGTAAAAAATGCTTTTAAAAAGTTTTTGAAAAGTTCCAACGATCAGCTGTGCGACAGTCAGCTGTGCCGTGTGATTTATATTCGCTAGAAAGCAGGAAATCCTGCTTTCTAGTGAATCTAAATCGCGCGGCACAACTGTTTCCCCCCCCCCCCCCCCGATTCTACTTAACTTTTCAGACTCAGAAAAGACTTCTTAGCGCCTGCGCACGAATCTTCTTAGCGCGCACAAAGCGAAGCGGTAGCAGACTTTCACAGCATTTCACCCCTGCTGCCATTCATGTATTTCTGACATTAGTATTGAAAAAAATTGCAGAATCGCAACACAGGGATTCTGCAATATAGCACAGTATATTAAATTCTTCTTCGAAAGGCCTCCTTGGATTAAAAGGAAAAAAGTTTGCATTTGAAACCCCTGCTTTAGATGGAGTTTGAAGGATTTGCTTCGTTGCCCAATCTTTAAAAAGTCACAGATTTACCTGTCTTCATATAGAGATGCGACGTTTTCGCGGAGTGCCTATGGTTGGCTTTGGCAAGAAAACCGTGAAGCAGCCTGTTTACGTAAGTACCGATTAAATATATTCCCTGTCTCGGGAGTCCTTGAATTACAGCCGTTTGCTTAGTGACCAAAATTACAACCGCACTGAAAAAAAAAGGGGGGGGGACACAACAGTTTTTCACACGTTGCAGCGTTCCCAGAGTCATGTGATCAAAATTCAGGCACTTGGCAACTGGCATGTATTTATGACGGTTGCACTATCCTGGGGTCACATTATCCCCGTTTGCGACAAGGAAAGTTAGTAGGGGAAGTCAGAATCGCTTAAGAAACGTGTGATTCACTTAACACCTGCAGTGATTCGCTTAACGGGGGTGAAAAAGGTCACCGATGGCGCGCAACGCACTTAACGGCAGAAATCCTGGGCTCAATTGTAGTTGTAAGTGGAGGACTACCTGTATATTTTGCCTAACTTCAAAAAATTGCAATTAACCATATTAATATCTTTTTTTTTTTTCTGTTAAATATTATCTGACAGGTGGTTGATGTAGCTCGGGCAATCATTAATGCTATCAAAGACCTTGATTCTAAAGGGAAAACATATGCCTTGGTTGGGTATGTATCCTATTTTGACTTCTCTCATCTAAATCACTATAATATATGTTCTGTCTTTAATGTTTTTGCTTCTTTTTTTTTTTTTAAATACTCATCAAAACATCACGCCGAGAATTTGTGTCCTAAATGCGTCCACCAATTAGTACCTATTTGGGTCGGCCGTTTGCTTCAGAGCACAGTTTACACCGTTTGATATTTTGGTTAACAAAGATTCAAGAGGTCCAATAAATTGACTTGAAAGATTATGTAGCTTTCATACTGGGAAAAAAAAGCTTTAAAATGAAGGCCCAGTTCTTCCACATACCAATTGTGTTTAAAATGAAGGGTGGGTCAACTCAGCGGCTCAACCGAAGGTTTCCAGAAGATTATTTTTTGTAAGGTCGAGGGAATGATTTACTTACCGTATTTTTCGGAGTATAAGACGCAGCAAGGTTTTGAAGAGGAAACTTTAAAAAAAAAAAAGTTTTTGCACTCTGCAAACCTCCCAAAACTGGCCCGTTTTTTGCGGAAACGGGACCGGGTTTTTTTTTTCAAAAAAAGGGCATGAATAGCCCTTAGGAGGCTTGTAGACTGTTCCTGGGGGGTGGGGAGGGCAAAAATGAGCAAAAAGCAGCCCGTTGTTTTTTTTAGCAACTGTGGCAAGGCAAGGTTGTAAAATGGGGCAAAATTCACTTGTCTCCCTTAGGATCAGAACTTTTGGGCTTAATTGTGCTCGTAAGCTGAGGACTGCCTGTATTCAGTTTAGTAGTTAACTACAGCAAAATGAAATAAAGGAAAAGAAAAAAAGCTAAAATAAATTATAAAAGAATAAATTGTAGCCCTCTTCTGCATTTCGGTCATATACCGCCTGCTCTGACTCTCCCTGGGTCTTCCATCCAGAGACCAGACTGGCCTTTTTACCTGTCCATCAACGATGGGAGGGCAGAAGTAGCCATGACAGCCATCAAGCACAGAGCAGGTGGGGAGGAGAGTTGAAGATCCCTGTTGTGGCCTGTTGGCCACTGGCCCCTACAGCAATTGAATCAGAGGAAGAGGGGGTATAGGAGTCAGGGTTAGCATCAAGGCAACCTGGGCGCTCCGAGGGGGAAGAGGGAATGGAGCTGTCAGAGAGAGAGAGAGAGAGAGAGGCAGAGGCAGAGGCGGAGTCTGGGACATCCATCAGCCCTCAGATGGAGAGTCAACAGCCCCCAGGTGTGAAGATGACTGATGAGGAAGAGGAGGAACAGTGCCTGACACATGGACGTGCAGAGGAGAGGAGAGCAGTGGAAATCTATGGGCCGGTCCTTGGGACGGAAGAGCTACCGGGACTAACGAATCCCTAGCTCTGGGGATAAAAGGCAGGAGGCGGAGATGAATAGATGTGGCAGACGACTACTCATACCCCGGCCAGATAGACTTGTTACCCTGCTAAGAGAGAGAAACCTTTTGCCATTTTTGGGGAGCTGACTCAGAACAATCCCTTCCTTAACCTTTCTCGATACCCGGATGGATGATCATAGTCCACCTGTCTCTCCTCCTCCCTCCGCAGAAGGCAAGACCAGGCTGACCGTGAAAGCAGCCGAGTCCTTGTAGTAGAAATGCAACGAGGAAGAAGGAGCTTGAACACACACACACACACACACACACACACACACACACACACACACACACACTGTATATATAAACCTCCAGACACAGATAAATGGCAAATCACTTCCCTGCAGTTGCTGCTAAAAAATGTACAGTTGTGTTTTTCTGGACTTTACTCTTCCATCTTCAGCACGGACCTCACCTTGCTTGTTTGAACGGAAAGAGTCCAGGTTGTCCCCTGGCCCAGAAATCTCCTTTCACAATTTTCCCATGAACTCAACAGTTCCCGGGCTTTCTCATCCTAAATCAAAGGTCTTTTGTTGTCGTGCATAGAATAGATTAGAATTCTTTATTGGCCAACACAAGGAATTTGTCTTTGGTGCATCTGCCAAGGTTACTAATAAGCTATCAGATCGTACGAGGAAACCATAAAAACAATGGAAATGGAAAGACACAAGCCACAGGGTTATGATCATAAATGGGGAGAGAGAGATACTAGCAAGGAAGAGAAGAAGAATAGGAATACAATCTTGGTAAATTATTGACAGTGTTGTGGGAATGAGTCGAGAGATGGCATTAGGGGAAAAACTCTCCTTGTGTCCGGTTGTCCTGGTGTGCAGTGCTCTATAGCAGTGATGGATAACCTTTTTGTTGGTGTGTGCCCAATGCAATGCGCATGCAACACCCCCATGCCCTGCCCCCCTGCGTATGCACGCTTGAGCCCCCCCCATGCTCCCTGCCCCCAGGCATGCACGCTTGAGCCCTGTGCATGCACGCGCAGCTACCCCCTGCCCCATTTTGGGCCCAGCAGGTCTCCCTGCATCCTCCTGGGACCAAAAATGGGCCATGGAGGGGCACCACATCCCCCGCACCCTATTTGGGGCCTAGAAGGCCATCCTGCAGCCTCCTGGACCAAACACGGGCCATGGGGGGGCGCCAACTCCCCCCAGCGCTGTCCCCTGCACATGCCCACGTGACTCCCCATCCCCACATATGCACACATGACTCCCCCCCATGCATGCCCGTGCAACCCTGGTGGGAGGCCTGCACACATGCACGGTGGAGCTGAGCTGGGGCAACAGCTTGCATGCCCGCAGAGACGGCTCTGTGTGCCATCTGTGGCACGTACCATAAGTTTGCCATCACAGCCCTATAGCATCGCTTTGAGGGTAGAAGTTGAAACAATTTATGTCCAGGATGCAAAGGGTCTGTAGATATTTTCACGGCCTTCTTTTTGACTCCTGCAGTGTGCAGGTCCTCAATGGAAGGCAGGTTGGTAGCCATTGTTTTTTTCTGCAGTTCTAATTATCCTCTGAAGTCCGTCTCTGTCTTGTTGGGTTGCAGAGCCAAACCAGACAGTTATAGAGACTCAATGATTCCTCTGTAGAACAGAATCAGCAGCTCCTTGAGCAGTTTGAGCTTCCTGAGTTGGCACAAATAGAACATACTACATTTCTAAATTAATAAAGTTACATTTCAACGCTCCATTTTGCTTTCCCTTTCCATAAAACGTGGGACTTTCGTACCCCATCATTCTGGGATGACTCACAGCTTCCATTAAAAATTACCTTCTCTTATCCTAAACTGACAGGCTTTATTGCCAGCCAAATATTAAGGTACCAGGCTGGGAGACAGAGAATTCAACCCCTCACCTTGAGCAAACAGTCTGCTGGGTGCCTTCGTGCCAACCACTCCCTCTCAGCCCTAGGAAGCAGGCGATAGCAAACCCCTTCTGGAATCTTGCCAAAAAGATTTCAGGACGATCACCAGGAGTCAAGACTGACTTTAAGGCACCCACCCCTCTCCGAGAGAAATAGATACTGTAAATGGAAGAATTGCAATCTCTGATTTGCCCAAATATATATATTTAGCTCAACCTTCACATACGCCTTCTGTGTAGGTGGTTGTGCTGAGGGTTGGATCAGCAGCAGTGGCAGCCTCGGTTATTTGTTCGTTATAAGTGTTCATCTCGTCATTAGCACATTGATGTATCAACGTCCGGTCTAACAGCGGTGGAAAGATTTGTAGAATTTCTCACAGGTTAATAGTGAAAAATCATAAGATAGCACAAGATGGGTAATCTCAAAGGTGACTTTTGAAAAGTCAGCTGGAGAGTTTTCCAGAGTTGGAGAAGGAGGAAGAGGAAGAAGAAGAGGAGGCGGATAGGATAGGATAGTTCAGACAAATGGATGTCCAACAGAAGAAGAAAAGAAGAAGAGGAGGAAGAAGAAGAAGAAGATGGTGATCTTCTCATCCAAGAAGCTTCATCTGTTGGGGTTAGGGTTCTCAACTAGCTGAGGTGAGAACCTCCACAGACATAAGATTGCCACTGTACTTTTTACCCCCAAAAAAATAAAAATAAATTCCAGCGGGACAAATGTCAATTCCTCTTCCTTTCCCCCGTGATTTCCTTCTCACGCGCAGACATTTGAATTTGGGAAAGTACGAGAGTCGTGTTTGCCTTTGCTTCTCAAAACAGTCCTTGGGACCGTCTGCCGGTTTGACGAAAACAGACATCAGAGAAAACAAGGACCCTGAGTGGGATCTAATGAAGATCGACATGAAACAAATATCCTGCTGGGATCCCCAGACAATACGCGGGGCTAGTTCATTGATAAGGCCTGTAAGGACTCCCCCCCCCCTCCCCCAACTGTGGTTCTCAATGTTTACGCATCCTATCACCAGCACATTAATCTAAGATCTGCTCGGTTGTCTGGAAGTGATCTCCTCCCTTGTTGGGAGATGTCTTGATGATTTAATGGGTCCTTCGCAGGTTTGACTTGGACATATCCGCAGCACATGTTCAATGAATAAGCCATTAGTTTGTAATAGTTGCCGTATGGCTGGACGGATAAGAGATGACAGCCACCCGGTTTGTCCTCCTTTTTTTATTATTATTACTATTATTCCAGCTGCCGCATTGTCAGGACATCCTGGTTAAAGGGAAATTTATTCCATCTATGGCACTTTACAACGTTACAAAATCAATAGCAGCTGGTTGATGCCTTGACAAGGGCACAGTCCTTGGGGACAATGAGGGTCTCAATAAGGATATTGGGTGAGAAGAAGAAGAGGAGGAGAGGGGAAGGAGGAAGAAGGAGGAGAAGGAGAAAGAGAAGGAGGAGGAGAAGAAGATGTTCTCATCCAAGAAGCTTCATCTGTTGGGGTTAGGGTTAGGGTTCTCGCCTAGATGAGGTGAGAACCTCCACAGACATAAGATTGGTACTTTTGTAGCTGGGTTTAGATGCAAAACACAAGCGGCCCTCAACTTATCACCACAATTGAGCCCCAAAATTTACGTTGCTCAGTGAAAGCACTTGTTAAGTGAACTTTGCTCCCTTTTACGACCTTCCGTGCCACCGTTGCTAAGTGAATCCCCGCAGCTGTTAAGTTAGTCACACGGTTCTTAAGTGAATCTGGCTTCCCCTTTGACTTTGCTTGTCAGAAAGTCGCCAACGGTGATCACGTGGGCATGGCAACCGTCATAAACGTAAGTCAGTTGCTAAACGTCCGAATTTTGATCCTCTGGAACAGCTGTCAATGAAGAACGGTCCTCAAGTCACCTTTTCAGTGCCGTTGTAACTTTGAACGGTCTCTAAACAAACCGTTGAAATTCGAGGACTACTTGTCCTGTTCAAAAGATCTGAAGCCATTGTTGTATTGCATATTTCTCATCTCATGTCTATTATAATTTTTTTTTTTTTTTTTTTTTTTTGCAGTCCTCACAGATACATCTTGTATGATATGGTCAAGTACCTGTACTCGGTCATGCACAGACCTTTCTTCTTGTACCCTCTGCCTAGCCCCATCTACCAGTAAGTCCAATGGTTGGTGGTGGGTTCC
The DNA here is from genome assembly GCA_029891615.1 of Natrix natrix natrix. NCBI lineage: Eukaryota > Metazoa > Chordata > Lepidosauria > Squamata > Natricidae > Natrix > Natrix natrix. Next base: position 1,390,211 of record JAKRSK010006701.1, read on the forward strand.
GTCACAGGCTGAACCTTAAGGAGGTTGAATCACTCGTGTGTGTGTGTGAGAGAGAGAGAGAGATGGGGGGGGGGGAGGAGAAAGAAAGAAAATGGAAGGAAAGAAAGAAAGAAAGAGGGAAGGAAGGAAGGAAGGAAGGAAGGAAGGAAGGAAGGAAGGAAGGAAGGAAGGAAGGAAGGAAGAGGGAGAGAGAGACCCAGCAACTGGACAGCACCCTGATTGGACCATGTGATTGTTTGTATCGGAAGAGGGGAAAGCTTTTACTTTTAATTAGAAACTATGGGATCCTTTAGAAAACCATTGGAACCTTTAGATCCGTTTTTCACCAGTCTGTGCCAATATGGTATGTCCAATAAAACTGTTCTTTGGGGGATCTACCTACCTCTGTGAGTTCTGTGTGTTATGGTGTATTACTTGGAACTAGTTAGTTTCTCTCAAGATGTCATGCGCAGTGTCCCCTTGACGTTGGAAGAACGTATGATTGAATGAGTTGCCAGGTCTCAAAAGCTTTGTGAGTTGCCTGCCCGTGTGTGTGTGTGTGCGTAGATTACAGGCGTCATATTTATTACACATGATGTAATAAATATGTCATCTGCTGCTGTTGTTCCTCCGAGGTTGTATTTACCCACTTCAAAGGATTGGGTGACTTTTAATGTGCCCTGATACATAAAGCCATCAAAGAGGGTGTGTTTTATATGACTTATGTATTGCAAAGGTGTTTCCTTTAATAAACCAAGCACGGTTTTTATACAGCTGGTCTTTGTTGTGAAATCTTTTTTTATTGCCCTCCTTATTCCCACTCCTAGTTCCAGTTGCATAACTTTAGCCCTCATTTCCCCGATTATATTCGACAGCAGTTTATCACTTAGATCAGGAGTGTCAAACTCGATTTCATTGAGGGCCAAATCGGGGTTCTGTTTGACCTTTGGGTGTGTGGCCAGGGTGGGCGTGGCCAACTCGATGTCACTCAAATCAACCACCAACCTGTGATGGCCCAAGCGCTCTGCCACCGAAAACGGTCTCCCAAGCTCCGTTTTCGGCTGCGACTGCCTCCTGCAACCCTTTGCCAGCGAAACCGAAGCTCAGGAGGCCACACGCGATCCTCCCGAGCTCCGTTTTCTCTGGCAGAGGCACCGTGGGCCAGTCCTTCGCTGTTTCCAGGGCGGCCAACCCGGGTCAGATCTAAGCAGCCTGCAGGCCGAATCCGGCCCATGAGCCTTGAGTTTTGACACCTCGAACTTAGATGGCTTTATAGGGGCATTATTATTTTACCTACAGGATTTAAGGTTGGGATACAGTAATAATGCAAGACATTATCTAGACTAGGGGTCCCCCAACCCCCAGTCTGTGGACACCACTGCACCGCGGTATGCCAGAAACAGGGCCACGCCAACAAGCAAAGCCCCATCTGCGGGGTACAGGCAGCACGTGAAACCACGCCCCTTACGGTCCATGGAAAAACCTCTGTCCACGGAACCGGTCCCTGGTGCCCATAAAATTGGGGGCCATTGATCTGGACCTCTGTTGTGAAATCAGCTTGGCTAAGAGAGCAAGATCACAGTAGATCCAAAGAGTCTTTCTAGTGGAGTAGAGAAGGTCAGATTTTCTCACTTTCCCAAAAGAGGGGGAAACAACACTAGGAAAACTACAGATTGATTGTCTTAAAATGGGATAAGTGGCGTATGTTTTTGAGTGGACTGGTATGGCTGCAGTCAGTAAACAGAGAGAAAAGTCTAGGAGCCCAGATGCCCAGTGGTTATACAACGCAGCAGTGCAGGCAGACTCTGCCCGCGTTTCTGACCAGCTCAAAGTCAGCTTTCCGTCCTTCCGAGGTGGATAAAACGAGGACCCAGATTGTGGGAGGCAATAGGTTGACTCTGTAAACCGCTTAGAGAGGGCTGTAAAGCACTGTGAAGCGGTATATAAGTCTAAGTGCTATTGCTATTGTTATCTAAGCCGTGGGGGCGCAGTGGTTAGAGCCAACGATTTTTTTTAATTTCAATTTTATTTCAATTATTTTGATGTTCTTCCTCTTCATTGCAGCTTCATTGCAAGATTTTTTGAGATGAATCCATTTGAGCCGTCGATAACAAGAGACAAAGTTGATCGGGTGAGTGCGGCGCCTGCAGTCATTTCTACTTTTTCAGTTTCATTTTTCTTCTTACTGATAGGATGTTTTCCCCTTAGCCACAGACAGATAACACAATAATGATACAGCAAAAGATGTATTAAAATACAGAATAGGATAACCCGGGCGGATTTGTTTATTTTAAGGGCCCAGAAAAGAAATGTTGATTTTTAACAACGTTTACACAAGGTTATTATGGTATGTCCCACATCAGGACGTGGCACTTCCCTAGGTTTGCAATAAATCACTGTGATTTTGAAATACTATAGGACAGCGGTCTCTCTCTTTCTTCCCCCATCTCTTTCCCTCCTTCTCTCTCCTCCCTTCCCCCCCCCCCCCCCCGGTGTGTGTGTGCTCCCTCTTGAACCATTTCCCAAAACAGGCCAGGGTTGGAGGGTTTTTTCCAGATGTTCTTTCTTCTTCTTTGTGTGCTTTTTATCATATGATTTAAAATTAAGAGTCATTTCAGGTTCCCGGAGAAATGAAGCTAGAAGGCAAGGGTGATGGCGGGAATGGAGACTCTCCCCAAACGAGATGGAAGCGCCCCTGTACTTGCCTCTCATCTCGCGGAGGCTTCTGGCGCTTCCTCGTCTTGCCCGTGCCTCAGTCGCACAGGTTGATGTGTGACTTGCTCTCTGCCCCGAGACTCTGGCCCAGCTGCGGCTGATGTTCCGTGTTGCAATGGGTTCCAGGAGGAGGAAGGGATGCCATCCTCCCCCATTGTGAAGAGCGTGCTAAATCTAACTGCTGCTCACAGCACTTTGTGCATCAGTTAAATGTGCTCCAGGAGGAGGAAGGGATGCAGTCTCCTCCGTTGTGAAGCACACTTTCGCTGTGCTGCACGAGGCGCTGCAAGAGCAGCGGGCAGGCCATGGAGGGGGTATTGGGTCTTTCCCCCAGCCCCATGCCAAAGGAAAGCCAGCCAGGCTTCTCCTACCCTTCCCCCTGCTCCCTTCAACCCACTCAATCCTACTTTGGGACAAAGGAACACGTGTTGGGGCAACGACGGAGTGTGTCTTCTGATCCTCCGGCGCTTGCCTGAAACTCTCCACATTCCTCGAGGTCCAGGTAACTGAAAGGGGGGGGAAGCAACCCAGCCCTGATGCCGCTGCTTCTCCACCCCCTCCTTCCCCGGCCCCAGCCATCGCTGCCAGGGGACGGCACAGGCAATAGAAAGCAAGCAAAAACCTAGCTCTCACTGGGGTAAAGGAGCTGAGATGGGAAGGCAGAGGAAACAGAAAGTGGCGTGTTTCAAAGGCAGCAGCTCACGTCTGGAGGTGCTGGGCAGAATCCCGCTGCGAGAGCCAGGCCACGCCTCTCCGCCATCCAACTCGCCAATGGGGGCGCTTCTGCTGGGGCATCTCCCCCTCCCATTGGTCTGTTGTGCTCGGCACTCAGCGGGGTAGGAGAGCAGTTCCTCACACCGTCCCCTTCTTTCTCTTGGCCCTGCCAACAAGAGAGGAAGAAGACCAGGCTTGGGGGATGGCCCCCACCCCTCAAGATCCTCCCCTGCCATTCTCTCCCAGTCCTCTTTGATGGATGTGGGGGAGGGAAACGGAGACAGCGTTGCAAAAAGCCAGGCCAGAAATCTCTTAACTACACTGAAACAGTGTTGCCACAAGAGCCAGGCCAGAAACCTCTAGAACAGTGATGGCGAAGCTTTTTCGCACTCGCTCATGTGCCCACACCCATAATTTAATGCTCCCCCCGTGCCTTGCTCCCTGCGCATGCGCTTTCTAGGAGCCTGGGGAGGCTGAAACACGGGCCAATACGCAAACCGGAAGTTCGGGAACGGACTTCCGGTTTGTGTGTTGGGCCCGTTTTCTCCCTCTGGAGACTTCAGCCCAACACGCAAACCAGAAACCCGTTCAGGGAAGCATCCGGAGGGCGAAAAACGGCCGGAAATCAGCTGGCAGGGCAACCTCGCGTGCCCTCAGAAATGGCTCTGCCCCGCATGCCATAGGTTCGCCATCACGGCTCTAGAATAATATAAACTACAATACAAACTTTACCCCCAAAAAATCCCAAGTTGGAGAAATTGAAACTCTGGGCACATTAGTCAAGGAAACCAATTAAGAATAATTATAAGGCTATCAAAAGCCATTGAAAACAGCTACAGAGTGGAAAAGTCAGATAAAGACTCAGGGCGTGCAGGAAAATAAACCATTCAACCACGTTATCAGGAAAGTCCGGCTAGTTACAAAAGACAAAACACACAAGATTGATTATCTAAAGGCAAATATGAAGATTTAATTATAAATCAGTACTTAAACACACGTTGACTTACTAAAGCACACCAGCATTCACTTTCCTTCCTCCCTGTAGAGATTATCCTCAGGAAGGAGGAACGAAAGAAAGCTTGACGCAGGATTGAAACCGTTAGATAAGAAACGCAATCAGGTGCACAAAGGGGAAGCACACAAAAGCCCATAAGGCTACCCAAAGATCAACTTGAAAGAGGAGGATGGTATAAAAACCATGTACTTAAGAGTAGGGATCCTCAAACTTTTCCAACGGGGCCGATTTGTGGTTCCTTGGACTGTTGGGGCGCCGTAGCGGCTGGGTGCTCGTGGCTAGGCGGTCATGTGACTAGGTGGTGTGGCCAATTTAGCAGCCCATTTTTGCCTTTGTCCTTGCTGTACCTGCCGCTCCCCTACTCACCCTGGGTCATAGGGCTGTGAAAAACATCCTGAAAGGCTGTTTTTAAAGCCTTTTTAAGCAGTACTTTTCAAGCCAGCAGCAGCCCCTCCCCTACTCACACACCGGTCCTGGATCAGTAACCCCTCTCCTACTCACACACCGGCACTGGCGAGATCACTCCTCAGTTAGCTGGTCCTCCCCAGCACCTTTCGGCCTTACCTTCGGCAGCAGCGGTGTGCTCAGAAGTGCAGCTCAACCGGTGAAATAACTAACCAGAAGTGCCGCTGGAATGGATGCTCGCTGGAAGATAAGGCCGATGGTGAGGGGTGGGGTGAGGCGAGGAGGGCGGGGCTGTATCCCACCACTCCGTGGGCTGGATACGTTGTATTGGTGGGCGATATCTGGCCCGCGGGCCATAGTTTGCCCCAGAGAAACCTCTCCTATCTTATCTCCTTCTCTACCTCAGGCTCCTCTCCAAGCTCCCAGCACGCTGGCCACGCACAAGTGGCAGTTTGAACAGAAATCTTTTTAGGTGGGGAGGGGGGAGTAGAACATTTAAAGTTTGTGGGCTTTACGATTCTGGAGATTTCGTGATCCGCCATGAGTGTTTTTCAAAGATAGATAGATAGATGGTTGGTAGATTAGATAGATGATAGATGATAGATAGATGATGATAGATAGATAGATAGATAGATAGATAGATAGATAGATAGATAGATAGATAGATAGATAGATAGATAGATAGATAGATAGATAGATAGATAGATAGATAGATAGATGATAGATAGATAGATAGATGATAGATAGATAGATAGATTGATTGATTGATTGATGATTGATTGATGGTTGATAGATAGATGGTTGATAGATAGATGATAGATAGATAGATGATAGATAGATAGATAGATAGATAGATAGATAGATAGATAGATAGATAGATAGATAGATAGATGATAGATAGATAGATGATTGATTGATAGATAGATAGATAGATAGATAGATAGATAGATAGATAGATGGTTGATAGATAGATTAGATAGATAGATGATAGATAGATGATAGATAGATGATAGATAGATAGATAGATAGATAGATAGATAGATAGATAGATAGATGATAGATAGATAGATGATAGATAGATAGATAGATAGATAGATAGATAGATAGATGATAGATAGATGATAGATAGATAGATAGATAGATAGATAGATAGATAGATAGATAGATGATAGATAGATAGATAGATAGATAGATAGATAGATAGATGATAGATAGATAGATAGATAGATAGATAGATAGATAGATAGATAGATAGATAGATAGATGATAGATAGATAGATAGATAATGGATGGGTGGATGATAGATAGGTAGGTAAATTAATTGATTGCAGAGTGAAAATGCCTAACTGTAGTTGGAACATCATTGTCTTTTCTTATCTTTTCAAAGTTTCACACCTCCGACAAGAGGCTTCCTGATCTCCCTGGCTTGGAGGACTTGGGTATCAACCCAACTCCGCTAGAAATGAAGGCCATCGAAGTTCTACGGCGCCACCGCCAATCCTTCTGGGTGGATGCTGAACTTGAAGATGCAAAACCGGCCACCCCGGTCACTCACATGTAACATAGGGATCTCTTTAAGACTTCCGGGCTGAAATGAGCTTGGCTTCCTTGGCTGGAAGAATTCTGTACAAAGCAGGTTAAAATCTTAGATAAACCACATCCACGTTATTTTCCTATCTTTGTTTCGCGATCACAAAACAACATCACGCTTGTTACTTTCACGTATGGTGGTGATTTAATATGTGCCAGGGGGGAGGAGTTCTTGGCCAAACAAAATAGGACCCAAGGAAGAAGTTACGTTACCAACTGAAGGAGCTCAGAAGCTTGAGTAGCTCCAACACCAGGTCTCCCCTCAAGTAGAGCATGGGGATAATACAAAGATCTGGAGTGGGGGGGGGGGAAGTAACTCTAAAGGACCTTAGAAAATATGACGCCACCAATAGAACCAGTTCGGGGGCGTGGCTGGCCGAGTTACTACCTACTCGGCCAAACCGGTAGGAATCCACCTCTGGTCGGCAACCTTAAACACTCAAAGAGCCACAAAGGTCCTAACTGGAAATCCGCCGTTCAATTCTGGAGCCGACCGGAAGTCCAGTTCCCCCACCATAGAGTCTCCTCCTAGCACAGCTTCCTTTTACCGACCGGAAGTTCAGTTCCTCTACTATAGAATCTCCTCCTAGCACAGTTTCCTTTTACTGACCGGAAGTCCAGTTCTCCCACCATAGAGTCTCCTCCTAGCACAGCTTCCTTTTACCGGCCAGAACGTCAGTTCCCCCACTTTAGAATCTCCTCCTAGCACAGTTTCCTTTTACTGACCGGAAGTCCAGTTCTCCCACCATAGAGTCTCCTCCTAGCACAGCTTCCTTTTACCGGCCAGAACGTCAGTTCCCCCACTATAGAATCTCCTCCTAGCACAGTTTCCTTTTACTGACCGGAAGTCCAGTTCTCCCACCATAGAGTCTCCTCCTAGCACAGCTTCCTTTTACCGCCCAGAAGTTTGCTTCCCCCACCATAGAATCCCCTCCTAGCACGGCATCCCTTTTTTCCTTTTACCAACAGGGAGCCGCAGCAGAGGGATGAAAGAGCCACATGCGGCTCCAGAGCCACAGGTTGCTGGTCCCTGGTCTAACCCATGGCCTAGTTTTGTCCTAGGTTCACCCGACTTTGGAACGATTGTGGTGTGGCCTTTCTGTGGTTTTTCTCCTGGGACTGATTTCCTGATGCCTCTTTTGACTCGTTGATTCCTGCTTGGCTTGACTTGTTTATTTGCCGGTGTCAAACATTTTAAAACAGGATGTATCATTGCATTATAATCTCCATTATTCCTCCGGGCTCTTCTCCTTGACCTGCCTGAACACCCCTCTGCCCTTTGAGGTTAAAATCAAAGTCAGAGTTGATTACATCAGTATTTATTTTACAGAAACATTCCATCGTCTCTCATCTTCCCAGGCTCGGTCTTAAAAATTAAGTTTTACGAGGCAGCAAGGTAGGCTCAAGGGGTGGGGAACTGTAACTGCCAAAGCCTGTTAGACCGATGCAGACCATAAAAATAAAATAAAAAAATAGCTTGTGAAAGTTCAGCATGGCAAGCCGTTTTTTAAGCTTCGGGATTTCCCAACCGAACGCTGTAAAAGCTGCAGGAACTTTATTGCACAAGGAAGTTGACTTTCCTGCTCCGAGACGACTTTTAAAGAATCCCCCATCCTGATGAAATAAGAATTCTTCTGGCTGGAGAAATTGAAGGGCAGGTGGCTGTTTATTTGAGGAACAAAAAGGCTACAGCTGAACGTTGCGAGGTGTTCTTAATCCCCAAGAGAAGCTCCTACTCAGAGCTTGGCTACATGGTTTATAGAGAAAAGGTTCGAGTTTGCTCAGACCACTGAAGAGAGCCACCCTTGGTTCCCATTTTCTCTTCTCTCGCCTTCCCTTCCCTCCTCTCCCTTCCCCTCTCCTCTCCCTTCTCTCTCCTATTCTCTTCTTCTTCTCTCCCTTCCCCCTCTCCTCCTCTCCTCTTTTTGCTCTCCTCTGCCTTCTCTCCCCTCTCCTCTCTTCCTCTCCTCTCCTCACTGCCTTCTCTCCTCTTCCCTCCCTCCCCTCTCTTCCTCCTCTCCACTCCTCTGCCTTCCTCCCCTATTCTCCACTCCTCTTCCTCTCTCTCCTCTTCCTTCTCCCCTCCTCTCTCCTCTTCCTTCTCTTCTCTCCCCTTCCTTTCATCTCCCTCCCTCTCTTTGAACTTTTCTCTTACTTTAACAGACTTGTGTAACTTATGAATTACTGTGCATACATTGGGGTTTTTTTTTAATCATTGTGTCACTTCCCACCTGATCAACAGCCTTTCAGTTTACCATTTGAGGAAATTACATATTTTAAACTCTTTAAACATAGCACTTTTGAATACTGTGATTGGAGAATCTTAAGATTCTCCTTAAGACTCAGCATTTCCCAATAGAACAGTCTGTAATCACAATATTCATCACCATACTGGATCATATTGCCAGCTGGCCCTCGTACCGGCTGGATGCTTTAACAAAAGGATCAAAGGGACACATCAATCGTGACAATTCTATCTCTGAAAATCCTTTTTGTCAGCCAAGAGACAAGAATGAGAGAAACCAATCACTTGATTGAGTAGGTCTAGTTTAATAAAAAATGACTAGCAGTGGCATGATAGCAATCTTCCAATATCTCAGGGGCTGCCACAAAGAAGAGGGAGTCAAACTATTCTCCAAAGGACATGAGGGTAGAACAAGAAGCAATGGGTGGAAACTAATTCATGAATGGAAAGCCAGCCATGTGCAGCAGCTGCCAAAAAAGCCAACGCAGTTTTAGGCTGCATAAACAGAGGGATAGAATCAAGATCACGTGAAGGGTTCATACCACTTTATAAGGCCTTGATAAGGCCACACTTGGAATACTTCATCCAGTTTTGGTCACCACGATGTAAAAATGAGGTGGAGACTCTAGAAAGAGTGCAGAGAAGAGCAACAAAGATGATGAGGGGACTGGAGGCTAAAACCTATGAAGAACTGTTGCAGGAACTGGGTATGTTTAGTTTGATGAAAAGAAAGACTAAGGGAGACATGATAGCATCTTCCAATATCTCAGGGGTTGCCACAAAGAAGAGAGAGTCAAACTATTCTCCAAGGGACCTAAGGGCAGGACAAGAAGCAATGGGTGGAAACTAATCAAGGAGAGAAGCAACTTAGAACTGAGGAGAAATTTCCTGACAGAACAATTAAGAGTGGAACAATTTGTCTTCAGAAGTTGTGAATGCTCCAAAACCGGAAGTCTTTAAGTAGATGTTGGATAACCATTTGTCCGAAGTGGTGTAGGGTTTCCTGCCTAGGCAGGGGATTGGACCAGAAGACCTCCAAGGTCCCTTCCAACGCTGTTATACTGTCACGTGATGGACCTTGTGGCAAGCCAAGTCATTGGGAAAACCAGGTTCATTTCACAGCCGTGGCCCTAACTCAGCGACCGCAGTGATTCACTTCGCAAGAAAGGTCATAAAATGGGGGGGGGGGGTTAACAAATGTTTCCTTTAACCGCAGAAATGTTGGGCTCCATTGCGGCCGTACATCGAGGACCTCCTGTACTGTTTTAACCCGCTCCTCTCAAAACCTGAGGCAGCATTTGAGTGGTTTCTCCACCACCACCTTTGACACTTAGTAAAGCTGATGAGGGGACAATGGGATTGTGGTGGAGAACATCAGCTGAATGGCTACATCAGCAAGGATGTCCGGTATGGGTGGGGCGGCCTTAGGGGTACCCAGAGCGGGATCCAGACAAGGAGACCTAGCTACTCTGAGCTTCTGTGTGTGGATTAAGCCAAACGTTTGTTTGCCTGCAGCTGACAAGCGTATTTACTTTACTCCACGTAGTTGGCATTTGATGAGAAATAACTTGCTTACTCTCCACTGTTATCTTACTAACCGTCACCGTACACCTTCCAAAATTGCTAATCTCATTCGTCTTCAGGCTGCCTTATTAAAATCTGAATTTATCCTGCTCTGGGTGAGAATGGGGGGACGCTCAAAACTCCCCAAAGACGACAGCATATAAAGAGAATTTGTGCCATGGCATATGTCACCGGAAAGATTGGCAAAAATATTTAAAAATAAATCAACCAAGTTTTGGAAGCGTCACCAGATGCCGGGATCATATTATCATATTTATTTAATTCAATTTATAAGTCGCTCCCTCTCCACGAAGGGACTCGGGGCGGCGTACAATTAAATATACAAGCATATGGCACGGAGGAGGTATATGCATACAAACATTTTACAATTCATAAATAATAGTAATAGCCACAAAGTTAAAAAGCAGTAACAATAAAGTTAAAAACAATTAAAATACCCTAAAATTTACAATTTAAAATTGCCAGGGGGATTAGAGAATGGAGTTCTAATTAAGCCAGGCCGGCTAGTTGGAACAGGTGGGTCTTGAGTTTCTTGCGGAAGGAGCGGAGATCGGTAGTTGTCCTAATGTCGGGGGGGAGGTCATTCCAGAGGGCTGGGCCCATCACAGAGAAGGCCCTACTCCTGGGCGCCGCCCTCTGGCACTGCTTAGTGGACGGCACCCGGAGGAGTCCCTCTCTGTGAGAGCGAATTTGTCGCAGGGATGTATGGGGCAGGATGCAATCCCGCAGGTAACTAGGTGGTGGACATGTGCAGAGGCAAAAAAATATTGGGCAAAAATTCATATGTGGTTGGAAAGGATGATCAGCATATTGTTTTAAAGCCGGAACTGTTTTTGTTGGGTATTTTACCAGAGAAATACAGTAAAGAAAATGTATATTTAATTATTCATGTCATAACTGCAGCTAGAATCGTATTTGCACAAAATTGGAAAACGGTAAAAATTCCCTCAGAGGGAGAGGTGATTAAAAAAAAAGATTAGACTGTGCCGAAATGAACAGATTAACGTTGGCAATCAAAGAGAAGGAAGAATCAGAGTATTATGAGATATGGGGATGTTTTTAATCACTGGATAGAAAATGAATATAGACAAGAAGAAACAGAAAATTGAACAATTTGTGGGTGGGTGTGTGGAAACATAGAATTATAGAGAAGGAGCTGAATTAAAAGGTAAATTGAAATGTAAATGTAAAGGCAAGATAAAAATAGATTTAAAATGATGTAACTGTCAAATATGATGACCCAAAGACTGTACCCAGATGACACACCGTAGGTTTAATGATGTGAGAGTGGTGATGGGAAAAACAAAAACTTCCCAAAGACAGAAGTCTGGGGGAAAATAGTAGCGACAACGATTAGATAGTTAAAACACATAAGGGAATATTGCTGCCACCACCTTGAGTCCAGAAGCTGTTCCATAGGTGGAAGGAGTAGACATTTTGGTGAGGTACCGACGTTTAGTACTGTAAGGAGCCCCAGACCATTTCTGAGTGAAGGCGTGGAACGTCAGCCAGTTTGAACTGGGGTAACAGAATGTGAGGCAACTGGCAGTTGGAACAGAGTTCTTTTCAGGTGGGGAGAGGGAGTAGAACTCCTTAGCATCAGAGCATGGTAATTACTGTATAAGAAATACTAATGATCTGATGGTCATTTTAAAAAATCCTTTCTTAGGGAGCATCTAGAAGCCAAGAGGAATATACGTGCCAAATTTCAACTTTGTAGGCTTTACAGTTCTGGAGATTTCATGATGAAGTTATTTGGCTTTGATAGATGATAGATGATGATAGATAGATAGATAGATAGATAGATAGATAGATAGATAGATAGATAGATAGATAGATAGATAGATAGATAGATAGATAGATAGATAGATAGATAGATAGGAATGTCACAGGAATGTTTGCCTCTCCTGTATCAAGAATTGGTTAGCAGAAAAAACATGGACATAACTAAAGAATGCCTGAAGGATATTGAAAAGTTAAATGGTAAAATTGACTTACTCGTTTAAAACATTTGCTTGTAGCTGCCCATCTTATCCTAAATTCCGGGCATTTCCCAATCAAAGTCAACATGAACTTTCACGTTTTCAGTCAACAGTAATACACCTTGTCAAAACAACTATTTGAACATTTGGCACATTCGGTGCAGAGCTAAGACAAAATGTCATCGGGAACAAACACAGGGGAACTGCAAAAATCATGCCACATTAAAGAACAAATAGACCTAAGATTTACATTCCCAGAGGAGCTTGTGGCCCTGACATGGAAATGAGTTAGCACCTCAGATGCTTAAAAAAAAGAGAGAGAGGTCTATGAAACAAGGACCAAAAGACGAAAGTCCTTCCCTATCGGCTCCAACTTCATAAAAGAAACCTGCAAATCTGATTGCATTATACCTCATTCTGTTTTTTTCTTATACTCCGGTCGATTTAAGAGATGGTCTCCTTGAGCCGTTTCTGTTTGTTATCTCACGGTTCCAGATCAAGAAAACATTTCAGCTCCTTTTGTCCGAAACAGTTTCCGCCTATTTCTGTCGGCGTCATCTTCCTGATTCTCTATAGTTTCCCACAGATTCTGTGTCCTCACATCCACATATGTGGATGTCACAGAAGTGGGAAAAAGTATTGGGTCTCTGCAAGACCTCCGGCCAAGGGATGGTGTACCTTGCAAGCAAGATTTGAACATATAGAACATTGATATAGAACACAGGTCGGCAACCTTAAACACTCAAAAGAGCCACAAAGGTCCTAACCGGAAGCCCCCCCGTTCAATTCTGGAGCTGTCCGGAAGTCCGGTTCCCCCACTATAGAGTCTCCTCCAAGCGCGGCGTCCTTTTTCCTCTACCTGAAAGCCCTATCAATTGTGGAGCCCACCGGCGACAGGGAGCCGCAGCGGAGGGATGAAAAAGCCACATGCGGCTCCAGAGCCACAGGTTGCTGCCCCCTGATGTAGAAGATCCTAACTCTTGCGTTACTTCAAGCAGATTGAGAAGGTGTATTGTTTACACCAAGACTACTACTAGGAGCAGCAATGGAGGATGGATCTGCCTGACATGTAATGGCAGACGAAGCCATAAATGAGGAATAAGAATGACAGAGTCGGAAGGGACCTTGGAGGTCTTCTAGTCCAACCCTCTGCTCAAGCAGGATGTATACCATTTCAGACAAATGGTCCTCTAATCTTTTCTTAAAAACCTCCAGTGATGGAGCTCCACAACTGGAGGCAAGTCGTTCCACGGATCAATTGTTCTAACTACAGGTAGTCCTCAACTTAACAATACAGTCCTCAACTTATGATCATAACTGAGTCCAAAACTTCTGTTGTTAAATGAAACATTTGTTAAGTGAGTTTTGCCCCATTTTAAGACCATTCTTACTTGTTCACTGAATCACTGCAGTTGATAAATTAGCAATTAGAACGGTTGCAGGAACTGGGTATGTCTAGTTTAATGAAAAGAAGGACTAAGGGAGACACGATAGCAGTCTTCCAATATCTCACCCGTTGCCACAAAGAAGAAGGAGTCAAACTATTCTCCAGACTATTCTCACCTGAGGGTAGAACAAGAAGCAATGGGTGGAAACTAATCAAGGAGAGAAGCAACTTAGAACTGAGGAGAAATTTCCTGACAGTGAGAACAATGAATCAGTGGAACAGAAGTTGTGAATGCCCCAACATTGGAAGTCTTTAAGAAGATGTTGGATAGCTATTTGTCTGTATAGGGTTTCCTGCCTAGGCAGGGGGTTGGACTAGAAGACCTCCAAGGTCCTTTCCAATTGTGCTATTGTATTATTGTATAACCAACCCGGCGGTTAAATAAACCTGGTGTCCCCATTGACATCGCTTGACAGGAGGTCCCAGAAGAGGATGACGTGACATTGAGACACAGCAATGGTTATCAATTTGAACCAGTTGCCAGCATGGGTACACCGCAGGGGTGTCAAAATCAATTTCATTGAGGGCCGCATCAGGGTTGTGTTTGACCTTGGGGGAGGGGTCAGGGCGGGCGTGGCCAGCTTGCTATAACTTCTGTTGGGGGCGCCTGTGGCGGCCCGAGCGCTCTGCCAGCGAAAATGGGCTCCCGAGTTCTGTCTTAAGCCGCGACAGACTCCTGCAACCCTCTGCCAGTGAAAATGCAGGACACCACCGGGGATGAGTTCCGGCCACCATTACTACCCATTCGGCAACTGAAAAAGTTTGCCGCCTGCAGTCCTCCTGAGCTGCGTTTTTGTTGGCAGAGACACCGCAGGTTGGACGTTTGAGGTCGCTAAGGCAGCCCCATGGGCCAGAATTAAACATACCGCAGGCCCGATATGGCCCGCAGGCCTTCTGTTTGATACCCCTGATCTATATCTATCTATCTGTCTGTCTGTCTATCTCTATATCTTATCTATCTATCTGTCTGTTGGTCGGTCTGTCTGTCTATCTCTATATCTTATCTATCTATCTAGCATCTATCTATCTATCTATCTATCTATCTATCTCTATTTATCCACACATATGCACACACACAATAAACGTGGTGCTAATGTAACTATGAATTCTAACGATTTTCTCATTACTTCTATTTCTAGTACTGTTTTCCACTTCCTCTTACATCTTAATTCCTCTTCCTGTCCCTTCCTTGTTCTTCCTGTTGTACCTTAATTCCTATAAGGTATAATATAATTATAATAACTATAATTATGATTAACCTCGAATCTACCATCTCAATTACCTCCAAAAACTGGGTGTGTCACATACTACCCCCCTCCCAAAAAACCCTGGGTGTGTTACTGAATCTCTTTGTTCTTACTCCACCTGTATGATTTATCCGTTCTTAATAGAATGGATAAATTCTATTCCTACTTCCTGGACCTGTTTTCCTACTTCCTGGACAGCTTTACTGTGAACTGTCCCGCTCCCCCTTCTTCCAAGCGGTGTGCAACATCTGACGTCGCCCCTCTTAAGTCCTGGACTCAGTTATTTTTAAGTCCTCTTGGAGATTCTTTAGAGCTTCTCATGGTTTTCTGTTAGACAGCTGGTCTTTTCCCTTGCAATCTCACTCATAATCTACATCAGTGGTGAAATGCATTTTTTTTTACTACTGGTTCTATGGGCGTGGCTTGGTGGGCTTGGTGGTGGCTGGGTGGGCATGGCTTGGTGGGCATGGCAGGGGAAGGATACTGCAAAATCCCCATTCCCACCCTACTCTGGGGCCAGCCAGAGGTGGCATTTGCCGGTTCTCTGAACGACTCAAAATTTCCGCTACCGGTTCTCCAAACTACTCAAAACAAACTACTCAAAATTTCCGCTACCAGTTCTCTGAACTGCTCAAAATTTCCTCTACCGGTTCTCCAAACTACTCAAAACAAACTACTCAAAATTTCCTCTACCAGTTCTCTGAACTGCTCAAAATTTCCGCTACCGGTTCTCCAAACTACTCAAAACAAACTACTCAAAATTTCCTCTACTGGTTCTCTGAACTGCTCAAAACAAACTACTCAAAATTTCCTCTACCAGTTCTCTGAACTGCTCAAAACAAACTACTCAAAATTTCCTCTACTGGTTCTCTGAACTACTCAAAATGTCTGCTACTGGTTCTCCAAACTACTCAAAACAAACTACTCAAAATTTCCTCTACCAGTTCTCTGAACTACTCAAAATTTCTGCTACCGGTTCTCCAAACTACTCAAAACAAACTACTCAAAATTTCCTCTACTGGTTCTCTGAACTGCTCAAAACAAACTACTCAAAATTTCCTCTACTGGTTCTCTGAACTGCTCAAAACAAACTACTCAAAATTTCCTCTACTGGTTCTCTGAACGACTCAAAATTTCCACTACTGGTTCTCCAAACTACTCAAAATTTCCACTACTGGTTCTCCAAACTACTCAAAACAAACTACTCAAAATTTCTGCTACCGGTTCTCCAAACTACTCAAAACAAACTACTCAAAATTTCCTCTACCAGTTCTCTGAACGACTCAAAATTTCCGCTACCGGTTCTCCAAACTACTCAAAACAAACTACTCAAAATTTCCGCTACCAGTTCTCTGAACTGCTCAAAATTTCTGCTACCGGTTCTCCAAACTACTCAAAACAAACTACTCAAAATTTCCTCTACCAGTTCTCTGAACTGCTCAAAATTTCTGCTACCGGTTCTCCAAACTACTCAAAACAAACTACTCAAAATTTCCTCTACTGGTTCTCTGAACTGCTCAAAATTTCTGCTACCGGTTCTCCAAACTACTCAAAACAAACTACTCAAAATTTCCTCTACCAGTTCTCTGAACTACTCAAAATTTCTGCTACCGGTTCTCCAAACTACTCAAAACAAACTACTCAAAATTTCCTCTACTGGTTCTCTGAACTGCTCAAAATTTCTGCTACCGGTTCTCCAAACTACTCAAAACAAACTACTCAAAATTTCCTCTACTGGTTCTCTGAACTGCTCAAAACAAACTACTCAAAATTTCCTCTACTGGTTCTCTGAACTGCTCAAAACAAACTACTCAAAATTTCCTCTACTGGTTCTCTGAACTACTCAAAATTTCCTCTACTGGTTCTCTGAACTGCTCAAAACAAACTACTCAAAATTTCCTCTACCAGTTCTCTGAACTACTCAAAATTTCCTCTACTGGTTCTCTGAACTGCTCAAAACAAACTACTCAAAATTTCCTCTACTGGTTCTCTGAACGACTCAAAATTTCTGCTACTGGTTCTCCAAACTACTCAAAACAAACTACTCAAAATTTCCTCTACCAGTTCTCTGAACTACTCAAAATTTCCTCTACCAGTTCTCCAAACTACTCAAAACAAACTACTCAAAATTTCCTCTACCAGTTCTCTGAACTACTCAAAATTTCTGCTACCGGTTCTCCAAACTACTCAAAACAAACTACTCAAAATTTCCTCTACCAGTTCTCTGAACTACTCAAAATTTCCTCTACCAGTTCTCCAAACTACTCAAAACAAACTACTCAAAATTTCCTCTACCAGTTCTCTGAACTACTCAAAATTTCTGCTACCGGTTCTCCAAACTACTCAAAACAAACTACTCAAAATTTCCTCTACTGGTTCTCTGAACTACTCAAAATTTCTGCTACTGGTTCTCCAAACTACTCAAAACAAACTACTCAAAATTTCCTCTACCAGTTCTCTGAACTACTCAAAATTTCCTCTACTGGTTCTCTGAACTGCTCAAAACAAACTACTCAAAATTTCCTCTACTGGTTCTCTGAACTACTCAAAATTTCCTCTACCAGTTCTCCAAACTACTCAAAACAAACTACTCAAAATTTCCTCTACCAGTTCTCTGAACTGCTCAAAATTTCTGCTACTGGTTCTCCAAACTACTCAAAACAAACTACTCAAAATTTCCTCTACTGGTTCTCTGAACTACTCAAAATTTCTGCTACTGGTTCTCCAAACTACTCAAAACAAACTACTCAAAATTTCCTCTACCAGTTCTCTGAACTACTCAAAATTTCTGCTACTGGTTCTCCAAACTACTCAAAACAAACTACTCAAAATTTCCTCTACTGGTTCTCTGAACTACTCAAAATTTCTGCTACCGGTTCTCCAAACTACTCAAAACAAACTACTCAAAATTTCCTCTACTGGTTCTCTGAACTACTCAAAATTTCTGCTACTGGTTCTCCAAACTACTCAAAACAAACTACTCAAAATTTCCTCTACCAGTTCTCTGAACTACTCAAAATTTCCTCTACTGGTTCTCCAAACTGCTCAAAACAAACTACTCAAAATTTCCTCTACTGGTTCTCTGAACTACTCAAAATTTCCTCTACCGGTTCTCCAAACTACTCAAAACAAACTACTCAAAATTTCCTCTACCAGTTCTCTGAACTGCTCAAAATTTCTGCTACTGGTTCTCCAAACTACTCAAAACAAACTACTCAAAATTTCCTCTACTGGTTCTCTGAACTACTCAAAATTTCTGCTACTGGTTCTCCAAACTACTCAAAACAAACTACTCAAAATTTCCTCTACCAGTTCTCTGAACTACTCAAAATTTCTGCTACTGGTTCTCCAAACTACTCAAAACAAACTACTCAAAATTTCCTCTACTGGTTCTCTGAACTGCTCAAAATTTCTGCTACTGGTTCTCCAAACTACTCAAAACAAACTACTCAAAATTTCCTCTACTGGTTCTCTGAACTGCTCAAAATTTCCTCTACCGGTTCTCCAAACTACTCAAAACAAACTACTCAAAATTTCCTCTACCAGTTCTCTGAACTACTCAAAATTTCTGCTACTGGTTCTCCAAACTACTCAAAACAAACTACTCAAAATTTCCTCTACCAGTTCTCTGAACTACTCAAAATTTCTGCTACTGGTTCTCCAAACTACTCAAAACAAACTACTCAAAATTTCCTCTACCAGTTCTCTGAACTACTCAAAATTTCTGCTACTGGTTCTCCAAACTACTCAAAACAAACTACTCAAAATTTCCTCTACTGGTTCTCTGAACTACTCAAAATTTCTGCTACTGGTTCTCCAAACTACTCAAAACAAACTACTCAAAATTTCCTCTACTGGTTCTCTGAACTGCTCAAAATTTCCTCTACCGGTTCTCCAAACTACTCAAAACAAACTACTCAAAATTTCCTCTACCAGTTCTCTGAACTACTCAAAATTTCTGCTACTGGTTCTCCAAACTACTCAAAACAAACTACTCAAAATTTCCTCTACTGGTTCTCTGAACTACTCAAAATTTCTGCTACTGGTTCTCCAAACTACTCAAAACAAACTACTCAAAATTTCCTCTACCAGTTCTCTGAACTACTCAAAATTTCCTCTACTGGTTCTCCAAACTACTCAAAACAAACTACTCAAAATTTCCTCTACTGGTTCTCTGAACTACTCAAAATTTCTCTACCGGTTCTCCAAACTACTCAAAACAAACTACTCAAAATTTCCTCTACCAGTTCTCTGAACTACTCAAAATTTCTGCTACTGGTTCTCCAAACTACTCAAAACAAACTACTCAAAATTTCCTCTACTGGTTCTCTGAACTGCTCAAAATTTCCTCTACCGGTTCTCCAAACTACTCAAAACAAACTACTCAAAATTTCCTCTACCAGTTCTCTGAACTACTCAAAATTTCTGCTACTGGTTCTCCAAACTACTCAAAACAAACTACTCAAAATTTCCTCTACTGTTCTCTGAACTACTCAAAATTTCTGCTACTGGTTCTCCAAACTACTCAAAACAAACTACTCAAAATTTCCTCTACTGGTTCTCTGAACTGCTCAAAATTTCCTCTACCGGTTCTCCAAACTACTCAAAACAAACTACTCAAAATTTCCTCTACCAGTTCTCTGAACTACTCAAAATTTCTGCTACTGGTTCTCCAAACTACTCAAAACAAACTACTCAAAATTTCCTCTACTGGTTCTCTGAACTGCTCAAAATTTCTGCTACTGGTTCTCCAAACTACTCAAAACAAACTACTCAAAATTTCCTCTACCAGTTCTCTGAACTACTCAAAATTTCTGCTACTGGTTCTCCAAACTACTCAAAACAAACTACTCAAAATTTCCTCTACTGGTTCTCTGAACTACTCAAAATTTCCTGCTACCTGGTTCTCCAAACTACTCAAAACAAACTACTCAAAATTTCCTCTACCAGTTCTCTGAACTGCTCAAAATTTCTGCTACCGGTTCTCCAAACTACTCAAAACAAACTACTCAAAATTTCCTCTACCAGTTCTCTGAACTGCTCAAAATTTCTGCTACCGGTTCTCCAACTACTCAAAACAAACTACTCAAAATTTCCTCTACTGGTTCTCTGAACTGCTCAAAATCTCATTTCCAACTACTCAACTACTCAAAATTTCCTCTACGGTTCTCTGAAACTACTCAAAATTTCTGCTACTGGTTCTCCAAACTACTCAAAACAAACTACTCAAAATTTCCTCTACTGGTTCTCTGAACTACTCAAAATTCTGCTACTGGTTCTCCAAACTACTCAAAACAAACTACTCAAAATTTCCTCTACTGGTTCTCTGAACTGCTCAAAACAAACTACTCAAAATTTCCTCTACTGGTTCTCTAACTGCTCAAAACAAACTACTCAAAATTTCCTCTACTGTTCTCTGAACTGACTCAAAATTTCCGCTACCGGTTCTCCAAACTACTCAAAACAAACTACTCAAAATTTCCGCTACCAGTTCTCTGAACTGCTCAAAATTTCTGCTACCGGTTCTCCAAACTACTCAAAACAAACTACTCAAAATTTCCTCTACCAGTTCTCTGAACTGCTCAAAATTTCTGCTACCGGTTCTCCAAACTACTCAAAACAAACTACTCAAAATTTCCTCTACTGGTTCTCTGAACTGCTCAAAATTTCTGCTACCGGTTCTCCAAACTACTCAAAACAAACTACTCAAAATTTCCTCTACCAGTTCTCTGAACTACTCAAAATTTCTGCTACCGGTTCTCCAAACTACTCAAAACAAACTACTCAAAATTTCCTCTACTGGTTCTCTGAACTGCTCAAAATTTCTGCTACCGGTTCTCCAAACTACTCAAAACAAACTACTCAAAATTTCCTCTACTGGTTCTCTGAACTGCTCAAAATTTCTGCTACTGGTTCTCCAAACTACTCAAAACAAACTACTCAAAATTTCCTCTACTGGTTCTCTGAACTGCTCAAAACAAACTACTCAAAATTTCCTCTACTGGTTCTCTGAACTGCTCAAAACAAACTACTCAAAATTTCCTCTACTGGTTCTCTGAACGACTCAAAATTTCTGCTACTGGTTCTCCAAACTACTCAAAACAAACTACTCAAAATTTCCTCTACCAGTTCTCTGAACTACTCAAAATTTCCTCTACCGGTTCTCCAAACTACTCAAAACAAACTACTCAAAATTTCCTCTACCAGTTCTCTGAACTACTCAAAATTTCTGCTACTGGTTCTCCAAACTACTCAAAACAAACTACTCAAAATTTCCTCTACTGGTTCTCTGAACTACTCAAAATTTCTGCTACTGGTTCTCCAAACTACTCAAAACAAACTACTCAAAATTTCCTCTACTGGTTCTCTGAACTACTCAAAATTTCTGCTACTGGTTCTCCAAACTACTCAAAACAAACTACTCAAAATTTCCTCTACTGGTTCTCTGAACTGCTCAAAATTTCTGCTACTGGTTCTCCAAACTACTCAAAACAAACTACTCAAAATTTCCTCTACTGGTTCTCTGAACTACTCAAAATTTCTGCTACTGGTTCTCCAAACTACTCAAAACAAACTACTCAAAATTTCCTCTACTGGTTCTCTGAACTGCTCAAAATTTCTGCTACTGGTTCTCCAAACTACTCAAAACAAACTACTCAAAATTTCCTCTACTGGTTCTCTGAACTACTCAAAATTTCTGCTACTGGTTCTCCAAACTACTCAAAACAAACTACTCAAAATTTCCTCTACTGGTTCTCTGAACTGCTCAAAATTTCCTCTACCGGTTCTCCAAACTACTCAAAACAAACTACTCAAAATTTCCTCTACCAGTTCTCTGAACTACTCAAAATTTCTGCTACTGGTTCTCCAAACTACTCAAAACAAACTACTCAAAATTTCCTCTACTGGTTCTCTGAACTGCTCAAAATTTCCTCTACCGGTTCTCCAAACTACTCAAAACAAACTACTCAAAATTTCCTCTACCAGTTCTCTGAACTACTCAAAATTTCTGCTACTGGTTCTCCAAACTACTCAAAACAAACTACTCAAAATTTCCTCTACTGGTTCTCTGAACTACTCAAAATTTCTGCTACTGGTTCTCCAAACTACTCAAAACAAACTACTCAAAATTTCCTCTACCAGTTCTCTGAACTACTCAAAATTTCCTCTACTGGTTCTCCAAACTACTCAAAACAAACTACTCAAAATTTCCTCTACTGGTTCTCTGAACTACTCAAAATTTCTGCTACTGGTTCTCCAAACTACTCAAAACAAACTACTCAAAATTTCCGCTACCAGTTCTCTGAACTGCTCAAAATTTCCTCTACCGGTTCTCCAAACTACTCAAAACAAACTACTCAAAATTTCCTCTACCAGTTCTCTGAACTGCTCAAAATTTCCGCTACCGGTTCTCCAAACTACTCAAAACAAACTACTCAAAATTTCCTCTACTGGTTCTCTGAACTGCTCAAAACAAACTACTCAAAATTTCCTCTACCAGTTCTCTGAACTACTCAAAATGTCTGCTACTGGTTCTCCAAACTACTCAAAACAAACTACTCAAAATTTCCTCTACCAGTTCTCTGAACTACTCAAAATTTCCTCTACTGGTTCTCCAAACTACTCAAAACAAACTACTCAAAATTTCCTCTACTGGTTCTCTGAACTGCTCAAAACAAACTACTCAAAATTTCCTCTACTGGTTCTCTGAACTACTCAAAATGTCTGCTACTGGTTCTCCAAACTACTCAAAACAAACTACTCAAAATTTCCTCTACTGGTTCTCTGAACTGCTCAAAACAAACTACTCAAAATTTCCTCTACTGGTTCTCTGAACTGCTCAAAACAAACTACTCAAAATTTCCTCTACTGGTTCTCTGAACGACTCAAAATTTCCGCTACCGGTTCTCCAAACTACTCAAAACAAACTACTCAAAATTTCCGCTACCAGTTCTCTGAACTGCTCAAAATTTCTGCTACCGGTTCTCCAAACTACTCAAAACAAACTACTCAAAATTTCCTCTACCAGTTCTCTGAACTGCTCAAAATTTCTGCTACCGGTTCTCCAAACTACTCAAAACAAACTACTCAAAATTTCCTCTACTGGTTCTCTGAACTGCTCAAAATTTCTGCTACCGGTTCTCCAAACTACTCAAAACAAACTACTCAAAATTTCCTCTACCAGTTCTCTGAACTACTCAAAATTTCTGCTACCGGTTCTCCAAACTACTCAAAACAAACTACTCAAAATTTCCTCTACTGGTTCTCTGAACTGCTCAAAATTTCTGCTACCGGTTCTCCAAACTACTCAAAACAAACTACTCAAAATTTCCTCTACCAGTTCTCTGAACTGCTCAAAATTTCTGCTACCGGTTCTCCAAACTACTCAAAACAAACTACTCAAAATTTCCTCTACTGGTTCTCTGAACTGCTCAAAACAAACTACTCAAAATTTCCTCTACTGGTTCTCTGAACTGCTCAAAACAAACTACTCAAAATTTCCTCTACTGGTTCTCTGAACGACTCAAAATTTCTGCTACTGGTTCTCCAAACTACTCAAAACAAACTACTCAAAATTTCCTCTACCAGTTCTCTGAACGACTCAAAATTTCCTCTACCGGTTCTCCAAACTACTCAAAACAAACTACTCAAAATTTCCTCTACCAGTTCTCTGAACTACTCAAAATTTCTGCTACCGGTTCTCCAAACTACTCAAAACAAACTACTCAAAATTTCCTCTACTGGTTCTCTGAACTACTCAAAATTTCTGCTACTGGTTCTCCAAACTACTCAAAACAAACTACTCAAAATTTCCTCTACCAGTTCTCTGAACTACTCAAAATTTCCTCTACTGGTTCTCTGAACTGCTCAAAACAAACTACTCAAAATTTCCTCTACTGGTTCTCTGAACTGCTCAAAATTTCTGCTACTGGTTCTCCAAACTACTCAAAACAAACTACTCAAAATTTCCTCTACCAGTTCTCTGAACTACTCAAAATTTCTGCTACTGGTTCTCCAAACTACTCAAAACAAACTACTCAAAATTTCCTCTACCAGTTCTCTGAACTGCTCAAAATTTCTGCTACTGGTTCTCTGAACTGCTCAAAACAAACTACTCAAAATTTCCTCTACCAGTTCTCTGAACTGCTCAAAATTTCTGCTACTGGTTCTCCAAACTACTCAAAACAAACTACTCAAAATTTCCTCTACTGGTTCTCTGAACTGCTCAAAATTTCCTCTACCGGTTCTCCAAACTACTCAAAACAAACTACTCAAAATTTCCTCTACCAGTTCTCTGAACTACTCAAAATTTCTGCTACTGGTTCTCCAAACTACTCAAAACAAACTACTCAAAATTTCCTCTACTGGTTCTCTGAACTACTCAAAATTTCTGCTACTGGTTCTCCAAACTACTCAAAACAAACTACTCAAAATTTCCTCTACTGGTTCTCTGAACTGCTCAAAATTTCCTCTACCGGTTCTCCAAACTACTCAAAACAAACTACTCAAAATTTCCTCTACCAGTTCTCTGAACTACTCAAAATTTCTGCTACTGGTTCTCCAAACTACTCAAAACAAACTACTCAAAATTTCCTCTACTGGTTCTCTGAACTGCTCAAAATTTCCTCTACCGGTTCTCCAAACTACTCAAAACAAACTACTCAAAATTTCCTCTACCAGTTCTCTGAACTACTCAAAATTTCTGCTACTGGTTCTCCAAACTACTCAAAACAAACTACTCAAAATTTCCTCTACTGGTTCTCTGAACTACTCAAAATTTCTGCTACTGGTTCTCCAAACTACTCAAAACAAACTACTCAAAATTTCCTCTACCAGTTCTCTGAACTACTCAAAATTTCCTCTACTGGTTCTCTGAACTGCTCAAAACAAACTACTCAAAATTTCCTCTACTGGTTCTCTGAACTGCTCAAAATTTCTGCTACTGGTTCTCCAAACTACTCAAAACAAACTACTCAAAATTTCCTCTACCAGTTCTCTGAACTACTCAAAATTTCTGCTACTGGTTCTCCAAACTACTCAAAACAAACTACTCAAAATTTCCTCTACCAGTTCCCTGAACTGCTCAAAATTTCTGCTACTGGTTCTCTGAACTGCTCAAAACAAACTACTCAAAATTTCCTCTACCAGTTCTCTGAACTGCTCAAAATTTCTGCTACTGGTTCTCCAAACTACTCAAAACAAACTACTCAAAATTTCCTCTACCAGTTCTCTGAACTACTCAAAATTTCTGCTACTGGTTCTCCAAACTACTCAAAACAAACTACTCAAAATTTCCTCTACTGGTTCTCTGAACTGCTCAAAATTTCCTGCTACCGGTTCTCCAAACTACTCAAAACAAACTACTCAAAATTTCCTCTACCAGTTCTCTGAACTACTCAAAATTTCTGCTACTGGTTCTCCAAACTACTCAAAACAAACTACTCAAAATTTCCTCTACTGGTTCTCTGAACTACTCAAAATTTCTGCTACTGGTTCTCCAAACTACTCAAAACAAACTACTCAAAATTTCCTCTACCAGTTCTCTGAACTACTCAAAATTTCCTCTACTGGTTCTCTGAACTGCTCAAAACAAACTACTCAAAATTTCCTCTACTGGTTCTCTGAACTGCTCAAAATTTCTGCTACTGGTTCTCCAAACTACTCAAAACAAACTACTCAAAATTTCCTCTACCAGTTCTCTGAACTACTCAAAATTTCCTCTACTGGTTCTCTGAACTGCTCAAAACAAACTACTCAAAATTTCCTCTACCAGTTCTCTGAACTGCTCAAAATTTCTGCTACTGGTTCTCCAAACTACTCAAAACAAACTACTCAAAATTTCCTCTACTGGTTCTCTGAACTGCTCAAAATTTCCTCTACCGGTTCTCCAAACTACTCAAAACAAACTACTCAAAATTTCCTCTACCAGTTCTCTGAACTACTCAAAATTTCTGCTACTGGTTCTCCAAACTACTCAAAACAAACTACTCAAAATTTCCTCTACTGGTTCTCTGAACTACTCAAAATTTCTGCTACTGGTTCTCCAAACTACTCAAAACAAACTACTCAAAATTTCCTCTACTGGTTCTCTGAACTGCTCAAAATTTCCTCTACCGGTTCTCCAAACTACTCAAAACAAACTACTCAAAATTTCCTCTACCAGTTCTCTGAACTACTCAAAATTTCTGCTACTGGTTCTCCAAACTACTCAAAACAAACTACTCAAAATTTCCTCTACTGGTTCTCTGAACTGCTCAAAATTTCCTCTACCGGTTCTCCAAACTACTCAAAACAAACTACTCAAAATTTCCTCTACCAGTTCTCTGAACTACTCAAAATTTCTGCTACTGGTTCTCCAAACTACTCAAAACAAACTACTCAAAATTTCCTCTACTGGTTCTCTGAACTACTCAAAATTTCTGCTACTGGTTCTCCAAACTACTCAAAACAAACTACTCAAAATTTCCTCTACTGGTTCTCTGAACTGCTCAAAATTTCTGCTACTGGTTCTCCAAACTACTCAAAACAAACTACTCAAAATTTCCTCTACCAGTTCTCTGAACTACTCAAAATTTCTGCTACTGGTTCTCCAAACTACTCAAAACAAACTACTCAAAATTTCCTCTACTGGTTCTCTGAACTGAACTACTCAAAATTTCCTCTACCGGTTCTCTGAACTGCTCAAAACAAACTACTCAAAATTTCCTCTACCAGTTCTCTGAACTACTCAAAATTTCTGCTACTGGTTCTCCAAACTACTCAAAACAAACTACTCAAAATTTCCTCTACTGGTTCTCTGAACTGCTCAAAATTTCTGCTACTGGTTCTCCAAACTACTCAAAACAAACTACTCAAAATTTCCTCTACTGGTTCTCTGAACTGCTCAAAACAAACTACTCAAAATTTCCTCTACCGGTTCTCTGAACTGCTCAAAACAAACTACTC
Organism: Natrix natrix natrix; assembly: GCA_029891615.1. Lineage (NCBI taxonomy): Eukaryota > Metazoa > Chordata > Lepidosauria > Squamata > Natricidae > Natrix > Natrix natrix. Next base: position 1,417,080 of record JAKRSK010006701.1, read on the forward strand.
AAAATTTCCTCTACCAGTTCTCTGAACTACTCAAAATTTCTGCTACTGGTTCTCCAAACTACTCAAAACAAACTACTCAAAATTTCCTCTACTGGTTCTCTGAACTACTCAAAATTTCTGCTACTGGTTCTCCAAACTACTCAAAACAAACTACTCAAAATTTCCTCTACTGGTTCTCTGAACTACTCAAAATTTCTGCTACCGGTTCTCCAAACTACTCAAAACAAACTACTCAAAATTTCCTCTACTGGTTCTCTGAACTGCTCAAAACAAACTACTCAAAATTTCCTCTACCGGTTCTCTGAACTGCTCAAAATTTCTGCTACTGGTTCTCCAAACTACTCAAAACAAACTACTCAAAATTTCCTCTACCGGTTCTCTGAACTGCTCAAAATTTCTGCTACTGGTTCTCCAAACTACTCAAAACAAACTACTCAAAATTTCCTCTACTGGTTCTCTGAACTACTCAAAATTTCTGCTACTGGTTCTCCAAACTACTCAAAACAAACTACTCAAAATTTCCTCTACTGGTTCTCTGAACTACTCAAAATTTCTGCTACTGGTTCTCCAAACTACTCAAAACAAACTACTCAAAATTTCCTCTACTGGTTCTCTGAACTGCTCAAAACAAACTACTCAAAATTTCCTCTACCGGTTCTCTGAACTGCTCAAAATTTCTGCTACTGGTTCTCCAAACTACTCAAAACAAACTACTCAAAATTTCCTCTACCGGTTCTCTGAACTACTCAAAATTTCTGCTACTGGTTCTCCAAACTACTCAAAACAAACTACTCAAAATTTCCTCTACTGGTTCTCTGAACTGCTCAAAATTTCTGCTACTGGTTCTCCAAACTACTCAAAACAAACTACTCAAAATTTCCTCTACCGGTTCTCTGAACTACTCAAAATTTCTGCTACTGGTTCTCCAAACTACTCAAAACAAACTACTCAAAATTTCCTCTACTGGTTCTCTGAACTACTCAAAACAAACTACTCAAAATTTCCTCTACCAGTTCTCTGAACTACTCAAAATTTCCTCTACCGGTTCTCCAAACTACTCAAAACAAACTACTCAAAATTTCCTCTACCAGTTCTCTGAACTACTCAAAATTTCCTCTACCGGTTCTCCAAACTACTCAAAACAAACTACTCAAAATTTCCTCTACTGGTTCTCTGAACTACTCAAAATTTCTGCTACTCGGTTCTCCAAACTACTCAAAACAAACTACTCAAAATTTCCTCTACTGGTTCTCTGAACTACTCAAAATTTCTGCTACCGGTTCTCCAAACTACTCAAAACAAACTACTCAAAATTTCCTCTACCAGTTCTCTGAACTACTCAAAATTTCTGCTACTGGTTCTCCAAACTACTCAAAACAAACTACTCAAAATTTCCTCTACCAGTTCTCTGAACTACTCAAAATTTCCTCTACCGGTTCTCCAAACTACTCAAAACAAACTACTCAAAATTTCCTCTACCAGTTCTCTGAACTACTCAAAATTTCCGCTACTGGTTCTCTGAACTACTCAAAATTTCCGCTACTGGTTCTCTGAACTACTCAAAACAAACTACTCAAAATTTCCTCTACCAGTTCTCTGAACTACTCAAAATTTCCTCTACCAGTTCTCTGAACTACTCAAAATTTCCGCTACTGGTTCTCCAGAACCTCCTGGATTTTACTCCTGATCTGCATCCAACTTCCAAACTCACCGGAAGCCTCCTCTGCTTGGGAGAACCTTCTTAGCTTCATCTTGACATTTCCTCCTCCTTTCCCAGATCTCCAGGTAGTCCTTCCCATTCTCCACTGCCTCTACAAGGGAAGGGAAAAATACTGCCTTCTTGTGGTCCCATTTTTTCTTCTCTCCCAGACTATTCTCCTGATCTCCTTGGAATGGGGGGTTGCTGATGTGTCCTTCGTCTAGGAGTGCTAGCGGTGGGTTGCACATTCCGTTACCACTGGTTCGCCGGGGGTGTATACTGCCTTCTGTGCAAATGCCTGGCCTTCTGCAAATGCGCTTTGCTCGTATGCGCCTTCCACGCGTGTGCCCGGCCTCAAAAACATGCCTAAATAGGATTTATTCGGGTAAACTGGTCCAAACTGGCTGTATACCATCTCTGTAGGAGTTACATGATAACAGCCTTCCAATGTTTGAGTGGCTGCCAGAAAGAAGAGGGGGTCAGTCTATTCCTTAAAGCACCTGAAGGAGCGATAAGGAGCTAATGGATGGAAACTAATCAGGGAGAGAAGCAACCTAGAAATAAGGAGAAATGTCCTGGTGGTGAGGACAATTAACCAGTGGAACAACGTGCCTCCAGAAGTTGTGAGTGCTCCAACACTGGAAGTTTTTAAGAAGAGATTGGACAACCCTTTGTCTGTCATGGTATATAGGGTCTCCTGCTTGAGCAGGGGGTTGGACTAGAAGACCTGCAAGGTCCCTTCCAACGCTGTTATTTCTTGTTTTTCAACTTTCCAACACAAACACACCTTTTCTTTGCAATGTCTTGATCCCTCTGAGTCTCTCTTCTGTACCTGCCCTCCACTCTCCTCCTCCTTGACCCCTGGTTTCACTGATGACTTTGTCAGGTCTCTTGGCCTGAGATACCTTCTGGCGTCACGTCTGCTTTCTCTTTTGGTCCCCTAAACAATCAGGTGTTACACTTATTTGGGCTCTTTACTACTTTCTTTCTTTCTTTCTTTCTTTCTTTCTTTCTTTCTTTCTTTCTTTCTTTCTCTTCTTCTTCTTCTTCTTCTTCTTCTTCTTCTTCTTCTTCTTCTTCTTCTTCTTCTTCTTCTTCTTCTTCTTCTTCTTCTTCTTCTTCTTCTTCTTCTTCTTCTTCTTCTTCTCTCTTTTCTCCCAGTTGCTGGGAATTGAAGTCCATGAGTCTATAAAGGCTGCCAAGGACGGAACACACCCGCTTTAGATCAACAGCAAATCACTCTTCTCTCTTCTGCAACAAATATCTACACTCTGGAGCAGCTGAGAGCGAAGCAGTATGGTGGCTCTTTTGGCCCACCTGCCCGCCCCGCTCTATACCTATTTTTATGGCAACAGGCAAATTGCTCGTGTGCGCACACCAGGCAGTGCCCGTGCGAGCCCCAGAAACCAGCTGGTTATCGCAGGGGTGGTGCAATCTGCACACAATCAGCAAACCAGTAGTGAAGGTAATGGAAACCAACCACTTGTCCAGAGGTATTTCACAAGAAGAGTCCTCCACTCCTCTGCTCACAATAGAATCCGTTACGTCACCAGGCTTGAAATTTTGGGCTTGGACAATCTGGAACTACACCCTCCTATGGTCTGACCTAAGCTTAGTACACAAAATTATCTGCTACAACGTCCTATCTATCAATGACCACTTCAACTTCAACCTCAATAATACACAGGCAAACAATTGTTACAAACTCAAGGTCAACTGCTACAAATTCAATTGCAGAAAAGACGACTTCAGCAACAGAGTGGTCGACGCCTGGAATGCTCTACCCAACTCTGTTGTTACCTCCTCAAAACCCCGGATCTTTAATCTTAAATGTTCTATCGTGGACCTCGCCCCATTCATAAGAGGTCCGTAAAGGGGGCCTGCATGTTGGCTCAGAAACTCTGGCATTTGAAGCGTGCAAGTCTTAAAGCTGTTGAGTTACAAGACCCTTGCACCCCTAACCCTTTAGAAAAAAACACTCCAAGGGTGTTCAAACTTGACAGCTTTAAGACTTGTGGGCTTCAACTCCCAGAATTCCTCCTCCAGTCATGTTGGCTCAGGAACTCTGGCATTTGAAGCACACGTCTTAAAGCTGTCAAGTTACAAGACCCTTGCACCCCTAACCCTTTAGAAAAAAAATCCCAGGGGTGTTCAAACTTGACAGCTTTAAGACTTGTGGATTTCAACTCCCAGAATTCCTCCTCTGGCTCTTCATCTTGATGATGTGCGGACGGGTGGGGGGGAGGGAGCTGGAACCGGTTCTAAATGGCACTGTAGATTTGTGGAACCTCTTCTATAGAAGAGGTTAGAACTGGCAGAAACCTGCCCCTGATGTTTATACCTGCTTATACTTATATGTTTATATGTTATATTCGTACTTATACTTGTTTTCTCATGCATGCTTGACAAACCAAAATAAATAAATTAAAAAAAAAATTCAGATGACAGATTAACAGAGTTGGAAGGGACCTTGTAGGTCATCTAGTCCAACCCCCTGCCCAAGCAGGAGACCCCACACCATTTCTGACAGTCTCTTCTTGAAAGCTTCCAGGGACGAAGCTCCCACAACCTCTGAAGGCAACTTCTGTTCCACAGGTTGATCGCTCTCCCTGTCAGGAAATTTCTCCTTATTTCCAGAACTTCTCCCTTGTTTGAAGTTTATAGCTTTTTACGAGCTGTGTGTTGTAACTGTCCTTTTGTTTTTGCCATTTAATTGTGTGAGTCAGGCAGGTGATTGTAGAAATTCAACAGATCAAGCAAATAATGGGCTGGGAAGTTTTGTTGCACTTACTTTTGTGCGCGAAGGCACACCAATGTTAAGGACAGGAGCTCAGACCCGCCCTCTCCTTCTAAGGACTGCAAACTATCAGTACAAGCTTCTTAGATATCCAGGGAAGTCGTCTTCTTCCTGCCCAGAGTGGTGGTGGTGGTGGAATCTATTCCCCTCCTGATCATCTGGAGAAGATACCTTGGTGGGATTTATAACTGCTGCAATGGTACTCGGACGGAAGTTGCCAGGTCTCCTTCCCACGTTGCTTATCCTGTTCTTTGTTGTGAATATTTTGTTTGTGATGCACGTGAAACATGAAATGCAGAGCCTAAGAAGGGACCCCGGCAGACATCGGGAGCAACGAGCTCTGGATTCAGCGAAGGAGAATGACTTTGTCGGGCATCTCGAAAAAATAGAGACCATGTTCCTCAATCTATGTGAGTAAGCAAAGACGCCATTTCTAGGGGTTGGATTAGAAGACCTCCAAGGTCCCTTCCAACTCTGTTAGTCTATATAACAGAAGAGGACTGGAGGCTAAAACATGTGAAGAACGGTTGCAGGAACTGGGTATGTCTAGTTTAATGAAAAAAAGGACTAGGGGAGACATGATAGCTGTGTTCCAATATCTCTCTTCTTTAAAACCTCCAGTGATGGAGCTCCACAACTGGAGGCAAGTCGTTCCACGGATCAATTGTTCTAACTACAGGTAGTCCTCAACTTAACAATACAGTCCTCAACTTATGATCATAACTGAGTCCAAAACTTCTGTTGTTAAATGAAACATTTGTTAAGTGAGTTTTGCCCCATTTTAAGACCATTCTTACTTGTTCACTGAATCACTGCAGTTGATAAATTAGCAATTAGAACGGTTGCAGGAACTGGGTATGTCTTGTTTAATGAAAATAAGGACTAGGGGAGACATGATAGCAGTCTTCCAATATCTCAGGGGTTGCCACAAAGAAGAGGGAGTCAAGCTATTCTCCAAGGCACCTGAGGGTAGAACAAGGAGCAATGGGTGGAAACTAATTAAGGAGAGAAGCAACTTAGAACTGAGGAGAAATTTCCTGACAGTTAGAACAATTAATCAGTGGAACAGCTTGCCTCCAGAAGTTGTGAATGCTCTAACACTGGGAATTTTTAAAAAGATGTTGGATATCCATTTTCCTGAAGTGGTGTAGGGGTTCCTGCCTAGGCAGGGGGTTGGACTAGAAGACCTCCACGGTCCCTTGCAACTCTGCCATTCTATATTCTTTATTATATCAATGCGCAGAAACCTCTCGGCGCGTATTACACGTAGTCCTCGACTTACAACGGTTCATTTAGTGACCATCCAAAGTTACCACGGCACAGGGGGAAAAAGTGACTTTTTATGACCACTTTTCACAGTTACAGCCATCGCAATCATGATGGCCGACCAGCGAAGTCATCGGGGAAGCTGGATTCAACTTAACAGCCAGGCTCCTAATGTGCCTCCTGAAATAATTCACTTAAACAACTGTGGCAAGGAAGGTGGTCAAAATGGCGCAAAACTCACTTTTCAAATGTCCCCCTTAACAAAAGAAATGTTGGCCTCCATTGTGGCCGTAAGTCGAGGACTATGTGTATGGCACAGGATTTCATTGTTCTTGCCCGCTGGGAATTTCAGAACTTAAAAACTCTTTGTCCTTTTCCTTGGGGATTGTTTTCTGGCCTTTTCAGTAATTGGAAACAAAGCAGGTGAGAGACAGAGAGAAGTTTGCATAATATTGGTAATATAACTGTTTTGTAAGTTGCCCTGCAGTATAACGGGGGGGGGGGGGCAATAAATTTGATAAATAAACAATTTTGTTTTACGTTTTTTATTTTTTATTCTCTTACATACAATTGTAGGCATACATTCACATAGTTAATATTCTTCTTTACATTTATCATTCTTGTATCTTTATTATTCCATTTAAAAGGTTATAATATACGGTTTGGGTCGCTTTGTTTACCATCCCTTCTGCCTTTTGTAACACCACCTAATTTTCCCTTTCTTTTCTCCTTCCCTCCCTTCTCTCCTTCCTCCTCTCCTTCCCCTTCCTTCTTCCCTTACCTCTCCCCTACTCCTACTCTTCTTCTTCCCCTTCCTCCCCTCTCTCCTTCTCTTTCCCTCCCTTCCTTCCTCTCCTCCTTCCCCTTCCTTCTTCCCTTACCTCTCCCCTACTCCTCTCTTCCTCTCCCCCTTCCTACCCTCTCTCCTTCTCTCTCTCTCCCTTCCACCCTCTTCTCTTTTCCTCTTTCTTCCTTCCCTCTTCTTCCTCTCCTCTCCTCCTCTCTTCCTTTCTTTTTCTGTTGTTGTAGGTGCCTCTTTCGACTGTCAATTTATGTTTAATTAATTATGAACTAGATTAGTTAACCTCTAGCTCTCCATCTCAACCGCTGTTACTCCTGCTTGGGCAGGGGGTTGGACTAGATGACCCGCAAGTTCCCTTCCAACTCCGTTAATATCTTACTTTTTTTGTGGGGTTAAAACGATTTCTTAACAACTACCCAACTGTGATATTTCCTCTCTGCAGTGTTTTACAGTTTCAATCATGAATGTGAACTCAGGCGCTGAAGTCCAACGATTTAAGACGTGTAATTAAATATTGCTCTATGCCATGTACCAAGGGCTTCCCGACACAACTTATCAAATATAAATATTGTCATGCTGGGTGCAAAGCCAAGTCTTTTATGGAATATTAGTCGATAACCCCGCGTTGCCCGGGTATTTATTTATAGGGGGGAAATGTCCGGACCAAACGTAATTTCTAATGTTGGATTTTCCCCCTTTCCAGAGGGAGCCCCCTTGTGGAGTACTGTGAAGCCGTTTCCATGGCAACTCTACTGCACTGTACAGTAGAAGCCATTTTAAGGCACAACAGGCCGTATCTTAACAGAACACACACTCCGAGGGGTGTTAGGGGTGTCTTACCCCCCCCCCCCCAGTATTTGTTTCCAGAGAGTAAGTCATCGGTGTACCAACTTTAGTTGAAATTGCTTGAGGCGTTCCCGAGTTATGCTGGAACACACAGAGAGACACAGCCATTTATATGTAAAGATCCCAATAAATGTAAAGTAAAAGTGTTTCTTCAAGGAGCTTAAAAGGTTCTCAGAATAGCAACTAAAAGATTCTCAGAATAGCAACTGAGAACAAAGCCCGTAGGCACCTCACGCACCCAGCAACTACTGGGATCAATTCCCTCCCGTGATTTTACTGAATATTTTAAGATGTTTTGATAAACATGGAGGAGGAGAGGGGGGAGCAGGAGAGGGGGAGAGAGCAGGGGAGGGGAGAGCAGGGGAGGAGAGGGGAGAACAGGAGAGGGGAAGCGGGAGGAGAGAGAGCAGGGGAAGGAAGAGGAGAGGAGGAGAGGAGAGAGCAGGGAAGGGGAGAGTCGGGGAAGGAAGGGGAGAGGAGGAGAGGAGAGAGCAGGGGAAGGAAGGGGAGAGGAGGAGAGGAGAGAGCAGGGGAAGTGGGAGGAGAGGAGAGAGAGCAGGGGAAGGAAGAGGAGAGGAGAGAGCAGGGGAGGGGAGAGCAGGGGAGGAGAAGGGAGAACAGGGAAGGGGAAGTGGGAGAAGAGGAGAGAGAGCAGGGGAAGGAAGAGGAGAGGAGAGATCAGGGGAGGGGAGAGTCGGGGAAGGAAGGGGAGAGGAGGAGAGGAGAGAGCAGGGGAAGGGAGATGAGATTGGAAGGGTATATGGGATTTCTTAAGACTTTATTGTGCCTCAGAAATTTTAACTTGGTTCTTACCAAGAGAAACACTGAGGTACAGTATTTCTTACTTGTCATTTCCACTTTAAGGCCACACTTGGAATACTGCATCCAGTTCTGGTCGCCACGATGTAGAAAAGATGTGGAGACTCTAAAAAGAGTGCAGAGAAGAGCAACAAAGAGGATTAGGGGACTGGAGACTGAAACATATGAAGAACGGTTGCAGGAACTGGGCAGGTCTAGTTTAATGAAAAGAAGGACTAGAGGAGACAGGAGAGCAGTCTTCCAATATCTCAGGCATTGCCACAAAGAAGAGGGAGTCAAGCTATTCTCCAAGGCACCTGAGGGTAGAACAAGAAGCAATGGGTGGAAACTAATCAAGGAGAGAAGCAACTTAGAACTGAGGAGAAATATCCTGACAGTAAGAACAATTAATCAGTGGAACAGAAAATGCCTCCAGAAGTTGTGAATACCCCAACACTGGAAGTTTTTAAGAACATGTTGGATAGCCATTTGTCTGAAACGGTGTAGGGTTTCCTGCCTAGGCAGGGGTTTGGACTAGAAGACCTCCAAGGTCCCTTCCAACTCTACTATTGTATTGTATTGTATTTTGTTTTTTTTTTTGCATAAAGTTAAGTTCCCCTTTTCAATTCAAAATATCTTTGTATCTGGTAATGTTTTCCAAATGATTACATTCGGGTGAATCCGTGCCAGGCATTGTCACTTCCACTTCTTGGGTGACATTTTTGTTCAGTGACCTTTTAGCCGGCGTTTGAGTGTCGACATTTCAAACTGTAAAAGGGTCAGATGAAGATCTTTGCCCAAGCGACTTTCCTCTCCCACCTTTGTTATCGCAGCAAAATCTGATTCAGCCAGACACAAAGCTGGGAAAAGCAAGAAGCATTTATGGAATTTGGCCCCCACAATTACGAATAAGTCCATTGTTCAGCATTCGGAGTTTTTTTTTTTAAAAAAAAAAACAAACCTACCTTAATCAAAATTAACTTGCAATTCATCATCCTGATCCATGTCTGATATTTCTGCCTCCCTCTCTAATTGTGACGTGTGATTCCATCGTGACTGATGGCACAGCAGAGGCAGTGACGTGCGGTGAGGTTTATGGCTGGTGAGGCTAGTGACATCGTCCGGAAAGCGGGGAATTCTTAACAAGACGCCGGCCACGACTCGGTTTCCAGGGTCCTTTCGCGAGCGAGCTGGCAGGGAAACGGTAGCCGACAGTCCGAAAAGTCTGTCACACTTTCTGCTTTCGCGAGCAACTTCCTGTAAAGTTGAGTCAACATGAAGGGGACCGCTGCTCGCGCAGTCCCATACCCTGAGGCTCCTCAGCGCCTTTTCCCTTTTCCCTTTTCTTTTTTCATGATGAGAGCGGTGAGGCTCTGCCTCCCCTGCCTCCCCTGACCGCACGTCCCTGAGCAGAGGTCCTCTTTCATTTCGACCATGGCTTTGTCATAAACATAGAATAATAGGGTTGGAAGGGACCTGGTCTCCTAGTCCTAAAGTTAGAATTAGAGTTAGGGGGTCCTATAAAGAGGAGAGGGTCAAACTGTTTTCCAAAGCGCCAAAACGCAGGACAAGAAGCAATGGTTGGAAACTAACCAAGGAGAGAAGCAACCTAGGAGAAATTTCCTAATGGCAAAACCCATCAAGGAATGGGATAGCTTGCCTTCAGAAGTTATGGATGCCCCATCACTGGAGGCTTTCAAAAACAGACTGAACAACTGGACAAGAGACTGATTAAGAGATACTGCAAATGGCTCTACATCCAGAATACAGAATGACAAGAGTTTGAAAGGACCTTGGAGGTCGTCTAGTCCAACCCTCCTGCTCAAGCAGGAGACCCTGTCCCATTCCACACAACTGGCTGTCCAATCTCATATTTAAAAGACTCCAGTGTTGGAGCACCCACAGCTTCTGGAGGCAAATTATTCCACTGGTTAATTGTTCTAACTGTCAGGAAATTTCTCCTTAGTTCTAAGGTTGCTTCTCTCTTTGGTTAGTTTCCATCCATTGCTTTGTGTCCTGCCTTCTGGTGCTTTGGAGAATAATTTGACACCCCCTCCCTCATCTTTGTAGGAGTCCTAACTCTAACTCTAGCAGGGGATTGGACTAGAAGACCTCCAAAAAGATGTTGAGACTCTACAAAGGCAGCAGAAAGAGTATAGAGAAGAGCAACAAAGAGGATTAGGGGACTGGAGACTAAAACATATGAAGAACGGTTGCAGGAATTGGGTCTGACTAGTTTAATTAAAAGAAGGACTAAGGGAGACATGATAGCAGTCTTCCAATATCTCAGGGGTTGCCCCAAAGAAGAGGGAGTCAAGCTATTCTCCAAGGCACCTGAGGGTAGAACAAGAAGCAATGGGTGGAAACACATCAAGGAGAGAAGCAACTTACAACTAAGGAGAAATTTCCTGACAGTGAAAACAATTAACCAGTGGGACAACTTGCCTCCAGATGTTGTCAATTCTCCAACACTTCAAGTTTATAAGAAGAGATTGGACAAAATTTGTCTGAAGTGGTGTAGGTTTTCCTGCCTGAGCAGGGGTTTGGACTAGAAGACCTCCCAGGTCCCTTCCAACTCTGTTCTTCTCTTCCATTCAAGTTCCCTTCCAACCCTATGACTCTTTGTTCCATTCTAAATTATTTCTTTTCTGAAGTTTGGGGATTTCACCCCTCTGCCTATTGCCTGTTTGTGTTTTCCAGCAAATTACATAAAATTATCAGAGGAGAAAAAAGCAGCAACAAATGAACCGAAATTGCCCGAGAAGCCACACCAGGAAATACAGAAAGACCAACAAGTCGAGGAAAACCGGAAAGAACCTGAAGCGCCTCCCAGGATGCGATTCCCAGACTCCCCTCTTTTCCAGAGATGGGGCAAAGATTTAATGGAGGACCAGCAAATTGTAGCCCAGAAACTTTTCGATAAGTACGGGTATAACGTTTACCTGAGTGATCGCTTGCCTCTGGAAAGGTCTTTGAAGGATACCAGGCCTCCCAGGTGAAGTAGCATCTTCTCCCTCTTGGGTTTTCAAGGGCTTTGACTTCGGCTTCCCAAGAGCATGAAGCAAACTCCCGGTCCCGATAAAAACGCCTTTTATTAATTTCCTGTGAATTCTGCTCATTTAGTAAAGTCTTTCAAGGGAGGATTTATAGTCACAGACCTTATCTGGCTTGGAGAGCTGCCAGGATGATATCTGCAAAACTTGGCAAGGAGTTTCGGAGGGTCACGAACCAATTAAGCGAACTAATTGCCTCCTGCAAACTCCACTCCCCTGTCGCTCCTCTTTTATTTCCTCTGGGAGGGGCCATTCATCGTCCATCCTGTGGCTTTACTCCAAAGTCAACCCCTGTTCTTTAGCTGTTCCCTTCGTCTGGCCGCTCTGCGCATGCGCACACTGGGAACAGGCTCCAGCTGTTCTTCTGCCCCACTGATGTCTGACTCCGAAGGCAGCTGATAACTGTCAGACGGCCCTGGCCCTGTCTCTGCTTCCGACACAGAGCCCTCATCAGAGCCTTCCCCAGACTCCAGGACTGACCCATGTTCCTCCCCAACCTCCTCACTGTCCGAATCTGCCACAACACCAAGTGGGGGGAGGGGGCAGGGTTGGCCACGCTTGGCGTGACGTTGGCTGTGGTGAAAAAAGAACCAGCCGGCTGGCATAGGCGGCAGATTGGAAAGGTTGAAGGTAGAGCTGAATACAGATAATCCTCAACTTTTGACCACAATTTGAGCCCGATGTCGCTGAGCGAGACAGTCATTAAGTGAGTTTTTCCCCAACCTGTCTTGCCATGGTCAAGAGAATCACTTCAGTTGTTAAGTTAGGAGCAGGGTGGTTAAGATGTTTGTTAAGTGAGTTTGCCCCATTTTACGACCTTTCTTGCCACAGTCGCTAAGTGAATCACTGAGGTTGTTAAACTGGTCACACGGTTGTTAAGTGAATCCGACTTCCCCATTGACTCTGCTTGTCAGAAGGTCACAAAAGGGGAAATCACAGGACCCTGGGCACCCTGCGACCGTCGTAAATCCGATTCAGTTGCCATGTGTCTGAATTTCGTGACCACAGGGATGTTGCAACGGTCGTCAATGTGGAATATGGTCGTAAGTTACTTGACCTTCAATCATTCGTTTGGGGACCCTTCAAAGTTGCAAAGGAGCTGAAAAAAGCAACTTATGACCGCTTTTTACATTTACGACTATTGTAGCATCCTTGGGGGTCATGTGATCAAAATTCAGACGCTTGACAACCGACTCACACTTATAATGGTTGCAGTGTCCCGGGGTCATGTGATCCCCTTTTCTGACCTTGCGATCCATTGTGCCACAATAATCTAATGAATATTCATTTTTCCTGCTTTCCTTCAGATGTCGCGAGAAACAGTATGCGCATGACCTCCCGACCCTCAGTGTCGTCCTTATATTCTTTAACGAGGCTACCTCCATCCTCCTGCGTGCAATCACCAGCATAATTAACCGAACACCGTCCCACCTCCTGAAAGAAATTATCCTTATTGATGATTTCAGTTCAAACGGTGAGTAGCACGGTGGGGAACTTTTCCATGGGCAAAGTACTTTTTTCATGAAGGGGATTTCTATGGAAAACTGGGGAGGGACGCGGCGGTTCAATGGCTAAGATGGTGAGCTTGTCGATCAGAAAAGTCGGCAGTTCGACGGTTCGAATCCCTGGCGCCGCATAACGGAGTGAGCTCCCGTGACTTGTCCCAGCTTCTGCCAACCTAGCAGTTCGAAAGCATGTTTAAAAATGCAAGTAGAAAAATAGGCACCACCTTTGGTGGGAAGGGAACAGCGTTTTGTGGGCCTTCGGCATCTAGTCATGCCCGCCACATGACCACGGAGACGTCTTGGGACAGCGCTGGCTCTTTGGCTTTGAAACGGAGATGAGCACCGCCCCCTAGAGTAGGGAACGACTAACACATATGTGCGAGGGGAACTTTTACCTTGTGGAAAACTGGACTATAGATAGTTCTTGACTGACAATCATTTAGTGATCGTTCAAAGTTACGACGGCATTGAAAGAAGTGACTTCTGATGGTTTTTCATATTTACGACCATTGCAGCAACCCCGTAGTCACGTGGTCAAAATTCAGCCGCTTAGCAACTGACTCATATTTATGACAGTTGCAGCATCCCGGGGTCATATGATCACCTTCTGACAAGCAAAGTCGGGAGGGAGGGGGAAAGCCAGATTCACTTAAGAACCGTGTTACTAATTTAACAACCTCGGTGACTCACTTAATAACTGTGGCAAAAAGATCATAAACTCACTTAACAAATGTCTCACTTAGCAACATAAATGTTGGCCTCCATTGCGGTAAGTTGAGGACTACCTGTATATGGAAACATTCCTAATAGAAAGTCTGGATCGTTTTCAGAATAAAGTGCACTACTGTACTGTTAAGGAATAGCAACAAACCAACACACCCTCTTTCTACTCGGATCTGTTAGAAATTCTGTATATACGGTAGCCCTTTAGAACAGACAATGCACTGTCCCCATGTGCTTTACTGCAGCAAGGAAGCAAGATACTTTATTTAGAGAAAATGCATAGAGTTGCACCATAGATGCAAGTATAAACTTACAAACACTGCCATCTACTGGCTGAATACTGCTGTAGAGAATACATGAACACTATTCCAACAAGATCTCTCTGCCACATGCCTTAAATTAGGTTTTTCAGGGTATTTTCTTTCCAACTGCTGGGCAGAGTTGAAAGCAGGTGCTTGGTAGGACAATTAAGAATTAACCAATGGAACAACTTGCCTTCAGAAGACGCTGTGGGTGCTTCATCACTGGAGGTTTTGAAGAAGAGCCTGGACAGCCACCTCTAGGGCCGTGATGGCGAACCAATGGCATGCGTGCCACAGGTGACACACAGAGGGCATGCCAGCCGTTGCCCCAGCCCAGCTCCACCGCACTAGCGTGCGCACCTCCCACCACCCAGCGAGCTGGTCTTTGGGTCTCTGCCACACATGCGCGGGGGGCAGAGCAGTGGGTTGGACTAGAAGACCTCCAAGGTCCCTTCCAGCTCTATTCTGATTCTGATTTTGTTCAAATTCTAAAGACCCAAAACAGTTTAGCTTCTTCATTTTCTGTTACTTGGTCTATTTTTGTGCCCCCCCACCCCACCCCACCCAGTTCTTACTTGCAGGCAAAAGCTTTCTCTTGCAGGCATTTCGGTGTACTGTGGTTGCTACTTTGTCATGGTTTTGTGTGCTCTTATTATTATTATTTTAATAACCATAAATGTCTCTCAACATTATTAAATACAGGTAGTCCTCGACGTACGACCACAATTGAGCCCAACATTTCTGTGTTAAAGCGAGACCTGTGTTGAGTGAATTTTGCCCCATTTGACGACCGTTCGTGCCTTAGTTAAGTGAAACTCTGCAGTTCGTAAATTAGTAACATGGTTATTAAGTGAATCTGGCTTCCCCATTGACTTTGCTTGTTAAAAGGTACACTGTGACGGGGCCGGGCATTGTGCACGCCACTGCCCTGCAATGCCCCAGCTGCTCCGCGGAGGTCATGCAGGCGCCATACGCTGTGCGCCCGTGCCCAAGTGGCCTGGTTGCAGTGGTGGGTTCCAGATCCTGTTCCAACCAGTACGGTTGGAACGGGCCCGGTGGCATCCACATGGATGCGCGCAGCACGCGCATGCATCTTACTGCCTCTGCAAGCCTCCGCGATGCTCCAGCTGCTCAGCGGAGTGTCACGCAGGTGCTATACATATCATGCACATGCACGGAAGCGCAGAAGTCTTAAAAGACACGTAGGGAGCTCAGGCAGGCAGGTGGGCCCTCTGGAGCACCATACCGGAATGGTATCCAGTACTCCGGGCAGGCTCCGGTATGCCTGTACCAGGGCATACCGCCTGCAACCCATCACTGCCTGGTTGACTTAAAAAGAGGTAAAGGAATGTGAGCGGTTGGGTGGGCCCATCCAAACACCATTCTGGTACGGTGGCTGCTGCTCCCACCTGCCACCAGTACGCCTGTACCGGGCCGTACTGCCTGGAAACTACCACTGATCCAAATGTTAATCACATGACCCTGGGGATTCTGTATCAGACTCATAAGTCTGAAAACCAGTCCTAAGTCTGTTGTAACTTTGGTCCCTAAATGAACTGTTGTAAGTCGAGGACTACCTGTAATGAAGAGAGAGTGGACATTTTAGCTAGGTAACAAAAAAGTGGAATTTCCTCCTGTATTCTGGCATGAAGCTCTCAAATTAATACCGTTGAAATCTGTTGCATTTTATTTATTTATTTTTGTCAGAGGAACTTAAAGCTCCTTTGGAGGAACATATCAAAAAGTTCAACGACAAACATCCTGGATTGCTGAAAATTGTCAGACACAAAGAAAGGAAGGGTCTCACAGAAGCCCGGATTTCTGGCTGGAGAGCATCTCGGGCAGACGTGGTGGCTATTTTGGATGCACATATTGAAGTCAACACGAACTGGTACGTCTGGAACAGGGGTGTCAAACTCAATCCCTGGGACCTGGATCCGGCCTGCGGGGTGCTTAGATCTGGCCCAGGGGGCCGCTCTGGAAACAGTGAAGGACCGGCCCACAGTGCCTCTGCCAGCATAAATGGAGCTTGTGGGGACTGTGCGCCAGTGGTGGAATTCAATTTTTTTTACTACTAGTTCTATGGGAGTGGGTTGCTGGTGTGGCAGGGGAAGGATGCTGCAAAATCCCCATTCCCTCCCGATCAGCTGGGACTCGGGAGGCAGAGAATAGATGGGGGTGGGGCCAGTCAGAGGTGGTATTTACCAATACATATAATTTCCGCTACAGGTTCTCCAGTTCTGCTGTACGCGGCCCACCTGAGCTGAACTCCACTGCGCTGTACAGTAGAAGCCATTTTATGACAGTATGGTAGAACCATTTTAAAGCACAACAGGCTGTATCTTAACAGAAAACACACCCCAAGGGGTTTTAGGAGTGTCTTACCCCCCCCCACAGTATTTTGTTTCCAGAGAGTAAGTCATCTGTGTACCAAGTTTGGTTGAAATTGCTCGAGACGTTCCAGAGTTATGCTGGAACACACACACACACACACACACACACACACACAGAAGAAGATTGCAGTGTCCAATGGTAATTGGAATCCATTTCTTGGACTGATACAACGCAATTGAATCACAATTCCAAAAGGAATGAGTCAAGCAGAAATCAAAGGGGTCTGGGCAGAATTTAGAATTAGCTTCTTCTTTCAACAGGCAGCTTCCAATAGGAAGCCTTGTTGTAGGCTGAAAGCGGGAAAGCGCACATTGGTTTTAAAAGTCCTACATAGCCCCATCAACTCTCTTCTGCTTTAACGAAGGGCTGAACCAATTCTCTCTCGCATCAAGGAGGATCACACCGTTATCATATCACCGGTGTTTGATAACATCCGTTTTGATGACTTCCAACTCACTCAGTACGCCGAGGCCGCCGATGGATTTGACTGGGCTCTTTGGTGTCTGTACGAGTCCATACCAGAAGAGTGGTATGCGCTAAAAGACCAAACGGCACCAATCCGGTAAGTTTTACCGATGTGGGCTGAAGCTGGTATCGCCTCAACTTTCCCTGATTGAAAATAAGTGGGAATTTTTTTATTCATGTTGTTTCTTGCTACCAAGGATGCTACGAGTCAACAAGATGAAAATATTAGCTGGTGTTGTGGCCTCTCGGCCACCAGTCCCTCCATCAGCTGAATCAGAGGAGGAGGAGGAGGAGGAGGTGTGGGAATCAGGGTTAGCATCAAGGCAACCTGAGAGCTCCGAGAGGGAAGAGAGAATGGAGCTGGCAGAGAGAGAGAGACAAAGGCAGAACCTGGGCTGTCTGTCAGTCCTCAGGTGGAGTGTCAACACCCCCTAGGTCTGGAAGTGGCTGACGAGGAAGAGGAGGAACAGCTGGGTCCAGTGCCTGATGCATAGATGCGCAGAAGGCAGAGGAGAGGAGAGCAGTGGAAATCTATCGGCCGGTCCTTGGGACCGAAGAGCCACTGCTGCTAGCAAAGCCTCAACCTAGCTCTGGGGATAAGAGGCAGGGGGCGGAGATGAATTGATGTGGCAGACAATTATTCATCTCCCTGTCGGACAGACTTGTTAGTCTCGTTGAGAGAGAAACTTTTTGCCGGGGCTGCGGCTCTCCTAATACAGGAATCTTTGCGTTAAGTTCAGAGGGTTTGTTGTGTTTGAAGAGCTGGGCCAGAACAGCTGTGTAATGCTAGAAAGTCCTCAGGGGGTGGGTTAAAATTGTTCTGTGCATGCGCAGAAGCAAACAACAAGATGGCACCATGAGAACCGGTTCGGGGGAGTGGCAGGCCTGGGTTGCTGCTTGTTCCAGAGACCCAGGCCACCAAGCTACTACCAGTTCAGCCGAATCAGTCCAAACCGGTAGGAACCCACCACTGAAGCTCCTGCCCACCTAGCAGTTCAAAAGCATGCAAATGCGAGTAGATAAATAGGTACCACTTCAGAGGGAAGATAACAGCGTTCCATGCGTCTTGGCGTCTAGTCATGCTGGCCATGTGACTCTGGAAGTGTCTTTGGACAACGCTGGCCCCCAAGAGCCAGGCATGACTAGTCACGGAAAACCTTTACCTTTTCCATGCTAGTTGACTGTACGGGTAGTCCTCGAGTTACAACATTTCACTTCATGACCGTTCAAAGTTACACCACCACTGAAAAAAGGGACATGATCGTTTGTCACAGTTACGATCTTTGCAACACCCCCACGATCATGCGATCAAAATCCACACACCCGGCAACCGGTTCACATTTGTGACTGTTGCTGTGTCCCAAGGTCATGTGATCCACTTTTGCGACGACCTGACAAGCAAAGTCAATGGGGAAGTCAGATTCACTTAACATCCGGGTTGCTGACTTATCAACTGCAGTGATTCCCTTAACAACGGTGGCCAGGAAAGTCATAAAAGGGGGGGGGACTCATTTAACAAATGTCTCACTTAACGACAGAAATGTTGGGCTCCATAGTGGTCGTAAGTCGAGGACTACCTGTAAATCATTTGCCAGGAAGCAATCTAAATATATCTTCAATGAAGCAATATGTCAAGAACCAAGAAAGACACGTTTCTTCTAAGCCGACCTACAGACAGAATCTTGCCAAACTAAAGCAAACAATTTGCATCATTCAGGATATTACTCTGAGAATTTCTAAGGAGACACCACCTTAACTCTCTTTGCCCCAACCAAACTGTCTAACCTTCCCTGTCCCTTGGTCCTCTGGAATGAAAATTACTAAAGCACAGGGAGTCCTCGACTTACAACAGTCCGCTTAGTGACCGTTCAAAGTTACAACGGCGTTGAAAAAAGTGACCATTTTTCATACTTATCACCCATGCAGCATCCCCATGGTCACATGATTTATATGCTGACTCTTGTCAACTGACTCACATTTAGGACGGTTGCAGTGTCCCCGGGGGCCATGCGACCCCCTCCTTTTGCAACCTTCTGACAAGGAAAGTCACTGGGGAAGCCTGATTCACTTAACAAACATGGCAAGGAAAGTCGTAAGGTGAGGCAAAACGCACTTAACAAATTTCTCACTTAACAACATACATTTTGGGCTCAATTGTAGTCGTAGGTTGAGGACTCCTAGTATCTGTATCCATTTCCTGCTTCTATTTAATGGTCCATCCAAATATTAGCCACTTGATGAATATTCCTGAATAAAAGTTTGCCTTCTTTGTCTTAGGAGTCCTTCTATAATGGGAATACTTGCCGCGAACCGAGAATTTTTGGGGAAGATTGGTGTTCTGGATGGTGGAATGCACATTTATGGAGGAGAAAATGTGGAATTGGGCCTCAGGGTGAGATATTTTTTTTGAATTCCTTTGCCTTTTTTTAATACCAATTAATGTCTCTTTTTGTGACCTTCCGACAAGCAAAAGTCAATGGGGAAGCCAGAGTCACTTCACAACCATCTGACTGACTTAACAACGGCAGTGATTCACTTAACAACCGTGGCAAGAAAGGTCATAAAATGGGGCAAAGCTCACTTAACCACTGTCTCGTTTAGCAACAGAAATTTTGGGCTCATTTGTGGTTGTAAGTTGAGGACTACCTATATCATAGATCAGTTGGAGGAGAGGAAGATGTGAGTCTGTGTTGTGGTCCACCAGCGGCTAATGGATCTGGTGACAGACTCAGCCAGTGAGGAGGTTGGGGAGGAACCTGGTCCAGTCCTGAAGTTTGGGGAAGGCTCTCATCTCTGCGTCGGAAGCAGAGACGGGGCCAGGGTCATCTTGACAGTTATCAGCTGCCTTTGGAGTCGGATATCATTGGGGCAGAAGAACAGCTGGAGCCTGTTCCCAGTGAGCACATGCACAGAGCTGCAAGTAGAAGGGAACAGTTAAGGAACAAGGGCCGACTCGGGAGTAAAGCCACAGGTGGACAGTGAATGACCCCTCCCATAGGGAATAAAGAGGAGCAAAAGGGGAGTGGAGTTTGCAGGAGACAGTTCAATTCATTAGAGTGAAGATCTGTTCCTGACTTCTTGCCAAGTAATTGCTGCTACAGCATGGAGTTTAGAAGATATCGGCCTGGCAGCTCTCCAAGCCTGATAAAGGCTTGAAATTGGGAAATCTCATGAAAGACAAAATGGCCGGGACTTTGCTGGAGAGGAATTCCCTTTAACCTAAATAAAAGAGGTTTTATCGGGACGAGGAGTCGGCTTCATGATCTTGGGAAGCGTAGGTCAGAACAGTCTTGGTGTTTTTTTCTCAAAGTAGATGTGGGGGTCTTGCTTAGACCAGGGGAGAGAAGCTTACAGATGCAACCAATCAGGGGACTCTTGTGAGTTTGCCTAGTGGGTAGAGCTCCTTTCCTCAATTACTAGTTTGCTGCAGCCTGGATTCTTGAGGGGAAAAAAGAGTCCTGTAAAATGTAGAATTATACCGCCAGAAGGGACCCTTAGAGGTCTTCTAGTCCAACCTCCTCCTGAAGACAGATGATCTTAGATCACGCTGGTTGTTTTTCAACCGATTCTTGAAAACCTCCAGTGATGAAGCACCCACAACTCAGGGAAAAAGCTATTCCGTCAATTAATCATATGCCTTGCGGTTATCCTTACGGGCGGAAAAAAACCCTGAAGATTGTGTTCTTATTTTATGACAGGCTTGGCAGTGCGGCGGGAGCATTGAGGTCTTGCCGTGTGCAAGGGTTGCACACCTGGAGCGAGCCCACAAGC